>OZ014513.1:25960080-27160080 GCA_963966075.1 Aphodius sticticus
AAAAGCTAGTGCATGCTACGATCACCATGTATACCGCATCTAATTTTTCATGACATCAGCATCTAGCTATGGGTTTAGTGACTATGTGACAAAATTTTTAGGACTATATCTGCAAAAATGTAGTATTAACGCAGTTTTTAAAAAAGGCCTGCAATTGCCAATTTTTTGACAAACAATTGAATATCTCATAAACTAGTTACTTTACACAGGTACAACTTACACAGTTGGAAAGACAACTTCCTTAGTATTCATAATATGGTATGATATACAGGGCGTTCCATTTAAAAAAATTTACTAATTTTCCCTCACGGCTAAATGCAACACACTGTATAAATGAAAATAATTTTACGTTATAGAAACGTCTGAGTCAAACAACTCTTGTATAAAACATTATTTCATTCTCAAACGATTTGATGGCTATCCACCGCCGGGATACTAATAACTCACCTGTATATAGTTAAATTATAATTCGTTCTTTCAGCATATTGAAAAGGCACTTAAAAATAAGAATTTTCAAAAGAATTAACCGCTAATGAACACGACTGCCAATTTTAAAGAGTATGCGCATTTTTAAGGCGTGCTTTTTGAACTTTATAATAGACACTTTGTGTGCAGAATAGAAAATATATACTAATAAATAACAGAATAAAAAATATAAATTAGCCATCCAGCTGAACTTATGAGCTATGTTCACATGTTAATAATAATAATATGTAGTAGCAGTCAATAGATAATTTGAAATTTGATAAATCTTGATGTATAAATACAATGACGTTACCATCATAGCACGTTTCAAATAGAACACCCTGTACATTTTTGCATTTTTTAATTCTTAGTATTTTTTGTAGATATTTTTTTTTTATAAACTGCATCATTTTTTAGTTATTAGCAATAATACAAGAACACCTAAACAGGTCTTCAACCGTACAAAATGTCTAACAAAAGTTTTTTGATTTTAAACTAGCTATTGTCTAGATATATTTTTAAAATTTAATTTAAAATTTCATTTTATTATGGATCTTGGTAAACATTTCTTTTTCTAACAGAACACATATTTTACATTTTTTTATTCTAAGAAATGCCAAGAGTTTTTGTAAGAATATTTTTTTTAGAAAGTGCATCATCTCTGAGTTATAAGCAATTAATCAATAATTAACAGATACAAAATAAAAAATAATAAGAGAATATAAGAAAACAATGAAATGGAATTAAATTAAATGTTCAAGCTGCCAAATTTGAAAAAAAAATGTGTATGATTGTATATTGATTGTGTATGATTGCTTATGACTCAAAAATGATGCATTTTATCAAAAAATCCTATAAAAGATTCTTAGAATAAATCTAAGAAATTAAAACATACAGGTTGTTCTATTTGAAAATCGAGAGCTATTAAAAATATATATAAACGACACTTTGTTTTAAGCAAGACAACTTTTATTTGATAAATTTGTTGAAATTGTTTACGGTTGAAGAATTATTTATGTACCACACACCTCCCATTGAAATTGACTCAAATATGTGTGGTGTAGTTTGCGTGGTGATGATAAGGACGGTCAGTTAGGAAAAGATACAGGATTAATCAGGGTTTATCCTCCAATCACAATATCCTTAACCAACTCTATCACATGGATTAAGAAGCGTACGCCCCTAGAGGTCACCACACCTGACCCAGCCCCTAGACATTAAATTATATATGACGGATCGTCCCCCTGTTTGTGGCCATGTATTTTGTATCGATGTATTTGTTTCCGGTTCTGCGATCGGCCGAACAGAACGACATTTTCAGTGGATCCAGACACACACATAGACTCAATAGAGCAAGCGGAGGCGGTCACCATCGAGGGCACCTCGAAGTGGTCGTGCAAGATTGCTATCACAGGTATTGAAAGCTGCATTCTATCGGGAGACGCACACCGTTTCCGGTACAGTTTATGTGCCGTTGACGCTTAAAAGTTTTTAACAGACACGCTGAAGTACCGAGTGCCTACAAGAGTTCTTGCTAGTCTCGCTCACCACTGTCTCTTTTTTAACTCGCTATTTACTTATCTCTATCTCTCTCTTCCAATTCGCCTTCTCTCTGTCTATCTCGTTTTCTTTACTATTGCTCTGCACCTGGAATGTACAGTTTCCCACCGGAGGCGAGCTTCCGCCTCCCGAATTCCGGGAGATTCGCCCCTGGAATGTCCCAATATCCCCCACTCCAGCACACTTTCGCAAAGTTTTGGCGTGAGCCGCAATCCTTATATAATCTTGGGCAGATTAAGAAATTTGCAAAGCTTATCCAAACCGCACAAACAGCGAAAGCAGTGTCATTTAATTCTATTCGCAAATATCAATATTATAATATGAATCAAGCGCAGTTTGTACACCGGTTTAAAATTTTGAAACACATTGAATAGAATCTATTAATTTGCATTATCAAACATAATCGATTCATTATTTTGGAACACCATGGCAATGTTTTACGATTTGTTTTAGTAATTAAATTAATGGTACCCTTGTAAATAAAAGTCTTCGTCACGTCAATATTTGTTGTCACTGACAAATTAATTTTTCACTGAATAATAATTAAACGCATCATTACATTTTTTATTGAGAAATAACCAAGTGTAATGTTGTTCGTCGGGCGTTTGTTGAATAAACCACACTATACAGGATGTCCAGAAACGGATAATCTCTACAAGGAGTGATTCTACGTTATAATATGATCTTCAAAAAATCGGCATTATATTGAAAATGTTTTATTGTATTGATATAAGTGAAACGATCAAAATAAAAATTTTTTGTTCAGTGCTCACACTACTCACTCTTGTAACAAATATTGGTAGCTAACATTCATTCTACAGATTCTTTTAAATCCATATCTTCTGCGAAATTGTTTTATTGAAGAAAAGTTAACCTTTTACACTGTACAGAATTAATATCATATAATTAATAATGCTGATTATCTTTTAGTTCATGTTGGTGATTCTATGCGGCATATGAAAACGTACTATATGTAATCTATTCACTTGTTTTATGTCTCTTAGATCACGTGAGAATATTACATGATTTGAGGAAGAAATGGAAGAAGGTAAATATTTAAAATTAAAATACTGTAACATGATGCTTAAATAGCAACTTGTCATCAGGGAAATGAAGAATTTTGGGATTGATTCGTATCAATAGCATATCAATATAAGAAATTTATCGATTTTTTTTTAAATATATCAAAAGAGTTTTGGTAGCTACGAAAATTTATTACAAGATAATGATAACAAACATTTTTTGATATGATCGCTACAGATCCTTCCGTAAATTAAAGTCGTCAATATTATAATTTTGATAAATTTATAAATTCATACTTTTAATGAAAGACTTTACAATACATTTATCAAAACTTTTACACGTTGATTGCATAGATTTTACTTTTTGAATGTATTGGTTTGAAATTTGTTTTTACATTTTCATTATTGAAAATTTTTAGTATTTGCGTTATTTGCCAAACTATCATATAACACAACATTGTCGATTACAAGAAGTTGACCGATAAAAAAATTTCTTCACAATGCCATTCTCAATTGATGTTGTAAGGTTTCAGAGCAGACTGTATATATTTTGATCTAAGCATTAGTTGCTTTTCCTCGAATACAATAATCTAATAGTTAAGATTTCTTATTGAATGGTTAATTTTAAAGAACAGAAAGTTAAGACTATTGTGTTGGCTGTTTGAAGTTTGAAAATACAATAAAGAAATAACTAGAAAATGTACAGAGTTATAATTGAATCAAAAATTGGACACTACAAAGAATGGATTTTTTATATTGCAAAAATTATGTTGTCTATGTTGTTTTTTCTTGGCATTGGTTTGGTGCGTATTTCCTTCAGCTTGTTCAAAACAGGCGGCTTAATTTCATCGACATTTTATTTATCCATGGAGTAAAGTCTGGACTTCTGGAGGGCTAGTAGCATGAATGTTGCAGGGATGGCTTTATCTTGCTGAAACCACCTGCCATAGAGTCAATCGATCTTTCTTGATTATTTAGTTCCGATTTAAAAGTGCCAACACACTTAGTGATCACAGTTAGTGTATCCTAAGTGACAAAAGGGTATTCTTTTGTAAAAAAAAATCTGACTGACGTTTTGGAATAATTTTTGCAAATCCATTCATCCGAAATACAAAAAATATATATAATATGAATAGTTATAACATGACACACTATCGGAATTGTTTCAAAAAGACGCGTTTTGAAGTTAGACTTGATTGAAGACTTTTTTACAGTATCCTCCCCCTAAGTTTCCGTCGTTATGGTCCATTCATATTGAAAAGTAATATTATAGTTATATAACAAAATGTAAAATCACATCTTTATTGAGTAATAGTAAGTAAAACATAATTCATGGGGCATGTGGGACATTCTGACATAATTGCACTTCTTAATGCGTTCTACCTAGAACACTAGGTACAAATTTTCTCTTTCCACTTACTTTATCACATCTGCACTATTTTTCCACCTCTTCTCTCTTTTTATCTTAAGGCACTTTCAGAAGTCAGGGCTTGGTTATAATTGCGTCTCTCTTTGGTGAAATTCTGACCACTGTCATATCTTGTAGCGATTTGAGAGCTGCTACCAATCTTGGGCATGTTGTATCTTCTGATTTAGAATGGTAATTCCTTTTGAATTGTGCTAGACATATCTCTTTCGATTATGAAATCCTTTGGCGAAACCTCACTTCAGTTACAGATAAAAGTTGAGGCTTGCGTACTTGGCTTGTTTGTGTATGTTGACGAGTTACTACTCCTTCAGCTTGCCCATAGAATGTAGCTACAGACCTGCCTGACCAACTAGGTAGTTGAGATTAAACATTGAGATTTCATATGTTCAAAAGCACTGGACTACTGAGCCGCTTACTTTGTTGAACTTCTACACACGACACATCTACTTCAAACATTCAAACGACGGATGCATTTAATTATATAATATTTATAATTAATATATTTATTAATCTATTACACTAAACAATTTACACAGCTTACCTTCTAGTATAATTTACCAAAATTCAACACCGACGTCACTCAAACACTCACTCGTTTCTAGTAGGAACTTAGGCCCGTTTTTTCCATCGCAGTTTAAGCCGTCGTAGACCGATGTCTAAACTTCGGTTTAAACTGAAAGTACAGTTTAAAGTGAGATGGCAAACCCGGGCCTTACAAATATACAGCACAAATCACAACATGCTCAGATTACTGTGTGCGTACAGTTTCGATGTAGATAAGGTACTGTATAAAACAGAATTTGTATTTATAAAATCCAATTTGTATAGAGTTTTCTTAAAAATTTATAAATGTCATACCGATACATTTAGTGACTTCCTCTGACCAGTTTTTAGTCTACATTCTTGGTAATTTTGAGTTTAATTAAATAATATGTATCCTTATGATATTTATAAAACACTACATGTATATAAACCCAAAATTGAAACATTTTCCAACTCTCTTCCGCTTATAAGCTGTGTAAAAGTATTTTGTATTTTTTATAACTTCTAGTTAACAGAGCATGCTTCCTGTAAAAATTGAATGCACGGATCTTTTATAATCTTTCTATCTTGAATCTATTTGTACAAAAACTTTTTTTGGTGAGAACACTCTCCAGTTTTTTAAACGCACCAGCTCTGTAGTTTTAGAAACGCACCTATTGTATTCACCTTTTGTAACATATCACCTTTTATAGTCAAGTCCGCACAAGGACTAATAGCGAAGGACAAGAGTGGAACCTCTGATCCTTATGTAACAGTCCAAGTGGGAAAAGTGAAAAAGCGCACAAGGACCATGCCGCAAGAGTTGAATCCCGTCTGGGATGAGAAATTCTACTTGTACGTTAACGGTTAAGTTAAAAATTGAATTTTTCCCTGAACATTTTGTCCTTGCAGCGAATGTCATAACTCATCCGATAGGATTAAGGTGAGGGTATGGGACGAAGACAACGATTTGAAGAGCAAGTTACGCCAGAAACTCACCAGAGAATCCGATGACTTCTTAGGTCAGACCATCATTGAGGTATGTTGATCTTTATCGACCCATTTAACATTTAACAATACTATCTGAGGGCCGATATTTTCACCGTTAACATACCTGTATTACATAAGGGGAATAAATATCGGCCCGACAAATAAGGTATTCTCAACGACAAATTGTGCACGACAAAATATGTACTCAGCACGATAAATTCGGTATTCCCCACGATGGTTAACACGACAGAATATGTATACAGCACGACAATTTAGGGATTCTTAACGACAGTGTAATTAACTAGCACGACAGATTACGTAATTTTACTTTTTCAAGCTGTTTGCGAAAGGTGTTGGTTATTATGATTTTATTTTTTAGTTTTAATCATAAAATTTTGCTTTTATAAAACTTTATTAACAGCTGTAGTGTGGAATACGCAAAAATTTAATAAAAACACAAATTAAATTTAAAATATTGTTTTTAAATAAAGAAACACATAAACAATAATTCAAGTACAATTACCCGTACATTCTATAAAAAATAAACAAATATTTGAATTATTGTCTTGAATTATTGTGTATTTGAATATTTTTATCTTTTGATTTAGTAGAACATATTATGTAATATTTAGTACCCACTTCAAGTTTTTGTTTAATTATAACCATTGTTATGCTTCGGTCCAGTCCTTTAATGAAGTTGTCTGTTGTGAGTAAAATTGTTTATATTTAGGGGACAATGCATCTCGATATCAAAGTATTTCACATATTTTCAAGTTTTATTTTGTCAAAAATAGAATAGTCGAAGCTAAATGATTATCCTGGCCAACAATGAACAAAATCGAGAAAGTGAAAACAATTTTTGCTAGGGGTTTCTCCATAGACTGTTCGATTGTGTTTATTGATGGCAATTAGCTTAGATTATTGTATTTTTTGACAAATTAAGTATCTACATAGAAATATGTGTAGTGCTCTGACTCATAAGTTAATTGGTTATTTTTCTTGTGTAAGTTAAAAACTGTGGTATATAAATTTATTATTCGGAAAAAAATTCTTGTTCTTACAAGCGTATGTAGCTGTATTTTCTGCTAGCAGAAAATAAACAGAAATTACAAGAAGGAACAGATTGTCTTCTTCTACCTATAAATTTATTGTAGTAAACAAAACAAATATGTTTCCTTTTTAATATGACTAAACTAAACTTATACTCGATTTTGTGCCCCTTGGGGCATGGGTTAATGTACTGTGTTGACCGATCTCAAATTTCACAGCAATTAAGTACATATTGATATAAATAACCAAATTGAAAGGGTCCTGCATAGAAAAATAATAGTACAAGAAATAAGCACCACCCTAATTGACATGATAAGACATGTTACAGGGTGTTTTAATTATACGTCAAACTTGAAATGTAAAAAGTACTAAACGTTGATATTTTACAACTGACAAACATTTTAGTTAAAAAGATCATATCAATCAAACAAGCAATTGCCTACAACTGTTCGATTTTCTACGATTTCTACGATAACATACCTGAACACTGACTGAACAACAATACACCGAATAATTTTCAATTGTCCCCGTCCTTTTGCAAACTTAAAAACAAACTACACATATCCACACTTTATGGTAGCACACTGTATGAGTATGGAAAAAGTTTTGGACGGTTGGCTTAGCGGCGCTGCTTGTCATACTGCTGTCATTTATGGTATTTGAGGTTAAATCACATATGAAAATGTTTAACGACATACTATGTCAACATAATATTATTAATATTTGTTAATAAATCACATAGTTTGCTGACTTTATCGTTCAAATACAATTATTGTCGTTCATTTACACTTTTTGTCGTTAATACATATATTATGTCGTTTGTTTACATTTTCTGTCGTGTAAAACACATATTTTGTCGTTCAAATGCATATTTTGTCGTTAAGGTGCCGAAATTTGTCGTGCTAAGCCCTAATTTGTCGGGCAGAAAAATGCCACCCATTACTTAATAGCTGTCTATTACTTATCTATTAGGAATTCTATCAGAATCTCACAATTTTACGAACAAGACGTAAATATCTATTGGTTTGTTAACGCTCATCATAGATTTTATCAACTTTTCCATTTCACCAACCGCAGGTAGCCACTATATGTGGGATAAATGTCAAGATAAGCAATTTCCTAGATTTTGGGCAGTCAACCATGGGGTGCTTACTTCCCATACGCAGGCGTTGATAGCAAAATTTTAGTTCACCCCCACGCGCTATCTCTGGCTAGCGCCCTGCTATACCGACCAAATCACATACTTGATACGTATTGGCTCGTTCAAACCGTCACTGTGGATGTCGCGTGTGGCGTAGTCATGGCGTTAGTAAACCATAAACAACCATTAAGTTCTGTCAATTAACTGTCTAGTGACACTGCTAATTTTTACCACAGACATTTAAACGGATATTTTTCACTTATATATGGGTGAGGTATATAACTTTAAATTTTCTGTGGTAATTTTTGTTCTGTACTAGTTCCATCACGCGGTTTTCCTGATCTTATGAATTAATTAAAATATAATATGAGAAACGGCTAGAAGTGGGAAGTGCTATTAGCGCCTCCTAGCGGATGGGGGTGAACTAAAAATAGAGTCCACAAAGATGGCCTTGAGTCGCCCATCTATATTAGTATATATCTATTTTATCTATGCAGTCAACTGTTGCTATCGCTAGGATAGCACGCGTTGGCATTTAATTTTAACCTCTAATTTTAAACGGTTTAGAAAATAACTTAAATAGACAACAGGTATACAAGGTGTCTAACTTTTTTCTGCAAATATAAATATTATTGTGAGTAAAACGTTTCATACGGACCTATTCGTTTTTCAAAACAAAACAAGGCAAAATAATATCAAACAATGCGAAAACGAAGAAAGAACAACAAATAATCATAATAAAAAGTAAATAAATTAAAAATAAATTGAATAAACAAAAAAGAAACAAATATATCTATATCTGATTAAAAAGTCGGTAGCGACTTTCAAACATTTTTTAAAAACTATAAAAAAAATTGTACCTAATTGTTTTTCTGATCATATAACATTTAAAAACAAAGGAATATAAATGTTGGCAAAATAAGAAGGAAGCACATACACACAATTTCGCACTTAAGAGCCACACCATTTTTACTTTTTTTTTGAAAAATGTAACACCATGTCCTACTTAATGAAGAAAAAAATCGTCCTCTTCAAATGCCCCTGGGATATCAAAGTAAATAAACAATTTCAAGATATCATATTTTTATCGGAAAGTTTTACTTTGACTTATTCAGAATTGTAAAAAAGCTTAAATGGGTTTTGAGCAATTCTGAGCAAATACATTACTAATATGATCTTGATTTTCATTTATTTTGAATTATCAAGAGCTTGTTATTTGAAGAGGGCGAATGTTTTTTTACGTTTAACGTCTTTCCCTGAAAATCCGAAATAAATTGAAAAAAAAATGTCATGAAATGTTGCCCACCGATGTTTGGCATCAATAGTTAATTGATGATATGTAACAGGGAGTACATTCTTGTTGACAGTGAGCATCTGCTCAAGATTTGTATACTTATGATTTGGAGTATTTTGTTCACAATATTGAGCATAAACTACAAACTTATTTTGATTCATATCCCCCATTATGTCAATAATAATCTAACTTCTGTATTTTTTGAATTTTCGCATAAAAGACCTTAAAAACGTTACACGTAATTAAACAAACAAAAAACAGGTTTTTTTGTGAAATAAGTAGATCGTTATGTTTTTTAGGAAAAATAAAAAGAAATGTTATCCACTCCGTCTCAACCAAAATAAATAAAATTTCAATTTCCTGTATACGTAGGAAGTATATTTAACTTACTCGCAATTCGTGTTCGTGAATCTTTAGTTATCCGCAAATAAATTCTATCAGATCGATAGCTATCCTCTGAAATACCTCGTGTTGGTGAAATCGGGCCTTTATGGAACACAAAAATGCCAGGTCTAAATAAAATCTATGTGGCTATGTTTTTTTTTTGTATGTAGGTTAGGACATTGTCCGGTGAAATGGACGTCTGGTATAACTTGGAAAAACGAACGGATAAATCAGCAGTGTCCGGCGCAATTCGGTTGCACATCTCTGTGGAAATCAAAGGAGAGGAAAAAGTGGCCCCTTATCACGTCCAGTACACGTGCCTGCACGAGAACCTCTTCCACTACTTGTGCGAGCAGAATAGCGGAATTGTAACACTACCCCAAGCGAAGGGTGACGACGCTTGGAAGGTCTACTTTGACGAAGCTGCAGAGGAAATAGTGGACGAGTTTGCAATGCGCTACGGCATCGAGTCCATTTACCAGGCTATGACGTAAGTTAATCTTTATCTCAATTGCCTTTATTGGTAGTGTGTGGTACACAATGATATGTACTCCCTGACAACCATTATAGTTTATTATAAGTATAACACTGAGTTTTGTAATGCTGGATGCATAGAGCAGCATTTTAGCTAGGGACTGGGCCGGCCCTAGCGTTTTTGTCGCCGTAGGCAAGCCCCAAAAGTGCCGCCCTAAAACTTCAAAAACTTTTTTGAATTAAAAGAAAACAGTTTTATAAAAGAAAAACATGATCCAGAAAAATACGGTCTACAGTTATGCAATATTTAAGAAATTTTTGCATATTAAGAACTTTGGAACTAAAACTAGTTAAAACAATTCTTTTAAAAGAATACTACTTAGTACAATATACAAAGTTAAAAGCTAAATTAAAATAATCTGTATCGACTTTTTTCTGCAAAATCGTAAACAACTTCGTTCAGATCTAATGTCAATTCATGTTCAATGGCCAACATTGCTAGTAATTTTTTATCATTTTTAGTTTAGAAAATGTTCTATCGCCCGCACCGGTAGCAACGTTTATCGGCAGGGTTAACAAAATTCTTAAAGCAACGCTTAAATTTTGCCCAATGTTAAGGGATGTAATGACTTTAAAAACGTCAACTGGGTCTTCAGGAAACAAGGTCTTGTCATTCTAGACGTAAAATCATTAAGGATCGCAATTAATTCGCCCGCCGCTTTTGAAAATAATACCAATAATACCTTATCATATCAAAATGTTTACTTAATCTTTGATGATATTATTGAAATTAATTAATAACTATCAGTGATTAAAAAAATAGTCATGAAATGCTTGCATCAATATCTCCGAAAGAATTAACCTTAGCAGAACAAATTATACATCATATTAAAGACGAAAAATAAAGGTACCTACATGATAAACTATAGAACTAACATAAAAAAATTCTTTGTTTATCATGTAACCAAATCTTCATCAAAATTTCATCTTTAATAAGGTGTATAATTTGTTCTGTTTAATATTTTCGGAGATATTGATTTGATTTCATGGCGAATTTTTTAATCCCTGATAGTTTTTAACTAATTTTAATAATAATATCATCAAATATTCAGCAAAAATGCTGATATTATTTTCATAAGCGGGCGAATTATGTGTATACTCAAATCTAAAATGACTAGACTACTATTGCGTCAGTCAATTCTAAAGGGTTAACATAGGAGGAATCACCATCTGTTAAGACGTTTTCCATATCTTTGCAATGTGCCAGTAATTTATTTTTACTTATAAGATTTTCTTTGTTTATGGATATCGTATAAAAACTCAAAAGAGGCGTTATGAGTTATGACCATTTTATATTTCTCTTTTAATTTTTGTATGGGTTCGTCTAAACTTTCATGATTTTTTTAATGTCGTTAGTCAATTTTTCAGCTTCTAAAATAATATTACTAGAAATGAATATACGGACATACAAAGATAATGTTGTGAAAGCATTCATCCGATATTAATTCTTTAAAAAAAATTAATGACCTATTTTATTTCAGCTTGTCTGTTATTGTCTGCTGTGCGTCTTAAAATATAGGAATGGCTAGAAGCCCGTCAATTCCCCTTGTATTTGATTTTATTTTACTATTCCTTTAATTTCTAGATTCAGGAAATATTTTTTTAAGTTTTTTTGCAGTACAGTTGGTTTTGCCGCCTCTAAATTTTGCCGCCATAGGCAGTTGCCTACCGTGCCTACCGCCTAGGGCCGGCCCTGCTAGGGACAAACGTTACTAAAAATAGTGTTTTAAAATGGCTGTTTGAAAATAACAATCCTCGAGATGTCCTAGAGTCACAAAAAGCTGCCAATATACATGAGGAAGGTGTTAACTGGTTAACCCTATACTTACTAATATGAATATTTCCTATCAATCTTGGATTTAAAGCGCAGCATGGATTGTCAAGCACTTCTTATTAAGCGTGTTAACTCCGAGAAACTTTTACTAGACTCGTGGTTGATGCGCTTTCTAATTTTCTAGTATATAAGTAGGGTTGCCAACATGGTCATTTTGACCTGGAGACTCCGGGTTTGGCGACCATTCTCCGGGCTACGGGTTTTCAGTTAAATTCTCCGGGTTAACTAAAGATTTTTAAACTAAGTATTTAATAATATATTATAATAATATTTTTATAATATTTTTAAACTAAACTAAATATTTTTTTAAAACTATGATAATACAGTAATTGTTATTCTAATCATACAGTTTGCAGCCATTTCCCTTGAAAAAAAAGGAATTTTTCTCAAAGTTAGAAGCACTCTATTACTCAATCTTCACAACAATTTAATTCTACTTTTTGAGAGCATGTGAGAAACTTTGAAAGTAGCAATGGTAGCATTTTTAGATTTTGTCACATGTCTAGTGTATACAGTAGGAATTCTGAAGGGGGATGACGAACGCAGAAGATTGTATCTTGCCTCGATGATCATAGACTGAGACAAATCTAATATCAAAAATGGCTTTCAAAAGACAGGTATTATTTAAAGGTAGGAATTTTGCTTGTCAGAAATCAACATTCAATAATGATACATTAATTAACAAAGTATGTTTTGAACTTTCGTTGATTATTTTAATATTAATGTTGTTCAGATGATAAGAAATGTCCCAACAAATGTTTAAGTTTGTCCAAGGCAGTTCACAGAATTAGTATCATACTGGTCTGCCATAAAACAGTATTTTTTAAATCATGGAGATGACGACAGCGATACCTTTACTTGAAAATTTTATTATTATTTAGACTATATATTTACAAAGACTGACGAGAGACACATTTATTATGGGGGTTTATACAAAACGCCAATATTGTCGGAATAAAATAAAAATTTAAAATTAGTTAGGAACGTGTAGAATGTGTAGATAACTTGTAACTTCAAGCAAAAACACATGATCCCTTAAAAAATGCTCTCAGCACATCAAAATTATGCTTGGTTTAAGTGATATTATTGGCATTTTGTCTCATGTTGGTTGTATCGTAAAAACTCGACAATAAGAGGCAGAAACGAAAAGACATTATTTGAAATGAATTAATTTACTTAGTAATTAGCATCTAGATCTCATCGGTTCCTCCATTACCTATATCAAAACTTCACACCAAAGCGTTACTAAAAAGTATGTGTCGCAACCGCACATTTTTGTGGCGGCTGTTATTAATTTAAACTTATGTTTCATAATATAATTATTTTTCTCCGGGTCAGCATAGGCACAATGTTGGCAACCCTACATATAAGTTTGGCTACTCATCGGAAGACCATCAATGTGAAAAAGGAAAAGCCAATTGAAAATTGTATTGGAGTATTGGAATGCGGCTTTTTTAATAGATATCAAAAAAGTCTGAAATAGTCATAAATATTTTACTTATTTTTTTTAGGAACCTTACTTTACAGTATTCGTTTGAGTTCGGATTCGTATTCAATGCAAAGAAGCCTATCGAAAACGCCTATTCTATTCACAAAATCCACGTTCTCCAGAGTTGAATATTTTCTATTATCATTGTATTTTTCTCGAAAATATTTTGATGCAAGGCCATCATTAAATTCAGAAAAAATCTTCTAAATGTTAGAGACAAAAATACGTTTCATTTGGAAAAAACGTTTACGGTCACCGTTATTACTCGTAATTTCAGTACATTAAATGAATTTCTAAGGGTCCTATAAACTGTTTGTTTTTTATTTCTTCAATAACATAATCACAATTGCATTTAATTCCTCGAGAATTTGTAAATGTATATCTTCTAATTTAACACCAAAATAGTGGCAAGTAGTAAAAAATAAAATATTTATTTATAACTCAAAAAATAAACGGTTGGTTTTCAGTTATGAAATTTAATCTAGAAGTCAGACGCCGTAGCAGGCTAATTATACTACTATTTTCATAGTTTCCCAGATTCTATATATAAACACCGAAAATTGTCCATCATACACTAATAACTAAACTCCTTTTCATTTTCTGAAAATCCTTTTCTGAAAATCCTTTTCTGAAAATCTAGAGACGGAAAAAAAATGTGCAGGTTGGAACACCCATACATTCGTCTATCAGCTTATTTCCGGTTGAATCCGATACGACAGAAAAGCCTAACATTACGGTGAGGTTAATATAAAATCAATACACGACGTATTAATGAAAAATCGAATGGCTGTAACTTTTGTCGCAACTACGGACGACCCAAACACGTGCTATCCCCTGAGGGATGTAGCCTTTTTTCAGCCACCGCAGTCCACCAGTGTAGATGTTTTGTTTTATTGTGAACATCCAAACTGTCTCGTCTATGCATTGCGCTTACTGGTTGCTAAACATCATCCCCAAAACTGTAGCTATTTCTAATCAAAATTATGAAAAAAAATTATGACCAAATTAATACACAATGAAGTCTTACCTAAAAGAAAAATAACAACATTTCTTTTCTCATAGGCATTTCCACTGTCTATCGACAAAGTACCTTTGTCCAGGTGTTCCAGCTGTAATGAGCATGTTATTAGCAAACATAAACGCTTATTACGCCCATACGACAGCATCGTCAGCTGTATCAGCAAGCGATAGATTCGCAGCATCAAACTTTGGGGTATGTAATGTATTCACTAGATACATTTTCAATCCTCGGTTTCCATAACTAAAATTTACATTCCAGAAAGAGAAATTCGTAAAACTTCTAGACCAACTGCACAATTCATTGAGGATAGACCTGTCCATGTATAGAAACAATTTCCCAGCGTCCAGCCATGAGAAACTAATGGATTTGAAGTCAACAGTAGACTTGCTGACATCAATCACATTCTTCCGGATGAAAGTCCAAGAGTTATCGAGTCCTCCAAGGGCAAGTACAGTCGTTAAAGACTGCGTTAGAGCCTGCCTAAAGTCAACGTATCAGTTTCTATTCGAAAATACCTACGACTTATACAATAGAGAGTTCCAGTGTGATCCAAACGAGAAGGAAAGGCCGCCTGAAGATCGTGGTCCAGGATTAGACAGTGTGGACTTCTGGCACAAATTAATAGCGTTAATTGTGTCGGTAATTGAAGAAGATAAAAACAGTTATGGTCCAGTGTTAAACCAATTTCCACAGGAACTAAACATCGGACAAGTAAGTCAGTTAGTGTAGGTATTTGTTATGTGGTTTCTTAATGTATTTATTACAGTTGTCAGCTGCTACTATGTGGGGTGTCTTCGCAACAGATATGAAATACGCATTGGAGGAACACGAAGCCCATAGACTATGTAAATCATCTGCTTATATGAATCTCCATTTCAAAGTGAAGTGGCTCCACACGAATTATGTGAAAGACGTCCCCCCATACAAGGGTGCTGTGCCAGAATACCCAGCATGGTTTGAGCCATTTGTGATGCAATGGCTCAACGAGAACGACGACGTGTCTCTAGAATATCTACATGGTGCCTTCAATAGAGATAAAAGAGATGGGGTACGATCAAATCGATCTTTGCTGATCTCCTAATATAGCAATTTTCATTTCAGTTCCAAAAAAGTAGTGAACACGCATTGTTCTCGAACTCTGTAGTTGACGTTTTCACGCAACTAACACAATGTTTCGATGTAGTCTCAAAACTCGAATGTCCAGATCCTGAAATTTGGAAGAGGTACATGAAAAGATTCGCGAAAACTATCGTCAAGGTACTCATAGCATACGCGGATATTGTGAAACGAGAGTTTCCTGACAATCTCAAAGAGGAAAGAATAGTAAGTAATTCAAACCATAAAACCTTTGTTTTACAAAATACTTTTGAATCTAGGCCTGCATCTTAATGAACAACATACAACAACTGAGGGTGCAACTCGAAAAGATGTTCGAATCAATGGGTGGAGAAAAACTAGAAGAAGATGCAGCAAACATCCTAAAAGAACTTCAACAAAGCCTCAACGGTGCTTTAGATGAATTGGCAACGCAATTTGCTATAAGGTATTTTACCATTCTTACTATTCTTCCTAACAGACATTGATATTGAATATTTTAGTTTGGAGCCAAGAATCACGCTAAGTGTTAAAGAATTAGCAGATCTTCTGTTGGCTATAAAAGGTGGCGGTCAACCAGGTACCCTAAATCAACCAGCTGCTAGGAATGCTGTTGCTGTGGAAGCTGACGAAGTTTTGCGACCTCTAATGGACTTACTGGATGGTTCGTTATCCCTTTACGCACAATCATGTGAGAAGACTGTCCTCAAAAGACTGCTTAAAGAACTCTGGAAGATAGTTATGAGAATACTTGAAAAAACTGTAGTTCTACCACCTATGACTGATAAAACAGTACGTACTACTACAAACTATAGACCTAGTATTAATTTGATTCACGAATAACTGTTTCTTTTAGATGATGTTCAAGAGTTTAACAGATAATGCAAAGAATCTAGCGGCCAATACCAAAATCAGAGAAGACATGTCTAGGTTATTCAAGAATCACATGGCTGGAAAGCAAGATGTCAAAAACGCGCTAAGCGGGGTAATGGATATTTCCAAAGAGGTCGAGAAAAATTTGTCTCCGAAGCAGTGCGCTGTTTTGGACGTTGCACTCGATACCATAAAACAGTACTTCCACGCAGGAGGCAATGGTCTCAAGAAAGCTTTCCTAGACAAGAGCGCAGAACTCCAGAGTTTAAGATACGCCCTCTCCCTTTACACACAGACCACGGATACATTGATTAAGACTTTCGTCACAACCCAGATCAACGAAGGTGAGTCAAAAGGCATCATGAATGTTATCCTACTTATTGAGTTTATTACCCCCTCCCCATAAATCTTTTATTTTATTATCTGTTCAATGCTATTGGTGTTGTGTACTCTATGTATTTACACATCTCACACTCCTTAACCATAAAACGGTATTTTCGAAATTTGTTAAACTTGTGACTTTTATGGAAAAGTGCCGCTAAACAATAAAGACACGTACCTCGAGCGGCAAATATCATTTGAGCGAGATGATACCGAAACTGGGATGGAAGCTCTTGAGGAACCCCTAAAACCAAAGAAGCGAAGAGAGAGTCGCCAAGGTACCGATACTGCAGCAAGTTTCTCGCATTTTTTGGCACAAGTTTTTTGCAGATTACAGAGATTTTTAGCGAGTTCTTTTCTCGAAGCGTTTACCATTGTTTTGCGATTTAGACTCTAGGTTTTTATTTTTCGCTTTAGATTAGAGGAGTTCTTATTATAACTAACTATATAAATAATACCCATATTTAAACCCATTATATTTATTTTGTCATCTCTAATAGCGGCTAAACAATCAGACAACAAATAAAGCGGTGGATAGCAAATATATCAGAACTTATGTCCAACATAATCATACATAGCTACAAACCTACATTTGCATGATGTTTAATTTAATGATTTTCATCTTTTTAATTGCATGCCTGTATTTTAACCGTAATCTATACCGGGCGTATGTTTGAACGCAGAACATAGCCGATTGTCAATTTTCATTGCTTGAGAGTAAGGTCAAGTATCGGCAACCAACGATATATAACGTATGGTTGCCCATACGTTGGCCCATACGGTAGTTTTGTTTAGATTTGAAACAGACGCACGGTATCTACGGCGTACGATTTTGCTTTTTGCGTACAACCAATTTTTTTCACTGTTAGTGAAGACAATTCCATTACAGTTTAGTTAATAGCGATTTGCTGGTACTGCTTGTAATATCTATGAACATTTTAGGCGCCTACTAAGCAATCAAATAAGTTATTTGTTTCTATTCTGTCTCTTCTTTGTACCTTAGGTGATACCCAGGAGACAGTTGGCGAAGTGTCAATTCAAGTCGACCTATTTACCCATCCTGGAACTGGAGAGCACAAAGTCACCGTGAAAAGTAAGTTTTTATATGAGTGTGCACTGTGCAATGTACTGATTCTGGCCATTCGTGTTCAGTTGTTGCTGCCAACGCCCTTAAATGGACCTTGGTTTCTGGAATGTTCAGGCCGTTCGTTGAAGTCCATCTCATCGGACCGCATCTGGCGGACAAAAAGAGGAAATTTGCTACCAAATCAAAGTCCAACAATTGGTCTCCTAGATTCAATGAAACATTCAACTTGTAAGTACATATATGTTTACGTTATATCTTCATATGGTGTTTCCAACGCATCAGACTAGGTTCTGCCATGCAGCATTCACATTTTTTCCTTTTATATAATAATAACAATAACTGTGTCGTAAGTTGATGATTTAAAGTACAGGTAAATATATCTATATGTAGGCGAATAATTGTACTTATACAAATATCAATATTCAAAAAACTTCCGAGAGAAACAACCTTAAGAAATTCGATGGAAGATTCTTGGCTATGGAACACCATGTTGCTCAAGGTGCGTTGTTTTCATAACAAGGACAACGTGACTTCCTAATGAATGCTGCCCTGCGTTCTGGAACCCCCGATATCTGGTAACACTGTAAACCATTGCTGAATTTTCACACACTTCAAAGTCGCCGCTTATTGGTCTTAGAGACAAAGAGTCCATAAACAATCAACATTAAACTACTCGTTGCCCACGAATAAACTATAGCAAGATTGTCATTGATTGAATTTATGTGTAGGTAAATCAATATTTTCAGCATTAATCCACGCATCTGGATGTCATCCGCATACCTACATGTGGTAGTAGCATTTTTCGATAACATCTGGTAGATCTGCCGTCAACTGGTAGAACAAAAGTGGCCCAAGCGCAGAACCTTGAGGCACCACCGATTCCACCTTTGACGGATCGGAAATGAAAGTGGTGCATGATTATCCAGTTAATACAATCGCCTAACCCATGCAAACTAGATCTCGATTAACACTCCCAGCGAGTTCTTGCAACACATTAAACAAGGGTTCTGCTATGATTGAGAAAACACATAGCTAATTAGACAGACATTTTGCAGAACTGACGGGGATACCTATAACCACGGTCCACTACATCGGTCTGCTCACTTCGTGTCTCAAAATCGTTCATTTTTGCGCATGACGTCACTGCGAGAAGGATGTTGACACGGACACCTAGGCAACCAAATACATCCTTAGTTTTTGACTTTTGTAGGTGATTTAGGTTAATAAGTTAACAACCATGCCAATGCTTTAATTGTCAAAAAGGCTTGAACGTCACAACATATTAGACTATGGCAACGAACGCTACTTCTCGCAATGACGTCAGCGCATAAATATCATTACAACCGTGACAACAACAATAGGCTACTGAAACCATTAACCATTAACACAAATATATTAATTTAAGAATATATACATTATGAATGAACCAAGGCTACTGAAACAGCCATGGAAATTAACGCCATATTAACGCCACTTCCGCTTCTTGAGCGAGTATTGAGTGGGTTACCAAAGTAACATTGGTCTTCCTTTTATTATAATATATAATCACCAAGGCAAGCCTTATTAGTGCCATGCGTCTGTTAGGCGACATCTCTTATAGAAACTAAGAGACCTGCGAGACGTTAGTTAAGATGTCAAATTGTCATTCGTGACAGTTCATAAAAATGTCAAAATTACTAGTTTACAGTTTTGTCCGTAAATCGTCTATTCACACCTCACATCGATGTATCGTGTAATAAAATGAGACAGAAAGCTCAATTTGAAAAATATAGGAGTAAGTTGAACACGTTGAAGAAGCTCAAGTCGATACGCGAGCGTTCCGTCCATCAACAGTTGAACAAGATATCCAAACTAAACGATAGGATCGTTAAGATAAGCACAAGTTTCAGTCGTACCGTCAGCAAGCGGAAGAAGAGAAAAAAATCCCGTCTTCGGAAACGTGGTTCATCGCATACTGCGAAACGTCATTCCTCGCGTCCTCCGAGACGTCAATCATCGCGTGCCCCGACACGTGGTTCATCGCGTGCTCCAACACGTGGTTCATCGCGTCCTCAGACACGTGGTTCATTGCGTCCTCCAAAACGTGGTTCAACACGTCCTCCGAAACGTGATTCATCCCGGCCCGGTTCAGTCTCCCCAGACTACAATGTTGATCCACCAGATGTGGACCCGGAAGGTCAAACTGAAAACACCTTCGCGGATACTGTTGATGTTCCTGATAATCGTGCGAGTCACACTCGCTCTGTAAAGTCTGTAGGCTCATTGAAGTCAAGACTGTCCCTTCGACGAAGCTGCCGAAAAAGCTTCTACGTATTAGAGGACTCGAAGGAGGTAACGGACTCCATCTCTCGCCTTCGTCAGAGAGGCAAAAAAAACAGGAGCACACATAGACCTTTTCGACCACGGACCGCCTTACGATATAGCAAGGATGAAGAAATTGACAAGGAAAGGCGGCCTCCGACTAGGGAGTTTAAAAAGGCAGACTTGTTAACAGCTGTGCTCAAGCGGCGACGGAAAACAGAATGTAATGAAGTAGTTAATAGTTAGTTCTCGCGTATGACGAAACCATATGTTGTCTAATTATTCTTTGGTGTTTTTTAGCGCCATTGGCAACGAGGAGCAACTGGACTATTTCGAGCTTCATTTCTGCGTCAAGGATTATTGCTTTGCTCGGGAGGATCGCTTGGTTGGTGTGGCCGTCATGCAATTGAAAGATATCCTTGATAAGGTAAGGTTAAGGACGCACGACTCATTTTCTGTTGAGAAAATTTTAATTCGTATGGAACAGGCATGTACAATCTAGGAGCAGTAATTTATTGTCTAGAAGACGGATTATTTATACTCGTCAAACGTCCAAAAAGAACTGGATTTTGCTGCACATTTTTGATACGCTTCAAAAATAATGCTCTTGATAGACTTCTCTAAGTAGGCTGACTTGAAAGATTAGAACTGCCAATTTTGGTCATGCCTTCTGTGATTTCCAAAACTTGACTGAATGTTAGTTCATTGTTGACTAATTAACCATTAATTGCTGGGAATTATGAATACTAAATTACTAATACAAGCTTTCCAAGTTCACTAACCGGTCGTTGCACTTGCCTGATCTAGATTTGTAATACTAAGAACCAACAATGTATTATATCCTTTCCGTCAAAATCTGACCAAAATCTGAAATCTGATTATGTTTCTTATTATACATTATGTTTCTGTCAAAAGGGATCATGTGCATGTTGGATATCTCTTGGAAAGAGGATCAACATGGACGAAACCGGCTGGACGATTCTACGTATCCTGTCCCAGCGAACGAATGACGAGGTGGCAAAGGAATTCGTTAAACTGAAATCGGATATCAGACAGGAGAATCTACCACCAAACCAGTGAATAGTCAAGTCCGGAGAAATCATGTCAACCCGAACCCTCGTGTAAAAAACTAAAACTGTGTTCAAGTTGTTCATCCAACTATGTGTCTACGTCTGTTGTATAAGACCGTCCTTTATAAAAAATAACTGAGAAAGTTGACATGCTTCTTTACTTCCCCCCGCTTACCGTTTTGTTGTGTTGTAACCCTTCGAGTGGTTTCCTCGCGAACCGAACATGAATTATCCACTCTGTGAACCGTATAAAATAATATTCGTGTGCCTCCCATAAGTATTTTAAAATAACAACAAACAATAAGTATTAATTAATTAATCTGTATATGTCTCTAACACAAATTGCACGCACGTCGTTCATTGTTTGCATTTAAATTACGTTTGAAGCCAGTATAATTTGCATTTTCTGATCATATTTGACAAAACTTGAAGTTTGCTATTATTTCGTTGATGATCAAAGATTAGGTTTTAGTTTAAGTAAACATAACTGGACGATATTCATTTTCAATTCTGTCCATAAGAACAGATTGTAATAAAGCAGAAGATATAAACAGAACCAGCAATAGGCTCTTGTGTTGCTTATGGAAGTAGGAACCCACAGTGGCCGACCCCAGCGTGCATAGTCGCACAACTCATAGTCGGCTGTAGTCGCGTAATCATGTAGTCGCGCTTAGTCTCTTCCAGTGGACGAGAGGCCTTAGTGTTCATGCAAAGAAATATGACAGCTCAGCGGTAGGTTGAGCATTGAGAAAGGGTAGAAATCCAAGTTCTACCCCTATTGCAGCGATGACAAGTCACATTTTTACTATGCTATTGTCATCCCCATGTTACAAGGTCTTCTTCTTTCAGCGCAAAAAAGGGTACCTTTTTTCCAAGATGGATTCGCTTCCTTCGTTTTTGACATGTTTTTGTAAACACGATATTTTTATAGGTTCAATGTAAACATATTCAGCGAGTGAGGAGTATGCACGTGAGAGTTGATGTCACGTTATGGAGAATTCTTGATAAACACTGGAGCTAGTCTGTAAGACATCGTCCGCAGTTGTTCATGAAACGTATAAATTAATCATTCATTATTACATCTTATGATAGGCGTTACATCGCCCAGTCCAGGCCTTATAATCTAGGTTGTGAAAACCGCCAAAACCACTAACTTGTTCTTTTTACTTGTTCTATTTTGTATCTATTATGGGTTAAGTCAGCTTTAGAAATGTTGAATTAAGTTGGACACAATATTCTAACATGGGCGCCAAGCTTCTTCAAAAATATGAATTCTATATGACACCGCGCACCCTGGCACCGTTTCCCGAATTTATCATGGTTTGAATCATTAAGGAGAGAATGTTGAAAACGCAATTGTTTACAAAAGTTTACAGCAGTAAAATCGACAAGATCATTTTCGTTTACAAAAATGAGGTTGTAAAACAAAACGTTGTTTATCGGACATTCCTGGTATTTCAAATTATTCAAAATATTCCCAGTATGGTTCCAGTAATCTTTATAATATCACCTGCTAAATTATCCATCGGATGACACCACACGAAAGTCAACAGCTTAATGAAAAAGCGAAAGTACGAAAAGATTATTATCATTATTATCTACATAAACAACCCAAAACAACCTCTTGAAAACAAAAGTAGACTAGACAATGTGTCAAGTTTATTGTAAAAGTTGTAATGAAATTTAGAACAAGACGCCCAGCTTTTTACAACATTAGAAGATAATTCAATATAAATCTTCTTCTGATCAAGCAGCTGCAGATCACGATAAGCTTGGAGATCGTGAGGACGATCTAGATAAATGTCAAGAATACTAAATCTACAAGGATTGCTCAATGGCCGTGTTTAGGGTTTTGACAATGAACGCATTCACGTCATCTTCCCTGGGTTACCGCAATACAAACATTCCAAACTTCAAACGTCAAATGTGTTTTTTCTTATGTCTGTTTTTGACGTTTCACATATTGACAATCACAACGTGTATTATTGCGCTATGATTGGTCTGTTTGAAATCCCCACGTTTTTACGTGTCAAGTATGTCTGCTTTTGACGTTTCAAACAAACATAACCACAACATTGAGTATTGCGCTACTGTTGGTCAATTTAAAATCCCCGCGTTTTTATGTGTCAAGTGTGACAGTTTAAACAAATCTGGGTAGACAACCCGATAGGCCGACTCGGCGGAATCGTCCGATCAGTTTCGGGTGTCCCGACAATTTGACAATGATGCGCGTGACGTCATGCCGCTCTTAACATTGGAAGATAGGGATTGAGTAATCCTTGTAAGAATCTAATATTCTTGGATAAATGTGACTGCTGTGAAGAGGATATTGGAATTCCAGTTTAGCTAATACCGTTATAGCCAAGTCAATAAAAAATAAAAAAAAATCAACTAAAAAAAATAACGTCCTTTATGATCCTACTAAATTTTGTAATTTAGTGCAAAGGTGTAGTGATGACTATGACTTACGACTTCTTCCTCACTTGACGTGCGTAATACCGTGATATCAAAAATTACCTTGGTCAAGGGTGGTCATGGATTTTAAAACGATTGTCGCACCTCCCATCGTACATTTATGTCAATCATTTTTTGAACATCAAAATCTGTCAAGGCATTGTGCCGATGTTTTCTAATCCTACGCAGTTTTGTCATTGATGATGTCAGTGTAGCTTAACAATGACAGAATTATTTCAAAAGGGTTATTTAAGCTAAGACAATTATTATATAACTTTTGATATCTCTCTAGAAAGTGAACATAGTCTATGATGGGTTCGAAAATTTATGACATGACGTAAGGAACAACTTTGAATGAAATTACTGGATGACTATCATGGTTAAACCTGTGGTTAAACCACATTTTCATATGAATGTGCACGCTTGTGTAAGTTACTTAACCAAAAAAAAAACAAAGTAGGTTTACAACGGCTATGCAACGATATAATACTACCTCATCGCTCTTCTCTGACAGACGTGCTCCTTTACAGCGTAATTTCTTATTTTTATGCTTTGTATTTTAGAATCCTAACAAAGAAAAAACATTTTTAACCTTAAGCGACCTCTGCGCTATCCATCATCTTGGATTAAAGACGCCCAAAATACGTTTTTCAATCATATCTGGTTACCAGTGAGTTTTATGACCAACAAAAAGTTTCCTGTCAAAATTATTTTTTTATTTCGACCCAATTCAAGCTCCTTAAATTTGGTACTTGATAGATTATTTACTGTACATTACCAACCCCGCCTCAATACAGAAATAAAACAAAAACATTATATCAGCTGCTTCTCTTTTCTGAAATTTTACTGAAAATGATTGATTATACTTGCTTCAAATCGATTGATTTTTACCAACTGCTGTTAAATTATACATAATTCTTACAAATGTGATTCAAAAATAGCTTAAGATAATTGAGTAGTAAGAAATCAATACGTTAAGAGTTAAATGTAACTTCGTTTATTACAAACAGATTTTTTTGTAGAATGTCGATATTATTATTTGTGGTTTCTTATGCAAACTGGTATGATTTTAATAGTAATTCAATTAGGTTTTCTGCTGTTACTTTCCCATTCATTCGACCTCTGTCATAAAATAAAATCTCGCTTTTAACTCAATATAAATCTTCTCCTTAACAACAAAAAAGCTATGTAAAGAAGAGCGGAAAAAATATATAAAAATTGTAAAAATCTTCACTGTGATATTCAAGATACAGTGTGTATTCATGTTGTACATGTTAATTGTGCTAAGTGTGGCGGTAACTAAAAAGAAAAAAAAACAACATGAACTTATACATAAATGTTTTAGCTTATCTATGAAATAATAATAAGGAAATAAATTTTCTCATTTCACATTGTACAGAAAAAAACTCATATTACACATTCTAAAGCGACAATACTTCTAGCAACTTATTATTATTGCTATTGTAAAAATTAAATGAAATTAATGAAGAATTGCGTCATTTTTATACATGTAAAATAAATCATTAATTATATAAATTCTATTATAAAATTATTGACGATAAAACGTAACTAACTTTATCAGCAAAGTAATAAGTTGTTATTTGAGAACATGATATATAATTTATTTTATAAATATAATATATCTAAATGTACTATAATCGTTTCTCTTTTTGATATCTAAAAACTATATATTTAAGAACTGATTAGAATATTTTTAAATTACATTTCTATCGCATCTCTGTATCAATCATGATCTTCCAACATTTTTCAAGGTTACCACAATTATTTTGGCGTCCATTCGTACTTTTTATACTCATTACTATGCGTGATGTCCAATTTTGGGGAAACTGGTTGAATTGCACGTACTTAAAATTAAGTGGGCACTGCTTGTGGTTTAAAGAACAGATGTAAAAATTAATTACCCCTTAAATCGTCTAAACTAAAGGAATTTAAGGGATAATTACGTGAAAGAAATGACTAGAGGGTCCAAATTTGCTGACAATAGGATTTGGGTTAATGCGTCACTATTGCTGACTGTTTTAAGTTTTTTTAGGACACAATATGACTGTGGTACACTTTTGTACGTGCATCATATCCACTTCAATCGCTGTACATTCGTTGTTACTTCGCATCAAAAGAATATGTCTTAATAAAAAGAAAAGGTGTTACAAACCCATTCCTATTGCATAAACTATATTCTCATCAAAATATATTCGTACAAACGTATTTATGAAAAGTACTTAATTGTATAAGATCCTCGTTTCGTTATTCAGTTAAAATTCGTTAAATTTTAATTATCATTATTAATAATAATTCGGAATATTACGTTGTTTTTCATTCGGTAAATGTAAGTACTATTAATGATACATACATAATATGTCCTTTTTTAATTTTATAACTCTTTCACGAGAACAAAAAAAAATGACCAAAGCATGCGTGGGAGCATGTGGCATAAACGGTACATTGTAAGTATATTCTATGTGAATGCATATAATGTTAATACGTAAATGTAATATATTATAAATTTAAACAAAAATTGTCCTCGATAAGGACTAAATGCAATGTATTCTTGTTATAAAAACCACACGGTCACAACTGAGACCGTAGAGCTCTGTTGTATATATTCGAGTATATACATATATACAAAAATACATATTGCTGTAAAGATTATCTATGTTGTTTTTATTCATAGTCCATTCTTGTCCCAAATAACCTCCTTTCTCAACAACATAGGTATGGATCGGCGGCCGATTAAGCTGACCACACAGAAATCTTGCAAAATAAGAACATACAAGGCGTCCGTCAGAGATAATTAACTTAATATCTGAGTTGGCAAGATTAATCATCTGAGATGTTCATTAATTATCGTATTTTAGTTATCTCTTTATTGATGATTTTTAAATATCAAATAACCACATAAAAATTGATAAAATAGACATAAAATAGAGATCTTAATATCCGTTCTCTCCTAAACCGAATGGTATATATACCAGGGGTGGCCAACTTTTGCCTACTTAAGATCTACCTTTTATCTTTAAAATATGCCGCGATCGACATGTTGTCATAGGCGTAGCACTCCCGCTAGCTATGGGTAGTAGATACGCAAAATATATGTGTGCCTGGATATGAAAAGGGACCAGTTGACCGAAATTGAGTTAAGAGCGTTTTTAGATAGAATAAGTTATGGCAAAGGTACTCCTACATTTTAAGCCGATTACCATAAAAAGAAATTGAAAAAAAAATATTTATGTTGCTGGTGCAAAAATTAAACTTTTGCGCTATATAACGCTTCAAACTTTTGCAAAGTTTAAAAGTTAATAACTTCCCGCATATTTGGAAGTTACGCTGACTCCAACATTTTGTGGAACAATTTCGATATTAGTTTCAAGATTTTTAGTAGAATTTATTATTTCATTATTCCGTTTGGGTTTTATAGGTTTTTAATCTATAGCGTCATTGGCCTGGGCCTACAATATGTATAGTGTGAGCTAGGTATCTTCATCTCTCGAGTCTTAAGAAGACTTAAGCATTCTCGTAAGGGGTTTATGGCGTCCTCTGATTCCAAATCTTATTTATTTTTAGATTTTTAGAATTCAAAATGGCGGATTTAATATGGCGACCAAACATGTAATTAAGTGTCGGATTTATACAAAATTAAATTATGTGATGTATGAACGTTACGGATTCCTAATCTGTTGTCAGATGTATAAAATTCAAAATGGCGGATCCAATATGGCGACTAAACATGTAATTAACTGTCGGATTCAGAAGAAAACAAATATCTGATGTTAGATGTTTATAATTCAAAATGGCACCGAGTGTAATCTGGCAACCATAATAAATTACCGTGAATTTGCAACTTTTGTCATCCTATTTCCTGTTACATAATTATGCAGCTGTCTGATTTCAACACTTATATCAGTTAAAAATCCAAATTGGGAGTTCAAATAAATCAGATAGTATCAAATTATTTTAAACGTTTAATGATAAGAAATGAACATAACTAGGGACACAAACATGGAAATACAATCATAATAAATTTACATAAAAAGTGCATTTTTTAAAAACTACGCTTTATAAACAAAATTACAATTTTTTAAAATTTTCTTCAAATTTTCCATTTTTTTAAGTCATTTTATTTATTTCGAGCATTGTCGCCGGCAATCTGTCCACATACAAAATTTTAACTCGATTGGACATATTTTCCAAACTCAAATTTTTTTTCAAAATTTTAGAAAATTTTCCAAATTTTTTTATTGCTTCATGTCATTGTCACCGAAAATCCGTCCACAGGCAAAATTTCAACTCAATTTGTCTAATTTTCCAAATTTTGAAATTTTTTTCCAATTTTGGAAATGTTTCCATATTTTTCTTATTGCTTCTTGTATTGTCACCGGAAATCTGTCCACATGCAAAATTTTAACTTGATTGGACACTGAGAAGTAGAAATAATATCGATTACAAGATTTGTACATAGCAAACAGACAAACAATCAAATAGACAAACAAGCAAACAAAAAGTGAAGTTAATATAACCGTAGTAATTGTCCCGGAATATTATATAACTTTGTAATTATATTTTATAAAAACAAGTTTATAAACTGCTATCATACGGATATTTGTTTCTGCCACTGTATGCGGCAACACCGTAATGCGCTAGAGCGTAGCGGGATATCGACAACTGGTCCCTTTTTCGTTCGCAATAAAAACGCATTTTTCATGCTTTTCCAACCGCAGACGGGTTTCAGACGAACACATCTGATAAAAAAACACAATAATGAGAGTAATTAGCCAATAAAACAAAAATGTGTATTTTGCACAAGTTTAACTTTATTTGCGATTATCTGCGTAACTAGAAACGGACAACTGGTCCCTTTTCACATCCACGCACACATATGAAAAAAACTATTTTTTTTTATATCACCTATTAAGTTTTCGATATAAAGGCATAAAGAAAATAAATTTCCTGACTCAACTTTTCATATTTGCAGAATTCATTATAAAAATGCAGAGTATCGCTGAAAATTTGATTTTAAGGTTTCGCGACACTTTGCCAGGAAAATTAACATGAAAGATTTTTAGACTTATTTTCAGTTCTTTACTCAAATGTTAACTTATTTTGTTTGACTGAAAGGTTAGCCCTTTTCTAAAATTTATTTATTTTGTTGAGCTGAAAGGATAGCTTTTTGCGAATACATATTTGTGTCAGTCCTTTACTGGCGTGGTAGGTAATTTATTTTGTTGAGCTGAAACGTTAGCCCTTTGCTAATATCTGGATGGTTTTGAGCTGAAACGTTAGCCCTTTGCTAATATTTGTTTACGTTCTTGAGATGAATATTGTCCCTTTGATAATATTTGTTTATTTTTTGAGATGAAAGATGGGATGAAAATGAGCCCTTTGCTAATATTTGTTTATCGTGTTGGGATGAAAATCTGATAATATTTGTTTATATTGTTACAGATGAAAGGTCGGCCCTTTGCTAATATTTGTTTATCTTGTTAAACTGACTGATTAATCCTTTGCTTATTTGTTTATGTTCATGAGCTGAAAGAATAACCCCTTGCGAAAAGGAAAAGAAATACATGTTGGCAACTTGATTGTTGTTGAATGAGTAAAACACCTTTGATTGTACACCTTTGAATTTCAGCAAATTATGAATATTGTCGAATGGAAGTTTGAATGAGTTACTGAGACCAAGTTTAACATTGAGGACAATAGTTCTGGAGACTGGCTTTGAGAGCAAAGCTATAGCTAAAACTACGAGAGCTGAAGGTGAGTCATCGATTCCAGCTGTTATTTTGCTGATACGTTACAGACCATTCCCGTGCGTTAGAAAGAAACAGAGTGCTTTTTTATGCGTCTGTTCTTACGTTTTTAGGCGATGACTCACCTTCAGCTTTCGTAGTTTTACCTATATAGTCAGGATTGGCCGTGTTAGGAATTATTTTATTTGTTGGGTTAATTCAGATATTGGACCAGTGATAGAAGATTATAAACACGATTATTTGTAAATACATGAGTAAGTAAGACTCACTTTTTACTATAAAGGAAAGGAATTAATTAAAACCTCTTAATTTTGCACGAAAACTTAATTAACTTTGGTACTAGTTTCGATCCTTAGATCATCATCAGCCAAAAGCTAGAAATAATACAACATAATCAAAAGGAATCACGCAACAAATGCAACCCAAAAAAACGAACAAACATCATTTGAAAAGTAAAATGTTAAATAGGAAACTAACTATACTCACTGTCAAATTCAATTATAAGCGGTACAAGACATCAGAATAAATTAACAAGATAACAACCAAAACTAAATACACGACAACAAACATGTGAAACAGAACACACTGCAGCGGAGACAAGGACAGTACTGAGAACGAGTAAGTGTAGTACGAAACCTGATAAAAACTGAGCCAGTGCTAACCAACAAATAACAATTTTCTGCCACACGTGGGCAGAAAACTACTCAGAAAAGCTAAATTTAAAGGTAAGGGAAAAGTGGCTAGTAAAAAAAATCCACTTGATCATTTAAAAAGTTGTAATTTCTCTTTCAGTACAAATTATATGAAACGTGCATTTATTGCAAGCATTTGATAAAATATTTGACCAATACCAAAAATATTTGTCTAATACAAAAAATATTTGAGCAATTCAAAAAATTACTTGTGCATTAAGAAAAATAAATGTGCAATAAATTTATATAAATGTACATCAGAATAAATAATTGTGCATTTATGTATTTATGTTTGCGCTTAACACGTTCCAGAAATGCTACAAATTATTATGGACTTAAGTTTTATAATGCAATTGACATGTCTTTACGACAATTGCCGAGTTCTGTTTTACTGAAACACATAAAAGAAAACTTAATAGAGCGAGCAATCTTTGACGTGCAGGAGTTTATTGATAGCCCTCCGGCGGCGGGTGTCATTGCTGACTAAGCTTGGTTATGTTTACGTATGTCTAATTGTTTAATGTTTTTTACCCGTGTTTTATATATTTATATATGTCAAACGTTTTTTTTTTTTATTTTTACTTAGCTTGTTCCACGTAGATGTATTTGTTTCCTACTGTATTTTGCTATATTTTGTATTTTGACTTGTGTAAGCCGCTAGGCAGTAGCACCAAATAAATTATCTTATCTAAATTATCTTTGAATGTCCCTTTAATTATATATATGTGCGTGGATGTGAAAAGGGACCAGTTGTCCGTTTCTAGTTACGCAGATAATCGCAAATAAAGTTAAACGGGTGCAAAATACACATTTTTGTTTTATTGGTTAATTACTCTCATTATTGTGTTTTTTATCAGATGTGTTCGTCTGAAACCCGTCTGCGGTTGGAAAAGCATGAAAAAATGCGTTTTTATTGCGAACGAAAGAGGGACCAGTTGTCTATATCACGCTACGCTCTAGCGCATTACGGTGTTGCCGCATACAGTGGCAGAAACAAATATCCGTATGATAGCAGTTTATAAACTTGTTTGTATAAAATATAATTGCATAGTTATATAATATTCCGGGACAATATTACTACGCTTATATTAACTGCACTTTTTGTTTGTTTGTTTGTCTATTTGATTGTTTGTCTGTTTGTTATGTACAAATTTTGTAATCGATATTATTTCTACTTCCCAGTGTCCAATCAAGTTAAAATTTTGCATGTGTACAGATTTCCGGTGACAATACAAGAAGCAATAAAAAAAATATGGAAACTTTTCCAAAATTGGAAAAAAATTTCAAAATTTTGAGAAATTGACCAAGTGAGTTGAAATTTTGCCTGTGGACGGATTTCCGGTGACAATGACATGAAGCAATAAAAAAATTTGGAAAATTTTCTAAAATTTTGAAAAAAATTTTGAATTTGTACAAGTCTTATAATCGATATTATTTCTACTTCCCAGTGTCCAATCAAGTTAAAATTTTGCATGTGGCCAGATTTCCGGTGACAATAAAAGAAGCAATAAAAAAAATATAGAAACTTTTCCAAAATTTGAAAAAAAAATTCAAAATTTGGAAAATTTAATCATTTAAGTTGAAACTTTGCCTGTGGACAGATTTCCGGTGACAATGACATAAAGCAATAAGAAAATTTTCTAAAATTTTGAAAAAAATTTTGTATTTGGAAAATACGTCCAATCGGGTTAAAATTTTGTATGTGGACAGATTGCCGGCGACAATGCTCGAAAAAAAAATGGAAAATTTGAAGAAAATTTTGTTAATTTTTTACAATTGTAATTTTGTTTATAAAGAGTAGTTTTAAAATTTGCACTTTTTATATAAATTTATTATGATTGTATTTCCATGTTTGTGTCCCTAGTTATGTTTGTTTCTTATCATTAAACGTTTAAAATAATTTGATACTATCTGATTTATTTGAACTCCCAATTTGGATTTTTAACTGACATAAGTGTTGACATCAGACAGCTGCATAATTATGTAACAGGCAATAGCATGACAAAAACTGCAAATTCACGTTAATTTATTATGGTTGCCACATTACTTTCGGTGCCATTTTGAATTATAAACATCTAACAACTGATATTTGTTTTCTTCTGAATCCGACAGTTAATTACATGTTTAGTCGCCATATTGGATCCGCCATTTTGAATTTTATACATCTGACAACAGATTAGGAATCCGTAACCTTCATATATAACATAATTTAATTTTTGTATAAATCCGACACTTAATTACATGTTTGGTCGCCATATTAGATCCGCCATTTTGAATTCTAAAAATCTAAAAATAAATAAGATTTGGAATCAGAGGACCCCATAAACCCCTTACGAGAATGCTTAAGTCTTCTTAAGACTCGAGAGATGAAGATACCTAGCTTACACTATACATATTGTAGACCCAGGCCAATGACGCTATAGATTAAAAACCCTATAAAACCCAAACGGAATAATGAAATAATAAATTCTACTAAAAATCTTGAAACTAATATCGAAATTGTTCCAACAATGTTGGAGTCAGCGTAACTTCAAAAAATGCGGGAAGTTATTAACTTTTAAACTTTGCAAAAGTTTGAAGCGTCATAGCGCAAAAGTTTAATTTTTGCACCAGCAACTTAAATATTTTTTTTTCAATTTCCCTTTATGGTAATCGGCTTAAAATGTTGGAGTACCTTTGCCATAACTTATTCTATCTAAAAACACTCATACTCAATTTCGGTCAACTGGTCCCTTTTCATATCCAGGCACACATATTTGTACACTTAAATAAATAAATGTGCAATACAATCGTTACCTCTATAAAAATATACTGAGCAGCTTAAACAATACTTGTTCATTGACAAAAATATATTTCGAATAGTTTAAATAAATTAGCATTTGAAAATATATAAGCGCATTTAATAATCTAAATTGTACCATGAGAAAATTATAATGCGCCCTAGAAGGAATATAATGTGCATTAAGTTCTGCAACCTGTAGCGCACATACAGGAAGCGCGTAAAGTATGGAAACATGGGAAAACCTCAGAAAAGTTGTGTCATTTTAAAAACAGAGATCATTTAATTGTGTAAATGGCAACGAAATCATTTTATAATCTTACAAAAGAAAATTTTTGACAAAAAGACAATTGAAAATTGAAAAATATATAAATTAGGGAAAATGAATTTTGTAAATTGAATATGAAATTGCGTTTTGGGTGGAACTAATTGCCCTGAAAAGCATTCTAATAAAATAATTTAATTTTCTATTGTGCAAGGTTTCCGAAAAAAATGAGGAAAAAATTTAATAAATGCGATTTGGTAATTTTGACAAATTTATACCAGGTGAACCTATTGTTCTAGAAACCTCAAAATGGTCGCATAGTAAATGAGCCATTTGAATTAAAATAAGGTGGTATATTATTGAAAGTACGCGCTACCATTAACATATATACGAATCGTCAAAATCAGATCAGCGTTAATTTTGATGCGCATTAGATCAAGTGCTCAATATTTATTATTTTAATGCCCAAGTTATTCATTTTAGGGTACAAAATGAATAAAATATTGCTCATAATTATATTTTTTCTGTTCTATTATTTTAATGCACTAGTTATCCATTCTAGCGCTCAATATGTAATTTTCTATGTAACATATTTATATTTATTTAATGCACAATATTTATTATTTTAATGCTCAAAGTATTTATGTAATTGCACATATCTATTTAAATAATGCACGCTTAAATCGCACCCTTTCTCTTTTTAAGATATTCAATATGGTATTGTTCAAACAAATCAAGTTTGTAACCTTTATCACATTTTTGGAGTAATTTAACATCGTCAAAATTAATTTTATGTCCGGTAGCAATTATATGTTTATAAATGTTAGAAGTAGAAGTGATGTTATGTTCGTTAAGTCGAATGGATAGCTTTCTGCCCGTCTGTCCAAGTATAGCTGTCACAATTATTACAGCCTAGGAGGTAAACTCCACTACTTTGAAGTAATGGGTCTGTAACTTGACGCTGTCTTGATAGAATGTTGATGAGCTTAGTAGAAGCTTTAAAAGCAGGGATTAAATTATTATAAGGCTTTAGAATTTTAGGTAATCTGGAAGTATTAGTATTGAAAGTAAAAGGTCTGTATAAGGGAGGGGGTTATCCATGGTGGCGCGGGTGTATAGGGGGTCAAGGGAAATGTAGGTATTGTATATTAAGTTTTTCGTGCAAAATTAAGAGGTTTTAATTAACTCCTTTCCTTTCTCAATAATTTGTTTGCATTATGGACCTTTACCAACATCACTTTTTACTGTTAACGGTTTTTGTTACAATGCGATAAGCAAATAACTGCTATCGGTCAACGGACAGTTCTGTGAGATCGAAACTTGATTCTTGATTCGAAACTATCCTTTATCTTCCACATTCGCTAACAATAGGGTTAGTTATATACTTAGGAAGAAAATCAAAGGTTCTTCACTGTTCAAGTACCTAGTATATTGGGCAATTAGTTAACAACCGCCTTTTTAATAGGGTTTGGTCAGGCTAATTTGCTACTATGTAAAGGCACAGATTATACAGATGCGTCACTTCGTGTAGGCACCTTTGATCTGGCGGTACCTAAATATTTGACCTTGAATCACACTTGATGGTATTGACGTCACAAAACGTCATCACTTTACGTGGCCTAACCCCCCGCTGAATAGAACACAAATGTTGTAACTAGTTGTAACCACGACGATCTATTATTTGGCATCACCTTACGCGCCAACTATACGCTTTAAAAATGTAATCCTTCCCACTCCTTCAGAATTTCACCTGTCCGACCTCCCATTTCAATGAAAAAAAGACCCGGCGCGTCAACGTGCGCAATGAAATTTTGATCTTGTGATTTCCTGCAAGTTGCGCATCTGTATAATCTGTGGTAAAGGTGACTAAACCCAGGGTTCTTCAGATAAAAAAAATGTGTTTAATAAAATACCCGTCTTGCTTCTCATGGGAATTTTCCCAAAAAATTGTAATCCTTTACTAGCGTATATTTGAATACAGTGGCGTAGCTATATATTCAGCGCCTTGGAGCAAGTAGTCTGTGCGCCCCTTGTTTTTCGGAAGAGATCTGGCATTTTTTGAACTGTTGGCCCCCAAATATTCATCCCTTAATGCTATCTATTCATCTCATATACGTTTCGATATTAATTGATTATGCATTCTGTATGTAATGTGAGATGTTTATTGTTTATAAGCAAACATGTTTATAAAACGTACTATCAATGGTTATTGTTGTTTACGATACCGAAAGTGATATTGTTTGGTACGTGGGTATTCCAATGTCTTACTATATGGTGACCCAATTGCCCTGGGAGTCTGACATTGAGATTCGACATATATAATGCCATCCTACTATTGTAAAAGAAGAGTAATTTCAGCACACCACAAGAAGGTATTTCAACAGTTCCCGTTGAACCAGCCAAAAACTGTACCAGAAGTAGACCAATAGACAAGTTTTAAGACATCACACGTTTTATTTCCAAATTCCAACCCCAACAGAACATTTAATTTAATGCATCCCACTTTTAAATCACAATTTTTCAATTCGAGATTGAACCAAAAACGGAGTTTATATATACAAAATCCTTGATAAACTCAGTTTGGGGTTGTATGACAATAAAAAAACAATTAGTAAACAGCTGGCTGTTTTCGATTTCTAATAAATTAAACTAACCCCACAATTCTTCAAATGACAAAAGTGTTTTATATTAATACCGGCATCGTTTTTATGGAATTTTCTAAAACTAGTATCCTTTACTAGCGTTGATTTAAGAACATAGTAGCACACTAATTTTTGTTTCCGTAAAATCAAAGTGGGTATTATTACATAAGCCATTTCTTAACATTCTGAAGACTATCGCAAATGGTCAGGTTTTAATTGCACGCAATTGTTCTTCTTATTACATATTAATTATGATGCTCAATCATGTTTTCAAATACTTGGGACGCGGAATGGATCACCCATCATATAAATACGTTATACGTGCTTTTGACGTATTTTCAGACGCATAAGTTGAAAGCGCCAACTCGTACTTAAACGATGTATAATTACACATTTTATGTACCTGGAGAATTAAAGTATCAAGAAGTTTCCTAAAAAAATTGTTGTCCGATCAATAAAAAAATTCAATTCGGTCATTTTTCACAGTGAATAACTCGCAACCCAGACATGATATCGATGGGAACTTTTTACACGTTATTTCTAATGCCCAAATACAGGCATATTTCAAAATCCATCTTTTCCGAAGTGAATAGCTTTATTTGTTTTATTTCACCATTTCACTACTTATTCCCGTAATTTGAGTTTGCAAGCTTGCATTTAGAGCTTGAAGCGATATTTTGAGTGTGCTATAATATAAATAAACAAATTTTATTGTCTATAATTTCTTCTTTTTTCGTTTTTTTGTAATTATTAATCTGGAAATTTAAAAAATTTTAATATCTACAGCTTACAAAGTATCAACCGCAATATACAAACGCAATCAAATCAAAATTACCATTAAAGTAATAAAATAACTTACAACCTTAAAAACATTTTCACAGTTCAGGTGAAGGTTGGTTGAGATACCACAGTACGCTTTTCTAACCCCATTCAAATGATATTAAGGGACATTTTTTTCAAGTTTCTTAAGTTGACTTTTTTTTAATTTGTATAAAAATTATTTGGAAGAAAGCGTTTTAGGCAATTGAAACTTACACGTACCACTAAAATTACTTTCTTTTATAATAAGTAAAATTATGTGTTTCATATTAACAAGAAAGGACTGAAACCCACTTACATACTTATAGGTTTATGAATAAAAAAACACACTAATTTAGTAAAATAATAGCCATTTAAAAGTCATAACAATCATTTAAACTGAACTATATACTACACTCAATAAGTTAATACATATGAAGTGCTCTTGCTTAAAAAAACGAACATTTACAGAAAGTACGTGTAGTACATGGCGTCATATACATTATGTATAAATAGTATGTTAATTAAGTCAAGATCACAAAACATTTAGATCCTTAGAGTTTTATTTAGAAAACCTGGCCAATGGAATTTTTTACACGAAAGTTTGTTTATTGACGTTCCAATTTTGCGCCCCCTCTACTCGTGCGCCTGGAGCAGTTTGCTCCCACTGCTCCCCGTAGCTACGCCCCTGTTTGAATACATAGTTACAGAAGTTTTATTGCTATCATATTTTCAAAGAGTGGAATAACTCGTGACAGACATGATACCGATGAGAATTTTTTGCACGTAATTTATATTGCCCAGCCAAAGGTGAATACAAAAATCAAACTGAGTTTGAATTTTTAAAACTTATTGGTTCCTTGCCAAACTTGGAGAGCAGAAAAAAAGACGTCATAATTATTTTTTACACAATTTTATTATTTTATTATTAAGTTTGCAATAGAATTATACTACATCATAAATACAACAGTTTGTGAATATATCAAACATTACCACTGAAAAACATTAACATGAAACATAGACAATATAAAAATAAACTATCAACATATACAATCAAAAAGGAAATAAGTAATATTAAGATGGGTACGTGTTGCTTGGAAATCCACAAATTTGGTTCCCTGACATTAGCAGTCCAATCGTTAGTTTATGCTTGGGTACCAAATGATGACATTCCGTCAGAAATGAATGATATTATCTCCGCACCGCGACAAGAATATGAATCTATGAACTTGGCAAAACATTAACATGAAACATATACAATATAAAAATAAACTATCAACATATACAATCAAAAAGCAAATAAGTAATATTAAGTTCCTATATTTTAGGCGTTGCACTACGTCGTATCGCACCCATAGAACTGCTAGGACCACTGTCAGTGGCATTTTTTTAATTACAGGTTTCAAACTTATGACCTCATCATTTGGAGTAGTAATTACAATTTTTGGTACTGGTACTTTATTTTCTTTCTTCGGTTGGACACTTTTTAATTTCGTTTTCGAAGCAAAAGGTAGTTTACTAACAGAGATCACTGAACTTTTAACAACCGGCTTAACCTGCTTAATGGGTTTTGGTTCATAAACCCGAATTTTTGACTCATCATTATCGGACAAATCAAACTTAATAGTTTTTCCTATGATTTGTTTCGATTTCGGTTTGGGACTAATCAAAGCTACAATGGCAACAGTTGACACGAGGTTTTCTGGAGTTTTAGAACGACTTCTTATGGTTTCCGTTGTTGATGGAATAAGAGACAATCTCATGGGTTTTTTGTGGTTTAATTAAGACACAGGTGATTTATTTTTTGGTTCAAGGCTTTTAAATATAAATGTATGTTCAGGTACATACTCTTTTCTAGAACAGTTATCAATTCATTGCTGATTGTTAAAAATCTAGAAGTTCCCAACAACATATCGCCATAGTCATACAGGAGAATAGCATAAGCCTCTGCAAATAAATCCTCAAAACTTGGATACAGATCTAGTTTAATACACTTAATAACCTTTTTTTTATAAAATTCATATCTCCTGGTTAAACTCTTATGAAGTTTTATTCCACCTTTGAAGAACTGCTCTGCAGCCAAAGTATCACCTCTGCTTGCCCACAAGTTAGCCTTTGACACCACTTCCGTAAGGGTTAAATTTTGATACTCAACGAAGATACAAGAAAAACACGTGCAGTCCTTATCGTGGTTAAGAAAAGCAGGCATTTTGAAAGAGCTGCTGGAAAGAACAGGTGCTACATCAAGCGCCATCTCTTCAAAATTGTCTACCAGCGAGCAGACGTTTTTGTCAACTGGTGTGATTACCTTAGCCATAGGGCAACCTTCTACCATGCCTTCCGCAGATACATTTAATATTGCCGTCAGACCGTTTAGTTTCACTTGGTAGTCATCCCAACGTTTACCCATGACATCCCCCGCGATGAGATGATCTAGAGGCTTGCCCTTAGAGGAAGAACATGACACTTGACCAGGCTCAACACAGTTTTTCCGGAACACCGTAATTCTCGGACCTGATCTGTCCACCGATAGTAGCGCACTAAACATGTAATTAGTATGTTTATATATAGTGGATTTATGCAGCTACTATTGGAAACTGTAACAAAAAATATTACTGAAAGTTTTGCATAAATATGTTAAAAAATTGACGAATAACACTAGGGAACTATGGTGTCATGGGTGTATATTCGTTTGCACATCCTTGTTAAAATGTGCCAGAGGCTTAAACAAAGATACTTGTAATTAGTGATGGGCAGAATCGTATTATTTCAAGAATCGATTTTCAGTATTCGAGTGATTCGCATAATCGTATGATTTGGTTCTCGAGTTGTTCTCGATTAATAATCGATTATTAATCGATTATTAAGAATTGATTTTGAATAATCGATTTTGAATAATCGATTTTTAATAATCGTATGTTAATAATCGATTTTTAATAATCGATTATGGATAGGGAGAGTCAATGATGTAAAGGCATATTTTGGGTTGGGTTGAGCGACGAAGTTGGTGATGGGGGGGGGGGGTATAAAACTGATGTAAATGTATGTAAAACCAACTATTAATAACCGATTATTAAAAATCGATTATTAAGAATCGATTTTTAAAAATAATAATCGAGATATCTCGATTATTTCAAGAATCGATTATAATCGATTTTGTAATCCGAATGCGCCCATCACTACTTGTAATAATACATGTGTTCGATGGCCGTAATCAGTTTAGTTCAATCTGATTAGCAATCATTTGGCTAAGTGCCGTGGGATTGATCGTTTGACGTCTGAGTTCAGCACACTGGATTTGGATGAAATTTGGTATTATTGTTGACTTTATGTAGATGAGTAAGTGACCAATTTTGTATTAATATGTCGTTTTGAATTATGGGAATGAATTGCTCAAACATATCTTTAACCCTGTAAAGCTGCTCTTGGCGAATATAATTAGTAACTGGTCCAGACGAGTTTTCTCCCAGTTTACATAAAAAAAATCAGAATGATCAGGCGACTCGATTTGAATTAACAGCAAAAATAGGTCCTCGCAGCAAAAGGGTTAAACTCCTAAAAAGGGTTAAATTATAGGTAACCTATTGTCATTTTAAGAATTTTCTATGAGGTTTCTCCTGATATATTGTAGAATTGTGCTTATGAGGAAATTAATAGTTATTAATTAAAATTTTGAATATGTATATCAATAAATGTATTTACAAAAGAAAATTCAAAAAGGTCAGTTTATACTGTAGTTCGTTTACCACTGAAGTACGAAAGTGGAATGAAAGGTTCAGGTCTCAAAAAAGATTTAAACAGCATTTTGCAGAAAATTGGGATTTTTCGCAATTATCACGGAAACTATCACTTTTTCTGAAAAAAAGTGACTATCCTAAATTTAAGTCAGAAGATTTTTGTTGAATCTAGAAAAGCATATCAGAATCGATTGTAACTTGTTCGATTTGTTTGCTGTTTAATTTAATTCACTTTTATTTTTACCAACTTTTGACAGTTGGTAGCAACATTTAAATACTTTTTAAAATAATAAAAAAATATTGTCATTGTCCTTCTCCACATATAACATTTTGAGGGGGAGCCCATTGCAAAAAAGAATATGGATAAAATTAAATATAATATATTAATTTTTAATTAAAAAGAAGGACAACTCCACAGTCACATTTGTGCAAGAAACACCATGGTAATGTTAAAGCAATTTTAGAAACTCTGATAATTCTAAAACGTGATGATTTGTATTTTTACTACTCTGTACCAAGACAACAATTATACAAAACTTCTTACAAATCCAGGAAGCAAGTGAGGTTAAGAACTGTGTTGGTTTGACACGGAATTACCCTAAATCAAAAATCAGAAACAAAAAGTGACAAAATAATATAACTTACTTGCTTTATCGACGTCCATAAGGTTGTGTATCATCATGTTAGGTTCCGATAAGTGATTTTCAAAGTGATTCTCTATACTGGAGTGGCAAGGCAACGTCTTCAAGTTAAGGGTCCGGTGAAACGATGCTTTAGAACGTACCCTAAATGGTGTTTCCATACTTCCAGTTGTTCTTCAAAAGTTGCTTTTAAATTTGAGATTTTCTATGCTCAAACGGTTTGAATTAAATGTAGCTATTGGGGAAAACTTCTCATAACAATAATTGAAAAGGAAATACTTTTTGAAAATCAGTCATTATTGAACAATGGGCAGTAACTTACGATTTTATTTTTAGATTTATACCTATACTCGGTGCTGACCGTATACTCATATATCTCCTTTATGTTTTTATGCACAAAAAAATAATTGAAATATTTCATATATGGTTCAATTTTAAACTTGTCAATTTCAAATCTAAAAGTCGAATTGTACCAAATATTACTGTCTAAAATAAGAGATATAGGAGCATGCGGATACTTAAATAAGAACCTTAAGAGGAGGGGATCTCGTGTTCCTCGTAATTCTGCCCCTTTTGTATCAAATCGATGCTCATCCCCGTCGACTGAGACAGAATTTGGTCGATCTTGGATCCCCTGTCGTACGCAAATGTTCCACGGGCTAGAGCTACTTTCCACCAGTTCTTCACGTCCATGTCCTGAACGTCCCGGCTGCGAAATATCTTCACTTGGGCTATATATTGGTCGTCTTTGAACGGCACCGTTGATGAGCGAATATATACAGACCCGCGGGCTCTTACCGAGGTAGATTGATAAATTTGTCCAGTGGTCTGTTGGAATTTCTTGGATGGGCTGCACCTGGCGAGAAGTGTGTCTTCGATGCTCTCGTACCGCGATGAGTCGGGAGCATTGGCAACGTCCACCCGTCCAGTTGCAGTCGTGAACGACGTGGAGATGCCTTTGGTGTTGTGTGACGACGAAGATGTTGCCTTTGTAGTCACATGCTTGAATTCTAGAAATGATTCCTGAAATTCCTCTGGTGGTATCGCCATCAGCAACGCGGAGGATGTCGTGGACGAGGAATGGGCGGCAATTCCCTTGTTGAGCACCTTGTAGGACGTGATTGACATCCTCTGTTGCCGACTGGGCCATACCTGGTCTATAATCCTGAACAACTTCTTCGATACCTTGCGGACGTTGCTCGGTATCGTGGCTAGACCGCTTATTTTCATTAGAACCGTCAAAATCATTTGGGCGTTCTTGTATACTCGAAACCCATCTTCCAGTACGTCCTTCAGGACCAGAGTTTTTCCATTTCTTCGTCTTCCTGATCTGAGTGACAATCGCCCGCTCGGAACTGGGACGGCTCGAAATCCTTCACCCTCATGTTGCTGGATAATATCTTCAATGGAACTACAAAATGAATATTCACTGTCAACTGACATAGACATAATGATTGCAATGAGCGTAAACGCCTTATTTATACCCGATTGTCTGATCAGTTATTTACTAATGCGGTAGAACAGAAAGGAAAATTTTCTAGAGCTGCTGCTGCTGCTGCTGGTTACATAAACCCGGGCCATGGGACCGGTGGCCAGGTGTACACCGGCCACCATGGTCCCGGCCCGGGACCATTATTATTATTATTTGTCTCTCACATCTCCGAGGTTAAAAATGTTTAAAGTTCATGAATTTTTTAGACAACTAATATGCGTAATTTTGAGTTGATATATCTAGCATAAGTGCAGGTAAGATTCTTCTTTGACTTGGTGTACATTTTGTCACAATCGAATGAAAAAAATGACCTTTTCGATTTGTTTTTCTGAAACTGTACTCGCATGACAGAAGTACCAGTATTCATATTTTGTAGGCCATTTTTTAGGCAATGATGTAGTTCGTAAAGGTTTGGCGAATATATAGATTTCTAAAAATCCGTCAAATTAAGCTAATATCTACTTTCTTTTCAATTTTGTGCGTAGTAATTTAAATTTGATACATCTGCAATAACTACTTTAAACTCAACACGTTGCGGGCTTTCCAAAACCGTATCAGTTATGAAAATCGGTTGAAAAAAAAGGATAACTTTCCCGGTGTATTTCTTACGCCGTGCCGCGGCGAGCCAAGCGTACAACCGTAGATCGCACACCCTCAGACTCAGAGTGTGAAATATGAAATAACGAGGAATAGGTCAAATAGGTATCGAAATAATACCTACCACTAGTGCGATGCACAGCCTCGGTATAAAGCAGCCAGCAGCGAGCACGTGACAAATACGTCATCCGAAGTGGCGAGCTGGCCGCTGCCGTTCAACGACGTTGAAATAAGTAGGTATAATAAAACAGAAAAATATGCATGTAGGGGAGATGTAGGGTGGGTGGCGCCAGCACGCGGCCTATGCTAAAAGTCGCCCGGTTTCCGCACCCTTAAACTCTAGAAAGTGTAATTTAATATCTGCTATTGTATCGGGAATCCCCATAGCGCTGTATAACTCCCTGGCATTCTCATATGCCATAATTGCAGTTTCAATAAAACCATACCTCAAGAAAGCATTTGCTTTGTGCACGTAATAAATCACTAGCATTGATTTTGCCTGATTTTCAAGTCCACCAATAATTGTCTCTATTATATCCTACGCTGTTCTCAATAGTGCTTTGAAATCATCTGAATTAATATCTGAAATTTCTAGTACACATCCGCTGGTTTCCACAATTGATAAATTGTTATTAATTATTTCGGCTACTTTCTTACAAAGCAGCATACCTTTTAGATAGAGTGCCCTTGCAAGTGCAATGTATTCGTGATGGACATGAGAACCGTATAAATATTCTTTTTCATTAGCAAATCCCTCTTCGTGTTTGGTAAAACTTTCTTGAAAATTTTCAACAATTTCATCAGATGCTCTAAGTTTTTCTCATGGTTCGATAGATTAAGCTAGGGCTTTTGGACACCCGGGCTTCTTTAACTAGTAGTAGATATTCAGAATTATCCAAAACTCTTAAATAAAATGTTATTCGAACAATATTGACAGCCCAGGAGAGTTGGTAAAAAGTACGCCATTCAATTTAGGAAAACAAAAAGCAATTTAACACACAAGGTTAAGTGAGATCTGAAAAAAATTATTAATATTTCTGGTTTATTTGAAACTAAGATTTATTAAATATATTATCATATTACGAAAAAATGCCAAAGGCAACATCTGGACTTTACACAAGTTTATTGGGACAACGGGGCAAGTAGACCAATATCGGTGACAGTCCAGATATATCGGGATGGATGGCAACCCTACGCAAACAGTCAATTTAAAAGTATCCACATCTAATCGTTACTAACCTGATCCAGCATATACTTCAAAATATGGTAAGAGGCACGTAAAAACAGACTTATCCCAGTTTCTCCTGGGTTTCCAACATTTGCTAAGCACAGATTTAACAATTCAATTATTTCTCTCCCGGTAAACTTTGACGATGCATTGAAATGTGCACATGTATGGCAAACACATACCACTATATTTATAAATTCTCCAATTTCCAATACATTGTGGTAATGTTTTAAAGTATTGATAGCGTTCTGTAAATTGCCTGTCTTGGCACTAATTATTAATGTCTTATATTACATGTGTTCCATAATTGTCTGAAATAACCATTTTAAATATTACATAGAAAACTTTTAATATATTCATTTGATATTCCTTACGTTTCTGGTTATCTTGGCACCCTATATTGCTTTGTAGTAAAAACGTGGTGAAAACTGACAGTGAAAAAAAAGTTGTCTCGTTATTTTTATCTCCGTTCAAATCAAATCCACGTTTTTATGGTTTTTCCAACGGACAAACATCTAACTGGCGAGGGTGCCAACGACAGGCGCTCAATTTCACCATTAAATAAATAATGAAGTTAGCTGAGAATTTAGATACACTTTTTATAAACTAATAACAATGTTGAATACGTACAGGAATTAAGTATATGAGTGATCAACAAACGATTTATGTTTTTGTCACATATAATAAAAATTTCCTCTGGCCGCAATTTATTTCCCAGTGAAACATAAGTACCTTATAGGCAACCATGATATCACGTATTGTAGTTTGGCCAACTATACATCAGGGGATTTTAGACGATACACCTAAAAGAAAAATGAGAGCACATATTTTGATTAATCTTTATTACATTTATTTACCAATGCAAAAGTTTAGAGCGTTAAGAATAAATTTATTGATCTCTTCATTGTGTCCTCAAATCGTTATACAACTGTATCATAAATGACCTAGTATAGGCAACCATCATTGCGGAACCTGTTGCGGATATAGACTTTCATAGTTTTATTGTAAATATTAATTATAATGTTAAACAATATACCCGAAATAGTGCAATTTCAGATTTGTAGCATAAATTATATTGTATTAAACCTTACGGGAATGATTGTTTATAACGTCAATGTCAAGTAAGTGGCGCCTCTACAAGTTTGACAGATTGGATGTATCACAAATATCAAATAAAGTTCTTAATTAACTTGGTTCACGTTAAATAAAATCAAGTTTCGTGGTTTGAGGCTGGTTAAGGGTTTAAGAAGGTAAACGGATGGACATGAAATAATGTTACAAACGCTATCGGACCTTCTAGGGAAATTATGAATGCAGATCGGAACAGTTGATTCAGTCGTCAGCTGGTTGCGGAGCTCGACAGAGTGGACAGAAATGGCGGCTCTCTGTCCAGGTGTTCAGTATGGTTTGTCTACAGCGGAAAATTTTAGTGAAAATAAAACCTTAATATTTGTGAAATTAACGGATTCGGCTTACAGTGCAGTGCAAGAATACATACAAAATCAGGTAAGTCCATACTTGGTTTCCATCTGGCCGAAAATTGTAATCGAGATGACCCTTCTCCACTAGATAAGTCGCCATATTTCGATTGACTTATTAACCTATTATTATTTAATTTTGTGCCAAAGTTTTTTAACGGATATTGTACAGCGATATCCCCGTCTACTATTACAACATTTAAATTGGAAATTCTTTATTGCAAAACGTTCTAATTTTGCAATTTTACCCGTAGCCACGTCAACATATTGAACAGTTTTGGTTTATAATTTACACATATTTAGGCCAAATAACGTCGTGATTTTTTAGATCTATTGGTACGATAGACTTTTCCGTAATCTACTCGTGTATTATACCATGATTATTGTAGCGTTTTGTAACTAAAGAGCTCCCCATACATGGCAGTAAAATCTAAACCTTCTGGAAGAATGGAAAGTGATGGGTATCGCTTTCAAAAAATCGCGCACTTTTATTCAATTATGCCCCAAAAAATGTAAAATAACATAATTTGTCACGTGGTGTAGTGTTTCTTTCTCCTTATAAGTTTTTAATGGTTTTACTATAATTCAAATAATTATAAACTCTGTTGGTCTCGTGTTGAAATCGTATGCGAACATAACCGTAGAATCGTAGACCTATTTTTTTTTTTAAATATAGTGCCTATTTAATTAAATGTGAGGTTATGACAAGTGGATCTGAGGTCCAAAAATAACCGTGTTTGTTTGACGGGTATTTTTTAGATGCGCAATTATTTTTCGAATCACAACATTCGATATTGTTGCAACACTTGCACCGTCTAAATTCGAACAATCTTGTTTTTCGAAGTCTTGGATCTAGTATAAACACCGAACTAATGTTGTACAGATTAGCATACTTGATTTACCTGAGGCGATTAGTAATTATGGTGCTTATCCAGCTGACATTTTACATAAAAGCATACATTTCTTGTTGGGAAGGCCTGCTTATCACTCAAATATCACAGATAAGATAATAAACTTGCTGGATTTGACATGTTAAATCTATTGTTATTGTTTGAATTGTCTCAGCATCACAAAATTGCGCTTGGTTACAATTTGTGGTGTAATTAACCTTATATTAGGTGTTTAATTAAACAAAAACAGGTGGCCCATGATTATAAACAAATAGGTTGGTAGGCTTGATATCTTTCTGCCGTTTCTCAAACGTCAGTTGCCGTATTGGAGGTTAGAATTGGTCTAAAATTGTCGTTATTGAACATTTCTCCTATCATTTTAAATGTCTGTTGCTGCGGTACCAACACGTAAAATAAACCATGGCCTTGTTTTTTTTTCTAGAGTGTAGTCGTTGTTTTTTTCTAGAGTGTAGTATTGGATATATTGTGGCAATAAACATTAACAATTTTATAATCTTTTTAAGCATCTTTCGTGAATGTATTTGTGTAATTTCAGGAAATGTCAAAATTAGTCCTATTTTGTGTTGATATATTTTCCAGAAAAAAATTTTTATTCGATAGATATACTTTCCTTTTTGCACTTAATGGTATTATGTAACGCAAAAATACAAACAATCTAATTACAGGTTTTAAAGTTTTTACTTAGTACTAATATTCACTATTCAACCTTTCATTTGCTCTGTCAATTAACTGAAATGAAACTGTGAACACCGAACTATCACGTCACATTAAAAACTCACTGAAAATTTCAAAATATGCAGCATTCTTTGATAGGTACTATATAAAAAGCAGCTCTTCCCTATCTGCATTTGACTAAAATATGCAAAGGCCTCTAGTTACCAAATGCAGCATGCTGGACATTTGCTCTCCAGACCAAATGATTGAAAGACTCCTACAATATCCCTTATCATTACTTGTGTAATTAAAGAAATGTATTTACTGATGATACATAATGTATAGATGAGTTCAAATGTTAACAAAACACATGGTGAATTACGTAACGAACTACTACAGTAGTACGACTTTTTGTGGGGTTAACATACCCTACGTCCTAAGTTGTCCTCTAGGGCGTTACTCACTCAAAGTGCATATTTAAATCAGACCTGCTCTGGTTCCGGAAAACACAGTACGAGGCTTGGTTTCTTTTATTTTCGCGACCTTTAACAACTACAAACACAGGTTAATATCAGCGTTTGTTTTGAATTGCGGCCTAGCGTTTCCACTATTTATTTTGTATCGCTCATTGCACTTTTAACGAGCAATCATTCAAATCATAATATCGTGGAATAAACTAAGGGAAGCGAACCTGAAGCGTCTATTTATATTTAAGTGATAGTCACTTAATATAACTTTTGTAATATGTAGTATTATTCTTTTTTAACATTTAAAAGAAATTAATCAATATTATCACCAAAATTTAAAAAAAAAATGTTACAGCTGATTATACTGTGAGAATCAAAATGATGTGTTTACCGTTGGAGTACCTAACTAACAAACTTGTGCAGGTTGTCAAGTATTCTGTTACAAAGCTAAATCAGTTTTCAACAATTTGGTTTCAAATTCACCTCAATATCTGAATTTTTGTAGAAGATACACAGGTTTCAAGTAAAATTTTGCATTGTTTTACTACCAGAAACACTGGTAAAACTGAGTTTTGCTCTGCAGGCTGAATATGCCCGCAATCTCTCAGAATTGAATATTAAAACCTATCCATTCAATTAGACAGCGGGCTGTTATTTCAACCAGAGGTGGACATAACACGTTACTAAAGTATCAAGTACACTTTAAATTTCACCTATTACAATATAATTTTCTACCCATCGGTTTATTTGTTAATTATTGGTCGTTATCTTTAAATTAAATCATTAGTGGAAGCAATAGTCTAATACTCTCAATAAAGTGACATTTGCTGCCGTGTTCAACTGCAGGTGTATTAGGTAAGAAAGGTTACTTGTAGGCAAAAAACAAATGCATGTAACATTTATTTTAGATTCTTAAAATATCGAAACTATTGTCTTAACATCTATTCTCGCCAGACATAGGAAGGAAGACATTAACAAAAACGATTTTGAATAATCGGCAAAATCATGTGACAATACCAAAGGTTAGGGGTCATAGTTAAGTTTATATCTTTTAAGTTTTAACCTCCCGAATAGGTGATTAGTTGAATGCGGATTCTAAACATTTTGCTTGGACAGTTTTAATGTAAGCAGATTAAAAAACTTAAGGATCTCCACGAATTCAAAAAAAATAAAACATTTGGCGCTTATTTTATTTTGCTTTTTTCCTAGATTTTGCAGATATGCGCTTATTTTGCCTTGTTCCTGCTTATTTAAACTTTTTACCATTTTTTTGGGTGTTTACACCCGTTTTTAGGAGGTTTAGGTCGTAGGTCTGCGCATTTGCGTCTCAAAAATCGCAAAGATCACTCAAAAAACGCCTCTACTGCTTGTGATATACCAGCAGATATAACCGTGCGCACAACTCAACTGTTTTTCGACTTTTTAGTGTATTTGAAATGTTATTAAGGATAAATGGCTGTCTGCCACATAGATAAACAAAACAGCCCGAATTAATTATACAAAACAATCAAATATTCGGCAGAATGTGCATGAAAACATTAAGTTACAATTATTTATTTTGCGATTTGTCTCTTGGTAGTTGATTTCAGGCCTATTTTGTTATATTTTGTCGCTTTATTTCACAGTATTAAAATGAAAATATTTAAGTTTAACATTCACTTCTTAGCCATACTACATTAATACATTGTTTCAGTAATACATATTAACTTAATTCTTTTTTTGTTCAATTTGTTCAACTACGTTTAAATATAGAGACAATTTGGACTAAGAAGAATGTATCACGTGGTTAAATCTGCGCCGAAAATGCAAGCACATATGCACGCGCGCAACTAGGTGGAAAACCACATGCTTCTTATTCTTAGTTCAATTAAATCCCTCAGAAGCAAACAGCGAAGAACAAACATTAAAATCCTATGAACTTAACACAGTATACCTCTGAGGTGCTCAATTTATCTCTACCTGCGTATAGTAAGCGAATACATTTCTTTTTTAAAATAAAATATAAAGCGTTTACTTATTGTGTATAGTTTATTTCTATTGTTAAGTATCAATTTCCTCAGTTATACCTAGTGATGTAAAATTACCGGTAATTTAAAAATGATAATATTACCGGTAATATTAAGTTTAAGTTCTTTATTGTTCTACTAATTACAAGCATGCTGTGTGGTATGGAATTATGCCATAGTAATACAATATATATCATAATATGTACCAGTACAGAATAACGATCACCGACACGGCCTCTTCCCTCTGTCTTCACCTCGGGTGGTGGAGATCATCCCCGGGCTAACGGTATCGAGGGTTTATTGTAGTCGTTCGTGTGTACTGTTAGTGCTATCTTCCGCTATCTCAATTGCTTTTGTTAAAATCATGTGCTTTAACTTTCTTTTGAACGGGTCCTTTTTTAGTTGTTTAGTGTTGTCTGTCAGTCTGTTGTATACATTTATTACCGTAATATAACCGGTAATATTACCGTGACGATAAATTACCCGTAATTTAATAGCTTGCAATATTACCGGTAATATTACACAGGTCATATCCATACAAACATATTGGCGTGGCGTCTGATAGATAATAGATAGATAATAATATAAAATCTTGTAACTATTTTATTAATATGTAAGTAAGAAAAATAAAATTTAATTTTAAAAATACATTTTTGTATGGTTAACGGCAATAAATTAAAATATCGGTAATATTGCTTAAATTACCGGTTATATTACCGCGGTAATATTACCAACACAAAAATCTGTCTTCGGTAACTTTACGTAATATTACCAAAATTACCGGTAATATTACCATTTTACATCACTAGTTATACCAATGTTTTGTATGTGTGTGTGTGTGTGCTAATAAATACATATACAGGGTGTTCCTAAATATCATGTAAATACGAAAAGGGGTAATTCTTTGGCTTATTTAATGACTAAAAATTCATATAAACATAGGTCCGCAAACGCTTCGTTGCCGATCTACAGGGTGTTGAAATTTCAAGAAAATTTTGTTTAGTTTTTTCTTTATAGTTGTTGTAGTTCTTTTTGTTAATGTCAAAATAAATACAAACAAAAGGTTATCTAAATCAAGCCAAGGCATACTAGACCAATTATTTAAAAAAATTTAATTCCATCTAGCGAAACACAGAAAGGGTTTTATTTTTTTTTCTCGATAACGATGGTAAATACGAAAAAAACTACAAGACATTAAAATGCTTTAGAACAAAACAAATAACGCATTTTGTATTTTAGAATCCACCAGCGGCGCACCGAAAAAAATTTCATGGGGAGAAAAGGGGGCATGACCCCTGAAAAAATATCTCCCTGTAGATTCTTAAAACCATTTGGTATGCCCAATGATGTAAGTCCTACAGCGTAACCTTATTCCAAATTAGAGCTAAATATCTCAAAAACTACAAGAGCTATAAAGAAAAAACTAAAAAAATCTTGAAATTTCAACACCCTGTAGATCGGCAACGAAGCGTTTGCGGACCTATGTTTATATGAATTTTTAGTCATTAAATAAGCCAAAGAATTACCCCTTTTCATATTTACATGATATTTAGGAACACCCTGTATACAAAAAAAAATAATACAAGGTATACGTATTCTTATAACGCTTTTTTTGTGTGCTTTTTTCTCATTTTTTGTGTTCGTTTTAAGCCCTTACTTTCCAAAAATAATTGCTTACAATTCCGCACTCTAGTGATGAGATAACACGCAACCAGACAATATCAATTGAACAGTGAACCTATGTCGTACGCCATACGAGTTCGACTAAGAGGAATCAATACTGCTGGTACATCGTATAAAATAAGCATCCACAGTCAGCTTAATGTTGTATCAATTCTCTCATGACTGTCATGTTATACATCAAATTATAGATAAAGGTGTATTACTTGCTGTGGTAATGTATATATATATATATATATATATATATATATATATATATATATATATATATATATATATATATATATATATATATATATATATACTTGTTGTTGTATCCACGCTATGTGATAAAATATAACTTATTCATGTACTCGAAGAAGTAAAGTTTTGGGTGAAAAAAGCATGTAAGATATTGATATTTGTACGTGAATTTTGTATTTGTACACTTATAGAGGAAGGTATAACTGAGACCTATTAAGTGGCACTTTTTTCAATTTTAACCAGAGTTCTTCGTAAAGAAAATGCAAAATCAGCCAATTTTGTCATATTCAGAAATAGGTTTGTCAAAAACGAACAGATCTATCAAAAATCTACCACTAGACTCAAAATTATATATCTTTCATCTTTAATTTGGTGTATTTCTTTTACGATTATGTGAACTAATTGCTGAGAAAAAGCCTCAGAACTTTTGCGTGTTTTGCAAGTAAAACGTAGGGAGTATGGATTCCCGTTAATGTTTATCAATTTTTGCTGCTGTCAGAGTGTTGTCCACACATCTCTGGGCCATAGTGAATAGCGCAACGTGATAAGCGATCGGTTATTAATAATTATATGCACAATTTGCGCGACGGAGTCGTGATAGCGAAGTACATGACGTAACTTAACGAGTTGGACGCCCACCGGCCACACGTCCGTGCCCTTTGCGCAAAACGACGTGTCGTCATAAAATGAAATTTACCGACCATAGAGGAGATTGTGTTGCTGGCTAATCTCACGAAGGCAGCTCTAGCGCAAACGTGAAAAATGAACGACACCCGACCATTGTAGACTGGCGATACCACGCGTCTCTATATACACCATTTCCTGTTTCTTTTTGCAGGTAACCGAAGAAGAAGCTTTGAACTTCTAACAGCCCTCTGTAACAATGATTATTTATTTCTTTAAAGGTTGACCTAAAGTAAATCATCAACATTTGTGACATTTACAGTTCAATATTGGTTTCATTCGTGAAACACGAATTTTGACGATATGATTGTAGAGGATCTTGTAGACATCTGAGGTGCACCGCACTGCGACAAGCTTAGTTTTTTGTATTGTTTGTGAAGTAATATCTCCTCCTTGGCAGACAGAAGTGTTCACTGATGGCTTTCGGCCATGCCCCGCCTGATAAGCTTTACTATCTTCTTTTGTGACTGAGCAAGAAAATGATAAAGTCACTCTAATTTTGTCGCACTGGATTTTTAACCAACTCTCTAATTTTATCCTGCATTGTACATTACTTATAATATCATGTGTCACTTATAAGTATTCTTGACGGGCTGGGCTTTTGGGACCAATTACAACAATAATTGGCAACATTTATGGGGAAAACGTGCGGCACATTTTCTACTACTTACTACAGTGGTTCTTAACCTTTTTGAAGTCAAGGAGCACTTTTGATCAAAAGAAAAATGCCCGGAGCACCAAAAACAAAGACATAACTTTTATTAAAAAATAAAACGATTATCAGTTTATTAGCCTACCTTTTTTTTTCGGCAAAATTAATTTTTAGAAATCAATTGTCATCAAGAGTATATTGTTTTATAAGGACTTATGTTTTTTCTATTCCTTAAGAAGTCACAGCCGTTTGAAATGTTACAAAACAAAGAAAAATAGAAGATAAAATACATATCAAACAATGCGAAAGCGAACAATAGGGTATTCCGGTCATGTCAAAATTTAAGCAGATATTCGGTTTAACCTATTGTACAATTTATGAGGATTCATGAAGTTAAGCTATGAGCTTTTTTATTTAGTTTTTCTATAAGATAATTGCAATTAAAAGTGCATTTCGTTTGAATTCACCGACCACTCTCGGAAATACACGATGATTACCGATCCCTAGTAGCGGTGGCAACAGCGGACAGCTCTCGAACAGCTGATCGGCCAAGTTGACGGTTGGCGACCCTGTTGTTTGACAACGAATAAAGGTACCTTTTTTGAGAGATGATTTGATCATTGAAACTTGAAGCCAAACATCTCTCATCTCGCTAGTCGGCAATGTAAAGAAAATCTTATCAGAAGTTACTGTTCTACTGCTGTTATAGCCCGGCACAGAACAATGTCGGCGTTTGAGTTTATACATTTTGAACAAGTGTTTGATATAACCTCAATAACCAAAGCAGGTGTCAACAAACGAGCGATTCTAAAATGTATTATGTAATACAACTCCCCATCATGTGCGAAGTAATTCCTCCCTCAACCCCCACGTACTCACCACTATAATTTTATTGATTTGTTGTTATTTTAAATCCATTTTCACAGAACGTAAGACGTTAACGTTTAATGTATTTTTTTTTCGGGGTGCTCAGCCTAAGGAGAGTTATTCATAAAACCACTTTCCTTTGTTGAAACCCTGTGCTTTCGACAATTTGATTGTCATCATCGGAGGATTAGCTACAAAGGAAACGTTTGAAACCAAAATAATTTAGACGTTTGGCGTTCACACCAACTGAAAACGCTTGTTTGAATAACCAAACACTCATATCTCAACGATGAAGGTCACGGGTACAACATGATCAAGAATTCCATCGACATTATCCTGTGAACGCGTGCGAGGAATCTCCCAGTTATCTTGAACAAATAATTTCGCGTTATAGTATATGTATCAAAAGTGTAGTAGGATCAGGGACATGGGCGTATCCAGGCTGGGGGGAGGTCAGCTGCCCCCCCCCCCCCTTTCGTATTTTGGAATTATGTTATTACATAGCACTCTTTCCTTTTTGGACACTAGGGTGGTTATTTTTATTTAGAAAGCAACGATCCCCTCCAAATCGTTTCCAAATCAAAAAAAAAAGTGGACACGTATACATATGGATTTGACGCCCTCAATCCACCCCAGACGCCCTCAATCCACCCCACAGTGCCTTGAAAACTACCCAAATGAAGAAATGTACATTTTTCAGAAGATTGACCGTTCTAATCATTTCATTATCCTTTTTTTCCTCATAGAAATTATTGCTATAAGTCTAGTGGAATGTTTATAAACATTTGTTTAAAGAAATTTTATTTGTTTAAATAATTCGTTTTTCTCGAAAATCCGTCTGAATTCTGTTTTCTGAGTTCGAAATGGGAATTTATTACCTTACAGGGACATTATTCATTAAAAAATGTCTTCCTATTGTTTAAACAATCAATTACTATTCATTTTCATTTTTTTTCTAATTATGGTAGAAAAGTCAGTTTATTTGTGAAATTAACTTATAAATTTCATGTTCGAGATATCTAGTCTGTATTATCTAATAAACCCACATTTGTTTAAAATAATGCCATTTCTTTAAATATTTTTTTGCAATTCGCCTAAAATTAATTTTTTTTAGATCAGTCTGGCCAACTGTTATTCTGAAGTGACATCATTTATATTTTGGAATGATTTCCAGTTTGAATAATAAAATAATATTGGTTTTCATTATTTCATCAAATTTGATTACTGGGAACAGTTTCCAGACAGCAACAAATCTTGCGACACACAGTGGTAGGAAATCAGAATAAGAAATGGAGAAAGAAATGTGATTAATAAAACTTGTTTACTTTAGGAAATTTTATATTTTTTCCCGAAAAAAAAGGATTTCAAATCATTTAAATTTTTTCGAATAAATTATATTGAAAACGAATAATATTTTATTATTTAAACAATGGAAATCATCTCAAAATATAAATGCTGTCACTTGAGAATAACAGTTGGCCAAACTGATCTAAAAAAATTAATTTTAAGTGAATTACAAACAAAAATTGTTTAGACAAAAATGAATTTGTTTAACCAAATGTGGGTTTATTTGATAATATAGATAATAGGTCTGTTAGATATCTCGAACATGAAATTTATAACTTAATTTCACAAAAAAGCTGAATTTTCTACCATAATTAGAAAAAAAATTGAACATGAATAATAATTGATTGTTTAAACAATAGGAAGATTTTTTTTAATGAATAATGTCACTGTAAGATAGTAATTTGCCATTTCGAACTCAAAAAACAGAATTCAGACTGATTTTCGAGACAAATGAATTATTTAAATAACTAGACTGAAAAGAGACTGAAATGATGAGAGGGATCAATTATCTGAAGAATGTACATTTTTCATTTAAGGGTAGTTTTCAGGGCAGTATGGGGGATGGGTTGGGGGCGTCAAATCCATATGCATAATAAGTCAAATTCTTCCTTGGAAAGTCCTCTACAAGTCCTTAAGTAATCTTAAGTTTTCCCAAACCCCTAACAATTATTTGAAAAATACCAAAAACTGTCTAATTTTTTCGGTAAACTACCACTGAAATTAAAATTATTAAATTATTAATGGTAAATTATATTATGTTAAATTACCGGGTAATTAAAAATAAAAAATGATAAATTACCGTTGACAGTAAATTATGATAACTACTTATATCAATAAAAATGTAGGGTCGAACCTTAGTCAATATTTTGTAGATAACTACCAACCTCTGGTGCTGTTCCTGATTTAATAGTATCTAGTAATTCATTATTAAAATCACAACAAAAAATTCAATACAAAACCTATTTATAGCAGCAATTTAAAAAGGAACAGTCAAACAGCATAATTATAGTAAAAATACTTTAATTCTTTACCTATTCACAAAACAACAACGCTCGATTTCATGAAGATTGTACATTTTTTGATCCGTATTATCATTTCTTTAAATCCTTAATTCGATAGTAGGTAAATAAATGGCTTCTGATTTAATATTTGCGTTATTGGCTACGCTATCGCTCTCCTTGACCAAACACCCTTTCCACCCCATATTCATTCAATTAAAAAGATTAGCTATATTTTCTTAAATAATAGTCGGCTGGTGAATTGAGCAGTGGAAGTTGGTAAGAAAAAGGAGTTAAAAAGCCCGGGTCAATGTTTGTCAAACCAGGCACAAAAATAATAAAATACAAATAAATACCAAAGAAACTTTGTGTTACACGTTCTTAAATCATAAGGCCATTAGTTTGGTTCATGGATCCTACCGAATTATATCAAAACAGTAAACATTTGTAACCTGTCGTATCCGTTATATAGTTATGGTATGAGGAGCATTGTATTATTGCAATAACAGCAAACATCACTTGCTTAGTATTGAATTAATTGCAACTTGACCCCAAACATCCACATGCTGAATTTGAATACAATGTCAGAGTAGAGTAGGTATAGTTTACAAAGCTTTGCCTAAACGAATACGATATGGTAAACAATTGTATAAATGTATGAATCATCGCGCAGTGATTTATTTAGTTGTTCACGTGATCTCCAAGATTGTCCGCTTGCGGTGTAACGGAATCGTGTTCATTAATTAATTATGGAATCGACTCACTCAACGGTTCTAATTGACTTACAAACGCTGAATTGGAAATTAAAAACGTTCGATCGTCAAACTGGCCAATTCTTACATCAGCGCAAAGTAATTTTGAAAAGTATTAAGGAAGTATTTTGTGTATATTATTCAAATCAACCAATATGTTAATTAACCTTATAATGTAGGAAGTTTGTTTCTTCTGGTTGTCTTCTTTATCTAATTGTTATTATTATTTTGACAGTAACCTGGTTTCTCGTGCTGATAAAAAACAATTTGCTATACAGAATGCTTTCACTTTATCACCATGTGGCCGATGTAAATTTTAGTTTTGATAATTCTGTTCAGAAACTGGATATAACATTTTTAATCGTCTAAATATCTGCGGATTTTGTTGCTTCATTGATTAGGCTCAATTGTAATGTTCCCCAATATGAAAACTAAACCTAAATAGGTCATGCTTCCTCGTGTTTACTCTCCATGAGATTTTGCTAAGCGGAATTGTTTTGACGTTGGCCTGACGTCAGGCCGTGACGGAACGATTCGCCGTCTTCAATTGAGGTAAATCACGTGACGAATCGCACCGACAACAATTCTTTGAAACCCTGTAAACATCATAAACGATTCATAAGAACGATCTCTAAGAAAATCGCTTATCTCGAACACACCGGATCATTTTAATCGTCGAGCGACTGATGCCCTTGGATTTGTCGGATAGGTCGGAGTCTCCCGGCTTTTGTTTGGGTATTATTCGCGGAAATCAAGGGCGCGTCCACACTTTTCAGATGCGCGGCCGCGGGTTTTTCTCCTATTGTTACGTAAGAGCGTAGAGGTTACTGCTATGCAGGTTAGGTCAGGTTGCCTTGATTTTAATCGGAACTTTGTACACGGGCCGTGAAAGTAAAATGCTGAGATGGATAAGAAGATAGCAATAAATAAGCGTACGGTTATTGCCTCACTACTTTCTATAGTATTACCTCTGAGCTGCATGCAGCGATTTGGAAGAAATTGAAAAGATATATTATACACTCTAGTTTGCATCAAAGTGAAAATTGTGCAAATCCGCAGTCTTTTCCTATGTATTAATTCTACTTATGATTGGTAGTCTAACTTAAAATAGGATAATAATTCCTTGAAGAGTGCTTACGTCAGTATTTGCGTGCGATCGCGTGTGATAGGAACGTCAATTGTTTCCGGAAAATTGTTAAATTACGCGGGGATTTTTGCCAAAATCATGATTCCGAACTAACTTTCATTAAATTATCTGCCAATCGTCATTGTTTTAACATTGTATCCGGTATTACTTTCTCCAGACAAAACGTGAAAGTATCGAATTTTAAGATTTCAACCGTAACGTGAGGTGTGTATTTTTTTACCAATAGTCTGAATGTGATTTGGACCTACAAATTATCATTGAAATGTTTTATTATTATTATTATTTGGGAGGTTCTGCTTCTGCTCAAATAAGAAATTCATCTCCGTGCAGACGGTCACGTATGTCCGGCAACGTCTCTCGGTCACGTTATCACTTTCACTTCCGTTTTCATGTGCTCTCTAAATTTTTCCGTACCAATATTTTAATATCTTTTGTAGATATACGTAGGGTTGCCATACTTTATGATACCACTCCCGGGACATTGTGTGACCGGGATAATATACAAAGTAATTTATAAAAAAAAAAATCTGGAAGCAAAACTACCCATAGTCATTCTTAATAGTAATAATATCGAAAATCAACTTTTTGACAAATAATGTATTAACCTTTATTGAAATATACTCAATACAATTGAAATTTTGTTTAAAAATAATAAGTATACTTACAGTTTACACTATACAAAGTGACTGTCTTTTCGTTCCTTCTTGTCGTAGTTGTGATCTTATGTAGAGTAGGGTGACCAGATTTTTAACTGGCCAATGCTCTACGGCTTCCTTGCGCACAAAATTAAAATAAGAAAAGAAAAAAAAACTGTAGTAAAAACAATATTCTTTACTTTTTCGAAAATAATCTCAAATTCGTATAAAAAAATAAACCTAAATATGTATTCTCTTTCTATAAATATGATTTGTAATATAAGACTGGACAAATTTGACATAGGTTATTTTTACAAACATTCTGTATTTATTGTACAGCACTGTGAATTTGCTTTAATAAATGTTTATTATTTTTAATTTTGCCAACGAAATCGTCACAAGAGAGTGCAATATTTTGTCGAACAAGTAATATGGACTTCATTGCGTCGACATTCAGTTGTGATTTTTCATCAGTCCATATATTATTCATAATAGAAAAGACTCTTTCCGTTGGTGCGTTGGTGCCAGGTAAACATAGTGCAAATTCTACAATATTCAACAGCTTACAAAATGGAATATTTTCTTTTTCAAAATGGTTGAAAACTTCCACCCACCGCATACCAGATGAATACTATTACGCCTCCAATGTGCTAGTTTTTCTTAAGATAACTATTCAAAAATGTTACTTTATCGATTAAATTGGTTTCCTGAATGTTGTTTGTAATATGTTTAGAAATAAACCCATTTTGAACAACGGTCCAGTTTACAGTATTATTATATGTATCCACTGCAAACAGTTCAGTGTGAAATGAGACGTCCGTGAAACAATATAATCAATGCAATTTTTATAAAATATTTCAACCTGTGAAGTAAACCACAGATTATTTATGTGACCTTCTTCTGGCTAAATCATTTCGCAAAGTTACAGGAAGAAATGTAACATCTGATCTACCTCGTAGTTTAAGAACAAGCTTGTCAAGTTCTGCTGCAACTTGTACTACAGTGCTGTTGTTATTTTCAATTGCTGTTCTAGTTTCGTGAAATAAGGAAGACTGACAGTGAATAAATTTTAACCATATTTCAGATGTTCGATCAGTTTTTTAGTAATATAGGACATTTATCCAATGATCAAAAATATGTTTTTAAAGCATTATACAGCTGGATAATTCTATCTACTGCCGGCATGAGAGCAAGCCACCGCGTTTTACAACAACTAAGAAGTTTTTTATATTGCACATCACCCCATCACAAAATGTTTTTAAAGTTTCGACACGAACGGTAAAGATATAAAAGTGGCTGTATAATATTTTCTTTACAATACTTTCAATATCTATGGGCAGCAAATCGGCAGCTGCTTGAAGTGTGTTATGTACAATATGAGCACTATGCAACCGATCCCTAATCTATCTTGGATTAATACATTATTCAATTTATAAAACACATTTCTTATACTCTTTCTAGACAAGCCCCCAAAATTGGTATTTGCGTTATCACCGCAAAACGCGATTAACTTGTCTTTTAAATAGTTTTTTTTTCTAAAATATTAATTATTGAGTTTGCTATCATTTCCGATGTCTCACCAGGTAACGTAATAAAATCAATTACCTTCAAAGACTGGTATTGACGAACATATGATGTAAATGCTGTACGTTTTGCTATGCGCTGTACAGCGCAATACTGTACGTCTGGTCACCCTAACGTAGAGGAATGTCACTGTAGTTGTCAAATAAACAACGAACCAAAATTAGTCGTATGTATCTCGTTAATCAGTTTGTTTTCTACATACGTGGGAAAGAACAAATTACCATAATAACTAATATTGCAATAATATTATTATTATTATAGTTATAAGTTTTGTACTCATGTAAAGTGTCATATTTTGCTTAGCTCTTAAAATGGAGCTGTTTTCGGTCTATAAGAATGCTGATCGCAGATAAATTTGTTATAGTATCCTTGACCTCATGTTTTTCTGTGTCAGTTGCGAAATGTTTGCATTTCTTGTTTGAAATTTGGATGCTTAATTGCGTTTTAATTAGTTGCTCTTAGTTGAGCCAGTTTAATTTATAGAAGACCTTACTCAGGTTATCATGGCTGATTTCTATCTTTATCTTGTACCTCAAGGTTTAGACTTGGAGGTACTCCAGTTCTCTAAGAAAATAATCGCTTATAATTCGAATTTGCGTTTTTTTATCGCAATCTGATAGAATTCGCTACTTTAAATGTCCATAATTGTGTGTATGCTAGTTGCATCCAACATGAAAACTGCAGAAGTATGGTAAAAAGAACGGAATTTGCCATTATTTTGGCACTGATTTCCATTAAAATACATAATGTCTCCAAACTAAAACCAGTACGTGATAATGTACGGCCTTATAAAATACATGCTCGACTGCAAACCGATAATTGTCTGGTAAATTTCGCTGTACGTTCGGCTTACCTTGGTATAGTTTTATAACGTTAAATGCCAAGGACAACTCTGTATGTACTGTGAATCGCGAAACGCTGTTTCTTACTGGAAGTATTATCCGTAGTGGATTGGCTGGCATTAGGAATTCTCAAAGCTCCGCAACCGCAAACTAATGATTACTCTATTGGTTGCACAATTTCAGTTTGTGCTAGCTACTCATTTATCACTACTAAACTGTTCATAGTGGAGTTATTTTATTGTCCATTCTTAAGAAAAGACAAATAACATTCAACATTTTGAAAATTTGTAAGAGAAAATTGACAAAAGTTTGTTAGGGTTTAAATAGTTATATTTCCTATCTTTCGATTGGGTACCTAGATATTTTACTGTAGGTTAGTATACATGTACATACCTATTAAGAATGCGTATGTCCCGCATTATCGAAATTGCTGATACTGTACAATTATTTCCAGCATATATAACCTTAATTTTGAAAGTGGGTCAATGAGAATTTTACATGCTTTTTTTTGCTCTCTTCTAACAAGTCCAAATGCACGTGATCAATAACAGCTTACGCAAACCACCTTGCTCGATTTTCATTGAATTTTCCGATTGGTTTATTAGTTTTAATTAGGACAGTTTGGTGAAAACGCTCGATCTCGTTAATGTTATTACGCCTGTTGTTTTACTTGTCACAATGCTATTGTTCTTATGAAATTAATATGTAATGACATTTAAAAATATTATAGAAAGTAGCATTTGTCCGCAACAGGTCGCCGCGTATATCGGAGGTAAATATAATTAATGTCGTTTGGCGTACACATTTTAGCACGAGTAACTGTACTAAGAATTCCTTACATTCTGTGTGTCTCGGACAGTTAGCCAGTGAAAGTCTACTTTTTGTTCACTGCCGGGACTTTTCTCAACCCAAAAGAGAACTTCATCTTCAAAACTACATATTGTGTAATTTGCGGTTGAAGTATGTCAATTGGTATCGAATATGAAAGGTCGCGTGCGATTTTATCCGATTTTCGCTTTAATTTTTGCGATTCGTCCTTGCGAACGCCAGCCAATTTTTATACCCACTCCTCTGTCAATAATTTAGCGTATTATTTCGTCATTATTTCCACCGATGAAATCACAATTTGATTGAAATGCTCTGGACTGAATTCGAACGATACGCGTTGTTTAACTAGGAAATTTGATCAACGCTGAACTCAATTTAGGTCACATAAAAAGTAGAATAGAAGTGTACGTCTATTTTCTTCTTAAAATTATGTCATCACACTCGTAGATGGAAAAACGTCATCGTTTTTAGTTGTTACGTCATAAATTTTCCAACTTAAATTCAACATACCAAAATTCGTCGTTTTTTTCGTCAAAAATAAATTTAAATTTGTCTATTCTGCCTGGTTATTTTCGCGCTGCCAGGAATTCGATGTCAAAGCATCGTTTGCATTTCATGCTAATAAGCTTGCACGACCGCCCCCACTCCTTATGTTTTCTAATAGCGAAATATCGGAATTTGGAATTGTGCTGAACGCGTGGGATTCGATATGTCTATGATATAAGGTGGTCTCTCTCTGTCTGCGTTTGCGCCTTTTTGTCCTTATTAACATAATTTTAACGTGCCTGTAACCGTCCAGGTGTCATTATTAAAATTTACCGTACGCATTACTTAATAGAATAGCTGATATGAATCACAAATCCATTCGCATTAAGATTTAATTGTGTTTAGTACGTTCTTAATATTTGTTGTAAAACGTTTTGTTATGGGGATCTCCCAGCGCAAACATTTGAGCCGCCATTTCTGTAATTTTGTCAAAATAGTTAAACAATAAATTAAAGTAGATAAAATTATGAATAATTTATGTCTATGAAATTTTTTGGTAAAATTAATAGTTTAGCTGCATGAGCAAATTCTATTTCATCGAGATCGCTCGTACTACAAACATGGACCTTTAGGCCGTTTGCACACGCTCCGGCGCCGGATGCAATGTAATCTGATATGAATTTGCCGGTCCGGTAAACCGGCAGTGTGTGCCGGTTATTTAAAAACATTGCATCAGGCAGCCGGGGCCGGAATCGGATCCGGTTTTGCCGGTGCGTGTGCAAATGGCCTAATAGCCTTTTTATGGTAAAAAATAAGTAATAAAATTAAGAAAAAATATTATATTCTCCTACGCCCATTGACATCAAATGAACATCAGATGTTCCTACATAAAAATGCATTATAAAACAAACTAAGTTAACTCAACTTAATGACCAATATATAGATTTAAAATTGATGTCTTTGTCTTTAAGAGTAAATGTTAGTCACCGGCCTCAAAAGTTCGACGAAACTGAGGCGCGAGAGGAGGGCAACGCACTGATTAGATGAGGGGAACGGCGCCGGCGGTATCGTTCTTTGGCGGCGAAGATCAAAGGGGCCGTGCGGTGTCGACTGGCGCCGAACCGTTTCCTAATAATTTTGTGTATGTGACTATCGCATGTTCTGAAATGCTTTTCTTGTATATTTTAAATACAAATACAATTCGACAAAACAATACAGTGATACAAATTAATTAATTGCTTTATTATAACATTCCTATTTTACTACTAACTATGGTTGAACATTTTACCTTTTGTATGTTGAAAAAAAAAATGTAGTTTTGGTAAAACAGACTTCTTACATAAATTATTTATTGCTTTACATTTATTATTAGAATTAGTAACTAATTATCAGTTAGCTCCGAAGAAGCGAACAGCATGGTTCGAGAAGACAGTAATTATGAATTTTTACTCACGGCATAAACCGGTAACTATTTATCATCTAAATTTAAATGACTCTGGCCGTGAAAGCATTCGTACTCAGATACTTATTTAAATCCATTTAACGTTTTCTTTGTGCATCAATAATCTCGAATGTCTCGTTCGTACTTAGCAGAGATCGATACTTTCAGGTAAAACACACCTCATATAAAAATTCAAATTTTTATCGGGTGACGCAAGTAGGTGTTAGTAAATATAATATTCCTATAAAAAATTCTAGATACAGTTGGATACTGCATTTTGAAATTTTACTCAAAATTATTATTGCTATGTATAGACTTGGTAGTATACGTACTTCAATTTCAATTGTAGGTATGAGAAAAAATAGCGATTTCAATAAAATAGGCAGCTTTATGTATATGTATAAGTCATTTATTATATATTATATAGATACATGTTCAAATATTTTAGACCTTTATAAAAGTTTTTTGCCATATATGGTAATCCGGCACGCTTACGCCTATAAGAGAGTATTGCCCAAATTAACTAGCGAAGTTAATTAGCGAAGAATTACACTACACGTATAATATCTACATATACACTTACCGCAGGTACTCTCGCAAGTTATTAGTTTTCTAATAACTTGCCACATAAAGGCAGCTGATTTTTTAATTTGCTCATATTTCTAGCGTCTGTTCTACGTCTGTTGTACAACAAGTAGAACTAAAGCCAACCATCCTACATAGATTGCGATTGCCCTGAATGCATTGTCAAGCGACAACTGTTTGGTATTAATATTATTTTCTAAATCTAAATACCAATATATTTGAAATTCTATGACGAAAAATAAATGACTGATTAAAAATTAAATTACTTGTATTTCCTTAGTAATAATTTATTTAACTCCTATTAATTATTTAGTAGTTGTAACATTGTAAGTAGGTATTGCGGTTGTTGATTATTCTTCGTTCCATGTGTCGTACGAGGACTGCACTATAAACCCTCGCGGGAACCGCGCTCCTAATTTATAACTCGCTCTTTGCTGTCTGCGTAGAGTCCATCAGGACGGCAAACATTATTTCTCGTATTCGGTTTCTAGCCTATTTTGGTCGAAATTCAACAATTCATGTTGATCACATACACTTCCGCAAGAACATGCTGTCCTAATTTATAATCGAGTCGTTGCTATCTACGTAGCACCAGCACGGTAAAATTTATTTTTCGTATGGCTTTCGTTTGCCGGGCGCGGCGCCGCTACACCTCCCGTGTCAACATGCGATCAATATTTTTGTTAGGCCGAAATTGCTCAATATTTGTGATTCCCATGCCTATGTATTCATGCTGCTGCTTCAGACTGTACCATTTGAATTTGATTGGTCGAAGAAAATGATGTGGTGTTTATCCAACAGATGGCTGCACCGTACGACTATAAAATATGTTATTCTCGTCTCATTCACATGTTCAACAAACCAACGGTTAAATCATTACAACATTCATATTTTGTTGTCATTTTTTTTACACAAGTTCATGAAGGCTCAATACAAAATGATGTAATATTGCTTTTTTGATGTTTGGTTCGGATTTGAAAAAAAAATATCAAAAATTACCAATTATTGGCTTCTTTAGCAAGTGTAAAAAACAAAACAACAACGCAAATGAATAAAAGTGGCATTCGTACCCGGTGTAATACACCTTTATCTATAATTTAATGTATTACACGTGATTATTAACACACAATTAAGCTCAGGATGTTTGGTTTTGTAGTGTTGTTTTGTTGTACGCTACTACCTCTAGTGATTCCTCTTAAAGTTCAAAATTCAAAACTACTTTTTCTCTTAGACTCCTTTTTGTGTCATTCATCCTTTTCCTCCTGTAGCCTTCATGTGCCACAAAATTACACCGCCTACCCGCAAAATTACGTAGTTTCTCGTGCCCAATTGTTGGAACAGATGTACAAGTCCTGTGGAGGTATTTCCTGTCCCTAAAGTCTCTCCGGTAAAACGGTCAGTAACCTACATACCTGATTCTCACCTGCCCGGCGTTCGGCGTACTCCACAAACAATGTTAAGGCCCATCCCAACCACGGACAGATCACATCTGTCCGAAAGACGGTAGGTAGGTATTTTATGTAAAGATCATCTGATACGTTTAAATCCGCACACGACTAGCCTATGTAAAATGTCATGAAGGCTTGTTTTACAACGGCCAACCGCAATGACGAAATTCTCTTTAACTTTGATGCGAAAATTATCATCGTAATTCACCTTAGCGTACAGTGAAAATCGCTCGAATGTTCGCTTTGTTTAATTGGGTATTACTTGATGCCAAAATAGGTGATTGTTGTTTACTTCCGGAGGGTTACAGAGTTGATCAGGCGGGCCAAGGACGTGGTTGGAGGCAGTCGGTCATCGGCACGGCAGCTCCCTCTGGCGGTCTACAGTGCAGCACGTGACTTCGCTCACACGCTCTCCAAGCCATCTAGATAGTTGTGCTTTGATCGTGTGTAGTATAAAATTACCACAAATCAGTAATTAACATTTGTCTCTTTGTATCTCGATCATCGGACATACTGTATACAGTGAGCGCGTAAAGTATGGAAACATGACAAAATCTTAAGAACGGTTTGGTATTTTAAAAAATCCTCGAACACGTCGATTTATAATTATCAAAATACACCTTATGATATCAAATTAATTTTTTTACTTTCAATTGTTTTTAACAGATGATGTCATCGGCATTTTTTTTATATGACAATCCTATAATTTTTTTAATGAATTTGACAGATCTTTTAATTGTCTTAACGGTAGCATAATATTTTTATGCATAAAACAATTTTCGAGAAAAAGACAATTGAAGGTTATGAAATAAAAGTGACAAAATCTCCGGAACGGCTCGACCGAATTTAACGAAATTTTGGAATTAAGTATTTTGCAACCATGTGAAGTCACTGACGCTATTATCGTTGATGCAACGTTTATAATTTCTGAGATATATCTTCAAACTTTTGAATTTGAAATAGAACACCCTGTATATTTTGACATTTTCTTTTACAGTCTTCCATTGCCTATCCAATGTTCCTACGCTTGTTACGTATGATATTAAAAACATCTAGAAACTAACAAAAAACTTTATTACTTAAAAAATTAACAAAAAAAATTGATTACAGAAAATAACAACAACAAAAACTAAACCGATCAAACTTAAAACAATGTGTTCTTGTCAATGGTTGAGAATCCTCATAAACCAACTAGAGTAGTTGCAGTAGAAAATGTAATAATGTTTTGTTATCAATTTTTTCTTTGTTAATGTTTAGACCTAAGTAATAAGGTTTTTGTTAATTTCTAGATGTTTTTGAATAATGAAGACTAACAGAAAATGTCAAAATATACCTGTTCTATTTCAAATTCTAAAGTTTGAGGTTATATCTCAGAAACTGTAAACGTTGTGAAAAAAATGTCGATGACGTCATCTGTTATATATCAGAATGTGTATTTTGATAATTATAAATCGACGTGTTCGATGATTTTTAAAAATACCACATTGTTCTTGAGATTTTGTCGTGTTACCATACTTTACGCGCTCCCTGTATGTTCAGGAGAAAATAGGCATAACATAAGCCTGTTAAATAAGTCCGGTTTGTTTCACAGTTTAGATTTCCGGAATATGCCGGAAGTTATAAGTTTATGCGGGGTTGGATTTTTGAACCAGAACTTAGATCGTTCTACTTTTGTTTGAAAAAGTCCTTACTACTTCATCCGGTTCACGAAATAAATCATAATCAGGTATGGGTATCTGTATAAGCTGTGATAATTGATTTCAAAGCATTTCACATACATATTTACAAGTATTTAATTTGTCAAAATACAATGGTCGAAGCTAAGTGACTATCCTGGCCAACAATGAACAAAATCGAGCAAGTGACAACTATTTTTGGTAGGATTTTCTCGATAGACTGTTCGAATGTGTTTATTGATGGCACTTACCTTAGATTATTGTATTTTTGACAAATTAAGTATCTACTTGGAAATATGTAAAGTGCTCTGACTTAATAGTTCATTGATTATTTTTCTTATGTAAGTTAATAACTGTGGTATGTAAATTTATTGTAGTAAACAAACCAAAAGTATTTCCTTTTAAATATGATCAAATTAAACGTATACTCGATTTTGTGCCTCTTGAGGTATGGGTTAATGTACTGTATCGATAGATCTCAAATTTCACAGCAATTAAGTATTGATATAAATGAACAAATTGAGAGTCCTGCATAAGAAATAAGGGTACAAGAAATAAGCACCACACTAATTGACATAATAAGAAAATTACAGGGTAAAGGCCCTATTATTATTATACGGTCGAACTTGAACTGTAAAAAAGTACTAAAAGTTGAACTTTTACAACTGACAAATATTTTAGTTAAAAAGATCATATCAATCAAACAAGCATTTGCCTACAACTGTTCGATTTCTAGTTCTTTTTTGTTGTCTATATTATCTCTAACTCAAATCATATATAATTTATAATTACAACTTACCTGAACACTGACTGAACAACAATTATACACTGAATAATTTTCAATTATTCCCAACGTCCTTCTACGAACTTAAAAACTAATTACATATAGCCACACTTTTAACGGTAGCACACTGTAGGAGTATGGAAGAAGTTTTGTACGGCTGGTTTTGTTTTTGTATGGCTAGTTTGCTAATTTTATCGTTTAAATACAAATATTGTCGTCTATTTACATTTTTTGTCGTTAAAACATATATTATGTCGTTTGTTTCCGATATCATATTGTTTAATTCGCAAACCAATGATTACCAATGATTAGGTACGATTCACGGATACGACCAGCCCCGCCAAAAACCCATTGGTGCTATGTCTCTGGAATCATATAACTAGAAATGTTTTTTTTCACTTTGCATGCGATCAATTCTTTTTCGTAATATACCTAAATGTTGTCCTGATAAATAAATATTTGTTACCACATATATCCAGGTTATTACAGAATGATATTTGCGTTTAATGAATTGTCCTTCAGAAATTGTATTGTTCAGTTATTTCCGATGGGTTGAATTGGCCTAATTCCAAACGCCTTATTCTGAAGATCAGGCTTGCGTGGTTCATTGGCCACGCCGGTCGCATTTCTGGTGACTAATTTCACTTCCAAATAAGCAAAGGGCGCGTACGTATTTATAATTTTCCCAGCCGTGAACAATCCAGAGGAGACACAATCCTGACATTCGATATATCTCCCCATAAATTACGTAGCCATAAAGGCCGTCGCGTGCGAAATTCAGGCATTTTCAGCGATAATAACTCCTCAAACAGTGATTTCACCTTCTGTGAACGCAATATTAAGTTAAGTCCTTGGAACGCTGCCAGGGAATACTGACGACAACAAACATTCTCCTACGTAAACCGCGGTTAAATGTTTTGAAAATTACTCATATGTGTATGCAATTTAGGAAAAATGTGCTCTAATTATTTTGATGATATGTATTTTAGTATGCTTCAGTTAATCATACTGACTAATTATTGTTTTTGTCTGTTTCAGAAACACAATAAGAGTCCAACGATAAAGTTCCTAGGCGATGAAGGGGTAAGATTCTATTTGTTTAGTTTTTATCTATTTAATTGTTTGTTATATCCTGCTACCTATTTTCGCAATACCAACCGATGTAAAAATATATCCACGAGCGAGCTTGTTATCAGGTTGTTTTCGTGTCAGCTTTAAAAATAGCACTCAAGCTGAGAAAATACTTCGATCATGCTACCTGCCCTGTGTTCAAAAACGCATACCGGTTTTATTTATTTATTTATTTATTTAACAGCATTCGCCACATCCGCTTTTGTTACTCAAGGTTTATTCATTCAATATATATGTATGAAGTTTTATTGTTACAAATAATGTGACATCACGACTATGATGTGGGGAATACCGCACGAACACGACAAGACCACGCAGGTAACGTAACGCCTTGGGTTGCGCTCTATTGTGGAACATGAGTGTTGGGGAAAAATCCAATCGAAATTATTGCTAGATGTTGAGATTATTCTGATGTACACTATATGGGGACTTACTAGTATCACTAAAACTTGGGAACCCCACTGTAATATTTGTTGTTTCTAATACAGTGAAATTCCGCACCGGATTTCAAAAGAATTGGATTGCCTTATTTTTGCTAATTTTCAAATAAATACGTGATTATTTAGGTATTTTTTTGTTGTATCGTATTCTTCAAATTTTACCCTATATTAAAGTAGTTTTGTGATAGACGAATATATAGTTTTTCAATGTACCTTTTCGAATCCTTTCGTTCAAATGAATAACCCTGGTAGTATCTAAGAAAGGAATTTACTGAAAACATGTTTTAAATCACCCAAGAGAACATAAATGTTAACATATATGTTTTAAATAAGGAATCAAACTTGTTTTAAACATGTTTAAAGCACAATAGTTAAACACGAAATATTTATTTTAAAACAATGTTTTAAATTTAAAACAAACTGTTTTAAACATGTTTAAAACAAAATGAATTAAAACAATTGTTTAAAACATAACAACTCTGATTCCCAGGTTGATTTAACTATACCTATGATGGACACAAATTGTAATATCTCTAGAAATAGTCATTCATTATAAATAGTTTTTGATACTTTAAAAAGTCTAAAACAAGGCTGTCCAAGGCGGTCCTGCGGACCACACTCCGCATGTAAGATAGGCGAAACCGGTTCGGTTGGACAGGCCTGCTCTAAAATGTCCCTTGCCATGGACATAATTTTGATTTAACTTGCACGATGGTCGAAACCAATATATTTTTATACCCACCACATTTATGTGGTGAGGGTATATTGAGTTTGTACAACATTTGTAACACCCTTAAGATTTTTTTAGACATACTGATACGCCTAAGCAAAACATTATGCGGTTTACAAGGTTACTTTAGTTGCTTTATGTTTACTAAAATGAGTTTGAATTTTAATAAATGGGGCACACTCCTCTGTTTCTTCTTACGCAGATAGAAATTTTTGTTTAACACAAATAAATATTTGTTTGACGAGAGGGAAAAATGTTGTTATTTGCAACAAAGAATGTTTTGACTCAAATAAACCTTCTTTGTAGCAAATAAATATATTTTTGCCTTTCGTCAAACAAATATTTATTTGTGTTAAACAAAAATGTCTATATGTGTAACGAGTCAAGCTAAGAAAAATAAACGTGGAGCTAGTAATGTCGATGCTGTTACTAGGGGTGGGCGATCTTGGATATTTGTGATCGACCTTCGATCACAATTTGAGATCGATCTTTTAGTTCTTCTATATATGTACGATACGTGTCCTGCCACGTACATATCACCAAGGGATCAATCAGATCGATCGATCGATTTTTTTGCCCAACCCTAGCTGTTATTGCAGGTCCATCCGTATCCTCACAGAGGGATCGCATTCATGATGCTCGTAGCGATCACGATATCACGAAATATTTTACGGTGGGGGGTATTTTAACTTCAGCACGGCTGAAGATAATTTTTTTACTAGTTAACTTTTTGCAAGAGTCAGTTTTTCATAATTGAATTAAAAATGGGAAAAGTTGTTTTAAATTTAATTGCACGCACAGAACATCTCTCGAATGAAGAGCGAATTACGTGGCTGGAGTAGTTGGTAGGTTCGTATATACGCGAGAGATTATTGACTTCAACCAAGAAATTTTATTTCTTGGAATAATTACTAGATTTAAGAAAGTGGTTACTCTGGTGAAGTAAGTAAACAGTCTTCAATGAAGTGTATATTTTTATTCCCGGTAAATATTTTTAGCTACTTAATGTAACAATTTTAAAGATTTGGCACAAGTACGTTTTCTATTGCTAATTAACAAGATAGGTATGTTATATTTACTTACTCGTTCTAAACTGTTGCGTGCGTTACATCAAACTATTCCGTGTTGAAACGTTTATTGTACACTATAAATCATAATACACATCCCCAATAAATCACAAGGCACATCCCCTGGTTCGTTGTTGTTTTCGTACTAGGTTAGGCTCCTTTACGGCGCCAGCACCACGCGCGGGCGCGCGAGCCATGACAAAATCACGGTGCGCATATTTATTCCAGAGAAAGGGATTACTTGAAAGAAGTGTGAATCACTTCAGTTAAATAATTGGTGGGTTTTTATTCAGTAAACAATACTTACTTATATTAAATGTCTTATATTTTCTTGGATCAAGTAACTACGCACATGGATGGATTTACTATTACTTCGTTATAGAAATTAACATTTTTGGGACGAAAAATTCAATTACTTCTTTCAATACGATATTGGTTCTTATAAAGAAAGAATTTATTTGTTGACAGCATTTATCTGAGAAATTATTTTACTTATATTGAGTATGGGCATTTCTTGTATATACCTAACTTTCTACATCCAAGTAATATGCATTTGAATCTAGTAAATAAATTCAAGAAATTATATTTTCTCGTTCGAAATAATCATTTTTCTGTGTGCATGCTGAAAGATCAATTTGTAGTGTTTTATCTGAAATCTCAGATATTGGTCCAGTTCAGGGCTAGACGGTGAAATAGTAATTAAAAATAATAGATATTTATCAAAGACAAAATGAATTAAAAATCTAGAAGGCGCAGTGATTATTGTTATTTTAACTTACTTCACAGTTGCAGTAGTACTTTATCAAGTAACATTGTCAAAATTTGTTGTTAATGATAAATGTTGACTTTAAGGACACGATAAGATTGAATTGAGATACAGCATTCAAATTTGATATCTGAGCATACAAATAAATTTAACAACTGTGAAAAGTGATTTAACCGGGACAGGAATGACTTTTAAAAATTAAAGTAACAGACCATGTAAGTATTCAATTAAACGAATATTTTCCAAACGTAATTATAACACAAAACAATACAAATTATGGGCAAAATACGACATGATTTTCCTTTTTGTTACAAAAAACATATCGATCGTAGCTCGGCCATCGATATAAGGAATGACTTTTGTTCAACACAGAAAACTTTTGGTCTAATATAGGTATAATTAAATCCATCTGAAGATGTACTTGTGCCAAATGTTCCAAGATATATAAAATTGTCTACTAGTAGGCTTAAAAAGTCATGTCAAATAAAAAGAATCTCGAAAAAAATAAAAATATGTATTTTTTTTGTTTGTAACACTTACCTACGTAAGTTTATTTCCTCTGCTGTAATAAATAAAAATAAAGGAGCGTACGTCTGACGTGGGTCACCCGGTATAAAATTGATTAATGCGTAACGCCTATTACCATTTTTCTTCAATTTAATTTATTCTGTATAATAGAAACGAAATGACTTGCCTAAATTTATTGTTTTGCGATACCGGTTTGTTATCTAATCGGAATAAAGTTGATAGAATTAGATCTTTCGTTTTTAAGGAATTGTCATCTGCGTCCGAGATTGTTTTGATTTATCCAAAACCTTTCATCAGTCAATATTAAACCCCTGGAAAATTCAATTAGTGAAAAAGATTACCCAATATAATGGTTTTGTTTGTTTAACGTCTGCCTATTTCTGAAACTTATGTACCTAAAAGTTCAAACTTCGATTGAGTGCGTTGCGTCACACGGGCCGCCCATAGAGCATCACCGCGAATAATAAAATTGCTAAAAATTGGCATTTGATCGATAATATTATGACGCTGGTATTAGAAACTCGTTCGTTTTGCAAATTTCCGAACGAACGTGGTCTACGGTCTCGCGACAAGCCCGATACATTACCAGCAAGAAGTGAAAGAGCGATTGCAAGCCGACATTTAATTAATACAGCGTTGTGATAGTTTTTACGTAAGTAAGTTTGCGCAATGCCTAGTAAGTTTCTAAAAGAGATTATGCCTGCCTTCGCGAATGCTCTTCGTATTTGCTCGTTGCATTCTTCTTGAATTATGCCGAGACTGCAGAGGGAGCTCCGATTTTTATTTGCTCGACGCGACGTCCCTCGAAGCGCGAAATATCGTTAATTATTATTATTTACCAGTTGCTGATTAAACGTGCCGACCTCTTGCCGTAATGAGGCTTTGCCGTGTGCAACACGCTTCGTACACGTTCGGAATAAATGTTGCGATCAGATTATTTTATTTATTCTAGATACATTTTGCGCGCACGTGTTTATTATGCATTTCTGCTATTTATCAAACTGATAGTAGCCAGTGACAAGTCCATAAAAACATCAAAACTGAACCCACAGCAACAGAATTTTTTTGATTGTTTCTTTAATTTAACCAAGTCGATTTTGATGGACTTAAGATTTTTTACCTGTGATTAAAAATTAAAACTTAAAAATTCTTGGAAACGTCTTGTTGATATAAAAATATATCTCCAAAGGATAAGGTTATATAACGATGTAGATCGAATTGTCTACAGTTATGCAAGATATGTTATGGTTTTAAAAGTGTAATTTACCGGGTAATTACCAATTAAATTACCGTAATGAATGGTAATTTAGGACTTTTTAATTATCGTACTTTACGGCTTAAATTACCTAAGGTAATTTACCGTCAGCATATATTACCGTTAGTAATTTACCGATATTTGTAATAATTTCAAATGCCTGGAAAATGATTAACTTTTAAAAAATACTTAGTTTTCATTTTGTTATTATGAATTTGTATTTTATTACTTGTGTGTCTGAGTTCACAACCACTGATAATATTTTAATCCGGATATTTTTTTAGCACAGGTACATTATTAGCTGTTTTTACTTTATCATACGCAGTATGTAAAGTATTGTAATCATGCCAAAAAAATTTTTTGAGATTTTAGCGGAAATATGTCTTTTTGGGTCCCCTGAACATTTTTGACCAAGGTACAAAAAATGTCTGTGTGTGTGTGTGTGTGTGTGTGTATGTGTGTGTGTATGTGTGTGTGTGTGTGTGTGTGTGTACCCGCTTTTGTGGCGACGATTCCGGAGAAACTACTAAAGGTGTCGGGACGAAACTCCATATTTAGAAGTTTCATAACCAAACTTAGAGCTGAAAAGCTTTCTGTTGAAAAGGGTCCAAAGGAACTGGTGGTTTACTCATACCATTTTTCGAAGATTTTGCAAATGAGCCGCTATTTGTGTAATGTCGTCAAAATAGTTAAATAATAAATTAAAGAAGAGGAAATTTTCTATAATTTATGTATATGACATTTTTTGGTAGAATTTATAGTTTAGCTGCATGAGCAAATTCTATTTCATCGAGATCGGCCGTACTGCTTTAAAACTAGTAGCCAGGATATGTCAGATTTTTTGATTCTAATGACAGTAGCTAGTGTCAAACGCTAATGTTTTGAAAATACTACTGTCAATATAGGCTGCGTTCGGATATTGAACCCCGTTACACTTTTTACACCCAATAATACGTAAGTGTCATTTGGACGGTGTACCCGGTGTCAACGGAGTACAATATCCGAACGCAGCTTTAATCGAGATATCTGTCTAGTTCTACTATTTTTATTTTAATGCAGACATAGCCGATCTAGATCAAATAGAATCTCATGCAGCTAAACTATTAATTTTATATATAGTATGATAAAGTCATGTGTCTGGCCACATCAGATTTTTTTAGTTATCAAACCCCTTTCCACCTCACAATTCACATGCGAATGATATTGTTTGAGAAAATATAGCTAATCTTTTTGTATTGAATAAATATAGGGTGGAAAAGGGGAGATCGATTCAGCGGAGCCAATAACGCAACTGTTAAATCAAAAGCCATTTACCCACTATCGAATTCACGATTTAGTTCAAGAAAATTTTCCGGGGATCCGGATAAAAGATAATCAATGTTTGTGATATTGGAGCGTTGTTTTTTGAATCTGTAATGAATTTTTTACTTTATCATACGCAGTATGTAAAGTATTGTAATCGTGCCAAAAAATTTTTTTGAGATTTTAGCGGAAATATGTCTTTTTGGGTCCCCTGAACATTTTTGACCAAGGTTCGAAAAAATGTGTGTGTGTGTGTGTACCCGTTTTTTGTGGCGACGATTCCGGAGAAACTACTAAAGGTATCGGGACGAAACTTCATATTTAGAAGTTTCATAACCAAACTTAGAGCTGAAAAGCTTTCTGTTGAAGAGGGTCCAAAGGAACTGGAGGTTTAGTCTTAGCATTTTTGAAAGATTTTGCAAATAAGCCGCCATTTCTGGAATTTCGTCGAAATAGTTAAATAATAAATTAAAGATGAGGAAATTCTGAATAATTTATCACAATGACATTTTTTGGTACAATCAATAGTTTAGCTGCATGAGCAAATTCTATTTCTACGAGATCGGTCGTACTGCATGAAAACTAGTAGCCAGGATTTGTCAGATTTTTTGATTCTAATGACAGTAGGTAGTCTTGGTGTCAAACGCTAATGTTTTGACAATAACTTCTGTCAATATAAGCTGCGTTCGCATATTGCATTACACTGTTTACAGCCAATAACACGTAAGTGTCATTTGGACGGTGTACCCGGTGTCAACGGAGTACAATATCCCAACGCAGCTTTAATCGACATATCTGTCTAGTTCTAGTAGTTTTATTTTAATGCAGGCATGGCCGATCTCGATCAAATAGAGTCTCATGCAGCTAAACTATTAATTTTATATATATACATATATAATTATAATTATATAAATACTTCCATCATTGCTTGCGATTATGGTGTTAGAGGCGAGGCACTCTCAAGACAAACTACAGTGACAGACCTTGGAGTTGTATTTGACTCAAAACTGAGCTTTGAAGAGCATATTACTGGTGTTGGCAGGACTGCCTCGAGATCGTTGGGTTTTCTTATTCGGTCGTGCAGAGGATTTATCAACATATCGACTCTGAAGATTCTCTACTACGCGTTTGTGCGATCTCGTCTGGAGTACGCCTCAATTATCTGGTACCCGTACTATGTTTATCAACAACTATCTTTGGAACGGGTACAGAAGCGCTTCCTGAAGTATATTTCCTTCAAAACCACTGGCGTTTACCCTGGGAGGGGTGCAGACTATGATCAGCTCCTGCGGACGTTTGGTTTCAGTGCGCTGTCTGCCCGTAGAGAGCTGACAAGTGGTGGTTTCTTGTTAAAGATTATAAATGGTGAAGTTGATGCGCCCGTCTTGTTGTCCCAAGTTGGTTTTGTGGTCCCGCGCCAAAATGCTCGTCATTGTGATCCGTTTTTTGTCCCGAGGGCGCGAACTAACATTTTGTTAAAGTCTCCCATGGTTCATATGGCCAGAAATTTAAACGATCAGCTTATTTGACTTATTGTGGACCTACTCGAATATTTGAACTTTGTCATGTTGTATTATTGGTTAGTTTAGTAGTATATATAGTTTAGGAGTTATATTTTATATTTCTTATTTTGTGGTATTGTATTGTCCTGTAATTGGATCAGTCTGTTGGACAATAAATGAATATTATTATTATTATTATTATTATTATTATTATATATAGTATGATAAAGTCATGTGCCTGGCCACATCAGATTTTTTTTTACTACAGTTACGCTGTTAGCCTTTCCTTTTATAAATTGTTGGTATAAATAGTACTATTTATAGTAATCCTTGTCTTCATTTTAATAATCACTTAAGTTCTACTATTAAATGAGGAAAGGGATAAGAGATTGGATCTACGACATAATGAATTTTAATGTCATCCGTAATTTATCATTTTGAGTTTTGAATTACCTAGTAATTTAAGAAAAAATAATTTAGTTATCTACAAAATAATGACTTTTATTTACCAACCTTTTTTGTTTTTGTTTTTTTTACCAACTAGTATAACTTACCATTTTGAATTTTTAATTACACGGTAATTTAAGGCAACGTAATTGGTAATTTACCATTTTTAGTTTTTAATTACGTGGTAATTTAATATTTGAAATAAATAATTAAAATTAAGAAATCTAAGGAGAAACGTATTTGTCGGGCAATTCCGTCATACGAAAATCGAAGAAGCAACCGTAGAGACAGTGTTTCGGACTATTAGTCCTCATCAGTACGGTATAGCCAAGGAGCAAGATGGACACTCAATGGCAAAAACACTCAAATGGAGACCTTAAGGGGGTGACCAATGTCGCCAATTTGGGGCTTCAGTCCCAACGTCTTCAGGATTCGAAGACAAGAAGTGACGTCGCGCCGGAGGTGACTGGTACACCCCAGGTACACCATAGCCCATGGAAATTAAGAGGAAAACTGGTTAATCGACGGTGGGATGTCTAAGGAGAACGGTATTTGTCGGGCAATTCCGTCATACGAAGATCGAAGAAGCAACCGTAGACACAGTGTTTCGGACTATTAGTCCTCATCAGTACGGTATAGCCAAGGAGCAAGATGGACACTCAAGGGAAAAAAACACTCAAATGGAGACCTTGCTTCTTCGATCTTCGTATGACGGAAAGGCCCGACAAATACCTTTCTCCTTAGATATCTCACCGTCGATTACCCAGTTTTCCTTAAAATTAAGAAAAGTTTTATATATTGTTTAGATAATAATGATTGATTAAAATGGTCCACACTGTATATTATTTTTGTTTTGTCTCGCACTTTTGTGAGGAAATTTATAGTTACCTACATAGTTTTCAAAAATCTATGAAATTATTATTTAAAAAACCGCCATAGAACAAAAAACAATGTGTTCATTATGAAAGCGACGTAGAACAAATTAATTTCGTTCTTGTGTCGGGCGGACAATGGCGTCGGTGTGCCGACGTCGATGTATTCATTTTGCAAAGGCGTCCTGTTGACGATGGTGGCGGTAGCAGATGGGGGTGGGTACCCTTAGTACCACAGACGCGGCCTCTATTTAACGGAAACTTCTGTATTGATTCATTTTATTGCCGTCGAGGTCCCTACCGCGCGTACGTGCATCCCGAAGGAAGCGGCTGGTGTACGACCCCCTCGATAAGGGGTACTAACGCAACGCCCTTCTAATTAGCGTCTGCTCCACTTGCTAGGAAGCTCTTTTCGAGAGACGTAGATGCTCAAATATTCATTTCCCAACATGCGATATTCGTTTTACGTTTCATGGATATTGATTTCGAATTGATTAGGTCCAAACGGACATGTCTCAAGTTTGAATTCAATCGATTTTGATTAATCTATATAGTCTCGGCAGCGTATGGTTACGTATTTACATATTTTCACAGAGTGGTACTGATAACCAAGTAAACACTTTAGTTTAATAGTTGACAAACTGATTGCTGACGTTGTACTGTCTGTTACAGAGCAGATAATCCCAAAACAACAGTGCGTGCTGTGCACTGAAATTTGATAACGATTACCGTAATATGATATAATCATCGTTGACCAAAAAGCATCGTAGTAGATTCCCAAAATTGCCTATTACTGTACGGTCATGCACTTTCATTTGTCTGGCTATGTTAACAACCAGAAATTTTGTTTTAGAACTGAAAAAAGCTCAATAGGACAATATCTGGTACCTCAAACAAAAATGAGACGAGGCTACTTACATTTTTTCATATGTTTGGTATCTTGAAAACGAAGGAGCACTGACCCATAGTCTGAGTATATGATGTTTTGTTTAAGCACATAAGTTTGTCGGATTCCACAGAAAACATCCTGTATGTCATTTATATAGTCTGTGTAGTATTGGCCACTGTATGTGTATATTAACAGATAATGTGCTACAGGAAAAAATATATAAACGGGAAGTGGTCGTTTTAACGGTTAGACTTTTTGAAGTTATTTTTCAAATCGATGTCCTTTTTCTTGAATGTTTTGACGTTTTAACCACAAAAAAAATATATATCAATATTTTATTTTTCCGCCTGGATTTGAACCAGGAACCCTCCGAACTCCTCCTTCCTGGTTCAAATCCAGGCGGAGGTGTTTTTTCCAAAAATTATCCTCACCTGGATTTATTATCATCCGCTTCTTTAGTTGATTCTACATTACTGACGAGTTTACGTAATAACCATTTTCCTTTGAAGTTATCAATACAGTTCAACTAGAGGTTGATATAGAATTATCAAGTGATTATGACGATTAAATCAACTGTATCTACCGCCAAAAAATTTACCGACCAAAATCAAATCATTTTGAACTTTAGAGGAATGTTGGGGTTTTAGTGAGATTAGTTTTCATGCTTATTGAAGATGAAATTGCTACTAAAACACCAGGGAAACAATTCAACGAGACGTATTAATGCATTACACATTGTTGGTATTGTTCTTGTCGTGTATGAAATAAATGTTGTTTTTAATGAACAAATAAAACTAGCTCATCAATAAAATGGCTTGTGACATCCTTAGCTATTTCATAATTATAATATTATATTACAATAAATGTAAGTAATAAAATTAATAAAATCCGGGATTTCTTAGCTACTGAAACCCAAGTTGAAGCCTATTATAAATATTTCATGTATAGGTAAAACTACGAGAGCTGAAGGTGAGTCGTCGATTCCAGCTGTTGTTTTGCTGATACGTTACAGACTATTCCCGTGCGTTAGAACGAAACAGAGTGCTTTTTCATGCGTCTGTTCTTACGTTTTTAGGCGATGACTCACCTTCAGCCCTCGTAGTTTTACCTATATAATGATTATTCGACACACTATCTCATACATACAACTTGTAGTAGATTTGCTTCCATGATTACTTATTTAAAACTTCAATAAAAATAATTCCAAATGTTACGCAAATTCACTGGAAGGTTTGTAGGTTATGTAAGTCTAGACACTGTTGCCATGTAGCCACTTTGCCATGCAATAAGCTGTTAGTTCAGATACTAAAATGTGTTTTACTACGAACATGTGAAATATCTATTATTTTTTATTAGAATATGTCCATAGAGATCATTATAATAGTTCTGTTGGAGAGATTGTTCAATTTAAAGTTTAAAGAGGAAGATTTGGCAACACGGGCGCAATCCTAGTGAAAATTTACTTCAATTGCAAAGGTAAAAATTTAATCTGCAGTTTAAACGAGTATGGAGAAACCATTAGCAAAATCCAGCTTTGAGCCATTATTAGACATAATTTGACAAGACTTATAGTCTGCATATTATTATGCAGTTCATCCACTGGATAGATCAAGCCGTATTTAAACCATAGTGATTCATACAAATAGTACTTGTGAAAATAGTCTCGAAAAATGGTGTCTCTATAAGCAGTTAGCTCGCAGTAGGACACTCCAGCGGCAGTCTAGGTCAGATGTGTTGCAGACAATGGTATGTGGGATAGTAACTGTAGAGGCCGAGCGCTGTAGGTAAAGTGCGACTTTTCCTCATCGTCAGCCCGATCGGCGATGCATTAATTCGACATTATCACAATAAAAAAGGCCACTCGGACCGGACTTGCTAACAACTCCGAACGCACAACAGCACACGAAAACTCCAATAAACGCCAATTCGAACTTCTTACCGAATATTTGCTGATTTATCTCTTGTGAACCGACCAACAAAACGATGTATCGTACCGGAAATTACGAAATTGTAACATCCTTTGAACGATTCGCTGCTGCTAACGAGACGTTTAAACACAAACACATCGCGTAAGGATGTTTATTTGTTTGTGAAAAGATCTCCATTGACGCATTTGAGACAATCATAACTGCAAATAAACATCATATATTGTTCTAAGGATTATTTACGGAGGAGATCCTTATAACCAGTTTTAAGAGCTGTTTAGTGATCCAGAAAGAAGTTATCGCTAGAGAAATGAAGTAGTATACCCCTACAAGATCATGTGAAACTTGCCATAATTAGCTGCAATAAAAATATTCAGTGATGAGATTACGTGTAAATCCAATGCAGAAAAATGTTGGTTGGTTGTGTCGGAATCGTCAAGAACAAGTCCCAAATATGGAAGGGAATTTCTATTTTTAAGAAGAGCTCATTGGTAGCTGGTGTATATTATTGTCTGCGGTTCAGTCAGACTTGGAGATAACGATAAGAGTTACAATAATAAAATAATACAGCCATTTTTGTTTGCATAACCCGGAGCTGTACTTTTATAATTTTTATCACGATACTTTATTTTCATTCCAGCAGTTCAGTCCGATGTCTTTCATATCTTTGTTTTTATTGTTTGAAATTAAACTTCCGGAAAGTGACGTTAGATGGCGCTCAGTCGCTCTCCTCCCATACACTCTCCGTTCTGTATATTTGCTGTTCTTCTTATGCTCAGTTTTTACATCTCAGTATAAACTGTACTTTCGGTTTAAACCAAGGTATAGATTTAATTTGTGTTTCTCAATATTAGTTTAGTAAACTGATCATAACCTCATAACCATGTATGTATGAACAATTTTGTTCCGTTTTAATGGGCTTATTTTGAATATATTATCAATACAGTCCAACTAGAAAAGTAGGTCGCTATTATAGGTTTATGAAGTGATGAATATTACATCAACTATATGTACCACCCTAGAATTTATCGACCTAGACCAAATCATTTTGAGCTTTGAAGAAATGTTGGGTTTTTTAAGGTTCAGGTTATCAAAGACTACAGTGAGATTATGCTTATTGATTTTATTCATGCTTGTTGAAGCTGAAATTGCTACTAGAACATCAGGGATCAAGTCAACCAAACTTATTAATGCATTACACATTGTTCGTAATGTTCTTGTAGTGCTTGAAGTGAATGTTTAGTTTTTAATGAATACAATACAATAACTCATCTCCAGCCCTTGTAAAATTACAATTATAATACAATGCAATAAAATTGCTTGTGACATACTTAGCTATTACATATAATTTATATTATATTACAATAAAATTAAGTAACCAGTTTGCTAAGCAATAAATTGTTAGTTCAGATACGAAAATATGTTTTTACTGTCAAAACATTAAATACCTATTTTCATCAGGATATGTCCAATGTCCATAGTGAGCATTATAATAGTTCTTTAGGAAAGATTTTTCAGTTTAATGTTTAAAGAGAGATATCTCGCAGCACGAGCGCAATCCTAGTGAAGTTCGCTAATTCATGCCCAATGCTGCCACACTGAAAGGTATACTGACATTACGCCGTTTAGTTAATCTTGGGTTTACTTGAATTGAAAAACGTAAAAATTTAATCTGCGGTTTAAGCTATAGTTTTCAATTTAGGTAAACTTGTGTTTCAAAGGAATATGGAAACATCGGCCATTAGTGTTTTGAATCAAAGAACAAAATGGTTAATAATGGAAATGTGGTATGTTTGGCTGGAGACTAAATACTGGTCATTTTATAGTATAGTGATATGATGGCATCACTAAACAGTGCTGTTTAGTGTTTCCATGTAAATATTTCATATAGCTTTTATATTATATCCAGTATCCATTTTTAGTTCATACCATAGAAAAGTGATAATGTTTCGTCTTTATTTTTAATTTTATCGAAAAAAGTTACTCTTGATAAAACATTTAGCTAGTTCTTAGAGGAAGATTGGGATAGAAACATTTAACATATTTTATACGCGGTGTTCAGAAAATTGAAAAAACTTTAAATGGTACAAGAGTAAAGTGCATTTAATTTGAGAAGATATGGAAATAAGACTAGGAAAAGTTGTTAAAAAGTAAAAGGTTGTCTCTAATACCAATTTTCGAACAAATCTGCCTACTTTATTTATTTGTAATCATTAAATTTATTTTATTTTTTTCCTATTCAACTCCTTTTCCGTGGACATACTGTATATTAAGAAGAATATTTCTTGATTCAAACGCAACTTAGTCCATCCAAAACATATTTTTTCTTTCAAAAAGTTACAATGAATTCTTGAAAAATAATATTCTTATACCAGGTATGTCCATGGATTTTTAAAATAAATAAACCCAAATACAAGGATAAGATTTTTGTCGATAATGGTCGCAAATTAAAGATTTAACTCGGCGCACAACGAGTGCTCTATAATTAGGAAACGGGGTCGCTTTTTCTTCTAAAACCTTTTCTTAGAAATTATTATACAAATACGATGGCAGTTTTATATTACTATTGCGTTGAATTTTCCATTAATTGTGTCCCCAATGGAATAAAGCAGAAAAATAAAATAAAAGCGACAATCCACTATCCAGTTTTTAATTAAACCGAAACCACTGAGCCGCGATCAGCTTTTGTCAAACACTCTCGTATTGTTAATACCAATTTTAATTGATTTTAGTTTCAGATCAAATTTCTTTGGAAACGAAAGTCTATATGCAGTTATTGCAATTGTTTGTTTTGGTGTCTAGGTCATCGGTATTAGTGTTCTGGGTCTCGGCCATCTTAATTTAACCCAAATAATTTCGCTAATTTGAAACTTCCTTTCCAATTTGCAGGTCACCAACATATTTTTGTTTAATAATTAACTGGCTTGCTTCATTATCTAGAAAATAATAGGATGGTTTTGTGCAGGTGGAACATTTTCGATCGTCGGAATTGAGGAATGAATTTATTGAACATTGGACAGACTTGACGATTGGCTACTTCTAGTAGAGGATAATAATATGTAACAATATGCCTTTCTCCAGATGCGCTGAACTCGCGTCCAGTATGGAGGAATCAAGTTTCACTTTCAAAGCACATCAGTTCCATTGCCGACTAGATCTGACATTTTCTTTTTCAAGTTATAGGACGCATTTCCTTCTGGGCGGCTTTAATAACACATTTTATTTCGTTGGGAATACGTCATATTAAATTTTATTAATATCAGATAAACCTCTGTGTTGGTGTTTCCACTGGCGGAAAGAGTAAAATTTATAAAGGTCACTTTTGAGTGAAGGTCGGAGCGAACGCATACCGCCACCGCGTGTCCAGCAGGTCTGTCAGTCCATCGTCAAACCTGTCCGTCTGCAGCTGAAAACAAGGTGTAATCGGAACAATCGCGTTAAATTGTTGCGATATGCTAACAGAAAGACACACACGCCAAGAGCGAGAGAGATAGGCTTAAAAGAATAAAAACGACATCGCTTAGTGCCCGGTTGCAGTCGCTGAGGATTCCGCGTTCAACCGAGATTTACATAATCCGTGAAAAGTGGTGATTTCTCCTCACAATTGATTTTTTTTAAAAGTCGCGCGCGCGCTCGTTCTCATTTGAAAGTTTCTGCGCAACGATTAAAAGCTGTTTTGCAAGCGTGCCGTGGTATTACGGCCGCCGATTCGCATCAGCAGATCGGAAAATATTAAAGTTTAATCATAAAATTAATGTTTTATATTAGTCGAGCGAATGAATCAAAAAAATCGATAAAAATTTTGAACCTACAGTAACAAAATCGTTATCAAATTTGTAAACAAGTACTACACAATTTGTAGGAGCTCATTTTTTTTTTGTTTTGAGAATTCTATTTGCTTAAATATCATCGAAACAAAGCGATGTTCAAACAAAGGAATACTCTAGTCCTCCAGCCGTTGTGAATTGTTTCTCATTTCGAATACATAATCCACAATACACATGTATTTATAACACTCGTTTAACAAATGTTTCATCAAATATCTGAGATGTTAGAGTGTATTATGTAAAAATCTTTATTGACTCCATTGACATTTTCCCATACTCTCATGTACACATGTACTCCCATATTCTCATGTACTTACGACTTTAGATCATACGATAATGCGGTTCAATGCGTATTGTACAAAAGTCAATTGGTCAAATTTTTATACGTACACACATACGTGTAGTGAGACAATGAATGTAACTGCGATTGATATTAAATTGTGTTTAAATTGTACTAATGCACATTTTTCTGGTTTACTCATATCTCGGTAACGGCAAAAATTAAGTCTTCTAAAGATACCGCTACGGAAGGATGACCTTATTTTTTGTTTCGTCCAATATGTACAGTGTACACAGTAGAAAAAAATATGCTATGCGTTTTTGCATAATTTGGTTATTAAATGGTTTTGCCATTTTCGTATAATGGCCGTGTTATGGTAGTTGGCTATTTATGGACACTATATTTTATCTATTGGTGCACTATTGACAGTTTATCCATGCCGAAATAGTTCTAACCTTTGATATAAGCATAAAAACATTATTCAAATCATTAATTCTAAAGCATAGTCAACAATGTATAGTGTATACAATAGCGTAGGAAGAACAACGCGCTTTGGTTACTGCACTCGCGTTCAAGAAGAAAATCTGACAACTTTTATGTTTATTGTTATGTCTATTGACAATGTTAAGCTTAAATGACAGTGTACTATATTTCTAACTAGAAATTGTGACATCTTTTTTAAACTAGAGACAAAACAAGGAACAGATTGGGGGGATTGTTGCCCTGTAGCGAAAAGTCCGTTTTTTTTTTACCACCCTATTGCACATTCGTTGCCTTTCGTTTGTTTACCTTGCCCACTTTGTCTACTCTCCGAGAGATGCTACTCGCTCTCAAAACAACAAATTGTGGTCAAAAAGCTCAAGAACAGTTCTTGGAACTACAAACTTAAAAGGAATTTTATCAAGAAGATAAACTGCTTCCGGGTTATGCCGTGTGTCAAGATTTGTTAATGCTGACGTTTCGCGAACCATGTTGCTCGCTTCTTCAGAGCTAACTGAGTACTGAAGACCTACCAAAGAAATCTCCCTTATATAGCTACATTTACACCTCACTGCGCACATCTGGAGCTACCGCTTCCATGTGCTTTTCCACTTGACCGCGTTAGGATCGATTTCCAGACCCTACTAATGTCAGTGCCGTCCTCGCGATTGATGTTGTCAGGATGTTTGTAAAATTTCGATGGCTTCTCTAATAAGCCTTCGATGATAATTACCCACCCTTGCCAACATCTTCACGTCATCGAAATCCATTGTGTCTCCCGACTCGTGGCAGTGTTGAGCAACAGCGGATTGTTGAATCTTGCTTAGCCGGATGTCCTTACTGTGCTCCTTCATTTGACATTCGATGCTTCGTCCTGTCTGTCCTACATAGCATGTTCCGCACTCACATGTTATCTTGTATACCCCTTCGTTCTTCAGGAGTGGTGTCATATCCTTTGGGTTAGGCAAAAGATCCTTTACGTTAGGTGGTGCTCTGTACCTTACCGTGATACCCGATTTCTTCAGTAATCTACCGATTCTCTCTGATACCCCACTTACGTATGGTAAGCAAGCGAACCCCTTTGACTGTTGTGGTTCCTCTGAGACTTGAGGTTTTCTTTGTGTGACACTCCGTATGTCAGACTTGGTGTAACCATTCTGACGCAGGGCCCACTCCAAGTGTTTCCGTTCGTCGTCCAAGGTGCTGGAGTCGCATACCTTCTCAGCTCTGTTGAACAAAGTGTTAATAACGCTTCTCTTCTGTTGGGGGTGGTGGTGTGATTTAGCGTTCAAGTACCGATCGGTATGTGTCTTCTTACGGTAGACTGTATGTCCAAGCAGTTTATTTTCTAAATGATTCTGACCGTGAAGGCCTACGTACTTACTTAATTTTATCAAATAAAAATAATAATAAGCGATTTTTGGCATTCGTATTTGATTGTATGTAATGTAGAAATCGACCAATGCTACAAAACGGCTATAGAATATTTACAACAGTGTAGTCGTCATTTATCAAAATTTGGCATGTTTTCATGGATGACCCTTACCGAAGCACCTCAATGGCAAAACACTGAAAAACAGTTGTTTACTTAGGAGAAAAGGGTGTAATTTTAGTGGACAGTTGCTTAGAAGAAATATTGTATTTAAAAACTTTATTGACTTGCTAAAAGAAGATCTTTGGACAACAAAACGCATGCACGGTAAATAAGTGTACTACTTTGAGAAAACGGACTGAATGTCCCGGTCGCCGCGCCGCCTGGACATTTATGGCAACCCTATTCTAGCATAAAAACTGATGTTTTTTTCTTTCTGAATTACATTATCTAAGTTCACATAAGCGCGTCTAGTTTTAAACTTGGACGAAAATAGTATAGTGTAATTCAAGCTTAAAGTTATGCGAAAATAGTTCTAACTTGAAATATTTGTTGCAGCAAATTACAATCCCGTCACTCCAAAATGAGAAGTCATTCAAATTCTCGATGTCTAGCACAGCGGACATCGAGGGCCCCGGTGGCGGTTTCGAGTGCGTCCAGCAGTCGGGGCCTCCCCGGGGCTCTCTTCAAGTATTAGGTACGATGCCTCACAAAATTCGGATACACGCCAACGAGGACGTCTACGAGACGACGCGCAAACGGATGTCGGTTGCCGAGGAGAATCACAAGAACAAATGGTTAGTTTTGCCATCCTCTGTCGCTATTCCCGTTCCCAAATTTACCACTTTCTCACGATGGTGTGCCATCTTTTAGCACTAGGGAAATTAAGCCGAATCAAACCGACATCGGGAGGAAGGTCAAGGTGAAACAGCTACCAGGGAGGCCGATACCGCCAGTCCGTCGCGAACCACCCGTCATCCCTTCTGTAAGGGACAATCTACTGAAGCCGTCTTATCAGTCAAGTATGCCGTCTAAGCCGCTCGTCCATTCCAACAACGGATTGTCCAACGGACTCGGCAACAACAACAATCACATCAACAGCCGAATTCCGAACAACAAACCTTCACTACCGGACATCGCCAAGAGGCCAATTAAGTACGTATTATTTACCAAATATGTCACTGTTATAATGATGTTTTGACCAAGTTTGTATATTTAATGTTTTGTTAATGTTTGCAGGGAGCGTATGATCCAGCTCCTAGCGCTGAGACCGTACAAAAAGCCGGAATTGTATGACCGTCTTTCTCGTGAGGGCCTCCGCGAAAAGAAGGCGGTGGGTCCTGTGCTCAAGCAGATTGCCTTCCTTAAGGACAACGCGTATCATTTGAACAGATCTCTGTGGAGTGATGTTAACGAAAACTGGCCTTTTTACACTGAATCCGAGAAGCAAATTTTGAAAAGGTTTGTTTTAAGTCCGTTTTGATCCAACTGTTCTTCGTACTCTGTCAATTAACACTTTTTGAAAAACTACACCTTTGACCTTTCGGAAAAGTCACTCAGAAATGCTTCAATAGAGTTTGGCCCAAATTATGACCAAAACTACTTTCTACCACAGATTCAACAAAAACATACTAGTGTTTATGACCATACCTATTGAATCACCTCTGTATTTCAGCACAGAAAAAGAGGTTTTAAAAATATCGAAATTAAAAAATTGTTAGTAGGTCAGTCAATCTTGCTGGCTTTATGTATGTAAACTCCGAACATACTAATAGCTTCAGAAAATTCTACAGAATCCAAAAATGCAGAGTTGTTTTTTCCAAGATAACAGGAAATAGTTTTAATTAAACAAAAACTAACAATAATTGGAATGTGATCGTCAAAATTACGTGTAGTTTCAATTTGACTCATCCGCAAAGTCTATACAAATATGAGGGGGAATCATATACTCTATAGTTTATAGTTTTGCTGGCATTAATAATGAAAGTTTTTCAATAATGGCACCCGATCGGCTGTCTAGTCCACTGACAGCCTGTTCACTAGACCAGTGTTTTCGTAACCTTGTTATTTTTACTTTTCTTCGTGAGCAACTAAAATTTTATTTTATTTTAATTTTAGTATAAATTTTATGCTAGCATAGGCTCACGAAGAAAGTATAACAAAATTTGGGCACGCTGGTCTAGTGGACCAGCTGATCATTTTGCATTATTGGCATCCAAAAATCTTTCATATTTAATTACAGAAAAACTATAATTACAGAGTAAATGATCCTTCCTCAAATTTGTAGAGCTCTACAAGCTGGTAGTTTTTTTGGTTTCAATTGGATGACATTTTTTGATTCTCGAAATTTTCTGAACATATAAGTATTTTTTGTCCAGTATAAAATTATTTTGACCCCAAAGGCTTCATTGAGACTGGTCTATAGTTAATGAAAAATGATTCTTCTTATAGACGGAAACCGCAGAATCTTACACCGCCCGGAAGTAGCGACGGAGGCAGCTCCGGGAGCGGGCACTCCCCGACGAGCACGCATCCCGGTTCGCCGCCTCCGCCGATCACCCTTCCGAAGAGGCCGGGCTACTACGACGGGAACGACGGGCTGCCGACGAAACGTCCTCGTATCTCACACTATCAGAAGCCATCGGACCACGCTCCCCCGTACCGGTCGCCCGTCGACCACAACAACAGCCAGAGGAGGCCCCCAACTGACTCGCGGGACGCTAGCAACATGAACCCGCGCAGCAGGGAGTCCCCCAACGAGTACGGTTCTTCGAATTTGTCGTCGACGGCCAAAAGGAACTTGTTGTGCGACGATGACAATGTTATTACTACTAATAAGAGTGCCGCGCCGAACGTGGCCCCCCGCAACAATCGTGGCTGTGATAGTCTCCCCCCGGGTAGTGCAAAGTACGGCACGCAGCGCCACTCTGCCAACTTTAACGGTACAAGTTACGCCGGTACTCCCCCGAGCAACAACGGTGGAGGAGGGGGGCCGTTGCCAGCCCGCGACTCTCGGAACGGTGATTCGGGCGAGAGGCAAGCGGATAGGGCGGAGCGCGAACGGCCGACCAGGTGGAGTAATGGGAATTCCCCCGTAACCGGCCAGAGCAGGACCTCGTTGGTCGAATCGCTGCCCGTTAGGGAAGACGTTCCAGCGCCTCCTCACACTGAGTTACCTGACTATTTAACGTAAGTTTTGCCACTTCATTTATATATTCATGTGACTAAATAGGTCTTCTCCCTCTTCTTCCTTGTCTTCTTCTACTTTGTCTTCTTCCTCTTCTTCTCCCTCTTCTTCGTCCTCTTTTTCTTCCTCTTCTTCTTCCTCCTCTTCATCTTCCTCTTCTTCTTCCTCTTCTTCTTCCTCTTTTTCTTCCTCTTCTTCTTCCTCCTCTTCGTCTTCTTCTTCCTCTTTTTCTTCCTCTTCTTCCTCTTTTTCTTCCTCTTTTTCTTCCTCTTCTTCTTTCTCCTCTTCCTCTTCTTCTTCCTCTTCTTCCTCTTTTTCTTCCTCTTTTTCGTCCTCTTCTTCTTCCTCCTCTTCGTATTCCTCTTCTTCTTCCTCTGTTTCTTCCTCTTCTTCTCCCTCTATTTCTTCCTCTTCTTCTTCCTCCTCTTCGTCTTCCTCTTCTTCTTCCTCTTTTTCTTCTTCCTCTTTTTCTTCCTCTTCTTCTCCCTCTTCTTCCTCTTTTTCTTCCTCTTCTTCTTCCTCCTCTTCGTCTTCCTCTTCTCCTTCCTCTTCGTCTTCCTCTTCTTCCTCTTTTTCTTCCTCTTCTTCTTCCTCTTTTTCTTCCTCTTCTTCTTCCTCCTCTTCTTCTTCCTCTTTTTCTTCCTCTTTTTCTTCTTCTTCTTCTTTCTCTTCTTCTTCCTCTTCTTCTTGATCTACTTCCTCTTTTTCTTCCTCTTCTTCTTCCTCTTCTTCCTCCTCTTTTTCTTCCTCTTCGTCTTCCTCTTCTTCATCAAAAACAAGCTAAATAAATTGATCAATTGATAATAAGATAACTTTTGTTTTGCAGGGAATATACGACCATTCTGAATGCAGAGCAGCGCAGGCAGTATAAGGAAGATTTTGCTGCTCACTATGATGAATATAAGAAGTTGCATGCGTTGGTTGAGAAGGTATCTCGGCGATTTGAGGAACTGGAGGAGCGTCTTCGGAATGAGTCACATTCCCGAGAATCACTTAAGGTGAATTTTTAACCGTTCTCTATACATCGAACTTGTTCGTTTCACTGGTGAATAGATCCAATTATATATCATTGACGGTCTAGTCAAATTAGATCTAAAAAGTACTAAGCTGAATTTTTTGGGTGAAATGGGCAATGGATTATCATAAATTTTTTGTTATTAACATATTATCTAAAATTGCCATTAGGAAAACTGTCTTAGGTGAACACTAAACCTATCAAATATACAGACATCTATATAACATATATTATAGTGATGAAAATAATCACCAATAATGTCTGGAAAAAAATACAGGGTTTTTGCCATAGCCTTCCGTTTAAACTAATAAGGAGAATGAAATGACTTGAGAAATTGAAAATTTGAAGTCAAATGTTGTTGGATACAATCTTTTTAAACAAAATGTATTCTATTTCCGGTTTTTAGTGGGTTTTATTCATTGGAACTAAATGGTGTAATTGTTTAGATATTCATCTGCTTTAATAGAAATTGATCTATTGTAGTTTGGAAAATCTAATGTAATTGTTTGCAATAATGTGTATTAACATATAAGTGTCAGTACTTGTAAATGTTACAGTGGTCAAACTATAAGATCAAAGTTGAACTGAACTGGAAAAAGTAAAAAGTAGTCAATTTTTTATGACAACAATAGAAATGATATGAATTAAACCATGAAAACATTTCTAAAGTAAAAGTCTATTTTTTTATATAGGAAATCATGAAATTGAAATTGTTGTGAAATTAGTTGGGAGTTTCAATCTTACATTAATATTTAAATTACATTTTTAGCAAGAGCAAATAATGTAAACAATAAATTTGAAAGAATTATTTGATAAATGACAAATCTCAATGCATTGGAAAAAAACGAGATGTTAACAGATTTTATTGTGCTTCAAGCCTACTAAGTTTTTTAATTGTAAAGTTTAAAAATAGAATGTTAAGGGAAAATTATAAAACAAAAAAAAATACTAAAACAAAATTGAATCTAGGCGTCCTTAAAGACCAACGTAAACCTACCCAATAAATACCAAGGAAATCATGTTTTCATTATTTTCAGTATTTCTAACTCAATTCCGTCTACCTATCTAACATTTTCAAAAGAATGTGAAGAAGATAACCATTGTTGACAATATAAATGTTATGGACTTTTGTTTCAATAAAAAATATAAAGTTAAGTGCTAACTGATTTGTCATCAAACTTTTAAATCATCAGTAGACATGATGAGCCTGTTTACTCGTAGTTGTTCTTCGGTTTTCAATTCACTTTAAGTATGGCTATGTTCTCACGTCTTTTGTTCTAATTTATAACAAAATGAAGTAAAAAGTGCATTTAGACAGTCTACACAAAGTTGATCTAGGTTTTTCCACAGAATTAAGGAATGTATTCATAGTTTGCCATTTGAAAACAAAATACAGATAGCTCTCCTTTAGTTCAACTTGGATTTTATAATCTTGGAAGCGTTATACAGGAAGTACTTCTAATGGAAGATCATAATAAAACATTCTCTATAGAAATTTGGATTAAAACAAACATTTTCTGAGATAATCATATGGATTTTTTTTTTAAAATAGAAGCAAGAGATTTTTTTCTGAATTTTGATGATGTTTTTGAAAAACTAGATTCTGAGTTAATTGCAGTTTTTGTGGTGGAATTAATAGAGCTTTTGAGATCTTGTTTACTAATCTGAATATGCTGCTATAAGCTGCACAAAAAATAGAATTGCCTTGTTCCTAATTTTTTTACGTTTCTTTTCAATTCCTAATTCCCAATAGGCGATTGATGAATGTTGTTCTAATTTTTGTATTTGTATATTGTTTCAGGACATTAAGAAGCAGATCATGCACGAGTACCATAAGAATATGCGGGACCACCAGCACAAGCAGGTGAAGGACAAATTTCAGCAACTGCACGACAAGCTGGCGCACATAAAGAATTTAGTGTCGGATTATGACAGGACACACGGACCCCTTAAAGACAACGACCATTACTGACCTTGGCGACCGGCCATTGGCCTGCTGCTGCCCCCATCCAACTTCTACGGATGCCATCTATCGGACAACAAAATATTAACATCACAAATATTATCGTTTGCAGTTAGAGTGTAATTTTAAAAAAGCAGTGTTTAACATTTGCCAGAACTGGTTAGCGAAATCGGTACTGGTGAGAACCTCCGCCCCCTATCGAGTAATTTATTAGACTAAGTGAAAAAAACGAGAGACCAGTAGTGTGAATAAGTGCTGATAATCGCATATATATTTATATATACAAATATATATTTGTATATGCTTTGTGAAAGGATATATATACATATATACTATATATCTTCGATATTTATTGAAAAAGGAAAGTAATCAAGTGCATTAATCGATGTTGTAAAGATCGTGTTGTTAAAAAGTTGGTTTTTTAATTATTGGTTAAAACGGACATGTTAATTATTATATTATCGAGTGTGGAAAACTTTTTGTTTCGTTGAGTGAATTTCTCTTAATTTTCGTTTGGAAACTTGGTTATATTTGAGTGTACATAGTGATTTTTGTTTCTGGTTTCGTTATGTTTTGTTAATTTTGGATTACGTATTTGTTGGATATGCGACCGCCTCAACTTAAAATATTCAAATGTAAGTATATCAAGTTAACTATTAGTTAAGTTGCCCACAATTATTATAATATTTTGTGCCAAATGAAAGCACCAAATATGGGTGGATCAAAGTTTATAGAAACTTTATTAACGCTCAACTGATGACAAGCGCAAATTACACATCGATCAAGTTATATTGTATAGCGTCACATTGTGCCTGTATATTGCAGATGTTGTGATTAAACCTCAATCATTATTTTATATATTTATTGTGTTTTTATGTAGGTATGTTCATAGCTTTGCTAGGCCTTTTTTCATTTTTGATTGTATTTACTAGTTTTATCTTACCTAATTGTTTTACTGTTACAGTTTTTTTATTAAGTTCTTCATGAAAATCAGTTCTCATTTTAAATTATGATTTGTAATAATTTGTAATTATTTTCTAGAGATTCCAAATTAAATAATTAATGTGAAAGTACATCTTTTAGTTTTATTTAATTACAAAATTTGGTTAGACTCACTGTGAGAGAATTCAACATTTACATTTACTCTTTATATCAGCTAAAAATCTAGCAATACAAAAAGAAACAAGAGTGAAGGACCATATTTTAACTATCATTTTGAACAAACATTTACCAAACTTTTTATTATTAATAACCTCTTGACACAGATTTTTATATCTGTAGTATAGAATTCAGCATAGTTAAGTCATGATAACAATATATTATTGTTTGTGCTGAATAACATGTATCACTAACAATAAAATCTTTAGCAAACAACTTAATTTATATATTGAAAACAATATTATGCTGAAACTGAAAACATTTGAGAAACAAATACCCAATATGACCAATATACCTCCTTATGAAACACAGTAGATGGCGCTGCTATTAAGGACAGTGTGTCTATCACACTGTAGTGGCAGTTCCTTACAAATGTCAAAACAAGACAAGTTAATGTCAAAAATTCAAACCTGGTTGATGTAATTTGAAAGGCAGGAATGCCAAGCGAACCACGTAGGAACATAAATGTCAAAAACTGAACTTATTACTTGACAGTTTCTGTGCCACTGCTGCCAATATTGAAACCAAAGCAATCAAATTTTATAACCACCTGCGCAGGGTCGTAGTACATGATATTAAAAAGATGCAAAAGCCATCTTCAGGACTAAGTATCGAATCAAGTGCTACGAAGATAAAAAAATAAATTGAATTCAATTTCTTATACAGAATAATAGTTGACCTCTTGTAGTTGCATAGTTGCAGTTGACCACTTAGTAGTAATAAACTAATTTGATAATCAACATCATAACTTCTGGTGCAATATCTCGCATAATCTAAAACAGCTTTAAAACTTTTCATTAATTTATTAAGACTCAAATGACAGAACAAATGTGTGTGTATGTGTAACTGTTCCAAGATATCAGTCACAACATGTCAAACACAAATTATGTTAGTGTATGCAACTAGTATAACATCAATTTAGCATTGATTTGGGCTGTGTAAACTTCCCTAAAGTTTAATAGGTAAAAACTGTTTCCTGTCTGTCACTGTAAATGCTGTAAATAAAAGGGAACAAAGTGTTGGTATAGTAATCTAAAGACACATCGAAAGAACCCTGCAAAATTACGAGAATATTTTTTAAATGGAAAATGCTTAACTAATATGGTAATAAAGAAGAAAGTTACATGTCCGAGACATTTTTCTAAACTTCTAAAACTAATTATATACAGTCGAAAAAAAATTATTTTTTCTGCTTTGCGTTCGTTATAAACTCATAACGAAACCGCTTTCGGTGTCGTTATGAAAACACTAGATCACAAACTTTTAGTAACTTTTAGTTTTTCAAGATTGATGAAATTGACGTCAAGTGTCAACTAAGGCTGACATCTCACACGCTATTGGCTCGTGTCAATCATATTTGTGAATTTTACCACAACTGCCAACTGTTGAATATGAAACTACGCTAGATTGTAAGATAACAACCGCAATTTCATGTCGCAAAGTAGAAAAAATAGTATATAACACTCGTTTTATAAGACGTATTGGCGCACTCGTTCCAAAACAACTTGTGCGCCAATTTTTGTCTTATAAAACTTGTATTATAATATACAGTCTTGTATTGCTGGTAAATTGATGTTCTAATAAATTGTAGCTGTCAGACTATTTCAATAATGTTCATTCAGTTGAAACAGCTGATACTGGTCCTTTAATTATATTGAAGGGTTTATTTTCGATCATAATGCATTTACAAAATACGTTACATACACGAGCAATTTCATGAAGATTACACAAAACGCGGAGTGATAAATAATGATTGTACCAGTGAATGGAATAAATTATAAATTTTCAAGACCTAATTTCACTTTGAACCACAGCATGTTTGTTAATAATATATTTATATATACATATACAACTACAGTGTATATTTCTCTATTTATATTCTTTTCTTATTTGCATGTATTGCAGAAAATGTGAAGAGTAAGCTAATAAAAAAATAATTTCGGCTGGAATAAAAATATATTCCATTTTAGAGGATAAGTCTATGAATCAATACTTCATCACAAGCCCTTTATAAGCATAAATGACTTAATTCATTATTTTACTGATTAAAAATGTTAACTGGGACAAATTTCATTCAACTAAAAACAAACTTGCTATTGTCAGTATTGGCACACTTCACTTTATGCTCTACATATTTTCTTATATTTGCACAGTTAATGAAACATTACAAAACCAAATGGCTAACTCAAACACCAATATATGTACAAAAATATAACACATATTCAACAATTTTAAATTAAGCTTTCATTGCTACACAGTGCTCAGAAAACAGGTTTTTCAACTTTCATTTACTTTAGACCATTATCATTTACACCATTAGACACATTTGAATGCAGCCACACAATGTTTATTGGTTTATTGCCTATACATAGAATAAAATTAAAATCTTCATTCTCTATTTATTCTCATCCTTGTTCTCTGTATCTTATTTTAAAAATCGTCTCTTGTTATACTTTTTGATTATTATTACGAGATAATAAAAATACGATAACGTATTAAAGAAAAATATTTTTGCATGTATATTCTAAATTTGATATGCAATTACAATAACTGTATTTTGACCACGTCTTTCTTTTTTTCTTTTCAGATTCGCCGGCCTAGTGCATGACTCACTCAAGAACTGATATTAGCAAAAATCAAAAGGAGAGCCAAAATTGAATGGTTTTGAAGCAATTAGATAATGGATAATTAACATGGCCAGAAGACATTCTTCATACATCTGAAAACAAAAAACTAAAGAAAAAATATTATAAGAGAACGTGTAGGAATACTGTGTGGCTCAGTGCTTAAAATTATTTTTGTACATATCTGTAAGTCATATGAAACAGAAATGCTGTCATATCGGAGGCCCATTTTCACATATCCTGGTTTTTATAACGTAAAGGAGTCTTGTTAATTTTTGTAGATATGTAAAGATAAATCGCGGGGTGTGGATCTCTCTATTTGAGAAACTATTGCCACGGAAGAATTGTTATTTCTTAATTGACAGTTTTAATAGTCATTTCATATCGAAGGTTTTGCCATAAGAGGAATACATTGTTATAGTGTCATTTTGATAGCAATCTTTATAGTACATTTAGATAGGTACATATAGTATTTTTAGATACAATTGTTAAGGATAAAGTGCAATAGTCTTTTATGGCAGAAACTTTCGGTAATCATCTTTTTAGTCCTTCAAGCACACATATATCACTTTATATATATATAATATATATATGACAAATAGAAAGACGAAATATTATTTGCCATTGTTTACCAGTTACCATATTACTTTCTTCACTTGTTGTCTGGTAGTATATGTTGTCCGCTTGCACTTTAAAGTCATGCTTCCAAAAAAAAAATAAAAATTATTTCTATCTAATTCTAAAGCAAAAAATTGCAATTATACTTGTGCCAAAAGAAAACTGAGTGACAACTTTGAGAAAAAAAAAGATATATATACACCATATTAATATGATATTCTAAATTATGCCTTTATAGAAATACGATTTTTTACCATGTAGTTATTTATTTATAGTTTATTACGTAAAATTTTGTTACGTATTCATCTGCCCGCAGTTTGCGTTTTCATCAATTCAGTTTTTCTCTATCGTAGCATTGTTATTTGGTTTACCATTCGTATGCGTTAATACAAATCTCAAATATGTTGTTATTGCTGCTTAGTTTTATCGAGCTGCACGACCATACGTTTTAAACAGCAATCCCTAAAACATGCCTTTTGAAAGCCTTTAAACAATTATGAATATATGCACCACTCAATGTCCTAACTTGCGCAAAGTACATCAACACAAAGTACCGCACAACCAAAAAAATGTAGATTTATTTGTTCATTTAACATTAAATAAATATTTATATCAGTCTTTCATTGAATAGAGCATGATCAGGTACAGGGTAATCTATTAGCTCATTAACAGATCAAAGTTGATGCTGTTCTAAGAAATAAATGTTATTAGAACATGTTTTCTATTCGTCTTATTTAAGAAGTTGTAAGCCTAGTTATAATCCTGGTATAATTAATACAAATTTAACATAATACATATTTGTGTTTAAAAGTTATAATTCTACTACAAAGCCTATGTACAGGTATCCATTTTTGTTGCTCATTTTTGTGGTGATCAATAATTTGAAAAGAAATGTTCTACTTTGGTTGCATAATGAACACATATTAACACTGTTTTTGGTTTCATAATTAAAATATAGGTAATCGTGGTTACTGACGTAATTTCTAAATGTTAAAGGTGACCGCAAATAGCGAGCGAAGATAAGTGCAGCTAAGTGAAGCTAAACGTTAGAAAAGAGACAGTTGCATTAAAATCCTATGAGAGTGAGCGAGTGCCAAACTGAGCTGAGCGGAGCTCAGCGATTCTGAGCTGCCCGAAGATCTCTCGCTCGCTCTTACGGGATTTAATGCAATTCGTCTTTTTCTACGTCTTAGCATAGCTTCGCTTCTCTCGCGATTTGCGGTCACCTTAAAAGTAGAAGAAAACTAACATATTTAACTCGTTTCTTGGTACATTTGTTGGAACCACTCTTGCGACTTAAAAGTTATATATTAATTTACTATTAACTTAATTTTTTTTTAGTTTTGAAAATAAAATACCTAGAATACTATTTTTGTTTCGACAGTTTGCAAATGGATCAAAAAGAGTGACATAAACTAATTTTTGCTGATATAGCAAGAGTTGTTTTGCTTTTTTATTGATATTGCGATTTTTTTTATTACAGATATATAAAAGCTTATAACTCCAAAAGGAAGACAAGCAGAGCCACGTTAATAAAACATGTTTGTCTTTGAATCACGTCACCTTTAACCTATCTAAGTTTGTCAATGAGCTAATAGACCATTATGTACAATTGAACAGCTTTTATAAACAAATCAAAACCGCAGATTATACAGATGCGTAACTTGCAGGAAATCACAAGATCAAAATTTCATTGTGCAGATTAACGCGCCGGGTCTTTTTTTTCATTGAAATGGGAGGTCGGACAGGTGAAATTCTGAAGGAGTGGGTCGTGGTTACAACTAGTTACAACATTTGTGTTCTATTCAGCGGGGGGTTAGGCCACGTAAAGTGATGACGTTTTGTGGCGTCAATACCATCAAGTGGGATTCAAGGTCAAATATTTAGGTACCGCCAGATCAAAGGTGCCGACACGAAGTTACGCATCTGTATAATCTGTGTCAAAACTGATTTCTCTTCAGTGGCCAGATTCTTGACTATAGATCATTTTTGTATTTGTAAATGAATGAAAAGAAACCTGTAATCTGTTCTGTAAAATTCTTTTCGTACTTTAAACGTCGTAATGCCAAATTTTAAAATATTTAAACCTATAGAAAATTTTGTTGTACCGTCTTAAACAAAACAGCAGTAACTATGACTTGATAGGCGAAAGTGGAGAAAACCCCCAAAATGTAGAATTAAATGATGATTGACAATTTTAGAGTTACTGTATTTTTGTTTAGAATGGCAGTGTTGTACTATAATAGATATGAGCTGAATAATTTCGAACTTTTGTAGGACTGTGATAGGGCAACGGGTGTGAAAAGTGCTAATATTTTTATAATGCCTACATCTGCAAAGTTTTGACTGTTCAAGTTGGAATCGAACCAGTATAACAACGTGCCTTAAAGAAAGAAGAACAACAAATCTATTTAAAAATCTATGCAGGGCGAGGTTTACGTTTCTTGAATTTCCTGTTACGTTTTGGAATAACGTGCCTTATTTTACAATCAAGAGTTTATTTAAATTGCTGTTTAGGACGTTATGGTCCAAAGGAAGCAATAAATTTTGCTTTGGCAACTCTCTGTAGATCTAATTCATTGTTAGTAGATAGATCAAAACTACTTTTAAACTGTGATGGCCATGCTCATGCTCATTCCTCTGAAGTTAGTTAGTGTTTTGTTGTCCAATCGCAGTGTCCTTCCTGCCAATTAGACTGTCCGTCTGTCACCGATATTTTGACAAAATATGATGAAAATGAATTTACGCGGTGATGTGGTTGTGATTGTATATAATGATCTTTGATAACGACCTGGCCTGTCCCTGACTCATCATGCTATATATATAAATATATATATAATACCATGTATCTATATAATTACATATATATATTAATATGTTTAGATTATGCTTAATCAACTCTGTCTTCTTGCTTATTTTAATTATTTTATTTTTTGAAATTTGAAAAACTATTGCAAAATACTAAAGCCAAAAAAAAGTATATAAAGTAAAAATGTCGTTAGTCCGAGGTTGTGTAATGTAAAAAGAAATACCTACCCGAAGAAATGTAACAAGAAAATTTTCTACGAAACGAGAATGTCGTTATGGCGACGCTTACTTCTGGTTTGATAATTACATGACGCATGGATTAATTCGATATAAAAGAATTTGGTTGTTTGGTTAGGATGGTTACGTGTATGGAGGTTCATTTGTGTCCAAGATATGTACGTAGTCTATCAGTTACACATTGTCTTCTCAATTTGTAAGAAGGGCGCCACTTGTTAGCCTAAGGTTGAAACAGTTCGTCGTGCCTGTTGAGCAGCTTGCCAAAAGACTGTGCGAGATGCTTTGTGTGTTTCAATGAAATCCTGTATCTGGTTGTGAATCGCACAGAATTGTTGCCAGACATTATTTCGATTTTGTTTGTTTTTTTTTTATTAAATCTCCATCAAGTGGCTATGGTTTTATAACGACATTATTATGTTTTATTGTAAATTGATATGCAATATATTTAAAGCATTATGAAAAATGCTACTTGTGTTTTTATTCAGAACCTCATCAATTTTATTCTATTAAGATTACTCCTAAACATAATTCCTTCTTAACCTGATCTTACTAAATTTTTCCTCAAAGTAATTCAATCAATATATTATTCATGTAAAAAATTGTTTATGGTGTTATAGTAAAGCTCAGTAAAACAATGATTGGTTGCACTTTACATACAAGCACTTGAGACTTGAGAGTGCAAACTGAGGTTTGTCTTTGCAATTATGGGACAGCTGTATTTATGCCTCATTTGAATTTTTAACAAATTTGGAAAAGAAGAACTCACTATGTTATTGATCATTGATTTCAATAACAACACTAACTTTGACTTCCCTGTTGCTTATCACTTGCAATAATCAGAACAAAATTCATTTAAAAAAGTCAAAATCCATACGTAGGAAATCTATGCTTATTTACTTTAAAATGTATAGCACCAAGTGCGCATGCGATATATCCGATCTAGCAAATCGGTCAAGTGTCAAAAAAGACAATTATACGATTTATAGGTTAAGTTTGTGAATAAAGACTCATTGTACCACTGAAATTATAGTTTTATTTTCACATTAAACATGACGGAGGAGGTAATTAAACTAATTCAATACGAAATACTATCAAAAATAGGACAGTGATTAATTAGTTATTGGCCTTTTAGCTAACTGCAGAAGATATCAAGGAGATGGGCAATAAGGCTATAAGGAATAATAACTTTGCGGAAGCTGTATTAAATTATACACACGCGATAAAGATGCAACCAGAAAATGCAGTTTATTATAGCAACAGGTCATTTGCATTTTTGCGAATGCAACAATACTGGTCCGCGTTACAAGATGCCAAGGAAGCAATACGTCTTAATCCAGCAGGACCAAAAGTAATTTGCAAGTAGAAAATTGATTTTTAATCAAGGAAGTTCAAATACATGTGCCCCGTATAAAAAACTCAAAGAACTTCAACAATTCTAGCAAAAAATATTCATAAAATGCAACTTTATAACTTAAAAATAAAAGATTTTGGGTTGTATCTTTGGATTTGACAATGGGCCATCCTATACGTAACTTTTTAAACTCTATTTTTTTTTGTTTTTAGGGTTATTTCAGGAAGGGGGAGACTGAATTTGCAACTCAACACTTCACTGATGCTATATTGTCATATGAGCAAGCCTTGCAGCTAAAACCTGGCGATGAACTCATTACAACTTGTGTACATAATGCCAGAAGGCATTATCATCATGATATTAAGGGTAATTTAAATGTTCTGTTAATGTTTCTGGTATATAAATATTTAACTAAATGTGTACAACAAAATAATCAAAATAATTTATTGATTTATTATACATGGTGTCTTACGGAACTGGTACATTAGAAGTTTCTCATATTCTACTATTTCGGAGAACTTGAAATTTTGGAATTAGAATTTACTCGATCTGTGCTCTTCAGCTAAAATATTCCCAAGTTAACTGTCACATCCGGTCACCGGAAGTCGATATCAACTTTGTTATTTTAAATGGAATGAACTAATTTTCATTTTATTTTTGGTTTCTACGTATCAAAATGCATCATTTTTGACAAAGTTTCCGTATACCTAAATATTTTTGAGTTTTTTTGATTTGACTAACTCCCTGGTTATTTTTGCGGTTACGCTTAAAATTGAATATCTTGGTTATTATTGAAACTATAGAAGATTCATGATTGGTGGTCCAAAACTAGAAACATAACCAAATAAGACGATGTTTAGTTAATCATGATATCTTATACAGGTTGTTCAAAATTTACAACACAATTGAATTTTAAATGTAAAAAAATTTTTTCTTTCAAATGGAACACCTGTATACCGATACGCCATTCGATAGGAAATCTTATTCCCATTATCACCGGCTGATATTAATTTACTGGTATTTGTTGTCGGCTTAATGTCTGATATCGTCATACGCCCTGCGTAATCCGGGAGTATGCTAAAATATTATCAAAATTTTGCATTCTTGTTATACCTGTTATACCTATAGTGTTGTTCAAATATTGCACAAAATGATGCTACATTTCAATATAACTGGTCAAAATACTACAAATAATATTTATTGCTTGTAATTAAAATGATGTTTAATATTACAAAACATGTTACTGACTTATCACCGTGATGTTGAAATAATGTTTTATATAATATTTCAACAACGATATAAATACAAGTTTAGAACATTATTTGTAATATTTAAACAACGTTATAACGTTGTTTAAATGTTACAAATAATGACGGAATTGCCCGACAAATACCTTTCTCCGTTACAAATAATGTATGTAATATTTAACTTTGATGTTTCAGTAATGTTGATTGTTATGTATCCGCGGTAGGACATAAGAGGTTGCCTAGATATAACAGTTATATTAAATAATACATAAAACCAATATTACCAAATCATAGAAATATATTGTAGAAATGTTGCGGCAATATTTTTTTGTTTAGCGGGTTCATTTGTGTGATTCCCAAGTTATACAAAATTATTAAAAGTATTCAACGAGTCAGGATCTGTTGATCAGTAAAACTATTAAGCTTTGACTAATATTAGTTTTTACAAGCTGTCTCATGTATTTTGAAAAGTAAAAAGTTGTAATGTCGACTGCCGGACTCCTATACACATTTTTTTAAAATTATAACGAGAAATACAATGTAATTATTTTTGCTCGTGCTTAAAAAAATAATTCTGTCAAAATAAGATACACCCAAAGAATTGTTATAAAAAAATGAATTATATTGATTAAACAACAATATTTAAACAAACAATATTTGAAATATAATAAATAAATATATATTTGGATCTGGAAAATATCTTTATATTTTTATTTCTTCAATATTTCATCATATGGCATCCTCAGGCAGAAAATAGTAATATTTTTAGAGTGTATCAATATTCTACATATTGGCTACATTAACATGCATCTAACATGTGTCACAATAAAACTGATTAAAAATTATAATTGTTTTTACATTTTTCAGTTAATGAGCAAATTCCATGGTTGGGTAGTGGAATTGGTATAGTTTTAGGAGTAATTCTAGTCATTTTAGATTATATTTATACAGCAAGACCAACAGTAAGTCCAAACCTGTTTTTTATACTTTCCCTAAAATCATACATTGTTTTACGTGTAATTGTTTATTCGTACGTTTTTAGCATCCATTCGTCATGGCGATAGTGACGATAATTATATCGATACTCGGTTATGTTTGTGGTAAAGCGTATAGGCATTACGTGATATCCCAGCGCAACATGCTTCTTCAGCCCCCGGATAATTTACGTAAGTTTTAAGTCCGGAGAATTTCCTATTGAAGCTTGATTGATTATGTTTATATTCGTAGTGGATTCTGATTTGGAGGAAGTGAAAGAGGAGGCAAAAGTTAAGAAGTCTAAATTTACAAAGTCTCAGGCACGACAACGCTATCGAAAAGGAAAGTTGTGATTTCATGACTGAATATTTATATTAACTTTTATAACTATTATATAAATTTAAGGAATACATTAAATGTATTTATCTAAGCATCTGTGTATTGTTCTTTGACCCCTTTTCAATAAACAAATATAATGACAAATTGTTATTGTGCAAGTTTACTAAACAATTTCGATTGTTGCATAAATATTAGTAGTGTAATAAAGGTTAAATAAAGAAACTGAAAGCTGCCGCATATTTGTTTATTCCTCGTATCCTTAGGAATAATGAATTGATTTGTTGCTGTATTGAAAAATATCTCACCTTATTTACCCGTATTTTAAATAAATTTGATAGTTTTTATGAAATTATACGTGTTTTTTAATGAGCAGGCAGTAGCTGGTCTTCAGCACTCATGCAATCCAAACTGCATTCGCACTTGGCTGTAACATGCCTATTATTCATTTCAAAACTTCCCACCCGAAATAACTTTTGTCATTATGACGTCACAATATTGCTAGTTCTAATCTAATCTAACACCTTCACCCCCATCCACCCCTACTTTCGATTTTTAAATGGGACTACCTATCTTCATATACCTCATTAGGGGATAAAAATTTCTATTCACTCATAAAAATATAAATTAAATTGGTTTCGACATTTCCGAGATAGAGCGTACATCATTTAATTTTATCGGGCTACGACTGATACTAGGTGTCACATACCACTGAGTTTATTCTGCAAATTACCATGCATTTTATGAAGATGGTTAGAAGCGAGAATAGTCATAATTCTGATTTACGCCGGTGAAAAACGTTTCCTCGTCGGGCGGCAAGAGTTTTCAACGATAAGTATCCCGATGAAAATGTAAGCCATCGTTATGTAATTGATTTGGTTCAAAAATTGTTTGACACTGGTTCATTAGAAAATAAGAAGAACAAGCAACCAGTGGCGGCTCGTGGATAATTTTTGTGGGGGGGCTGAAAAAAACTCTAATATAAAGTCAGTACGAATTGAAAAAAATGCATTTTTATTGATCACATTTATTTAAACATCATAATATCATAACTAAAAGCTAAAATACCAAGTACGAACTGCACACAGAACTATAACATAACCTAGAATGATCATGAGCGTTGCGCATTCAATTTCGTGGCCGTCACCGAATATATGCGAAGCTTCGAGGCTGCAATGTTTGCAGCCCACTATACACATATAGCAAACACGTATACCACGCGTTCCCCCCACCAGCGCTATACACAACTGTGCGGTTTGACACGGCCTGCACTGACTGCAGTCCTGTAAGTTCTCATTCGCACCGACTCATGCATTACGCACATACGGAGCAGATATCGAGGAACATACAATGCAAAAATAAATATACTATGATCGAAAAAATTATGTTTTTGTAAAATAATTGTATAGTAATGTAATAGCTAGCTATAATAATTTAAAAGTGTTTTTATTTTGGTGGGAGGGCTGCAGCACTGCAGCCCTTACGGGCGAGCCGCCACTGCAAGCAACCGAGAGTTATGGTAGAAGGAGCACAAATTAAAGTTGTTGGTCATTTTGCAATGGATCCAAGAACATCTATAAGAAAGGTTGAAAGGTTGCGCAAACCCAAATATCTCTTGGTTCCGTATATAAAATATTAAAATTAAATAAGTTATTTCCTTACAAGATGCAAATACATCAACCGTTGTGAGCAGGTTACACAGAGAATCACTGATGATCCAAATCTATTAAAAAATATCTGCTTCAGTTACGAATCGACATTCTATTTGAACGGATTTGTCAACAAAAATAATTGTAGATACTGGGACACTGTAAATTCACATGTGTTTCGGGAAGACCATACACAATACCCTCGGAAGGTCAATATGTGGGCTGGTATTCTAGGGGATGAAATAATCCTATTTTAATTGAAGAAAATAAGTCCTATTTTTGTTGAAGAAAATCTCGCAGGCCAGCTTTATCTGGAACTGTTGGAGAATGTGATAACTCCACTTATAATTCAATCTTTGGAGAACCAAGTTGATGAAGAACGACGCCAATTCCTCAATGAAGAAAAACTTCATTTCCAACAAGACGGAGCCCCTCCACATGATGCACTTCCTGTGAGAGAATGGTTAAATGAAAGGTTTTATGGGAAGTGGATAGGAAGAAGAGGGGCCCTAGAATGTTCAGCAAGACCTCCGGACTTAACGGCACTTGATTTTTTTCTCTGAGGTCATTTAGAAACTCAAGTTTTCAAAACGCCGCCAGAAGATTTACATGATCTCAAAGTTCGGATAGCCCGAGAGTGCCGGCAGATATCCCCGAGAAACATTTAGAAAAGTGCGACGTGCCTTCGAGAAAAGACTAATTATTTATGCTTAGAAAAAAATGGACCACATTTTGAACAGTTTATAAACTAATTGATAAAAATTAATTCGTGGTTATTAGTTCTTTTTACAAAAGAAACAGTATCCCAATTATGACGTGAATAATAATTTCACAATATTGCTTCTTCTAAGATATTAAAAGCAGATATCACATTTTAAAATGAAAAGATTGTTTTATCCCCTCTAAATGATGGTAGTTTCAATTGTAAATCGAAAGTGGGATTGTCTAGCTGAGAAGGGGTTAGAACCAAAATTCTTATAATTAACATAATTATAATTAATAACATTGATTAACATTGCCCTTGACAGGAATTGAAGTTTCGATTTTAGCTTCTAGAAAATTCTGTTTTTTTTTTGGGTTTATGAAAAAAATTCTGTGCATTTTGATAATTCGTGCCATTTTGTTTTAAGAAACCGTGTTATTGTTTTTTTTAGCAGGGTTAACTGAAAGCGTGGATCTCAACATTAAAACTTTTAAGAGAAAACCAAATTCTGCAAAGTGGCATTTCCTTTCTGTCAAAAATAGAACATTAACTCTTACTTTATTTGTTCTATCTCAGAAACGAATAAACCGATTTAATTTATTTTTTATGAGTGAATAGACATTTTCGAAATGAGGTATATGAAGATAGGTAGTCCCATTTGAAAATCGTAAGTAGGGGTGGTTGGGGGTGAAGGGGTGGGACCTATGATTAGATTAGAACTAGTGTTAAACTTCCCCCTTTAAATAAAAATTGACGTGTTTCGGCTAAATATCGTGACGTCATTTTGTCAAAAGTTATTCCGGGCGGGAAATTTTGAAATGAACGCACTGTATATAAAATACTGTTTAGACATGATTGTAGCTGTCTGATCAGCAGTTGGCACTATTTATGAAAAAAATCCTTTCATATTTTTTATGACAGTGAAATTTTATATATAAACATAACCCGTTTCGTTGTTTTTATAAATCCTTAAAAATTACAGGTGATTGAAATACTAACAACAAAATAATATAAATATGTATATAAAAACAAAATAAAACAATGAACTCATAACAACAATAAAAGTAAATAAAGTTAAGTAAACAAATCAAAATAATAAAAATAATTGAATTAACAACAAAAAATCATATGAAACTTTTACGTTATCTTTCTACTACATGTCATTCTGACTTTCGGAGTAAAAAGGAATGTTGACTTGTTGGGTTTTTCAATTCTTAAAGATGTTACTTTTATCTGGAAAAAGTTTAGACACGAAAAGTTGGGGCATCCTTAAGGTGACCAGAATTTTATTGAGGCAAAGCGGGAGATAAGCGGGGGTGGGGCAGTAATTATAGTCAAATACTTTGTACAAATATTTGTATTATCAATATGATTTTGAGTTGGTTTGAATTGAATTGTGTAAGTATTTTTGTGATATATTAGGTCCGTGAAGACAACTTTATAATATCAAGTTTTTGATAACCCTTGATAACTGATCTGATATAAAAACAAACTTAATTTGATAATTCATAGTCATTTTTTTTTTTTTAATTTTAATTTAAAGTATTGTCTATACACCGTATTGTATATATATATTTAGCTTTATTCAATCTTTTAAATAATTCAACATTGTAAATTTTATTTTTTTTCCTTAGCATAATTTCTTCAAATATACGTTTTTTGTACCAAATAGATTTAGTGAATATGAAAAATACATTTTTATGTATACCGGGTGATTCAATTTCAATCCTCACCATGGGGATCTCGCTTATTAGTGGAGATAGAGCCTATGTTTAAATTTGGCAAAGTTTCGCATTTTTGTGCTGATCAATTATCTGAAAAGAAAATTTAGCTATCATATTTTCATTTTAAAGGTATCTGCAAAGAACTGAAATGTTAAGATATCGTTTTTATTTTTTATTCAAAACCAAACGTACCTAGACATTTGAAACAAAAACATTCTACAGCGACTTTTTAACAAGGAATGCAGTGTTATTTTTTAATTTGAAATAACATCAAAGATAGCTGCGTAAACATGGCCAACTTTTGTTATTCTTATGGGCGCCATGTTGAATTTCGGCATTTTCCGATAGTCGTGTTTTTTCTCATTTCCACAATGTATAACATGATAGCATTATTTTTTAATATAATGGTGTAGTAATCAAAAAACCTTCAGGTACCTACCTAACTGGAGCTTGGTTACAGGCCGCCGGACTCGTTGCCAAGTAACGTCAACAAAATGCACTTGGATAAAGCGGCGCGGTCAGCGTTGGGTTTGCCATTTAACCAAATAAACCATAATTGTGGTTGATTGTGGATGTCAAATGCCATTATTTTTTAAAACAATGATTTAATAATAAAAAACTTTCTTCTTTTTCTCGTTGTTTGTCGTGCCTAACAGGTACCAAACAGGTGCTTGGTTACAACCCCCGGCGCCGGACTGACCAGAGTGCTTTGGATTAAAAACATTCAGATTGTAAGAGAAGCAAGTTTATACAACAAAAAGCTTATTGTTTAAGAAAATGTTCAAATTGGTCGGCATTTTCTTGAAAGCATAAAACCGAGCCAGCTTTTCGACATGTTGCTATGCTCTTCTAACTGTTCTTCCCGGAATAGCATTGACCGCATTTGTTATTCGATCCCGCAGATCCTCGATATTTCTGCGAGTATCGTGATAAATTTCGTCGTTCACAGTTTCCCTTAGAAAATAGTCCAGGTTACTTAAATCAGGGGATCTAGCAGGACATTCCACCCCTGCACTATTACCAATCCAGCAATTTCAAAATTGTTGAGTTAAATAATTTCGTACAACTGCAAAGTTTGACTTGTGTGGGGTTTGTCCGGTTTCAATTTCTTTGTTCGTAATGCTCTCCAAACACGCGTTTGCGGTAATTCCAAATTAGAGGCTACTTACCGCGTAGAAATCCGAGGATCGTCATTTATCTAAAAACCAGTAGTTGAAGCATTGAAAATTATGGTAATCTAACGTTTCCCATTTCCAAAATATCTCTTTGATCGTTTTCAACATTTCCATGAGGATTATAAGAATTGCGGGATTCACTAAACGATCCATGGTCCGCTAAATTTCTGTCCAATGTTAGGAAGTTTGTACGATTGGGCATTTCTATGAGTACAATCATAAACCCTTATCATATCACGCTTTTCGTTATTGGTAAACGACATTTTACATCCACAATCAACCACAATTAAGGTTTATTTGGTTAAATGGCAAACCCAACGCTGAGCGCGCCGCTTGATCCAAGTGCATTTTGTTGACGTTGCTTGGCAACGAGTCCGGCGGTCTGTAACCAAGCTCCAGTTAGGTACCGGAAGGTTTTTATTATTATTATTATTATTATTTTAAAAAATAATGCTAACATGTTATACATTGCGGAAATGAGAAAAAACACGACTATCAGAAAATGCCAAAATTCAACATGGCGCCCATAAGAAAAACAAAAGTTGGCTATGGTTACGCCGCCATCTTTGATGTTATTTCAAATTAAAAAATAACACTGCATTCCTTGTTAAAAAGTCGCTGTAGAATGTTTTTGTTTCAAATGTCTAGCTACGTTTGGTTTTGAATAAAAAATTAAAAACGATATCTTAACATTTCAGTTTTTTGCGGATATCTTTAAAATGAAAAGTGATAGCTACATTTTCTTTTCAGATAATTGATCAGCACAAAAATACGAAACTTTGCCAAATTTAAACATATGCTCTATCTTCACTAATAAGCGAGATCCCCATGTTGAGAATCGAAATTGAATCACCCGGTATACTATATATACGTAAGTATATACTTATATAGAAAATAAACTGCTTCCGGGTTATGCCGTGTGTCAAGATTTGTTAATGCTGACGTTTCGCGAGCCATGTTGCTCGCTTCTCGCTTCAGTATTCAATTAGCTTTGAAGAAGCGAGCAACATGGCTCGCGAAACGTCAGCATTAACAAATCTTGACACACGGCATAACCCGGAAGCAGTTTATTTTCTAAATGATTCTGGCCGTGAAAGCCTACGTACTTACTATATACTTATATATTTGGATTATACAAAATGTCGCCCAGTGTAAGATTGTTTATTAAGGGAACATCTATATGCTAAATTTGTGGTGGAGGTATGACGAAAGACCAATAAATATTTCCAATAAGTTCCAAGAAGATGGTAAACAGATGTTCTCATTAACTGGCTTGGAGTAATACAACCAAATATGCCAGGTATAGAGGTACAGTCTAAAAAACAAAGCAATTTTATTGAGATTACATTACAGATTAAAACAAAACAAAAATAAATATTAAAAATTCTCCAAAAATAGGTTAAAAATTCTCCATATTATCGCTGCAATTTTATTTGGGCTTTATCTATAACAATATAACAGTAAAAATAAATCAATAAATTGTTTGTTCATAATAGTACAACCGTAGATTTTCTTTAACTCCATATGTCAGCAAGACTGGCCGAAAAATTATGGTAGCAAGACTGAGAAATTTATTTTCCTCTGACCGCTACCTATTTCATAAACACTATTACATAAACATAATGACAACGAAGGGGGGTGTGCTTTTGTGAAATAAGAAAAAACATTGCGGAAATTGCAAAAAGAAACACATTCTTTTTTATTATTAACGAAAAATTACGTATATTGCTAAATAGTACGAATTAAAACGTTAAATTGACAATTGTAAACCTTATTCTAGGAATACTGTATGTGTATTATTATTTATTACAGTTTTGTTAATTCATTTTTGCTAATTTGACCAAATTCCTCCGCCTAGCTATTCAACCAAATGATCGCCACATACAAATGGAACGTGTGGTTTATAGTCATTCAGCCGAGAGTATTGACGTTGACAAACTAATAATTATTAACTTATTATAATAATTTATAACTTATAATTATTGTGGTATAAGTACTCGCGCCAAAAAAAGTCGTACAGTTTGACATCATGTAAGTCTGGCTTGTCAACTTGACAGCTGGTGCATGTTTCATCCCTATGACTAATGTCAGAATGACAGCGTATAGGTTATAAAAGAACCATTTACAAAGCTACAAGGTGTACGATTAGGGTATTCCGGTCATGTCAAAATTTAAGCAGATATTCGGTTTAACCTATTGTACAATTTATGAGGATTCATATAGTTAAGCTATGAGCTTTTTGATTTAGTTTTTCTATAAGATAATTGCAATTAAAAGTGCATTTCGTTTGAATTCACCGACCACCCTCGGAAATACACGATGATTACCGATCCCTAGTAGCGGTGGCAACAGCGGACAGCTCTCGAACAGCTGATCGGCCAAGTTGGCGGTTGGCGACCCTGTTGTTTGACAACGAATAAAGGTACCTTTTTTGAGAGATGATTTGATCATTGAAACTTGAAGCCAAACATCTCTCATCTCGCTAGTCGGCAATGTAAAGAAAATCTTATCAGAAGTTACTGTTCTACTGCTGTTATAGCCCGGCACAGAACAATGTCGGCGTTGGAGTTTATACATTTTGAACAAGTGTTTGATATAACCTCAATAACCAAAGCAGGTGTCAACAAACGAGCGATTCTAAACGTTGACACAACAGAAGACAAAAATTTACTACGTGCACCCTAGATATAGCAACGTTGTCAAGTCGCTCACTTTGAGCGGTCTTTGTGACGTCACAAAGACCAATCCTAATTCAAACTTCAAACAACGATTTCTCTTAATTTAAAACAATGTTTGATATTTTACTTGTGAAGTAGCAAACAGTAGCACCCATACTTTGTAAAAAATGACAATTTCAAAAACACCGGAATACCCCATTAAATTTTCTTTGGAAACATTTGAACTACAATAATAAAAATACTGTTACTGCTTTTTATCGAATGCCTTGAAAAAGAATGTTTGGACCAAATAAGAACAACAAATATGTACTAATGGACAATGTTTATCAATCTATGAAAATTTTTAAATCCTTCTAAAAAGCGGGACATTTTTACAACACCGCGGGACGCGGGACAAAATGGAAAAAAGCGGGGCTGTCCCGCCAAAAGCGGGACGTCTGGTCATCTTAGGCCTCCTGTATGTAGTCTCAATTTTAAAATAGTGAAAGAATATGTTAAGGGCAACATACCACTTGTTAAAAATGAAAGAAAACCACTGAAAGTCGATTTTTGTCAAAAATGCATGTGGATGCATTTTGGAATTCTATAGAAAATTTTAGATCAAGTTTGTGTAAAATGTCCTATATCTAAAATGCATTTTTACCTACTGAAATCGATTTTTAAACATCACAATAGAAATTGAAAACTCTGCCAAATCTAGATTGCGTTGAAAAACAAGTCAACAACTAGAAATAAACAGACATTTAGTCACAAGGTTTTTATGTATTATTACAGTCTTTAAATAGTCATTCTGGTTAAATTACTCTCTATAAAATTATAAGACCAGCAACAATGAAATGGACAAAATTAAAAATAAAATAACATCGATTAAGTAAATTCCAAAAACTATTTATTTCTATTTTAGTAAATGTTCAAAACTATTGCGTTTCGATGTTTTGATTCATTTTGACATATTATTGTGGATGCAGCTTTCCTGATAGAGGTAGCACATAACTCGAACTCGAACTCTACCTTGCATGTTCTGTGAAAATCCCGTTGTGTAAATAAAGTCTGAGGAACGCGATGGATATCTGTATGGCCTATTAAGCGCAATCCACCCATCTTCAAACTGACTTTAATAATGACAAACACTTTGTTCAATACATTTCTATTTATTTATTATTGTTCAGTAGTGGACTTCGACTTTTACTACTTTTCTCGAGTTCAACTTTGATCTTATAATTTGAACACACTGTATCACTTTTCGAAAAACTCTGCCTATGAGTCGATAATATGTAATCTTCACAATAATCAACTTTTTTCCAATTGCCACAGCGAATAATTTATAAATATGTAATTGAAAGTGATCTTGCAGCTGTCATTTTTTATTGAAAACAATCATATGTATTTCAAAAATGACACATAAAAGGTATTCAAAAATACTATAAAATATACGGTGCTCCCTTTGAAATATGAAAGTTGACACCATTTTCGTGGAAACTGGAAGTAACCAAAAGCTTATTATAATAACATATTTGAGTTAAAAATATCGTATACAATAACAACATAAGTCTACAAATTTTTAATTGAATTGACTCATCTTCCCTGAAAACTTTTTTGAATTGTTTTTTAATGAGCGTGAGACGTTGCGGGCCAATGATATAAAAAATGGCGTCAGTATTTAACAAAGTATATCTCATTAGTTGGTCATTAATATGTGCATTATTATTTTTCAATAAACAATTATCTTTCCAATAAACCTTTTTTTAAATGTTGGCCTCAAAACAGGACCAGGGATCTTTTTCATTACATCTGAACTATTATTTTCGTAGTAGTTGTCATTGGATATTCTTGATACAAACGCTCTGTTGAATAATAAAAATTAAAAGCAATTGTTTTCCAGGTCTAAAGACAGAATTTCGATTTTAAACAGTTGCAATTTTTCGAAAACATGTTTTTTAAAGGGGTCTGAGATGAGTCGGGCCGACTCAGAAAACGGGTCCCAGACCTCAGTAGATGTCTTGTAATTCCGCAATTTTTAAACATTTTCAGGATTAAGTTCAAAAGTGGTCATTAACATGAGCATTCTAATTTTTCAATAAATACTTATCTTCCCAGTATATAATTTTTGAAATGTTGGCCTCAAAAAAGGTCTCTAAGATGCATGTTCCTCCTTAAGCTACATGCATAAAGACAACATCTATTCTTTAATGTAATATTGTAATACTGTTCACCGTCTTGGGCAACATTCTGATGGGGTTAACTAATCTAACTACCCACCTGTTTGCTCGCTACCTACTGCGATAATAAGCTCATATTGCTTATATTTGATGAACCGCAAGAATCAATTAGCTTATTCGATTATGGAGTATCGGATTACAATAATAAGGTCTATTGTACATTATCACAAAGCTGGCCAGTTATAGACTAGCCAGTATACAATGCGAATTTATCAGATACATGTTATACAGGCGTCCTGGAAGGAACCCCTATGTTCCTCGAGCAAAAATAAACTAATATTATATCAGCGTTAGGTTGGAGCTGAAAATTTTATCGGATAATTATGAATAATAGCATTATAAAAAAAAAACAGGATGTTATGATTATACGGATGGGCAGTATTTTAATTGATTCGGATTATCGAAACGCTATAGTCCGCTAAAAATAAGTTTTTAATAAATTTTGAATATTTTTTGATAAGACATTTTTATATATGATAAGTCACGTTTGTTGTATAACATCAATATGCCCTTAAATATATCATCATAACCGATGTGCTATTTTAGCTTTTCCTAGAATGGTGCGCGGCTCCAAAAAAAAAAATACAAAACTATTATTTTTTTAATGGATGTTCTTTATTTATTAACTTTTTATACTCCCACATTTACTGTGGTATGGCATATTGACTTTTAGCATAAAAACTGAATCGATTTAACTATGTCCGCATGTCTGTCCGTCTGTTCATCTGTCTGTATGTGTACACGATAACTGCCGTAATTTTAGAGCAATTGATCTGAAATTTGGTATACAGGCTTGTCTCATAAAAAGAAAGGACAAGTTCGTGAATGGACAAAATTGGTTAACTCCATTTTTTTTTCAAATTCCATACCAAAAATATTTTACGGTGGGGGTATTTTAACTTCAGCCCGGGTGAAGATAATTTTCTTACTAGTTTTAATTCAAAATTTTAGTGCATATGGAACTAATAAGATATAAATAAAGAGTACTAGTAAGTAAGTAAGTAAGTAAGTCCAGTATTTTAAGAAACACCAAAACGCATTTTACTGCAGAAACCACGTTCATAAGTTCGAGTGATATGACGGAATAGGAAATTAAGTTTAGAATAATTAATTTTATTACATAATATTGTGCATATAATATTACAGTTTTCATCTATCCCATAGGTTCTGTCAAGAACGTCAATTTTCCGAGTGTATCATCCTGTATAAGTTAACATTTTTGGAATCTACGAGTTTTTAATGAAAATCAGCTGTCCACTTGGACATCCGTCATTAGAAAGATTAAACCATAGGATTAAACAGAGTGTCTGACGAAAATGACATAGGTACATTGAACATTGTAATTTGTTATAACAACCGTCACAACTTTCATTAACCAGAACTGGACCACAGAACTGGACTTCCTAATGTATATTACGTTTGCGGTGTTTAAATTAGTTTTAAATTGTGATATAGCTAACAACAAATGCCGCAATAGGGTATTTGACTATTTTTGGAAAACCATCTTAATGTGTTTATTCTTTCACTCTACATTGTAAATGCATTATTTTTTGTAATTATTTCCTCAATATTTCATAAAAATCAGCGTTAAAAATTGAATCACAAAAAGTCCCGCCAAAACGATACTTTCTGTTGTGTGACGTCACCGGTTAGTGATGTCAAGATGTCAAGATGATGTGATGTCAAGATGTCAAATTGGCCCATATGGTCTGTCAGCATCGGCATCGTCGCCGTTTGGTAATTGTGTTGTATGATGTGTTGTTTTCACAATTTCTACATAAAAATGGGTTATAAATGGTGTATAAATCCACAATGCAGAGATACGTCAAGAAAAACTCCGGATAAACTATTTGTAGCTGTTCCACAAGATTTGAAACTGCGAAGAAAGTGGTTGGCTCGTAGAAATCCAAATGAAATAAATAGCCGCCAATACAAGTGTTTTCTGTTGTGAAGATTACTTCGACATAAGTAAAACTGACTAGAATAAGTTATCTATCGTATTTTCGAAAGGTATTATCTGATCTGACAGCTGAAGGTTAGGGCTATCCTAACCTACAAAGTTATGCTTACATGACGCTTTCGTGCTATTAAATTCAAACGGGAGAAGCATAAAAGCGCGTTCGGATAACTCGGTATTTTACGGTGAGAGTGACGCGCTGCATAATAGGCGGACTAACGTCATACGGCGTTTATCTGCATATAAGAGAGAGACAGCCGACCCAAGTTATCTGAGCATTGCTCTCCCCATACCATACCCTGACAAACCGAAGGCGGACTAACGAATGACATCACTGGAGACTGACCCAATTACAGAGCGTTTTCAATCACGTGATAGGACGTGAATAAAATTCAATTTTAATTTTGGTTTTTCATAGAAATAAAGCATTTTTTTTTTGAAAAGTAATAACAAATAGTTTTCTTAAACTGTAATCTATTAGGATGACTATAATACATGCCATATTTTTAATACAGTCAAATACCCTATTAAATGGAATTCAAAAAATAACAATTTAAACGCGATTTCATGATGGATCCAGCATTCCAACAATAGTGGGTATTAGTAGCATTCTAATTTTGATGAGAGTTTATATGTAGGTAGACAAATACTGACAAATTTAAACTACTTTTTTTAGAATAGAAGTTCATTCAAATTATGTTAGTTTAAAAAACCATTTAACGACTTTAATAGGTCCTATTGATTATTTTAATGACCGCATTAATATTTTATCACCGTGCATATAAAAATTTGAGAACAAATGATAAATTTTGAATTGCTTTTGTTTGAAAATTGGTTGGCATAAAATTTTTATGTTATCATTAATACAAAATTAAGATAACATTAACGGATCTGTGAAAATCAATAAAACTTATGGATCTGCTTACTATTACAATATCGACGAAATTTAATAAATAATTTCGACTGTCATAGGCCGAAAACACGGCCGAAAACAATAGGGGCTTCTACTTCTGACCCAAAACGCTAGGCAGCATGCGCAGAAGACTTGCCGCCGCTGTCATATCTGGTAACTTAATATTGCTTGAAATCCCCAGAAAACACGCATTCCATGTAAAATTACCAATTTCGGCTTTAATTATGAAGTGTTCTGTACCTACGTGTTCCAACTCAAGGAAGCCTGCCGCGGGTGTACCTGTTTTTATGTACTTTGGAAAATTTGCTGAACTCTCCTAACCTAAAAACACAGTAGGTATTTTGGTTTTTATGTTCGCTTCCATATATTTATTAAGTTTTCAAAGAATGCATATCATTCTCACACCTATCTTTTATCAATTAGGTACATTTCATTTGATACTAATTAGGCGTTTTACGAAGCAGTTGCCAACGTAATTTCGTCCTGGGGGAAATGCGCGCGCACGCCGTGACATCAAAAACCAGAACGAGATACGTCTATAATTGAATTGAATTTTATATAAAAATATAGCGGTATATATTTTGAAAAAATAAAATTGGCAAGAATTTTTTGTATGTTTTTTTTAACTAATTTTATACATAATCTAATATGTTTGTAAATTGTATTCACTCAAAATACGTGATTTTGTAATCAATTTACAATTCAAAAAATAACAATTGCTTCTTTAAGCATTTTTTAACGCTATTAATTTATTAATTTAATTAAATAAAAATTTTAAAATGCCAAATCAATATCCATTGCTATTTTAGCTAAATATTTATTATAGCTTACTAAAAAAATACATTACACTATTTCGGATGAAATATGGGTCAGTACGTGTTTCATAGTTTGAATTTTGAATTTGAAATAAAACAAATGCGTTTTAGGGTAAGTGCCAATATGTCGCACGTCTAAAAATGGTGCATTTAAATAAAATCTAAAGCAGCACTCTCATTTATACGTTTAGATATGCTTATTTGTAGTTACAAATGTGTGAGAAACACGAGATGTAAATGCAATGAACCTACCGAAAACTCGCTCGCTCAGTCGTTCGGCGTTATCCCCGTCCGGCCACACGGTATATATCAACGCGCGCTTGCTTTTCACAAACATTTTCCTTGAGGACGGAACGATGCAGGGACCTCCTGCATTTCATGGAAGTGCATAATTTTTAGCGGTGTTAATATTGTTAGAGTATGGAGCAGGTGAAAACAACATCGTCCAGGCTATTTTATACGTCTGCAGTCGAAAATAAAGATGATTTAGAGGAGGTAAATAATTTAAACGGGCTAATTTAACGATGTTGGAGCGATGAGCCGCCATTGTGAATCGCCCAGACTTCTTCTTTCTATTGTATTTAGCACGAATCTGTGCCTGTCAAGGCGGGCAATTCAATTTGTTCATGTTCTTTCAGAAACTGGAGAAAAGCTACCAGGTCGTGCAGACGTTAACAGCTGGATTGAGCGATAAGGAAGCCCACGACGCATTAAATAACGCTCTTTTGAAAAAGGAAGGTTATGAGGAAGTCTCCTACGGACTATTAGTGACAATTCTAACCGAACCACATAACGCCAGCAAATGTTACCGCGACCTTACTTTGATCACCCGAGACGGGTTCGGACTTATCCTGACAAACCTGTCGCAGATGGTACTCGACAGATATTTACGGTTTACCGACGTTGTCAAATCGCAAGTTCTCTGGCTACTCCGCGAGATGATACGGAATGCTGTCAGCAGCGTAGAACAGCTCTGTTGGAACCTAATGAGACATGCTGCTGGCGGTGACATTTCCCCGAAAAATATCACGCTTATCGAGAAACTATTAGACGTCTTTATAGAGTTTCGAACGTGGTTAGATAAATTCCCGTTGCTCTTAGCGTCAGTGGTCTACACGTACTTACGGCTTATCGAAGATCACAGCGCTCCAAACCTTCACCAACTCAGGCAGAAGGAAATCAATTTCTTAATCAGCATCTTGAGAGAACGTTTTTTCGAGTGTACCGTGCTAGGTCGCGACTTGGTTAGATTATTACAAAATGTCGCCAAGATACCGGAATTCGAGCAGCTATGGAGAGATATCCTCTTTTCCCCGAAAACCCTATCGCCTTCATTCCCGGGTATTCTACATCTATTACAAACAAGAACGTCACGGAGATTCCTCCAATCACGATTAACTCCGGAGATGGAACGTAAGTTAGTGTTTTTAACATCTCAAGTGCGGTTCGGGAACCATAAGAGATATCAGGACTGGTTCCAGCGACAATACCTGGCTACACCGGAATCTCAAACCCTCCGTTGTGACATGATTCGGTTTATCGTCGGTGTCATCCATCCGACGAACGAACTCTTATGTTCGGATATAATCCCGCGTTGGGCTGTCATCGGTTGGTTACTAACAACGTGCACGAACCCCGTAGCGATGTCCAACGCGAAACTTGCGCTTTTCTATGACTGGTTATTCTTCGATTCGGAAAAAGACAATATCATGAACATAGAACCCGCTATCTTAGTCATGCATCACTCGATGCGGTCGCATCCGGTCGTTTCCGCCACGCTTCTTGACTTCCTATGTAGGATAATAGCGAATTTTTATCCCCCGCTCAGCGAACGAGTTCGTAACGGTATCTACTGTTCGCTTCGTCAAATCTTAGACAAACGTGTATTACCGTCACTGGTGCCTTTATTCGATAACGCGAAACTAGACCGTGAACTCCGGAACATGATCAGGGATACTTTCAAGGAGTTTTGCCAAAGTGTTGAGTTGTCCTCGAAAAGCGAGGAGAGTAGCGTGCCGGTATTAAAAATAGATGAAGGAGACGATCGTTTCAATAACATTAATAATCATGTTTTGGATGAACCGACGTTCAGCGATGAAGAAGACGATTGCGGAATGATCATACACACCCCGGAAGATGATACAGACGATGATGATATCCCACTGGCAAAGGTACGATTAAAAGAGAAGACTCAGGATAAAATGGAGCTTATCGACGGACCGTTGAAGATGTCCTTGAATCGGTTGCAAATTGAAAAAGATAGGCTGAAACGGTGCGAGTTAATGGAAGATATTGTCCAGGATGTCCTGGACCTGGACGAGGACACCGAGCTTCTCCCAGCAATCTCAAAGACTCTCTCGAGTACGCTATTCGAGGATTTTACAACCATCTTCCCGGAGACCATTAGCGATGAGACTTTATTGGATAGTGTGAAATATCCATTTTTTGTGATACTTGACGCTTTATACGCTCTCCCGAAAAGCGACGATGCGGCTCGGGACCGACTGATGAAGTTCATCTCGGAGATATACACTTGCCAGACGAACGTCGGCTACCTGCTGTTGTATTACGCGAAGGTACGGTGTCGGACCGAACAGAAGAAGGAGGAACAGACGAGACTTAGTGCTTTAAAAGTTAGTGTTTACAAGGATTTCTGCCAGGAGGTGGAGAAAAAAATAGACAATTGCTTATACGACGACTTGAACGCATGCCATATCAGTGATAATAGTTTAATGATGTGGATTGTTCCCGATCTTTACAAAGACTTCAAGCAGCATACGGTGAACAATGCTCAAATCTTACGGGTGATAGTGTCTTCGATAGACGCGCTCCAACTACAGGAACTGATCAGCGGCGTTATGCAGGGGAGTCTCACGATGTTCAAGACGGACTCGCTGCAGGCCTTACTTAAAACCAGCCTCTCCTGGGAGAGCATCGAGCAGTTCTTCCTCTGGCAACTGATCCAAGCTCACGACATCTCCACCGATACGATAATTCCGCTCGTTTCTCATCTGAACTACCACGAGCACTCCGAAGCTTTAACTGCCATCGCTCTCCTCCTCAAGCAAGATAAACCCACCGCGGATACGATAAAATACTTATTTTCGAGGGACATTAGAGACCACTGCGACCCATTCCTCTATACCATGGTTAAGTATTGGTGTGAGAATGACGTTGATAAACTAGGTGAACTTATCTCAACGCTTGTTAGCACCAGATATCCCGCCACGTCACCAAACAAGAGAAAACGTACGAAGATCAGCGCAACAGTGCCTAGCGCGGACCAGGTGCTAGGGCATCTTGATCTGCTGAGAGTGAACTGTGAGAAGAACGATAGCTTGGGCCTCTACAATCTCGATTCCATGCAGAAGGCTCTGGTTGTCGCTCAGAATAACAGCACGGATAGTCAGAAGAAACTGTTCAATGAATTGTTCGCGTTGACTGAGGAAGAGGAGGATACGACGACAGTTGCGAAGAGGGGGCCTGGCCGAGGGCGCAAACCGGCTGCCAAGACTGCACCAAAGAGACCACTTAAAGATATCATCTCGGATTCCTCCGAAGACAGCAGTGAGGTACGTATCAGTAATTAAATGCAATAAACTAGAATAAAATGTATACAATGTGTATATAAACAGAAACGTAATGTGTCAATATCTTAACATCTAAAAAGTTTCTAAGAAAAAATAGTTTTAGGGATTGAGTCCAACTACCACCCTGTTTATCTTTTTCAGTTTTTGATACTCTTGATTATATTATATTATATTAGAAATTGATCTGTGAAATGTGTATCTGTCACTTATAGGACAAAAAAGAGAGAAATGGTTAAAAATTTAGTTTTCTTTTTAATAATAATACTATTTTTTATTCAGAATGTTTTTTTGTTTGTTAAATAATAAAAATATTACGAGTATTTCTAATTGCTTTCTTTTTTGGGCTGTAACATTCAAATGAATAAATTTAAAGACATGCAATTTTCAAAGCAGCAAAAACAGAGGCGTTCCATTAAAAAAATTAACTTTAGTCTATTATACTCAAAAGTATTTCAAATTTAGAGCTAAAATCATTTGCTAAGACTTTTATTTGAAATGTTTTCTTGCAAACTTTTTAGTAAACGACAAATATTGATATATTGTTAGAAATTTAAAGATACGATCGATAACAAAATCAAATTTATTGGCAAATAACGTAATTCTCAACAGTATCAGAAATATTGCAAAGATTGTAACTCTGATAGTGAAGATATTTTAAAATTTTCAATAAAATATGATTTGTAGCATGATATGATTAAAAATCACACTAGGTTGCTAAGCATGACTATGGAAATTTGTTAAATGCCACTTAGCTGTTTTGAGGTTAGGGTTACTCTAATTATTATTATTAATAACCAGTAATTAAATAATGTTATAATTGCCTACTAGAGGGCAGATTTTAGTGGACACCCTCGTACACATTCATATGTTATTTTTTAATTCAAATTTCTATATGCTTGAATTATGTGATCAAAATCTATGAAGTGTAATGGGCGCGTCCAGCAGACTCACCGGTGGATTAGCGGTGGAACTAACCGGATTTGTCACTCTGGATGCGTTTTTAAACTTAGTGTCAGTCTCACCTTCTCTGACAATGGTCCATGCTTGGGTCCATGCTTATAATGACAGATTTTTTGTGATTTATTTATTTTGACAATTTTACAATCACTAAATTGGAAACCGGTGAGACGCACCGGTTGTTAGACATGTGCATCCAGCACAAAATTTACTGATCGGTATCTCACCGGTGAGTCTGCTGGACGCGCCCATTGTGAAGACATCACGCAATAGATTGGCACAAATGTCAAGAACTGTCATTTTTTATGGCAATTATATTTTCAATTATTATACACGCAATTTGCAAATTACTTTCCAAAGATTTTTGTGGTTCATTTACCATATTTTCTCTGTTCTCAGTACCAATACCAAACTCAGTTTAATATTGTGAACTGTGCAGTTGCAATCGAAATGTTGAGTTTGTCCATAATTGCTGTCAAGTTAGTAAGGTTATGTTAGTGCCAGCTGTCAACTTGATAAGTGTTGACACTTTGCAAAACAGATAGAAATTTCATGTAGATTGCTAAGTTATGATAGTGTAATTCGCATGTTAGATAATTATTGCATGCGTTTTTTTCTGTACAATCTACAATACTAATATGGTATTTTTTCTTCTTTTTTTTAGGAGGAGGAAATTGTTAAACCGAAACAAGCAAAGAAGAGAAAAAAGGTAATGTCAGATAGTGATTGACCGAACCAAAATCACAGAAGTGTACCAGAGAGATGGTATGGAAACTGATGTCGGGTCGGCCTAATTGATCCAAACACATGGGGGCCGATTTCTTGAGATAGATTCTGGGGCTAGTGATGTAACAATTGCCGGAAAGAGAGTTAATATTAAATTTTTTAGGTATATTTCATTTTAAATTATGAGAAAGTGCACACTGCCTGTATATTATTATTATTCTTATTTTTTCCCTTCATTTATCCCATTTTTCAAACTGTGAAATTATATTATGGAGTACCAACATTTTATCGACCACAAATTTTGTTACTTGTATTAATTGATAACCGTAAATGTTATTAAATTACTGTTTTTTATTCACTGTAATCATGTATTTATAGTTTGTAAATAATTGTTATTGTTAGTCACGCCTCTCCCTGTTACTGTTTTAAATTTCAGGGTTATCATGAAAATATTAAATTAGATTGGAGAAGTTTTAAATGAATTGTATATTATAATGTTTTATTACATATTGAACTTGTAAATATAGATTTTGTAAATATATTTATAAACAATCTTGTAATATGTCACTTTCTCTTTGCGGTACACCAGTCATAAAATACTATATCCAGTAATAATGGGTTATCAGCTCTACTACAATGTAGTAAGTATGTAAACATACAATATTGTAAGTAATTAAAATAGCTAAAGTTTATTTTTATGTACCCTGTTGTAATACTAATAAATAAATGATCGGTCAACAAAAGATATTCATAGTTGCAGATAACAGTTTCTAAGAATTTTTTAACCAAATGTAGACATCATTTTAGTATTCTATGAAATAATGTCTTAATGTTTTTTTTATTGAGGAACCTTAAAGTCAGTTTTACCTCAGGGAAATAAACATTTTATTTTTTATTATTATTTAACTAAAAATGGATTTGTTTTGAATGTCTTTTGTTTTGTTTGCATGGTCACATTTTTATGAATATTTGTTAGTAATTGCATGAGATTGTCTTTGAGTGATGTTGACTGACCTTCAAAATAAATTTTGTTATATAACACCATTTTTTGTAATGACTAATGATTTTGTGTGGCAGTTTGTAATAGTATTATCATTTTTATTAGATAAAACTATAGTAGTAAACACTTGTGATACTAGTGACATCATCCATGGTAACCTAACATTCTTAGACGCTATTTGAAATTTTCACGATAACGCAAAATAATTAAAATTTATTTAGCATTTTTTAATTAGAATTTGATGTTAGAATTTAATTTTTGCTACGAGTTATAAATCAGCTTTTTCTTATTTAACAAACTTTAAGACAGGACATACAATAATAGAAATCATCTGTATATAGATGGAATTAGGATGTGAAAATATCTTTTACTGGTGTGTTTTTCTCGCATTTTTTAGAACGTAAAACTAGTAAAATGTTTTATATGGATTTATTTGTTTTTTCAATGCCTTAAAAATTACAGCAGTTTGAATATTAACAAACCCATATTTTAAACAGCTAACTGCTTATTGACCTTCTTAAGGAAATCAACTGGTCCTTAATTGAGGTGTTTAGTATTAACACCAGCTCAATCCTTTTTTATAAATTTTACAGGAGAGAGAAAAAACGTTTCATGCTCTGCCCATTTAATTTTTCCAAAATATTTATTTTTCGTTTGCACAACCTATGGTGTGTGATTCCAAATATTTGTTCAGTTTTAAGTTAGCAGTTCTGTATAATTATTTATAATTAAAAATTGTTTGGCTTAAGCTGATTTTGAAAAAATCCCAGGGAAAATCTCTAAGAAAAATCATTAGTCTACTACTAGGAGGTATTAACACACTTCTTTGAATCATAATTATAAACATATTTTTTATTATAAGCATTTATGATATAATTATAAACATATTTATGATATAACTGTAAACCTAATTGAATCGCTTATTATTAAAAGGGACTAACAACATAGGAAAATATAGTACGAGTTAGTGCCTTTTAATAATAAGCGATTCAATTATAATTATTATTGTCGTTAGATCAAAACATTTTCATGGGAGTTTGTAGGTCCTCGCCAGGGCTGTGGAGTTTGAGTCGGAGTCGGAGTTCAGACAAACTTCAGAGGAGTCGGAGTCGGAAAAAATGTACCGACTCCGGGTCCATGTTTAAATAATGTAGAAAAAGACATGCGAGGCCATCTCGCATGTTGCCTCAATAGATAGTAAACGATTAACTAAACATATTATTAGGTTTTTTACAAAGTAAATATAATTTAACTACAAAACACACAGGTCCGTGGTGAGTGATGATTAGCAAAATGATTATTGTGAGTCGCTTGCCGCGTCGCATATATAATTTATGTATTTCCAACAACCAACTTCAATATGCTAATTATGATAGCTCGATCATCTACAAATAAAAAAATCGAACTTCGATGCATACTTATAGACGAATTAGAACTTTCCAAAGTGAAGCATCAACGTGTGGTTTTCCTTATTCATCAAAATTATGAGAATTTGCTCCTATTCGTTCGGCCACAAAGAACAGCTGAACAATTCATTAAATATTCCAAAAAGTATTTTAATGAAGTTCCCTTGCAATTTTAAGAAGAAAAAATAATTTCCTACAGTTTTTGTACCAGAAGAAACAACGTGATGGTATCACAGTCGTATTATCAACTCTCAAATTTTTTTTTTATTTGTCCCAATATCTGAATGTTTGTAAAAGATAATGCTTTACTAGTAAAACTTTGCAATTTTAGCTTTAATGTTTGATAACTTTAAACGTTTAACCGAAATTGAATCTTTTTTTCGGCACATGAACAAAATTATCAAAAGTATCACCCTTGATTATACAATATTATGGTATAATCAAAGGTATCACATCCCTTTGTATTTAACAAAATATGTAGAGATTTTAAATTGTTACTGATTCTGTCGAGTGTAGGTTACGTATTTTAAGATTATTGGTGGCTATGTCGTAGTCTTCTTGCAATCAACTAAAAAACACCGACATTCGTAAATTTCGTCACCTACACTTGACGGAATTGAGCCAGATATATTTTTTATTATTTGCAAAGATACAAACTTCACTCGTAACGTAATTTTTAATGCACAAACTTAAACATGCATAATATATCTATAATAGCCGAATAAAAATTATAACTTCATTTCTGATTTAAACTCTACCTTAAGTTGAATGTAGGAATATCCATGTATGCAAGTCATACTCGTTGCAGCCAGAATTGTGACGCCATTACCACTAACAGAAGTAAAAGTTGAAATTATTTTCATTTTATTTTGCACTTAATTTTGTATTCATTGAAATGAATTTTACTATACAGTGTATTAAAGATAGAACATCGGTTCAAGTGACAAACTAGAATTATATGCTCTCTAATGAGACAACAGTTGAAGCAGGTCTAAGATTTCAGAGATATTTTGCAATTATAAAAAAGCGTCCTTTTTAAATATGGCCATAATTTTGTGGTCCGATCAACAGGCCTTTTTGATTTTATTTACAATTAGATTATGCCAGATTTAATTCTTTTTGCCATTAAATTCGCGGGAAACATGAAATTTTTCCGGAGTCGGAGTCGGACTACCAAAATTATCTGGAGTCGGAGTAGACAGTTTTTTACCGACTTCACAGCCCTGGTCCTCGCTATGTATAATAATTGAGGAATTCGATGGCCATCCACTGGTCCCCAAATAGTTTGGTGAGCAAATTGTTCACGTCATTTATCTTTGCTTGAGCATCAGGAACGCCAGTAGCCACAGAGGAAGGTTCTTCTGTGGAAGATTTGAATTGTTTTGTGTTTCTTTGACACGCTCTTGAAAGTGCCAAGGCCCAATTATAACAAACTTCACCTCTTACTTCGGTATCATTTTCCATCCTGTTCCTGATCAGCAAAAATCCTTTCGAAGCTAAAAGTGTAAAATGCCAGGTATCACTGTCCTGTGATGTGCAAAATAGAGGATACAGCAGCTTTAAAATCGTAACCAGTTCGTTTTCCTAGGAAGCAAAAAGAAAGTGGTTTCTTGCTGAGCAAGAACGGCTGTATATTCTTGGGGTCTATATGTTTTTCTTCTTTATCTTCTTTTCTATACGGCCGAAAACGCGGTCAAATGGCAGGAAGGAATACCCACGATAGGGAAAACTACTTCAATCGTCTTGACGTGTGCTGGAGCAATTTTATGGAGCCAAAAACTCAACTTTCAAATCAGTGTGGAGTTCTATTTTGTTTTCCGTCACAAAAGCATCCAACCATTTCAACCTCAGGAGGCATTCTGGTATGGTTGAGCAAAAACTCATAACCTGCCGATGATATTTTATTTGAACTTTTTTCTGTTCGTTCTCACACCAATAATACACAAACACGTCGCTGGGAGTTTGAGTTTTTAGCCGGGTGGTCACATGGCGGCCTGCACTGAAAGCATGGATTGAGCTGGGTTGAAAAAATACTGGTTTTTGACACATGTTTTCGACCGGCTTGTGTTGGATTCGTTCAAAATCGCTTTGTAGGGTGATAGTATCAACAAAGTCATCAAATTAAGCAAAAAAGATACTTTCGAAAAAATATGGATTGAGCTGGTTTTGATACTATAAACGCCTTAATTATTCTATTCACTTAATTTTTATTACTGATATTTTTTTAGACTTATTTATTAATTTATTTACATTTTATTATTGTAAAGCTGTACAGTTTACAATTTGATAAGAATTTTCTTTTTTTTCTTTATTAATATTTGAAACGATTGTAACTTTTGAACGAAAAAAGTAATAGGTTTATACCTACACAAAAATGTTGCATAATTACAAAAAAATTAATGTAATAAACTACAGCAATTGTAAGAAGGTTGAGAAACGCTGATTTAGATGATACGTATATATACCACTTGACAAAAAGAATAAATATTTGTATATTTTTTGTTATAGGTAGAACCAATGGTATGAACATTTTATCAGTGAACAACATTATTGTACTGTCTACAATTTGTTCTTAAACTTTCAATGATATTTCTTCCCTTTTGTTACTTCACAATAATCTGCAATACATTTCTGAGTTTGCTGAGTAGAAATACTATTAGATTTTCAACAGCCGATGGTGAGAAGGTCATCTTCAGTAGAGGACAAAAATTAAACTCGGATAACATGCCGGTTTGCGTATTGCTTACATTTTATACTTTATTACATAGTATGATAAAGTATTGTAATCGAGTCGAAAGAGAAATTGAGATTTTAGCGGAAATATGTCCTTTTGGGCCCCCGGGCATTTTTGACCAAGGTTAAAAAAATGTCTGTGTGTGTGTGTGTGTGTGTGTGTGTGCGTGCGTGGGTGCGGGTGCGGGCGTGCGTGTGTGTGTGTCTGACGATTACGGAGAAACTACTAAAGGTATCGGGGCGAACCTTGATCGATTTTTTTATTGCCTTTTGAGATCAGTAACATGAAATTCTGAAAATATAATTACAAAATTTGTCTTCTTTTGTTTAAACAAATCAAAATCGGTTTTACTCTTTTTCTAAAGAGTCAGCCCTATCACAGCATTTTTTTTTATTTAGTTTGTCATGAAATTTTCCACAAAAAATGTCTACAGTTTTTAGCGTCAATGTATTAGTTTAGGTGGTAGTATGGTACAATGCCTTTTTCTTCATCTCCTAACAATATACCACGTTATTATTGGTAATTATATGAAGTAATTAAGTTATTTATCCATTTCTGTCTCGGTACGCTCGGTAAAAAACCCTGTGATGTAGGCCGCAGCAATTAGCGTATGCTAACATATTGACGCTAAAAATTACAAAGACATTTTAAACATGACAAACAATACGAAGGTTGATTTAGATTTATTTAAACAAAAGAGGCCGAGAAAATTTTGTAATTTAATATTCAAAATGTTATGTTTACTGATCGCACAAGACAATACAAAAAATCGATGGGCCGAGTTAGTTCCACCAAAAACCCTCTGACACCTGGCATAAAACTGACTACTGCCAGCGATCAGGCATTGCTGTAACGTGCGGCTGGACACTAAATGTGCAATGTGGAGTTTTCTGAATTATTTTGATTATAAAAGGTGACTTGGTCGAGGGTTTTCATTTGCACCACAGGTTTTTGAACAAAATTTAATTTTATCTTTTGAGAACGCATAACAAATTAACTGGATTTTCTAGAACTTTTGAAAGGGTCTCATAGAAAAGCTCCTGAAGCACAAAAACTTGTCCATTTTTTAGACCTGGTTCGTGTTAAGCACAAAAGCTATCGAAAAGGCTAAGTTACTTTTCATTACAATACTCTATCATAATTTTCAAGTTTCAAATGCAAACAAAAGTACCCTTTATTAAAATGCTAGGCTAATAAGTTACAAACACAATATGACTATATTGATAATGGACTTGTCCTGTTACTGCATGAAAAAGGCTGTTTTTATGATCTTTTCATAAGTTTTGGACCGCAATTATTCTCCTGAAATATGACGTCATAGAAAACAGTCGAGCCCGTAAAACTTTTCATTCATAAAATGCATGTTCGTCAAAGTTATCATTATTTTCCCTACATTCAGTTGACTTACCGTTAGGCGGAGGCATATTTATAAGCAGAAAAAGATGATGACCATCTTTATTATCCTTATCTGCTTCTGAAATGAGTTAATTTTAGGAGTCGTAATGTACAGAAGTTAAGCAAGGTTCCAATTAGTTTCTGAGGAGACTGCAAAGACCAGAGATAAGAAAGCATTTTATGTTTCATGTTCATTGTTTACCTCCAACAATAAATGGCATACCTATCTTCCCACATACATCGTTTGTTAGGAGATGTTAACTATTCATCCTAAGAAATTAAATCGCTTTCATCCGTTTTCGAAATAGAACCGAATTAATTAATTAATTATTTATTCGGTTTCATAAAATAATACTACCATGATGTCACAATCTTTCTACAAAAATGGTAAAGCGTTTCAAAGAAATTTTGAGTACAACTAGATATTTTTTTCCAGAACAGCGAAAATAAGATTTATTATATTGATTAATACATGTTTAGTTTATTAATAGCTTATATAAATTTTGTATTTGTGCAATAGCAAAGAGCCTTAGATAATGCCTATCTCCGATGATACATGAGAGTCCAATCTTTTCGTTGCCTGGCGAACTTGTTGACAAAAACTAGAGGGCGTAGGAACCTCATAGAGAAAATCCAAGAAATTTAAGTTTTGCGATCGAGTTGGCAATAAGTAAGGCCCACCTCGGCCAATCCAGCGAGCTTCCTATCTTCCTGATAACCATGTGGATTGACGTAAACCCTCATGTGGTACTTGTTGATTATTTCCAACATCAATTTTCATTTTAAAATTCACAAGATTCGTAATTGATCCTGCGATACAAATACTTAATAGCTATTAGTTTAAGAGTTTAAGAGTAAAACACAGCAAAAAATAAAAAATCTAGAATTGTTATAAAAATTGTCAAATCAACTTCATAACCCATAGAAACGAGACAATGAAATTAATTTAATTATCGAGCTAGAATTTACGGTTAATTGCTGTGATGTGTTTTTCTACCTGACCGCGTTAGGATCGATTTCCAGACCCTACTAATGTCAGTGCGTCCTCACGATTGATGTTGTTAGGATCTTTGTAAATTTCGATGGCTGCTCTAATAAGCCTTCGATTACTCACCATTGCCAGCATCTTAACGTCAACAAAATCCATTGTGTGTTCCGACTCATGGCAGTGTTGAGCAACAGCGGATTGTTGAATCTTGCCTACTCGGGTGTCTCTATACTGTGCTCCTTGACTTCACATTCGATGCTTCGTCCTGTCTGTGATACATAGCATGTTCCACACTCACATGTTATCTTGTATACACTTCGTTCTTCAGGAGTGGTGTGGATATCCTTTGGGTTAGGCAAAAGATCCTTTACCTTAGCTAGTACTCTGCACCTTACCGTGATACCCGATTTCTTCAGTAATCTACCGATTCTTTCTAATACTTCACTTACGTGGCAAGCAAGCGAACCCCTTGGACTTGCGGTTCCTGTGAGACTTGCGGTTTTCTTCGTGTGACACCCCATATGTCGGGCTTGGTGTATCCATTCTGACGTAGGGCCCACTCCAAGTGTTTCCGTTCGTCGTCCAAGGTGCACGAGTCGCATACCTTCTCGGCTCTGTTGAACAGAGTGATAATAACACTTTCCTTCTGTTGGGGATGGTGGTGTCATTTGGCATGCAAGTACCCATCGGTATGTGTCTTATGAACCCGTTGACGTTCTGTATGCCAGCACATCCAAGAATGGCAGCTGATTATCCTCTTCAATTTTAAGAAACTCAGTAAGTTTTCTCTACCGTGTGGCCAAACCATAAAGGTATCATCGACATATCTAACCCAATGCTTGGGTTTGTAGGGACTTGGCCTAATGGCTTCTTCTTCAAACAATTCCATGAAGAAATTGGCGATTACCGGTAAAAGAGGTGATCCCATGGCTGCACCCGCTACCTGCTCTAACATCGCTCCCGCCCACTTGAAGTATGTGGTGGAGAGACAATACTCTACCTACAAGATCCGGTACACCGCTTGGTAGACCTAGGAGATAGAATGTTTAAAAGTTAAAATACTTTGAAAAGAATGACAAAAAAAGCTGTTTATTTTAAACAAAACAAACATGTTTTTTTAACGAAACAATGTTTTTAAACACCTATTTTTAAACCATATTTTAAACATGAAATAAAACATGTTTTAAATCCCACACAAAAAAAAACATGTTTTAAACAAGAAATAAAACTTGTTTTAAATATGATTAAATCATGCAATTATTTTATTTGTAAGCAATTCGATCGGAGTCTTTTCATTCCTTACTTTACTTGCTACCACTGTTTTTGTATTACTATATTTTATGAAAAACATTTTATTTGACTAATAAATACAAAATTTAAATTATTTTCGATTTTTTAATTGATCTATGCATACAAATCTTAAAGACCAGCATACAGCTTTGATTAAATAATTAAATATGCTGTTCAAATTTTAGTAGTTTAAAACACGTTTAACACAAACTAAAACATTCTAAAACATTTAGAACAAAGTGTGTGAAACTTGTTTAAAACAAAATATTTGTATAAAACATTACACATCAATTTCTTTATTTTACATGCAGAAAAAAAAGAAAATGTTTTGAATGGAAATTTATAACAATATCCATGACTTCCACTAGTGATTTGCTTGGACAATATCCAGTAAAGATACTATGAAGTGCTAATCTCTTTTCTTTTTAGTTTCTACTGAAGATGGCAACTTAGTTGCTGAAATACGTATTTAGGTTCTAAAATACTTGTTGTGGTTAGGGGTTTATAATTTTATTATTTTATTGGAAATTTATGACTAATTGTACACCCCCATAGCAAAGGTGGCGCCGTCCTTCAAGCGCTTGCGTATCCTATATTGATTCTTATAGTCCATGAACACCCCGTTCAGACAAAACACAGTCATCTTTTACCCTGTGGTGGAAAAAACCAAAATTAGTCTCAATCTGAGGGTTAAATCCCTCAAATTCTTATCTCATTGTTCGGTAGTGTTCTAGTGTAGTGAAATCCTGCAAGCATGGATCAGGATGGACCCGACATCAAAGCTATTGAAACTGGTAACTATTTGGTGTTACTTTATCGACCATATCTATTAATATAATAATAATGTCATAGAATTATTAATATAATTATGTCGTTTAAGTTAATGTGTTTAAAGTTTAGAAGTTATATTGTATAATGAGTAATGACCTTTTCGGTAATATGTCTTTAAGGGTACAATGGAGCTGAATCAATATTTCCTTTTGTTTTTTTAATGGTGTACCTGAAGATTTAGATGTTAATTGCAAAGACTAACTACAACGTCTTCTTGCAAATATAAGAGCTGAGGTCTTAGTTTCCATAAACTATTCGAAAATTTGCGTGAGCTTAGTCATCTTATCTGGATACAATCTGTCAAATGCCTATATGCGCATAAAAGTGTTGATGTTTTAATAGAACTTACGTGACATTTAATAAAAAATTAGTTGACATTTCATCGTGTCGATACCATTCTGATTGGTGAGGTGAAAATTCAATAAGACACAATTGGAAACCTATTTTTTCAGACAATTTCAACTTTATTTAAGAAACTGTGGTGTCGTACTGTCAACACAGTTATCACCTATAAAGTTGATTAAAACACGAACGTTCACCTTTATTGCGTGAGACAATTAATTGTCAATTTACCTACTCTCTTGGTAATACTAGAATCCTTCGTTAACATAAAACTCTTATTTTCAGTAATGCCTGCTCTTGGTGTGCTTCGACGCCAAATATTTCTGCTACATTTATTCTTATGTAATAGTGCGTCTTTTGAAAAACTGTGTTATATTATAGAGAATCGTATGTTTTGTAGCTTTGTTGAGGACTTATTAGGCAATTTATAGTAAACTGTTAAGATACATACACTGTCATAAAATATCTTCATATAATGGGATTACTTCATACTTTGTCTCTTTTTTAACTTCACACATTATGATTCCACCAGTAAGCTAATACTTAATTTCTCTCTAGTATCCCCACAAACCATCGTGGCGATATGCTTGGGTTCTGCTCTATTCGTCTCGGTCTTGGTAGGAGCAACCTGCTTCTGCTACAGGCGCAGACGACTTCAGAATGGTAAGCGGATGGGCCCTGACCAACCGTTGGCTTTCCACACCCACCGTCGACCAACGGCTGTGAAAAGCCCAGCAGGTGTTACCACACATTACCTGAAGAAAAGCCCAAGCCCAACTGGACTTAGCAAAACACCACCAGGAGTATGCATGCTCAAAACTAAAACCAAACAACAACTAATTGTTATTTAATAGATATCAGGACCGACCACTCCTAGCCCTACCGGAAGCGCTGGTCCTTTGGAGAGCGGTGTCGCCAACCAGGAACGACCAGAGCCGATCCCACTGGTTATGAAGGATAGCTTCACCTCAGAGAGCGAGATTCACACCCCAAGTAAGGAGGAGTTGGAAACTAATGAAAAGAACTTGCAACAAAACGCTTCCTACTTGGGAAATTTGTTGTTCAAGCTAAGGTAAGAACCATCGTCTTCCGATCCAGAGAATATATTATGTTTATTGCATTAGGTACAAGCACGAGAAGAATGCGTTGATTGTATCGGTGGTCCGCTGCCGCGATTTGCCAGCAAAGGATCCAAACGTTGGTTCCAGCGATCCATACGTAAAGCTTCAACTTTTACCAGATAAACAACACAAAGTGAAGACCAGGGTGTTGCGCAAGACCAGAAATCCAGTTTACGATGAAGATTTTACCTTTTATGGCATCAGCTTCAATCAACTTCCAACTATTACATTGCATTTCGTCGTTCTGAGCTTTGATCGTTATTCTCGTGATGATATAATCGGTGAAGTCTTTTGTGCTTTAAGCACAATCGACATTACGCAATGTGAAAGCCAACAGATGGCGTTGTGCAGAGAAATACAACCTAGAAGCTTGAAGGTAACATACACGATTTTAAGTATAACGAGATGATTATTGGTTTCTGTTATAGATAAGATCGCAAGGCCGTGGGGAACTATTGGTCTCTTTGTGCTGGCAACCTGCTGCGAATAGGCTGACTGTTGTGGTATTAAAAGCGAGGAATCTGCCGAAAATGGATGTTACGGGGTTGGCAGATCCGTACGTCAAAATTTATCTGCAGTACAATGGGCAGCGGATTGCTAAGAAGAAGACCCATGTGAAGAAGCGTACTCTCAGTCCGGTTTTCAACGAAAGTTTCGTTTTTGATATACCTGCTGGTGGTGATGGTCTGGAAAATGTGAGCTTAGAGTTCATGTTACTCGACTGGGACAGGGTTACCAAAAATGAGGTAGGAATTTACTTTTTACTAATATATAAAAATTTTTTGTAATTTTTAATTGCTGAGTTTTCTGAAAACGTATGTATTTCTATTTGTGTTCTCGGTGTAAATTGCAGGAAATCATTATTGTTTCCACGAACTAATTTGAATAGAATTTACACAATCGATTATTTGATTTACATCTGTGGGCGCCAAGGTTTGAATTCTGAAATAAACACCGTTCAGAAATATGATGATGATAACACTGTAAAGCAGTGGGCACAGGGCCGCGTTTACCAGTAGGCAAAATAGGCACGTGCCTAGGGCCCGGTGAAAGAGGGGCCCGTAAGCGCCCCCCTTCACCCTAAATAAAATATGGGCTAGGGCCATTACTTGTATAATAAATAAATCGACTTTGAATTAGAATTCGAAGTTAATTTAGAAAATTATATATAACAAATATACTTTATAGCAATAATAATACGATTTATTACAACTCAAATTCAATTGCATATTGCCCATATCGATACTTCGGGGTCGCGTTCAGAAATCGGTCCGGACGTCGGCGGCCCTCTATGCATGATTTCGGTGATTTCAGTAGTTTTTTTCGTGGAATATTTTTCCAATGTTTTTTGTAGACGAGCCTCCATAACATCACATTTTTGAGAAAAATAAGCTAAATATTTAAAAAAATTAGTTTCACATAACTTTAGCTTCCCTAAAAATTAATTGGACTTATTAGAATTCCGTTATTTGTGCATGCCAGATTTTTTAATAGGACACGTGGCAATTTTGGCCGCTCGTTTAACAGTAATGAAATAACCCTTCATATAGTCAATGATTACACTCTTCTTTGTAAGTTTCAAGATTACATTTCAGCCTACCTAAAGAATGCAGTGCCAAAAAACAAGATTATTGGTATTTTGATACCATTTTTGAGATTTTGGGTTAAAATCTAAAAAAAATTATCGCAATGATCTGTTTCTTCCTTGCGAGACACAAAAATGCTCGAACAATGTCGAGTATTTTCAAAACCGCGCCACAATATACCAAACGCTTTATTTTCTAATGTGACAAAGAGCAGGCTTTTATATTTTGGGGAATTCACATTATGTCATTGAAAATATAAAACCCATTTTTGGGAACTGGTGGCTATTCATACGTTTGTAGACAAACATACATTCAAGAATATTCATGTATGTACCTACAAAATTAATAACGAAAATTCAAATTGTTGTTTGGTTTTTGATATCTGGAAATTGCTTTGATCAGCATAAAATGCTTTTGCCCGAATTTAACTCTTGTATCTCTTCAAATAAACGAGAAAGAAAAGCGACCATCTTGTATTTAAGATTTACGTTTTTTCTTATCTAGATTATTTTTAAGGTAGCACGAATGCTAATGCTAAGGAGAAAAAAATAAGGAAAACTATAACATAAACTGCAGAACCCACAACACTTTTGAGTAAACTAAAAATAACAGAAGAAATTTGTAGTTTTTAGAAGTGCCAAACTTTTTAGATGACCAACACTCGCTTATAACGCCACTGTTTGGTTTTAATAAAATAATTGTAGTAAGTTATTGTTCCACATATTTATAGAAATAACAAAATATATTTTATTGCAGTTACCCAAATTTTATAGACTTCTGACAAAGATTCAAATGTACATTCAAATGAACAAAAAATATAAATAGAACAGTTTTATTTATTATTAAAAATCGCAGAGATTTTTGCACGATTTGCTTCAGAGAAGTAAAATTTTATTTTTGATAACAAAATTTAATCCACCTCTCCTAATGTCGAAATAATTTTAAGATTATAATACGACCAGTCAGCGATGCCGAGGGATTATCTTCTATTTTAAGCTGGTAAATATATTTTATTGCAGTTACCCAAATTTTATAGACTTCTGACAAAGATTCAAATGTACATTCAAATGAACAAAAAATATAAATAGAACAGTTTTATTTATTATTAAAAATCGCAGAGATTTTTGCACGATTTGCTTCAGAGAAGTAAAATTTTATTTTTGATAACAAAATTTAATCCACCTCTCCTAATGTCGAAATAATTTTAAGATTATAATACGACCAGTCAGCGATGCCGAGGGATTATCTTCTATTTTAAGCTGGTAAAAAAATTATTTGCGCGGTACACTTTCGGAGTAAAACCTCAACGCGCTTGCAAAACTTCAAAAGGATTTTCTAAAAACCCTCTACTATGATGATATCATCAAAACATTTATTGAAGCCAAAATCAGAAAAAGAACGTTTTAGGTTTGTAAAATAACATATTTTCACCAAAATTTTAATAAAAATTATTTACATAAAAAATGTGATTTTTATTTCTTTAAAAAATATTTTTATTATTCGTCTTATATCATATACGATATGTAGGTTGAGGGGCCCGAAATTTCAGGTGTGCCTAGGGCCCGTAAAACCCTAGACGCGGCCCTGAGTGGGCAACTGATACACTGGGAGTAAATAAAAATTAATATCATCATGTAGTGGTTGTATAAAGAAAATAAAGAACTGATATATGCAACAACAAAATTTATAAAACTGATTGCACTTACTAAGATGTTGCCGCTAATCTTAATAACGTAGGGTTAAGTTGCTGCATAAGGTTCTTTAATACATCAAATTGTAGGTAATCAGTAATCACACTTTATCGCTCGAAGTTTTGTTCCTGGTTAAACGATCTCTAAATGGCAATAATGTGGATAGACCGTCAAAGTATGTGTATGAGCCGTTATAGAAACGTGTTTATACCTCTTAAGGAGCTCTTAAGGTGCTCCCACACGCAGTGCCAATAGGGGCCATCATTGGCCATCGGAGTGCTTCGCGTAGCGGGACCCAACTGTGCCAATGCACATCGCCAATATGTCGACCTTGTCCGCTTTATTTCATTCTGTTTTAGCATTGTACGTACTACCGATGAAAAGTTTAGTTATCTATCTATGTTTTATCATATATACTGCATTATTTATGTTTGTACGTACTTTAAGGACAATGATGATTTATTATTTGCCCAAATGCCTGATTGCCCAAATGTAAAAACATGAAAACTTTTTTTAATATTTTGTAAATTTATTCACAATAGAAAATTCACAATAATTATGGTTCTTATAAGCATTATATTAACCTTATAGTTACAATAAATTAACAAGCAATAAATTAATATTCTGAAGACAATATTGAAGTCGTTATAATGGGTGACCCACGGCATAGGTACGTTTGTTTATTTTTTGTGTTTTTGACGCCGAAGGAATGAACATTGTGTTAATAGACAGAAAATGCCAATTTATGGGATGGTCTTGAGGTTAGTATGACTTCCGGGTTTTCCAGAAATGACGTCATCATTAAAATTTTAAAAATGAATTCGCACACAATGGGAAGGCATACGGTATTTAGGTTCCGGGATTGCGGTCAACCTTATTCGCTAGGGCGGGGTGGGAAAGGTGAGGGAGGGGGTTGGAGGGAAGTGGGATATGAATCTACACACGATGGGGAGTCATACGGTATAGGGGTCCAAGGACTGCGGTCAACCGTCTTCCCTACAATCTTGACTACAATCAAACAAAGTTGCATTTATATAATTAACAACAATTAACTATTTATTAATTAACAATTTATAGATTAGTTTTAAGCGGCAAATTTAAATCATCTGATAAATTTAATGTATTCAACAAAGTTTAAAAACTATACTGGATGCTTTTTCTTATTTTGATTATCAGAAAAATATCAAAAAGTATATCTGTTACTAAAAATATTGGGTTGATAATAAATATACCTACATAATATACATACACTGAGTTTTAAAATCTATAATTAAAACTCCGTGTATGTAAGGGTTCTCAATTTTTCTTTGTATCTTATTATAAATAATTTCAGTTTTATTATATAAATTATATTTTAAATCAAAATTATGAATTCATCGATTTGACTGAAATGAAATATTTATATAAAGAAACGATACAAATTAACAGGGTCCTGCATACAAATATAGACCACTCAGTGTATCAGATCTTATACCATCGTATTCCGCATTTGTTGCTTGAAACATAAAGAAAATAAAAAGGGAGATGTCACGTGGCAAATATAAAAACTAAATAATTTTGTTTCCTGTATTGCTGTATATTTGTATTCCTTAATGTATTTAATATTTTCGAACGTACTGTATACATAATGACTGAAAAACATGTTTAATATTTAACAACCTTATTAAACAGTGTCCTCTTTCGAGGGTTCCTTTTTTTAATTCTAAGCAACAATGCACTGCTTAAAATAATGGGAGCTGCGGCAACAGCAATGATATCGTCTTCACTGTTCATTTTTAATTCTGTACGGGACGCTACGAGCCTTCTACGATACACAGAAATACCTTGCGCCCAATACCAACGTTGGCCAATGTTGGCGAAGTGAATGCGCACACTACGCGCAGCGCGTCACATCACCAACGTTGGCGAGACGTTGGCACTACGTGTAGGAGCTCCTTTACACGCAGTGCCAACGTCTCGCCAACGTTAGTGATGTGACGCGCTGCGCGTAGTGCGCGCATTCACTTTGCCAACATTGGCCAACGTTGGTATTGGGCGCAAGGTATTTCTGTGTATCTTAGAAGGCTCGTAGCGTCCCGTAGAGAATTAAAAATGAACAGTGAAGACGATATCATTGCTGTTGCCGCAGCTCCCATTATTTTAAGCAGTGCATTGTTGCTTAGAATTAAAAAAAAGGAACCCTCGAAAGAGGACACTGTTTAATAAGGTTGTTAAATATTAAACAGTTTTTCGGTCATTATTTATACAGTACGTTCGAAAATATTAAATACATTAAGGAATACAGCAATACAGGAAACAAAATTATTTAGTTTTTTATATTTGCCACGTGACGTTAAAACAACCTCCCTTTTTATTTTCTTTATGTTTCAAGCAACAAATGCGGAATAAGATGGGATAAGATCTGATACACTGAGTGGTCTATATTTTTATGCAGGACCCTGTTAAGTTGTGTCGTTTCTCTATATAAATATTTCATTTCAGTCAAATCGATGAATTCATAATTTTGATTTAAAATATAATTTATATAATAAAAATGAAATTACTTATAATAAGATACAAAGAAAAATTGAGAACCGTTACATACACGGAGTTTTAATTATAGATATTAAAACTCCGTGTATGTATATTATGCAGGTATATTTATTATCAACCCAAAATTTTTAGTAACAGATATACTTTTTGATATTTTTCTGATAATCAAAATAAGGAAAAGCATCCAGTATAGTTATTAAACTTTGTTGAATACATTAAACACATCAGATTATTTAAATTTAAAACTAATCTATAAATTGTTAATTAATAAATAGTTAGGTAATTGTTGTTAATTATATAAATGCAACTTTGTTTGATTGTAGTCAAGATTGTAGGGAAGAGGGTTGACCGCAGTCCTTGGACCCCTATACCGTATGACTCCCCATCGTGTGTAGATTCATATCCCGCTTCCCTCCAACCCCCTCCCTCACCTTTCCCACCTCACCCTAGCGAATAAGGTTGACCGCAATCCCAGAACCTAAATACCGTATGCCTCCCCATTGTGTGCAAATTCATTTTTAAAATTTTAATGATGACGTCATTTCTGGAAAACCCGGAAGTCATACTAACCTCAAGACCATCCCATATATTGGCATTTTCTGTCTATTAACACAACGTGGGTCACCCATTATAACGACTTCAATATTGTCTTCAGAATATTAACTTATTGCTTGTTAATTTATTGTAACTGTAAGCTTAATATAATGCTTATAAGAACCATAATTATTGTGAATAAATTTACAAAATATTAAGAAAAGTTTTCATGTTTTTACATTTGGGCAATCAGGCATTTGGGCAAATAATAAATCATCATTGTCCTTAAAGTACGTACAAACATAAATAATGCAGTATATATGATAAAACATAGATAGATAACTAAACCTTTCATCGGTAGTACGTACAATGCTAAAACAGAATGAAATAAAGCGGACAAGGTCGACATATTGGCGATGTGCATTGGCACAGTTGGGTCCCGCTACGCGAAGCACTCCGATGGCCAATGATGGCCCTTATTGGCACTGCGTGCGGGAGCACCTTTACAAATGAATGTATTACTTTCTTTCATACATCAAATTGTAGGTTCAAAGCGTGGTAGTACTTAAATACTATTTTTAAGTAAAGTATATTTGGAATAGGTTATTATAAACTTCGTTACTGATTTTGTTGTAGGTGGTGTTCATATCGTAAATACGAGGTCCGCTTTATTTTTTTCAAGTCCTATAGATTTTAATTCTTTATATTTGTCTAAAGACAGATATTTTAGATAAACACTGTATGGATTATAGTAGGACTACCTTCCCTTAGTACTAACATTTTACCAATGATGGTATTGCAACCATTCTGGATAATTAGTTATTGAAAATTAAATCTGTTTCAGGTAATTGGTAGGTTAGAATTGGGTGGTCCGAAATGCAATGGGACAGCGTTGCACCATTGGAACGAGGTGTGTAATTCTCCAAGACGTCAGATAGCTGACTGGCACAAACTGCGAGAGTGAAGTGGAAGCACAATGGGTTTTTCTTCTAATGAATGTGTTAAGTCTGTCCAGTTAGTTGAAACGTATATGCATTAGCTAAGACCGTAAAATTTAAAATGTATAACATAAGTAAACAAAACAATATTAAAGTAGTCAAGCAACACCAAATTAGCACTACTTAGCATAATATCCTGACTGGCTGGCAGGCAATTTATGTAGAAATAGATATCTATCAGTTATTTTTTCCAAAAACTGACTAGAATAGCTTAGGTAATCACCCGCTAATAAAAAAATGTGAACCAGTAGATTTGATGTAAATATAAAGTACCTTTAAGATAGCTTTTAATCTGCAATCTTATGCTAGCCCGTCAACAGACATGGACAAAATAAAATCCAATACGTTTTGCACGGTTTTCAGTTATTCTGTTTCCGAAAGAGTTTAAAAAGTAATGATGATTTAATTATATTCATTTTACTGGTTATAGCTTCATAGTTTATTTTGTCTATGGTGAAGGAAAAAGTGACAAACGTGGGTGTGATAATTAGGCTTAAGCTATGTACCAATTAATTAGGCACAATATATCTTGTTGATTAGTTGGAAAATCTATTCAGATGACAGTTTAAGTTGCAGGTAACGCCCGATGTTCGATTAGGTAAATTAACATCAATATCTACAGAATTTTACAGTTTAATTGCGCAACATGGATGTATTTGTTGCACATTTTCCTCGTTTTCCTCCTGACAATGTAATGTCTACTATTCCGATTATATGTGTATATAATAATTAAATAAATGGGTTAATGATTTTCAAGTAAGAATACTTGTTTTATTTTTCGTCACGGAAGTCATCGCTGATTTTGACGATTCGTACCGTTTGAGAACGGATGGGAAATTGTCCGAGAAAATCAATTCTGAAGACACCGTTGCTCCAAGATTCGCGCGAAAACGCGAAGAGCTGCGAAAGGCACTTTGAAGTATAAAAAAATCGAATTTTTGCCACCGCTAGTTATAGAAAGTATATCGACTGTCAAATAATAGCTCTCGACAAATACATCAAAAAATATGTAGACCTTAGGACTCATACGAGATATACCATTTTAAGTTGGGGAGCTTATTTCGCTTATTTTTTGTTTATTCACATTGAAATTGAAATGTGAGTACCACTAGGTCACCAATAGAATATACTATAGAGATACAGAGTTTTCCTGTATAAATTCGTAATCATATCACTCATTTTAGTCTGAAAGAAAGTTTCATGTTGATCTGAGTTCAAGTGTCTGAAATAAGTGTGGTGTTTAAAAATTATACATACCTAGTTCAAAAGTGATTTTTAACGAAATTAGCCAGTCGGTAAATAGTGCATGGTACACTTTTTGAGGCTTATAACGCCGATGTATTGTTTTTATAGGGTTATATATATAGTTATGACGAGGGTTATGACGTTTCAAAGTAGAACAAAAATGCTAAAATGGTATTTTACAACATTAGGAATTTTGAAAGCAAACTGCTTTGAATGGGAAATTTACCGGGAAATGTATTTCTGATGAGGATTTACTCTAAGATGATTCACTAGGAAAACCCCAAAATTTTAGGATTTCTGAACACGATGTTACTGTAACATTCGTGGTTTCCGAGAAAACGCATTCTAAGACTTTTATTTATCTAGTATTTCTATTACCTAATATTTTTTTTAAATTGTTAGAATAGATGTCTCAGGAATCCGTTTCTGTTTTGATAATCCTAATCGCCCTGGTTTTAATTACCGGATTAATTGTCCGGATTATCGAGTCATTACTGTATTTTTAAATCATCAATTGTTGCTGCTGTAAAAAAAACTTGGTTGGCAAGGTTGTAGTAGTAATATTTTTTTTTATCAGGACAACATCGGCAATAGTTTCCAAGTTGCCCTATGTGTAACAGGGCCGGCCCTAGGTGGTAGGCAGGGTAGGCAACTGCTTAAATTTAGGGGCGCAATTCGAACTGAACTACAACAACAATAAACAAAAAAATATTGCCTGAATCTAGAAAATAATGGATTAGTAAAATAAAATCAAATACAACAGGAGACAGACTTCCTGCCATTCCTATATTTTAAGCTGTACAGCAGACAATAATAGACAATCTTAAAAAGCTCACTACATTTTAAAAAAAAATTAACATCAGATGAATGCTTTGATAACGATATCTTAGAGGTTAAATAATTAGCTAACAAAATGAAAAAATCTGATGTGGCCAGGCACATGACTTTATCATACTATATATAAAATTAATAGTTTAGCTGCATGAGATATTATTTGATCGAGATCGGCTATGCATTAAAATAAAACTAGTAGAACTAGACATATATGCCGTTTAAAGCTGCGTTCGGATATTGTACTCCGTTGACACCGGGTACACCGTCCAAATGACACGTGTTATTGGGTGTAGACAGTGTGAAGGTGCGTTCCGATTGGTGGCAATGGTTGGTAATGGCGGCGGTAGCAGACGAAATTATAGTGTTTCTCACATGTCGTGATGGTGACACATATTAGTTTGCATGTACATAAACTTGAGTCACTAGCAAATTCCATTAGAAATACTATAATGGCGTCTACTACCACTGCCATTAGCACTAATGAAAACGCACCTGAACGGTGTTCAATATCCGAACGCAGCTTGTATTGACAGTAGTATTGTCAAAGCATTAGCGTTTGACACTATCTACACCGTCATTAAAATCACATCTGACATATAATCTGACATATCCTGGCTACTTGTTTTAATGCAGTACGACCGATCTCGATGAAATAGAATTTGCTCATGCAGCTAAACAATTGATTGTACCAAAAAATGTTATAGTCATAAATTATTCAGAATTTCCTCTAGTTTAATTTATTATTTAACTATTTCGACGAAATTCCAGAAATCCCGGCTTATTTACAAAATCTTTCAAAAATGCTAAGACTAAACCTTCAGTTCCTTTGGACCCTTTTTAACAGACAGCTTTTCAGCTCTAAGTTTGGCCATGAAACTTCTAAATATGAAGTTTCGTCCCGATACCTTTAGTAGTTTCTCCGGAATCGTCGCCACAAAAAACGGGTACACACACACCCACATCCACACACACACACAGACATTTTTTTTTACCTTGATCAAAAATGTTCAGGGGACCCAAAAAGACATATTTCCGCTAAAATCCCAAAAATTTTTTTTGGCACGATTACAATACTTTACATACTTCGTATGATAAAGTAAAAATCTGATGTGGCCAGGCACACGACTTTATCATACTATATATATAAAATTAATAGTTTAGCTGCATGAGACTCTATTTGATCGAGATCGGCCATGCATGCATTAAAATAAAACTACTAGAACTAGACAGATATGTCGATTAAAGCTGCGTTCGGATATTGTACTCCGTTGACACCGGGTACACCGTCCAAATGACACTTAAGTGTTATTGGGTGTAAAAAGTGTAATGCAATATGCGAACGCAGCTTATATTGATAGATGTTATTGTCAAAACATTAGCGTTTGTCACCAAGACTACCTACTGTCAATAGAATAAAAAAATCTGACAAATCCTGGCTACTAGTTTTCATGCAGTACGACCGATACCGTAGAAATAGAATTTGCTCATGCAGCTAAACTATTGATTGTACCAAAAAATGTCATGGTGATAAATTATTCAGAATTTCCTCATCTTTAATTTATTATTTAACTACTTCGACAAAATTCCAGAAATGGCGGCTTATTTGCAAAATCTTTCAAAAATGATAAGACTAACCCTCAAGTTCCTTTGGACCCTCTTCAACAGAAAGCTTTTCAGCTCTAAGTTTGGTTATGAAACTTCTAAATATGAAGTTTCGTCCCGATACCTTTAGTAGTTTCTCCGGAATCGTCGCCACAAAAAACGGGTACACACACACACACACATACACACACACACACAGACATTTTTTTGAACCTTGGTCAAAAATGTTCAGGGGACCCAAAAAGACATATTTCCGCTAAAATCTCAAAAATTTTTTTTGGCATGATTACAATACTTTACATACTGCGTATGATAAAGTAAAAAGAAATCATATGAAAATGTAGACGAACCTATACAAAAATCAAAAGGGAAATATAAAATAGTCATAACGACTCTTTTGAGTTTTGATACGAATTCCACAAACCTAAAGTAGTTATTATAAGTAAAAATTAATTAGTAGTGCAAAGTTATGGAAAATGTCTTAACAGATGGAGATTCAGTCGATCTAAAAGTTTTAGAATTGCCTGACGAAATAGTAGTCTCCTCATTTTAGATTTGAGTAGACACATAATTCAGCAGCCTATGAAAATAGTATCAAAATGTTCGACGAATTATTGATGATTTTATTATTAAAATTAGTTAAAAACTATTAGTGATTAAAAAATTCGCCATGAAATGCCTTTCATAAATATCTGAAATATTAAGCTTAGCAAAACCAATTATACACCATATTATAGAAGAAATTTTGATGAAGATTTTGGTAAAAATGTTGAAAGATGTATATTTGAGAGAAGGTAAAAATGGGAGAAATTATGTCAATATCTATTCTGTCAAAAAATATACAAGTTTGCTGATGACAGATGACTTGACAGAAAAGATATTGACATAATATTTTGGTTCTGAAACCCCGTTTTTAACCTACTCCCAAACCTACATCTTACATTTTTAAGTAATTCTTTGTTTATCACGTACCCACATTTTTCGTCTTTAATATGGTGTATAATCATAGGTTAATAATATGGTGACATACAGGCGGGATGTAAATTTTAAATAAATCAAAAATTACAGCCACAACCTGGATTTGAACCAGGGACCTTTGCGTTTCTAGCACAATGCTCTGCCAACTGAGCTACTGAGGCCTATGTCATTTGTTTGACAAGTTATGTCGTTAAACATTTTCATTGGTGTATAATCGTTTTGCTAAGTTTAATACTTTGGAGATATTGATGCAACTGATGCAAGGCATTTCGTGATGATATTTTTAATCAGTCACTGATAGTTTTTAATTAATTTCAATAATAATGTCATCAAAGATTCAGTAAACGTTTTGATATGATGGTATTATTGGTATTTTCATAGGCAGGCGAATAAATTATGATGTTCAATGATTTTGCGTCTAAAATGACTAGACTATTTATAGTCCTTGTTTCCAGAAGGTTCGCGGTTTTAGTTGGCGGTTTTAAATTTATTACCTCCCTTAACATTAAGTCAAATTTAAATTGCTTTAGGAATTTTGACAAGTCTGCCCATAACTGTTGCTACCGGCGCGGGCTATAGATCGTTGTCTAAACTAAAAATAATAAAACATTACTTAAGAACCATGTCTACTCAATATCGAATTGAGTAATACATTTGACCTGAAAGAAGTTATTTGCGATTTTGCAGAAAACAGGTTCGAAGGGGATTTTTTTAATTTAGGTTCAAATTTTGTATATTGTACAATTATTCTTTGTCTTTTTTGTTTTAAAAATATTGTTTGTACTAGTTTTAGATACAATGTTTGTGTTTTTAGTATACAAAAAAATAGGTATGAGTGTAGACCGTATTTTTCTGGATTATGGTTTTTTTTAAATCTGCTTTCTTTGAATTTTAAAGTTTTTGATGTTTGAGCGGCGGTGTGGTTAGCCTATGGCGGCACAAACGCTAGGGCCGGCCCTGTGTGTAAGTACTCTATAAGTGACCTTTAATTTTATTAATTATTTTCGAGCAGTAGAAAGTATCAACATCCTTTTTTAATGTTATACCTTCTCTAATGGATAAATATTTAAATTCAATCAATCAAGCAACAAAATGCATTTTTCAAAGATAAATATTTTTTTATCATTAACACATTGTCATTTGTTTTCAAGCACGTAGGAGAACAAACTAATTAAAACCATGTTTTAAAAGTAGAAAACTATGTACTAATCTTTTCTGTACTTCAACTTATACACGGTGCATCTGAAATGAGTGCATTAATTTTAATGACTAATAGATCTTGATAAATGAAGAAAAAATTTCAATATATTTGTTTTTTATCTCGCACCAGTTCAGAATAATTAATTATTGAAAATACCGAATTTGAAGCCCAACGTGTTTAGGAATGTCAAGTGCAGTTGATACTGTCGGTTTCTAGTTGAGTTTGGCAGGTTTGTCAACTATAATTCTCGGAAAGGAATGACGTAGAAAAAAGACCAGTTTACTTTTAAACATTTTGAAGTTTCTAACGCGTTGGGTTTGTTCATTGTAAATTTGCAAAAATGGCAAAAATAATGTTTCTTTTATTTATTTTAAACTGCCTTTTTTCGGAACTTAATGACGTAATGTATAACATTTGATCCCGGATTCGTATTCATCGTAAGAGGTTGTATGGCAAACGCAAAATCGGAATAAGTTTAATTTAATCATATTTATTTATTTATTGTTCGAAAGAAAAAACAATTTCATTTTGCTGTACTACAATAAATCTACAAATCATAGTTCAAAACGTAATCAATTAACTTTTGAGTCTACACTGAAGAAAAGCATTCGGTAAATTTACCGTGATACGATAGGTAATTTTGTTGCCCATGATATAACTGTAATTATACATTTGACAAGTAATTTTCCAGGACCGATAAGTAATTTTGCAGTATCGAAATAGTATATTATTATACAAGTTTTATAAGACGTCAAATTGGCGCACGAGTTGTTTTGGGCACGACGAGCGTAGCGAGGAGTGCCAAAATGGAACGAGTGCGCCAATACGTCTTATAAAACGAGTGTAATATACTACTTTTTCTACTTTGCGTCATTAATTTTATATAAATTTAGAAATTGTGGTTACTATATTGCGCTAAATTAGAATCTAGGGTATTTCGCGAGTACCACGTGGCAGCACTGTAGTAACTGTCAACTTCGTTAAGGATGAGATCTATGAGATCAAATCTTGACAAAATCTAATTGTGAATAAAATTACTCTACTTTAGCCTACAAGTTAGAATAAATATTCAGCGAGGTCTCAACGATGATCATAATGGAGCTTGGGGCAACACTTTTAACCCTACTGTGATAAATACATGAAACTTAACCTAACAAGTCAACAACTTTAATAGTGGTTTCATAAGTATAATAATCAGAATAGAAGTGTTTGGCGGTGACTGATTAGTTGCTTAGATGAACAAGAACTTACTAAAGAATTGTTTTAACGCCTAACGTTTAATAGCGGTGTCTACCTAATTCCGCTACGTAGCCGTTGCGGCTTATATATTTACAAGCACTTATAATTGAAACCCAATTTTAATTTCGGCAAAGTAGTTTATTAGAATAAATTATACTTAGTAAAATTACATGTGATGGAGGTAATACAAATATGTTGCACACAACCAGAACTAAGACGAAGTCGAAAGCGACGGACAAAAATGAATACGAATTGAGCCGAACAGAATTCGGTCGAAAATGTTACCGAAAACTTATACGTTACATAAACTAAGAAATCCTCTACACTTTAAATGTACTATAGCTTCATACGTGTATGCTGATAAACCATTGATTGCGCATATACAATCTCGTAGCAGTAATTAAAATCATTCATATCTACGATGTAGGTTTGATCTTCGCATAATACCTTATTAAAGTAAATGTGGTCCTTGAATTATATCTGAAAAGGGGATTTGATGTTTAGTTGAAAAGAATGATAACGATCACTTACCAGAGTCGTAAAACATCACCGATAACGTTATGCTGGCGTATTTTGATGAACACAGCAAAACTAAGAAAGCCACAACCTTTGGCCATACTATAGCAGGCTACACGCATGTTTAAATATGTATAGAATATTGATATTTCGCAGTTTATGCGATTGCAAGCGATTAAAAAGAGGCAGTGTGTAGTTATGTATTGCACGTTTGACATTTGGCATTTGATATGAATGTGTACCAATCCTGGCAATCTTAGACAAAAATGTTACTGTTTTCGGTGTTACAATGTGTTAATTGTAACACCGAAAACAGTGTTACAATGTGTGCATTGTGAATGCAAAGTAGAAAAAGTTATTTCTAGTGCACAACTGTAAAATTACCAGTTCGAAACCTGTGCATGCCATGCCGCGCTGCAAAGTGAGCTTGATCGCCTTGATCCCGCAATCACATGGTTATGTGTGATCATTGTAGATGTACAATATGTACATACTAGAGGGGTTGGATTTTTACACAACAGGTTATTTTGCTAGTCAATGCTGTACAATTACCATGGATTTTAGTGTTTATTCTGTAGAATGGCTGTATTTCTGGAATAATGCTGTTCTAAAGGAAAATATACAATCTTAACACTGTAAATTTTCATTTACAGTTCTGGCATTGTAAAATTTTACAATGCAGAGACAGTTTATTTACCGGTACTTTTTCATTGTAGATATCAGAACATTTGACATTTTACCAAGTTCTAAATTTGTTAAAAATATCCCGCTAAACAAGCAATATTGCGACAACTTTCTGTAATATTGTAAGAAGGTAACTTGTGTAAATGTAATTATGTTATGTTGTTACGATGTTTGTCTAACATTATCAACGCAATATTGCAATGACAACATTTTAGCTATATAAATGCAACATATTTCTGGAATCTTGAAACAACATTTCATTGACAACATTTTATCTACATAAATACAGCATATGTTTACAATATGGACATAACATTACATTGAAACATTTTATCTACACAAATACATCTTATTTATACAATCTCCAGACAACATTGTATTGACCAGATTTTATCTACATAAGTGCATCATATTTTTACAAACGCGAGACAACATTTTTGACAACATTTGATCTATATAAATGCATCATATGTTTACAATATGGAGATAATATTACATTGAAACATATTATCTACATAAATGCATCATGTTTGTACAATTTCATGACAACATTTAGTACAAGTTTATTGTATATATTTTAAGTTTATTGTAGTAAAACAAAAAAGATTTTTTTATTTATTTGATAGTTCTATCACATCACCCCTTAAAATTAAACATTTTGGTAATATTTCACATGTCTCGATAATATACATTTTTAATATACACTTCTACAATAACCTTGCACAAAAACGTTTTTCAAACAATATCAGTTTGTTTTATATTTTTATATTTACAAAAATTTCATCATAGACTTTTTTATCAGAATTGCAAAACAATTATTAACAGAATAAACGTAAAAAAAATTGACGCCCCCAAACAACGTTTTCCCGAGCTGCAGCAAAACCGCACGCCGACCCTGCATTGGTAATTACCACCAATACAAATTAGGCAAGCAGCATTAAGCATGACCATCGTGAGATGTTTCATGTTTAACCTCAATTATAATGATTTACACAAAAGAATATTTTTATTTTTGTTTCTTGGATGAAAGCCCTACTGGATTTTTGGCACCGATGTCGAATTTTATGTATCGCTCGGCGGCAGCTCGGAATCTGCAGTGCAGACTTTAATTCGAACCATGCCGACACAAATTCAAATCCCAGTACAACACGCTCTTAGAATAAAAACATCTCATGAATGAAATTGTAGATAAAAATCTCTAATTGGTAAACCTAAAGTGATCGTCGTAAAAGAATCAGTGCCAAGAATAATTTGGAACATAGTCAACCCGTTGCTCGGTTAAATGCTGCTTTTAAATGTGTGCGTCTATTCAAAACAACCTAATCTAAACTGTGTTTAAAACCTACGATAACGAACACATTCGATATCAACAATGTCAGATACACCGTCGGAGTTTTTATTGAGAAATGTTGCGATGATGTTCGTAAGTGAAAAATACGTGAATATTAACACCGAATTTGATTGTGTGGTTAGTGAGGAAAACATGGACGAGGAAGTTACTTTACGCACACGCTACAAGTCCATAAGAGACTCATTCAAGATCAAATCTTGGCCGAAAACATTGATGCGATCTAAATCTACCGACAATACAACAGTAGATAGTAAGTTAGTAAATTATTAAATTAAAAGTAATTATCATTGTTTTCTTGTTTTCTTCAGCGGATAAGAAAATTCGAGTGCAAAGAAGAGCTATTTCATCTTCACCTCAAAACGCAAGTCCTGTTCTTTCGTTAAGGTCAGACAATTTTTTATTATTATACAAAGCGTGTGATTTTATCAGCTTCGAGATAAGCTACCCTTTTGAATGGTGTGCACAGCTGGATATCTTATCAGTTCCATATATCAACACAGTATTAAATGACTTAAGATATTAACATTAATTAAAACATGCGCTTCTGTTACTTATCATAGCAAATCTTATTTAATACATTACTTGTTTAAAATAAGTCATCAAATATTAAACATAATTAGTATAGATATAAAATCTAAATAGTCAAATGAAACCTGTAGTAAGTCTGGATGCCTTCATTGTTATATCCTGTCAACAATATTGTATATTTGGGTTTATGTATTACAGTATGGCATGCGCATACAAACATGGTTGGCAAACTGCCAGTTATTTTGAGGAAAGTTTTAATTTTATGCTCGGAATGGTATACAATTGTCCGTCCTTCTGGCCCTTGCTATGGAAAAGTTTTATATGATGACATTTAGGACATCTTCCATTTTTCTTATTTTATTTTTCGTGTAAACATTGTATGTGGGCCAAGTTAACTCCTAAAAAAAGCCGTTTATTATAAAACAAAGAAACATTTGTTTTCATTAAAACAAAATTATTTAAACATGTTTAAATAAAATAGACCCATGTGTATTTCGTTGATAAATAAATTTAAAAATACAGATCTTGTCATGGGCGCTAGCAGAACTATTACCAAATAATTTTTGTGAATTCATAACTGAATGATTGAAACTTTTTATCGCTAATGTTTTGCATTTTTATCCTAATATGATACCAAAAAAAAAAGAATCAAATCATTATGTATTACTCTTAGGAAATAGAGTTCAATAGTGTAATCATTAGTTCTTGTTTTTCCTTTTTTTTCTTTTTTGATTCCAATTATGTATCCCATTGATGCTATGATATTAGCAGTCAATGTTACAGATTTTTTATTTTATACAGTTGATTCTGTTCATATGTCTGTATTTTCCTATATCCTTTGTTATTTGCTAGCAATATTTTAACAGATTAAATATAGGCAGAACAATTCACAAAAATTAAGCAACATATTGTCGAATTATCTGTCAAAGTATTTTAAGTACTTTGGCCGTGGTTACTAATCATTGGAAGTTTCAAAGTAACACGTAATTTTGGCATTTTTCGAATTTATTGTGCCTGAACCAACGACCGGGGGGAAGTTAGCCATAAAAGTTATCCATAAAACTTTTTTTCATCCGATTTTAATGAATGGCACATTTTTGGAAAGCCCTTAACGTACTGAGTCTACAGTAGTTATTGCAGAGGGCGCAATTCATAACTACTAACTAAAAAATTAAAAAGAAAGTAATTTTTTGTTTAAATTGGCACATTTTTACAATCGCATATCTCCGTTAATGCTTTACCAATTACGACATCTCTTACAGCAATCAAAAGTACAAATGTAGACCATACTTCCATAGTTATTGCAGCCCAACTTTCCACTAATTAGTGGTTTAAAAAAATTCCTGAACTTTTACTATTTTTATCCAGGGATGCGAGTATGGAAGCATACACCGTTCCAGTAGAACAGTGAGCATAACTCCTTTTTATCATCCGATTGTAACAAACTATACACCAAACGAAATAGGAAGCTTGTCTGCACTTATGCAAGTTATTGCAGTCCAAGTTTCCGCTAATTAGTGGTCTAAAAAAATTCATGAACTTTGAATATTTTTACTTTCGAGTATAGAAAATACATCGTTTCAGAAAAACCCTATGCATAACTTGTTTTTATCATCTGATTGTAACAAACAATACATCAAACGAAAGAGGAAGCTTGTCTCCACTTATGATAGTTATTGCAGTCCATGTTTCCGCTAATTAGTGATCTAAAAAGATTCCGGAACTTTGACTATTTTTGTCCATATACGATAGTTATTGAATTCCGAGAATACGCTAATTATTGCATTAAAAATATAACGACTTTGAACATTTTTACGATCAGATGGACTGACTTAAAAAGCAAATCGAAACTAGAAAAATGTAACTAATCTGAAATAAAATTAAATTTATTCACAAAAATATGATTCGAAAAATTGCAACAAAATTAATTAAATAAATTAATTAAACGGTGATGATCACATAAAAGTTAACCGTAAGTGACAGATCGGCATCGTGTAAACACAACACCGTACCGCAAGAGTTCAAGTGCTCAAAGCCGACAAAGGGACCGCTGGTTTTTGCAGGCGGCAAAAGTCGCAGTCAAGCCTTTGTCGGTATGTTGTGGCGCCATTTCCACATCGGAACTGAAAGGCGAAAGCCCAACGTTAGGCAAAAAGTTATCCATAGTTTTTTTACAACCGTTTATAATAAATGATACGTTTTTGGAAAGCTCGCAACGTGCTGAGTATGTCAAATGTGTCATTCATTAAAATCGGATGAAAAAAAGTTTTATGGATAACTTTTATGGGTAACTTCCCCCCGGCAACCCAACGCCCTAAAAACCTCTAAATGGTGTCAAAGCAAACCTTAAACTTTGCACTTTTACGTGAAATCCTGAAAGTTTTGTTTTCTTTATATCGTTGTAAGTATTTCGTTGTTATTAAGTTATATTAAACAGATGCGACCTATTCTATTTCTTGTAAATTGAAAAACAGACATACTGTATCTCAATTTACTTGAAATGCCTAGGGACACACCCTTCACCCCTTAGCCTACGCATATGATCCCGTTATTATGGCACTTACAATATAATTCATTAACAAATTGATAGGTAGTAATCATAACGTAATAGGATACATATATTTCCAAAGTTATATAAAACAAAAATCCGTTGGTATAACTATCTAATCTGTATATCTAATAAGCAGTCTTGTAGAAATCAGAATGCTCAACGGACCGTACTTATTCTCACACTACTTATACGTGCCTACAAAAGTCGCAAAATTTATTGGAATGTTACCGATAACAAGCCCTTTCGACAATCCAAAATTGAACTCCAACCTCTATATTTTTCATGCTAGTGTAATATTTCTACTAATTCTATTTTCGCTTATTTCGTACATAGTAACAATATTTTTTCAAGGGTACTACATATGGTCTTTGAGTAAATCATAATTACAAAACAGTGATAATTTCTTAATAATAATCTGCATAAATTTCAGGACATCTCACAGAATACGCAGGAATTGTTATGATTGTGTTTTTTATGTTCCTTGGTAAGAAATGGGTTTATATTTTAGATATAATGAAATCAGTTGACCGCAATTTGGGAATGCGGACAAACATTGCGAAATGCAACAAACATTTTGTAATTTTGGGGTTCTATATTATGTGGCATCACTGTAAGTAATAATAAGCTAATGAAATTCGAAACCACAGGATTTTGTTTCAGCTGAATACTTTATTAATCATATCAGTAATTACTTTGGATGTCAGTTAGAAAAAAGTGACTGTACGATAACAGATTTCATACTTTTTATTCACAGGGATATTTTCTGGACTTATCAAAAATCTATCGTCCTCTCAGTCGTTTTAGAGGTAGTTAGAACTATTTCGAGAAAAATTACGAATAACAACAATATTTTTAGATAGCCAGGTATTTATCATGCCTGATTTTAACTTGGACGAATATATTTGTTACATCTCTATGTTTACTTCTCATAAAATATTTTGAATATCTGCATATTTTAATTGAAAGTTTACCACAATCAGAGGTAATATGATGATTAATTATTATTTACGATTATAAATTGTTTTGATTTGACAGGAGCAGTCAGAAAAAATGTGGGTTTTTGTGAGACAAAATTTTCAAACACTCGGGAAACTGGTCAAAACTCTCGATAAGGAATTAAATTATATAATTGGGTTTTGCTATATAATCAACACTATCCAGTTCTTCACTGTGTTCTCGTTAACATTTGCGTAAGCAAACAAAGTTGTTCATTCTCGCGTTATAAGATTTTTTTTGCAGGAATATTCATGTCATCAATCAGGTTAATAACTACAATTCGTTGTTTTTCGTTCTTGGTAAAATTGTCTCTATGTCCTATTTCTGCGAAAAATTAACAATGGCATCGAAGAAAACATTTTATTATATAGCGAAACAAAACGTTTTTGGCGATTCTGCTGAAGTAGATTTATTGTGCTGGCAGGTTTCCTTTGACAAAATTACATTTAAAATGTTTAAATTTTGTTATATTGATGTTTCCGTAGCCATAAAAGTAAGTAGTTTGTTACAGATGTAGATTTTTATCATTACGATTTATTTTTAGATATGCGCTGCTGTCACAACACACCATTTGATTTTTACTCGAATAAATAGCATTGAATTTCCTCAAAGTAACAGTGAGTAATTTCAGTGCTTTTTAATTCTACAATTTCAACAATAATTGTTCATCAATACCACAGAAACATATTCTTAATAAATGCGGTGCTGTTCAAACAGAAATATATGTCAAATAAACGTCAAACAAAAGTAGGATGTCATAAGAGTTCTTTGTTTTAAAACCAAACTTCCAACCATAACAATAAATGCCAATCCACTCAATTTTCTTTCTAACGTTCTTTTTATTTGAGCAAAAAGAAATTACTGTCCATTTCAATATTCCTGATGAGACGATGGCACAACATTTTTTTTTACTCTAGTAATACCCTCCAAGTGTGATACCTTATGCCAAGATCGGGAAAAACTTTGCATGTCAATATACCTAATTATATCTTTCATTATTTGTATCGTAAAATTCAGGAAGATACTACTTGAGGAGCTTAATATGTCAATAAAAGAACTAACTCCCTTAGGAGTAGCGTTCATTCAGTACCGTTCTTTCAATACACTTTATGCTTTATATCGATGAGTCGTGAACAATGAAAATAGGGTATATACCTATGCCACTACCCCAGCAACAGCTATAAATGGTTTGTAGTAACGCAAGTATTAACGAGTCTAATATTTAGGTAAATTTCACGTGCCGGTTCTTAGGCCAGCAATAGTGCTATTTATATTTATAATTATGAATGTTTGACCAGCTGTACGTGGAACAGCGTTGTACAAATAAAAATACGTTGCACAATATGAAATATAAATGATCTTGAGTTTTTTTTCAAAACATTTCAATCTGCACGCTGTTTCAAAACTACGTGTGGTGAATTTATAGCATTTAAATAAAATACACTGTCATTTACCTTTGAATTAAGTTTAAATCCAAGCGACAACGAGTGTTCTTCGTTTTTTTTGTGATTTGGAAGTAATCATGTTTGAAAGATTTTTTTATTGAGTTTTTTAGGTTTGTTGGAATGCGTCATTGTTTGCCATTTAGCTTTTTATTGTACGGTTGACTGTTTTTAACTGTTACGATGTTACCAATAGAGATATTAATAAAAATATTCGGGAACTAGCAAAATCAATGGAGATAACTGCGCTTTTCAACTGAATCGCCGAGTACGAAAACAGTACAAGTCCACAGTAAATCCTATGCACAATGCACATGTACTGTTTTGGAATTCGGCGATTCAATAGGGTATTTGACTATTATTGGAAAACCATCTTAGTGTGTTTATTCCTTCACTCTACATTCAAAATGCATTATTTTCCGTAATTATCTCCTCAATATTTCATAAAAATTAGCGTTAGAAATTGAATCACAAAAAGTCCCGCCAAAACGATACTTTCTGTTGTGTGACGTCACCCGTTAGTAGATGTCAAATCGGCCTATATGGTCTGTCAGCATCGGCATCGTCGCCGTTTGGTAATTGTGTTGTATGATGTTGTTTTCACAATTTCTACATAAAAATGGGTTATAAATGGTGTATAACTCCACAATGCAGAAATACGTCAAAAGAAAAACTCCAGATAAACTATTTGTAGCTGTTCCGCAAGATTTGAAACTGCGAAGAAAGTGGTTGGGTCGTAGAAATCCAAATGATATAAATAGCGGCCAATACAAGTGTTTTTTGTTGTGAAGATTACTTCGACATAAGTAAAACTGACTAGAATAAGTTATCTATCGTATTTTCGAACCAGGTATTATCTGACCTGACAGCTTAAGGTTAGGGCTATCCTAACCTACAATTGTATATGTATATGAGATTGGCCTGAAGATGGTTTTTCGACATTCACAAAACAACCATTGTTTTATTCCAATTTATTAACCTACAATGTTATGCTTACATGGCACATTAGTGCTATTAAATTCAAACGGGAGAAGCATAAGAGCGCGTTCGGATAACCCGGTATTGTACGGTGAGTGTGACGCGCTGCATAATAGGCGGACTAACGTCATACGGCGTTTATCTGCATATAAGAGAGAGACAGCCGACCCAGGTTATCTGAGCATTGCTCTCCCCATATCTTACCCTGACAAACCGAACGCGCTCCAAGCGTACTAACGAATGACGTCACTGGAGACTGAGCCAATTATAGAGCGTTTTCAACCACGTGATAGGACGTGAATAAAATTCAATTTTAATTTTGGTTTTTAATAGAAATAAAGCATATTTTTTTTAGTGTGATATACTTTTTAATTATTTCTGTATAAAGTTTATCACTATCAAAGTATTTTGCCCATCGGTTTAAACATGAGCGCGAGAAAAGTGTAAAAAGGTACCCGATTTTAATAGTTTAACTGTTAAGGTGCACGAAAGTTTCCATCCTGTCATACTCGCGAACTATTAATAATCAAAGAAAACGCAGATGTCATAACGAGTTATGGAGTTATAGAGGTTATGACGTTCTGCGTTTTCTTTGATTATTAGTTTAACTGTTGTACATTAATACTCCTATTTTCGTTTTTTTTTCTTCTGAACCCCTTGTTGCTAGATAATCAGATCTTGATCGATTACAATTTGGAGTCTCAATAATTTAACATTTGTTTTTTTTAATGTTTTTATGTAATGAAGGTTGTTAACAAGTTTGTAAAAATCGGTTTTTCACTTTCTCGTGTGTTTCTCAGTTTATGAGCATTTTTGAGATGATCTTGTTATTTTTAGGTCACAATTCATGTTGCGAATGAAGTCAAGCGGGCTGACTTCACATGTTCCGCGGCTGTTTATGCACTACAAAATTTCAGCATATTGAAGCTGTCAAGAGTTAAAAATTGATAATTTAGCAAACCACCACTTTTGACAAGTCACCACTCTGTGGTGATCTCGCCAATTGTATTTCTTAGTGAAGTTGCATATATAATATCGAAGACAGGCGTTTTTATAAAAAGAGAATAAAAAAAGCGCTAGTGTATGGAAGCCACAGAAAAATGCTTCATAAGAAAAGGATGAAAATAAAGCAAATCTATTGAAATTAACGGAAACCAGTTATAAACAAGTAATAGGTACAATACAATCACAACAATTGTTCATAGTATAATATTAATCATATTACTCTGTATTGCAATGTAGGCAATCATTTTTTTCACAGCAATGGTATGGCATTTTATTTTCTTTAGGTAAGGTTACGTTATGGAAGTTTTTTTTTCGAACCTTCACATCGGCTAACCAAGAAAAAATGCCACTACGGGTGGTCTGAAGTAGTCGGTATGCCGAGGGTTTTTTTAACCAAATAATTTAGAAAAAACTTTTAAACAAAAGTTGTTTCTTTTTAAAATACCTATCTAGTAGTACCACATACGACATAAAACACAATGAAGGACTTGGGAATACTCAATTATGCTGTGATATGTCAACGTCTGTGGGTTTGATAACCATGACAACCGTACAACCGTACAACCCGTGGTATTATTATTAGAGGTATGTCCATACTCATGTGGAGTGGGGATGAAAATCTGCGAAAATTTTCGTTACGTTAATATCCGTTGGACGGCGCCAATTTTTGCTTCTTTATGTTTATTTCTGCGTACATAATGCAAATGCTTGAAAGTATTCTGCTTATACAAGGACATTTGTCTGTTATATTCTTTAAATTGTAAGTGACATAACCTCTAAGTTTGACATATGCAATGTTGGTTGTCTATATATCACCTGCGCAGTAGCGGTCGTAAATACGTCCAAAAATTGATCATACCTTTAATGTTCATACTACGGTACAACGGGCGTTTTGACGTTAGAACAATGAGTAATGAGCAATTTGACGTACCTAGTTCTAGCTGACTGCTAGCAAATAATAACGGGTCATTATAAATGATTGTAGTCGATGTAGGCCATGATAACAAATGTAAATATTTCGGGTTGCCGCTCTATTTGAACAAAATACTACTGTTCTACACGCAAAAGTTAAACTGGTTGCATAACCTATTTCAAGTTTGACAGTTGTTTGTGTAAAGCGGCAAAAATTTATTAACTTGGGCTTACTTCGACTTTTTTTTTTTTTTTCGACTACAATCATTTATAATGACCGTGTACAATCTGATGGAACGGAACCCTAAGCGCTTGTTTTTTCTTTGTATTTTCGGCTTTAAACTCGCTCGCTTATTGAGTGACTTTAGATTAATTATAAAACCATTCTATTGTTTCTTAATTACTTAGATATGTAAATAATTTCTAATGCAAGCACAATGACCTCGATTCTAGATTTTTATTTTGTCATTCTCTCATCTGAATTTTTGACGATTATTCATGGTCACTTCCACTTGCTACATGATTACCACTTACCTACCACTTGAAGTTTTCCTTTTTCGTTATTATTAGTTACTGAGTAAATTCCTGGAAATGCAATATCACGAGTTATAAATGTCAGCATCAGTTCGTGGTAAATGCAGCAGAGATTTTTCCCTGTATTGCAGATGGGGGCGACTTTCTGAATCAATACAGTTGCGCCAACGCACCCATGCCACATCCACTTCTCTCATAGGTCTCTAGTAAGAAACACTTCTTAGAAACCAAATTACATAAGAATTTTATGGATATTAGCAAAGCGTTTAGTCGTTTTATAAACAAGTATCCTATTTAAATAATAAGAAAGAACAACAGCAACAATATTTTTTATTAAATGTTATTATTGTTGGATTGCAATATATAGTTCATAATGAATATTGCGTCAATAACCCTTTGCACGAGATGCAAATTAGGAACCTAAATCAATGAATTATTATTACAATAGGTAACTGGATATGCTTTTGGACCAGTCTGTTTCGAATGTTACTTTACCTAGAAGGGCTGCAATGTCAAGGGTGCCTACTAAGTTATTTTCGTAATAAATTTGATCGATTCTGTAGACAGTAAATAAATAAAAAAAAACGAAATTTTATAACGAGCTTATTATTTCCCGAGTGCGCAGTGTCTGGATTTTGGAAGCCCGGCTGCGAGTTGAATAGTACGAGGATCCACAGTTCACTGTAGATTCGGGCTGGCTCACGCGAGGGGGTAGTTTACAGGGAAACATCCGAGATAATTGTAATCACACTCGATTCTACGAGCCTGTTCAGAAAAGGTTCAGACAGTGAACGAAAATCGATGTCAAGGAGTTTCTAGGTTATGCCTTACCCTTTCGCCACAGAAATGTAACCCCGGTATTTGCAAATTACGGTGCTACACCAATCGCCCAGCACGCAAGGTATGAATGTTTTCGATAATAACATATTAGGTATTTAGATTATTTTCATCATTTACAATGATAATTACTAACATAAAAAGTGTTATAACATAAAAATTATAGCAACCATTGATACAAGATGAAGTTGTAAGATGTTGTACTCTAACGTGTGAAATATGTACCTGTGTGGGTTTTCGTATTGTTTTATCATATTTGGAGATTTTTTACAATGGGGTCACGAGTAAGTCCTTGACCTTGTAGAAGAGCAATCTGCTATGTTGAGCTTTCAGAGATTTGTGGAGCTTTCGAAATTCTTTTAGATGCACTGAAAACATTGATAATTCATTAAGATTGACATGCCATTCAAAATTAGAAAAAAGGAAATGTTTTGATGTCTAAATTTGAAGCATTCTTTAAACCAATAATGAAAGAACTTGATGCAATGTTATTACCGACACTGTCCTACAAATATTCAATATAATGAATTATTTAATGTTCAAATAATCTATTTTTTCTAAATTTTCTCCAAAGGGTGTTTCAATGTTCCAAAACATCATTATGGTAGGTACTACCGATATAATAAGTTAGGTAACAACTGCTGGCTAAGAAGTAGTCACCTATAACAGTAATACCTGAACTTTCAGGTGTAACAGCTGATTGAAAGTAATGAAGCAAATTTGGTAACACATATGTTTAAACTGAACCTTCATAGTACCGACTACGGATTGTCCTCGTGATCATATATGCGTTCTGGGTATCGTACAATTTAAAGTTTTATTAAATACATTTGTATGTGTTGTATACAGGTGATATGTTTGTAAGGAATACTCGATTACTTGAAGAGATGCGGAATTGGGGTAGATTTATGTTGAACAATTTTATCCAAAACCAAATGCAATATATATTTCTTAGTTTTGAAGATATCCAAATGTTAGTCAATTGGTTTATTCATAGCTCGCAACGAGAAAATTGAGATTGTAAGTTGATATAAGACAACTTTAAAGATGAGATGGAAACCATCACAGTCAACTTGTGTTCTCACGTTTGTTTGGCTGCAGACGATTTCTTAAAATTATTAGTTTGCTTTTTTGAGCAAAAGTATGACAATTGCCTTACAATAGTTTCACAAGTGAATCTCAGCGATTTCTAAAAATGTGACAAGTTAATCAATTATTTTATATAGAAAAGAAATTGCTTCCGTGTTGCCGTGTGTCAAGATTTGTTAATGCTGACGTTTTGCGAACCATGGTGCTCGCTTCTTCAGAGCTAACTGAATACTGTAGACCTACCAAAGAAATATCCCTTATATACCTGAATTTAGACCTCGCTGCGCATATCTGGAGCTACCGCTCCCATGTGCTTTTCCACCTGACCGCGTTAGGATCGATTTCCAGACCCTACTAATGTCAGTGCCGTCCTCGCGATTGCTGTTGTCAGGATGTTTGTAAATTTCGATGGCTTCACTAATAAGCCTTCGATGATAATTACCCACCCTTGCCAACATCTTCACGTCATCGAAGTCCATTGTGTGTCCCGACTCGTGGCAATGTTGAGCAAAAGCGGACTGTTTGCCTAGCCGGGTGTCCCTACTGTGCTCCTTGATTCGACATTCGATGCTTCGTCCTGTCTGTCCTACATAGCATGTTCCGCACTCACATGTTATCTTATATACCCCTTCGTTCTTCAGGAGTGGTGTGATATCCTTTGGGTTAGGCAAAAGATCCTTTACCTTAGCTGGTGCTCTGAACCTTACCGTGATACCCGATTTCTTCAGTAATCTACCGATTCTCTCTGATACCCCACTTACGTATGGTAAACAAGCGAACCCCTTTGACTCTTGCGGTTCCTCTGAGACTTGCGGTTTTCTTTGTGTGCCACCCCGTATGTCAGGCTTGGTGTATCCATTCTGACGTAGGGCCCACTCCAAGTGTTTCCGTTCGTCGTCCAAGGTGCTGGAGTCGCATACCTTTTCGGCTCTGTTGAACAAAGTGTTAATAACACTTCTCTTCTGTTGGGGGTGGTGGTGTGATTTGGCGTTCAAGTACCGATCGGTATGTGTCTTCTTACGGTAGACTATATGTCCAAGCCTACCAGTTGACGTTCTGTATACCAGCAGATCCCAGAAAGGCAGCTGATTATCCTCTTCTATTTCCATCGTGAATTTGATGGAAGGACTAACATTGTTTAGGTGGTTAAGGAACTCAGTAAGTTTGTCTCTACCGTGTGGCCAAACCACAATTGTATCATCTACATATCTGACCCAGTGCTTGGGTTTGAAAGGACTTGACCTAATGGCTTTTTCTTCAAACAATTCCATGAAGAAATTGGCGATTACCGGTGACAGAGGTGATCCCATGGCTGCACCCTCTACAGTTTATTTTCTAAATGATTCTGGCCGTGAAAGCCTACGTACTTACTTAATTATTTTATACATCTCCATTAGTGGCTTCACTATAGGATCTAAAACAAACGCTTCTAAGTAATGTCTTTTTTAAGCGCCATCTATTCAAAAGTTACTACGATGTGAAGAAACAATTACTATTTTTTTAAATCATTTATCATTTTAAAGTAATATTTAGAAGTGCCAAAGAAACATTGTTGGTACTGTTTTTTTTTAGAATCCATAGACAATTTAAAATTTCAGATTCAGATTCTACGGAAAAGTATACCCGAATGAGTTACTATACCGCAACTACACTGTTTTCGTGAAACAACCCCTAAACAATATTCTAAAATAACAGATAATTATACAAACTATAAAAAGAAAATTAATGCAATTTATTGGGTAAATATTAAAAGTTACATGTCAAACTACAGTACTGTACTCTTAGTTTTGCCCTATCGATCCTAAACCACTCTGAAAGAATTGATGAAATTAAGCACTCTCGAACTCGAACTCGCTCTCGAACCTGATGTTTAATTAGGCCATCAGTGCAAAAGTCCTTCTAGTCAGCATCCCATAGTACGAATTGTGATTCAATTTGCTGATTTAGTCAGTAAAATGAAATGTCGAAAATAGTTGCCTCAGTATTCCGGAAATATTTTTATAATGGGATTTGTTTGAAATAGTTTCATTTAGTTTTAGATTAGATAGTTTTAGTTCAGACCCGGATAAGATAACTTTATCATTTTTTACTTTATCATACGTAGTATGACAAAGTATTGTAAATGTGCCAAAAAAAATTTGAGATTTTAGCGAAAATATGATTATATTCAAAATAGTTAAATAATAAATTAATGTAGAGGAAATTTTGAATAATCTATGTCTGAAATTTTTTCGTAACATTAATAGTTTACAGCATGAGCAAATTCTATTTGTGCGAGATCGGTCGTGTCTGCATTAAAATTAGTTAGCCAGGATTTACAGATATTTTGATTCCTTTCACAGTATTGTGAAAACATCAGAGTTCGACACGGTTTGACACTGCTGTATAGTATGATAAAGTCATGTGTCTGGCTACATCAGATTTTTGATATAGTCCAGAATGTCCAGATATAGTCCAGATGTCACGCACCGTGATATTGAATTTTTTTTGTTTTTATTTGAATTGTTGGTTTAAATCTGATTGTTTGACATCACTACGAAATTGTTTTGTGAATTATAATTAAAAAAAAAGTACGAAATAGCGGCTGTGTTTAAGCAAATCCGGTCGAAAGGTGCTTAATTGGGCTAATTATTATTAATTAACATTGGGTGTATCAGTACCCTAACACTATATCTAACTGATTTAATTTCTCAATTATAGAAGAATGTACCTTCTCTAATAATAATACGGTATGCCTAACCTCATTTGGCAAAAAATGCCTTGTAGATTATTATTATTCATTATTATAAAAGAATATGTCTATTTTCATTAAAACTTGGTGTGTAACATCATTAACATGACATCGTATTTTCTTCTATAAACGTAGAGAAAAATATACAGATATACAGACATGGGCGTAATCAGCTCAAATCAGAAGAGCAGTTTTCTAAATTCAACTTGCTGTATGGGGAAGGGTGCCTATTAGGGTGGTTAAAAAATGCATTGCAAAAATTTTTATGATAATAGAAACCAACGTCTCTCAAATCGTTTCCAAATCCAAAAAATCTGATGTGGCCAGGCACATGACTTTATCATACTATATATAAAATTAATAGTTTAGCTGCATGAGATTCTATTTGATCGAGATCGGCTATGTCTGCATTAAAATAAAACTAGTAGAACTAGACAATTATCTCGATTAAAGCTGCGTTCGGATATTGTACTCCGTTGACAGCGGGTACACCGTCCAAATGACACTTACGTGTTATTGGGTGTAAAAAGTGTAACGGTGGTCAATATCCGAACGCAGCCTATATTGACGGTAGCATTTTCAAGACATTAGCGTTTGACACTAGCTACTGTCATTAGAATCAAAATAATCTGACATATCCTGGCTACTAGTTTTAAAGCAGTACGCCCGATCTCGATGAAATAGAATTTGCTCATGCGGCTAAACTATAAATTCTACCAAAAAATGTCATATACATAAATTATGGAAAATTTCCTCTCCTTTGATTTATTATTTAACTATTTTGACGACATTACACAAATAGCGGCTCATTTGCAAAATCTTCGAAAGATGCTATGAGTAAACCACCAGTTCCTTTGGACCCCTTTCAACAGAAAGCTTTTCAGCTCTAAGTTTGGTTATAAAACTTCTAAATATGAAGTTTCGTCCCGATACCATTAGTAGTTTCTCCGGAATCGTCTCCACAAAAACGGGTACACACACACACACACACACACACACACACACACACACACACACACACACACACACACACACACACACACACACACACACACACACACAGACATTTTTTTGTACCTTGGTCAAAAATGTTCAGGGGACCCAAAAAGACATATTTCCGCTAAAATCTCAAAAAATTTTTTTGGCATGATTACAATACTTTACATACTGCGTATGATAAAGTAAAAATCTGATGTGGCCAGGCACATGACTTTATCATACTATATATAAAATTAATAGTTTAGCTGCATGAGATTCTATTTGATCGAGATCGGCTATGTCTGCATTAAAATAAAACTAGTAGAACTAGACAGATATCTCGATTAAAGCTGCGTTCGGATATTGTACTCCGTTGACACCGGGTACACCGTCCAAATGACACTTACGTGTTAGTGGGTGTAAAAACTGTAACGGTGTTCAATATCCGAACGCAGCCTATATTGACAGTAGTATTTTCAAAACATTAGCGTTTGACACTAGCTACTGTCATTAGAATAAAAAAATCTGACATATCCTGGCTACTAGTTTTAAAGCAGTACGACCGATCTCGATGAAATAGAATTTGCTCATGCAGCTAAACTATAAATTCTACCAAAAAATGTCATATACATAAATTATAGAAAATTTCCTCTCCTTTAATTTATTATTTAACTATTTTGACGACATTACACAAATAGCGGCTCATTTACAAAATCTTCGAAAAATGCTAAGAGTAAAGCACCAGTTCCTTTGGACCCTTTTCAACAGAAAGCTTTTCAGCTCTAAGTTTGGTTATGAAACTTCTAAATATGAAGTTTTGTCCCGATACCTTTAGTAGTTTCTCCGGAATCGTCTCCACAAAAACGGGTACACACACACACACATACACACACACACACATACACACACACACACAGACATTTATTTGTACCTTGGTCAAAAATGTTCAGGGGACCCAAAAAGACATATTTCCGCTAAAATCTCAAAAAATTTTTTTGGCACGATTACAATACTTTACATACTGCGTATGATAAAGTAAAAAGTGGAAAAAGTGCTGACATTTTTATTTTTAACCCTGCCTGTCGAGGCCTTAAATTTACATGGGAAAATGCATGGGAAGAAGATTTTTTCGAATTTTTCAAATAATTGTTCGGGGTTTGGGAAAACTTAAGGACTGGTAGAGGACTTTCCAAGGAAGAATTTGACCTACTATACATATGGATTTAACGCCCCCTCCAACCCACCCCCACAGTGCCCTGAAAACTACCCTTATATGAAAGAATGTACATTCTTCAGTAAATTGATCCTTCTAATCATTTCAGTCTCTTTTTATCATATAAATTAAGTCTAGTGGAACGTTTATAAACATCAATCAGTTAATTTACATTTGTTTAAAGAAATTTTATTTGTTTAAATAATTCGTTTTTCTCGAAAATCAGTCTGAATTCTGTTTTCTGAGTTCGAACTGGCAAATTATCTTACAGTGCCATTATTTATTAAAATTTTTGTTCCTATTGTTTAAACAATCAATTATTCAACTAAAGAAGCGGATGATAATTAATCCAGGTGAGGATAATTTTTGGAAAAAACACCTCCGCCTGGATTTGAACCAGGAACCCTTCAATTTCCGGTTGACTGCTCTCCCATTTGAGCTACAGAGGCAGTGGAAATTTATAGGTTTTTATTAGTCACTTCAGGATTTGCAATCCGAATTTTGAATTAAACAAACCCGTCGTGACACCTTTTGGGGATAGATGGAAGTTTGGTAACTAGGAATCGCTAAATGTTTATTGCTAACAGCTCATGCAGATGAATAAATTCAAGTGAAAATGGTTATTACGTAAACTCGTCATTTATGTAGAATTAACTAAAGAAGCGGATGATAATTGTAGCTCAAATGGGAGAGCTGTCAACCGGAAATTGGAGGGTTCCTGGTTCAACACCAAAAGGTGTATTTTCCAAAAATTATCCTCACCTGGATTAATTATCATCCGCTTCTTTAGTTGATTCTACATTACTGACGAGTTTACGTAATAACCATTTTTCCTTGAATCAATTATTATTCATTTTCAACTTTTTTCTAATTATAATAGAAAAGTCAGCTTGTTTTGTGAAATGAACTTAAATTTCAAATTCCATTTGTTTAATCAATTTTTTTTAGGGAAGTTGAGGAGTTACATTTTTTTTTTAAATATTAAATTTCCTAAAGTCAATCAATTTTATTAATCAGATTTCTTTCTCCATTTCTTATGCTGATTTCCTACCCATGTGTGTCGCAAGATAATGTTGATTTCATGCTGTCTGGAAACTGTCCCCTGTACCAATTTGATGAAATATTGAAACGAATATTATTATTTTATTATGCAAGCAATGGAAATCGTCCCAAAATATAAATGTCGAAAAATAAAAACAAAAATACGTGTCTACTTGAGAATAACACTTGGCCAGACCGATCTACAAAAAAATAATTTTAGGCAAATTTAAAAAAAAAATGTTTAAAGAAATGGCAATTGCTTAAACAAATGTGGGTTTATTAGATAATATAGGCTAGATATCTCGAACATGAAAATAAGTTAATTTCACAAAAAAACTTACATTTCTACCATAATTCGAAAAAAGTTGAAAATGATTTATAATTGATTGTTCAAACAATAGGAAGAATTTTTTTAATAAATAACTTCACTCTATTATAATAAACTGCCATTTCGAACTCAGAAAACAGAATTCAGACGGATTTTCGAGAAAAACGAATTATTTAAACAGATAGAATTTCTTGAAACAAATGGAAATTAACTGACAAATGTTTATAAACATTCCAGTAGACTTATAGTAATGATTTCTACGAGAAAAAAGAGAATGAAATGATTGGAACGGTCAATTTTCTGAAGAATGTAAATTTTTTCATTTGGGTAGTTTTCAGGGGACTGTGCGGGTGGGTTGGGGGCGTCAAATTCATATGTATAGTAGGTGTAATTCTTCCTTGGAAAGTTCTCAACAAGTCCTATAACATTAACATAACTTTTCCCAAACCCCGAACAATTATTCGAAAACTACCAAAAAATGTCTTTTTCCCATGTATATTTGAGGCCTCGATAGGCCTCGATAGGATTTTAAAATCAAAATTTCGAAAAAGAATAGGTACGTGTCCACTTTTTTTGGATTTGGGAACGATTTGGGGGGGGTCGTTGCTTTTTAAATAAAAATAACCACCCTAGTGTCCAGCTGCCTCCCCTTGCCCCCCCGCCCTGGACATGCCCATGTATACAGATGTTGTGAGGGTACTAATCAGTAGGGTGTATCGAAAAAAAGTTTTTTTCGAAATTCAATATTTCAAGTTGATAAAAAGTTGTACCTGTGGACCCTCATATACCACAAAAAAATCTGATGTGGCCAGGCACATGACTTTATCATACTATATATAAAATTAATAGTTTAGCTGCATGAGATTCTATTTGATCGAGATCGGCCATGTCTGCATTAAAATAAAACTAGTAGAACTAGACAGATATCTCGATTAAAGCTGCGTTCGGATTTTGTACTCCGTTGACAGCGGGTACACCGTCCAAATGACACTTACGTGTTATTGGCTGTAAAAAGTGTAACGGTGTTCAATATCCGAACGCAGCCTATATTGACAGTACCATTTTCAAGACATTAGCGTTTGACACTAGCTACTGTCATTAGAATCAAAATAATCTGACATATCCTGGCTACTAGTTTTAAAGCAGTACGCCCGATCTCGATGAAATAGAATTTGCTCATGCGGCTAAACTATAAATTCTACCAAAAAATGTCATATACATAAATTATGGAAAATTTCCTCTCCTTTAATTTATTATTTAACTATTTTGACGACATTACACAAATAGCGGCTCATTTGCAAAATCTTCGAAAAATGCTATGAGTAAACCACCAGTTCCTTTGGACCCTTTTCAACAGAAAGCTTTTCAGCTCTAAGTTTGGTTATAAAACTTCTAAATATGAAGTTTCGTCCCGATACCATTAGTAGTTTCTCCGGAATCGTCTCCACAAAAACGGGTACACACACACACACACACATACACACACACACACACACACACACAGACATTTTTTTGTACCTTGGTCAAAAATGTTCAGGGGACCCAAAAAGACATATTTCCGCTAAAATCTCAAAAATTTTTTTTGGCACGATTACAATACTTTACATACTGCGTATGATAAAGTAAAAAATTAATGACAAATAAACTTTTATCAACATTTAAGCACATTTTTAAAATTATACGAAAATGGTCATTTTTCTAAAAATTGTATCGAATCTAAATAAACTGCAGGCGATCTAAATGTTGCATTAGAGTAATATATTTTTTTATACGGTAATTTCACACCTTAATGTTAAACTTTTTTATTTGAAAAAGAAAAATCACTTAATTTTTCATTGAGTTTAGGCCTTCTGCGGGAGACCTAAATATTTTTCAATTGCGCTAATTTTTTTTTTGTAGTATGTGAAGGTCGATAGGGGCAACTTTTTATCAGCTTAAAATTTTGAATTTCGAAAGAAAACGTTTTTTCGATACACCCTACTAATCAGTGGCGTAACTATCGGGTGTGAAAGGTGTACTGCGCACACGGGCCCACGTCCCAGGAGGCCCACCCGGGCCGACCAATTAGCTTATAAACGTCTAAAGCCTACAGAAGACTAACTTCTATCCAAGGGGTAGTCCAGTGAAATTAGTCAAATAAAGCCATTCACACGGAAAATTTACAGAAAGTCCCATAGATATCGTGTCTGCGTCGCGTGTTATTCATGATCAAATATGACCGACTTTGGTTATTTAACAGCTATTTATATAAAACACACTTTTCTTCTGAAGAACTCATCGAAACCCGTGAACCTTTCACCGCATGTTGATTGGTTTTAAAATTACATATGTCGCCCTTTAAAATAAACCAGTACGTTTTAGAGACGCGAATAGGGTATTTGACTGTATTAAAAATATGGCTTGTATTATAGTCATCCTAAAGATTACAGTTTAAGAAAACTATTTGTTATTACCTTAAAAAAAATATGCTTTATTTTTATTAAAAACCAAAATTAAAATTCAATGTTATTCACGTCCTATCACGTGATTGAAAACGCTCTGTAATTGGCTCAGTCTCCAATGACGTCGTTCGTTAGTACGCTTAGAGCGCGTTCGGTTTGTCAGGGGGAGAGCAAAGCTCAGATAACCTGGGTCGGCTGTCTCTCTCTTATATGCAGATAAACGCCGTATGACGTTAGTCCGCCTATTATGCAGCGCGCCACTCTCACCGTATAATACCGTGTTATCCGAACGCGCTGTTATGCTTCTCCCGTTTGAATTTAATAGCACTAAAGTGCCATGTAAATGTAATCATAACTTTGTAGGTTAGGATAGCCCTAACCTTAAGCTGTCAGATCAGATAATACCTGGTTCGAAAATACGATAGATAACTTATTCTAGTCAGTTCTACTTATGTCGAAGTAATTGTCACAACAAAAACACTTGTATTGGCCGCTATTTATTTCATTCGGATTTCTACGAGCCAACCACTTTCTTCGCAGTTTTAAATATTGCGGAACAGCTACAAATAGTTTATCTGAAGTTTTTCTTGACGTATTTCGGCATTGTGGATTTATACACCATTTATAACCCATTTGTATGTAGAAATTGTGAAAACAATACATCATACAACACAATTACCAAACGGCGACGATGCCGATGCTGACAGACCATATTGGCCGATTTGACATCTACTATCGGGTGACGTCACACAACAGAAAGTATCGTTTTGGCGGACTTTTTGTGATTCAATTTTTAACGCTGATTTTTATGAAATATTGAGGAAATAATGACGAAAAATAATGCATTTACAATGTAAAGTGAAGGAATAAACACACTAAGATGGTTTTCCAATAATAGTCAAGTCATATCGAATACCCTATTGTTATTCCTGTATAATATGTATAATGTAATTGTTGCTACTTGTTTTATACTTTTTCCAGCCGTATATCGTCAAAACGATTACTCGAATGCAGCAGATGAATAGATAATTTATTGTACAGAATTAGAACTTCAATCAATTTCAATCTAACCTTTGCTGTCATCAGACCAATAGTAACCTAGATAAATGTCACTCACGACTTTACCCATTTTTCGAAATCGCTTCTTGTCAATGTCTTCCTTCCTATGGTTTAGCGAGATGGAAGAATTTATGTCTATGGCTAATATTGTTCTGTTGTTTTCCAACGCAATCCATATTTGAAGATATTTTCTATTTCAAGTCTGGTGTTTAAAAATCGATGTAAATAGGTAAACATGGATTTTAGGTATAGGACAATTTACACATGCATTCATATGACGGGGTTACCATTTAAAAAAAATCTACGTTTAGTACTTTTTCCGTGTTCAACTTTGATCTTATAATTTGAACACCTGTCAATGTCAATGTCAGCCATTGACATTGACAGCAAATAATTTTTTAAAAACATAATTGAAAGTGATCTTGAAGTTGTCAGCGTTTATTGAAAAAATCAATATCTGAAAAATGGCACGTTATAGGATATGTAACATACAATTGACCTAAAAATTAACGAAAATTTGAAAAATGCCATAAAATACAGGATTTTCCATTTAAAATCTAAAAGTTGACAGAATTTCCGGTGAAACCGGAAGTAACCAAAAACTGAAAATACTTTAAGAAAAAGAAATATACCCACAAAGACTGATAAGCATTTTATTCTCCCCTCCGAAATCACTTTAGTTTAAAATATCGCATCCAACAACATGCCTTTCCAAGGCATTTCGAGTATTTTTTTGCGTACAGAAAAACGTGTAACGTATTTCAAGTAACAAGATACAAGTCTGTAAAGAAGCGCATTTGAATGATTGAATATTACTTACTGGGAAGTATTTATTTTTATTTAAGTATTTTTCCTGTAAAATTTAAAAAATGCCCTGTAAAATTAAGGTGGTACTGTTAATTAAGGAATATGTTGTGGAATATGTGAATTCTGTAAAAAGAATACAGAAATTTAGCTGGGATCCAATAACCAGCGATGTTACAGTTAATTCTTCTTTTACAGCTTTTTTTGGTAGTTTATCACATTCATTTTCTGTAACATTGCAGATATTTCTCTGTATAGGTATAAACTTATTTGTTCTTTTTAGTTCCTTCAAGTATTACCAAAGGAATGAAGAAGAAAATACAAATCGAACAATGTGAAAACGAAAAATACAAAAAGTACCTTTTACAAATAATTAACAAAATAAATTCATTAAAAAATTGAAAAAAAAATCATTGGTTAAAATAAAAAAGTTATTCTGAGTAAAAGGTTTCATATGGACCTATTGATAACAAGTTAATATTCCTTAAGAAGTAAGAGCCATTTAAAATACTGTTTTATTAATATTTTGTTATTTTTTAAGGCATTGAAAAAATAAATAAGTCCTTATGAAACATTTTAGTCAGAACAATAATTACGTTCTGAAAAAAAAGTGTGGGAATAAACACCGAAGTAGAAGGTATTTGTACACACTAATTTTATCTATAACATATGATCTCTATATTTGCTCTTAAAGTTTGTTAAATAAAAGAGATTGCTCATACATACACAATGTTGAAAACTGAACTGATAAAAGGTAATTTACTCGAGGTGACAATTAAATGCAAAAACATACCAAATTATAGATAAAAATATGTTAAGCACTTTTAAATTTCTTTCATTGTAAAAATTAGTACTTACTTCAATTTAACTTAATTATTTTTTTTAATTAAATGCAGTCACGAAATTTGAAATTACACTTTAGTTTCCTGTCCGCATAAATTTTCGTCTATAATTGCGAATCACTTGTATATTTATTGATTTTCTATGAATGGGACCGACATAATTTTCGTCATAGAAGCTCAGAACTTGTCTGGTGATAGGTTAGTTATCTTATCTGGAATGTAAGATCATATTGAAATCCATCACCGACAACTCTGTTTTTCTCCTAAAGTACCATTATGAGCAGCAGATTCAAATTATAGGTTTATTTTGTCACATATTTGGAAAGGCAAAAATATTGAAAACAAATAATGTTAGATTTTGACCAATAACTTTGCCAGATTGTTGCTTTCTAGAGGTTATTTTGTTTTTATGTAACAGATAATTGTAAGTAATATTGTCAATTGAGGTTAATGAAAACTCTAGAAAGTTGCCCGTTGGATGCAATATCGAAATAACAAGATTATTGAGTTAGAAGGGCTCCAAATCAAAATTATTCCTGGATTGACCTTGTTTATTAATCCATTATTTCAAATAATATTCCCATGCTAAAATAATACATAAAAGTAACACTGAATAATGTGCCCATGAACGGGCGACTGCCACCGCTATTTGTTACAATTTTTCCGCGGAACCTCTGACGACATCTCGCGGAACCCCAGGGTTCCGCTGAACCCCGGTTGGGAAGCACTGCTCTAACGTAACACATGCAACAGAAAAAAAATGCTAAAACGTTCAGTTATCCTAAAACAAACATAGCGCTTTAAAATATACTTACACTTTTTCACTGTGGCTTGTGCAAATATTTGTAATCATTGTTTGAACAGTGCTCGAAATCAGAGATTCTAATTTTCACGATCATTAATACAACGTTTGTATTCATATCCACTTTGCCAGCCGAATATTTGTAATTTTCCATCGTGGAATGGTCGGCGAAGTTGTTTACCTCGCATCAATTTAAGAGATAGTAATTTATGTCCTCACAGAAAAAAATACCGTATGTACTATGCATTATTTTCCACCTTAAAAAAACATTTTTGCGTACCTAGCCATAACAGATCGATATAGGTACTCACAGGCATTGGTGCGATTGAGGATTTAATCACTTTTATGGATTCACAGTAATGAAAACACGACACTGGTTTATTCCCTCGGTAGTGATATTGATGTTTGTTTAGTGTATTCAGTCATAATTTGATTATTACACAAGTTGCTGCTTTTAGCAGACATAAGCAATTAATATTTCATTTATGTTACTTTAAATATCTAACTGTGTGGTGGTCTAAACATCCAGGACGAACTGTATTATGTACTTCCTGGGAGAGATGATTACATTAATGGAGAGCAAGCGCGTAGCCTTGTAATAGTTCCAAGAATATGATATGCAACGAGTGTATAAGTTGTTTAAAAATGTGGTTTGTTTTTGATGAAAATACCTAGGTAAGACGTTTTTTTTTCTTTGGTATAGGATAGGATAGGGTATCTTTTAATGCAAACATGTATGTTACACTCTACATACAGTTTCGGATATTCTACATAGGATTTGATGGTATAAAATATAAAATATAATAACAAATATAGAAAATAATTGAATCTGAAGCTTGACTCTTCTTTTTTCAGGGTCGCTTTCCCAATAATTATTTGCATTGCATCTGCAAGATAGTCGTATGCAGAACAGGTACAAATTTTGATGTTTATTTTGATGTTTTGCACACATTTCTTTTTTTCATAAACGCACAATTTGTTTTTTTGTCTACTTGACTATCTTCTACCACCTAATTAATAAAAAATATAAATATTCATAATTATTTATTCTGTACTTCTAAATGACTAATTAAACTTGATAATGACACTGAATAAAATGATTTTTGGTAGTATTTAACTTATTAATATTTTACATGGTGTTTACTACACCTAGATATAATGATGTACTAAAACTTAGTTTTAATGATGTGTCCTATGATACCAACTTTCCCGATGTTGTTTTTCGTACCTTCAAAGAAAAGTCTAAAGATACAAGGAAATTTCGAATCGCTTTAGGACACGCTTTCGAAGTTTGTTCCTTTATTTTAGTTATAGGTAAAACTACGAGAGCTGAAGGTGAGTCATCGATTCCAGCTGTTATTTTGCTGATACGTTACAGACCATTCCCGTGCGTTAGAAAGAAACGCTTTTTCATGCGTCTGTTCTTACGTTTTTAGGCGATGACTCAACTTCAGCTCTCGTAGTTTTACCTATACACACTTATGTGTGATATAAACATCTCTTTATTTTTTATTCTTTGTGTTCACCACGTGAATATTGGGTAGTCTAAGAGTTAGGCGCCGAGTTAGTGAAAGTAGTGTCACTGTAAGGCACTGCAAAAAAACAAAACCAAACAACCAAATTTAAAAATTAAAATCATGACTTACATAATAAATATAGTAATACATTATAATAAATTAATTTAGCTGTGATAATTTAAGGAAATGCTAATGTTTTCTTTCAATGTTATCATCAGTATTGACTATTTATACGACATAGTGCATGCTTATGTTTCCATAATCTGGATTCAATTTCTATAAATTGTTGACTAATGTCGGTCCCATTGATTATAATCGACACGATTACGTAACAAGCTAGACATCTGCTAATTACATGATTAGAAAATTACCAATATAAGCAGATGTCGTTAGACTAACTCTCCATCATTGATTGAAAAGTTATTCTAGTGATAGAATATCATGGTGTCTTAATGTTTAAATAAAAAAAAACTCTTATATCTATTATATAATATGTATATACAGGGTTAGACAAAATTACCGGAACACCCAAATAATTCCACAACGGTAAAAAATTTCAAAAAAAAAATCAAACAAAAGTTTTTAGACTTTAAACAATCCATCGTTCAAATATATTTTGAATATACAGGGTTTTCATTTTATTATAGAAATCGCGTAAATTTTTTTTTCAAATGGGACACCCTGTATCTTTTTACATTTTATAATTTTAGGACTAATTCTGGACATTGTTTATTAAAATAATTTTTTTATAAAATGCATCATTTTTTAGTTTTAAGCAATTAATTAAAATTAGTCAAAATTACCGGAACACCCAAATAATTCTCCATCGGTAAAAAAAATTCAAAAAACATTCAAACAAAAGTTTTTGACATTAAACAAGCTATCATTAAAATATATTTTTAATACACAGGCTGTTCATTTTTTATGCAAATTTGGTTAACTTTTTTTTCAAATGGAATACCCTGTATATTTTTACATTTTATAATTCTAAGACTAATTCTAATAATTTTTTATTGGAATAATTTGTTTATAAATTTCATAATTTTAATACCTCATCTCCTAGTTATATTCAACGAAGATCTGAATAATATTTGGTTTCAACAAGATGGTGCACCGCCGCATTACGGTGTCCAAGTTCGGAATTATTTAAATTCAATTTTCCCGCAGAGGTGGATTGGAAGGAGAGGATCCATTGAATGGCCACCTAGGTCGCCGGATTTACAAATACTGGATTTTTCTATTTGGGGCCACCTAAAGTCCAAGGTTTACACCAATAGGCCGCAAAATATTGATGCGTTGAAGCAGAGGATAGTGGACGAAGTTCAGAGTATTACTGTCGATCATTTAGACAACTGTTTACGGGAATTTGTTGATAGGTTGGGGCATTGTCAAGCCGCTCAGGGATGGCAGTTTGAAAATTTAATTTAATTGTTTTGTTATTTTTTCTTCACATTGTTATTATTTATCCGTTCGGCTAAAATAAATGTTTTGGAGTTTTGATTAATTGCTGATAATGAAATAATGAATCAATTTAAAAAAACCTTCTTGACAAAGATTCTTAGAATTAAAAAATAAAAATGTACAGGATGTTTAATGAGAAAAAGCAAAAGTTTTCCATACTTCCATAATAAAATAAACACCCTGTATATTAAAAATATATTTGAACGATAGCTTGCTTAAAGTAAACAATTTTTGTTTGAATGTTTTTTGAAATTTTTTTACCGATGAAGAATTATTTGGGTGTTGCGGTAATTTTGACTAATTTTAATTAATTGCTTAAAACTCAAAAATGATGCATTTTATAAAAAAATTATTTTAATAAACAATGTCCAGAATTAGTTCTAAAATTATAAAATCTAAAAAGATACAGGGTGTTCCATTTGAGAAAAAAAATTTACGCGATTTCTATATTAAAATGAACACCCTGTATATTCAAAATATATTTGAACGATGGATTGTTTAAAGTCTAAAAGCTTTTGTTTGAATTTTTTTTTGAATTTTTTTACCGTTGTAGAATTATTTGGGTGTTCCGGTAATTTTGGCTAACCCTGTATATTAGGGTGGGACAAAAAATGTCAAATGTCGGATCAAAATTTAATAAGGGAATAAGAAATCGTTAAAATATCACTCGATCGTATATAATATCCAAAAAACTACCTGAAAATTAATTAGGTAAGAAACGCTCAACAATTTAAGTCATTTGAACATCATATTTGGCACCAGAACCTTGCTCAAATGTTCAGTTTCAGGATAAAATGAAATGTTTGATTAAGTACCAGTAGTACCACTGGGCAACAGCAAACAATTTTCCTGCATGCTTATTTGTGTGTGTATCGTCGTTGTAAAAACACTATTAACACTTTTCCATCACATCACAATTTTCAGAAATTTTGCATAAACTTTATTATCAGATACAATGGCAAAATATGAAATAAATTCATTAAAATTAAAACTGTTTATTATTTTCAAAATCCTGGGACACACCAATTTTTAATTATCAAAATATACATTTTCATTTTTAGTTCAATTTCCGACCATCAATTTTTTTACGTCATTGTTTACGTCATTGACGTCATCGATTTTTTTTTAATAGCAGTTACTTATTTTTCTTATTTTCTTAAATAGGTCCTTTAATTGGTAGTATTATATATAGGTACATTTTGAGGCCTTAGAAATTTTCTTAGAAATTTTCGTAGAAAAGGCAATTCAAAATTAGGAAAATATTAATCATTTTTAGATATAAAATAAGGTTAATGTGATTTTGTTATAACGGCTGAAATTATTTTTTTATTTTCTGAAATCCTGAAAATAGACCCATCAACCAACCGTCCATTCACTTTCCTTATTTTTGGTGGAAATTGAATACCAGGGACAACCCGTAGGCCTCGTAGGCTGTCCTACTATTTTCCCATGTTTTTAGGAGTAAATGTCATTCTGAGTAAGAAGTTTAATTTAGAATTATTTGTTTATACAATTAATTACAAATTTACAGAGTGAAAATCTGAACAAACCTAATAGCAATATTAACTAAAAATACAAACGACTGTATCTTTTAATGGAATTGGAAAAATAATGTCCATATGAAACTTTTTAGTAATTAGTGACATCTGGTTTATATGAAAAAGAGGAAAAAATTGGACAGCTTGTATGTTTGTTTGTGCGGTTACATTGATGCCTTATCCTGATACAAATAGCAGCAGTGTCCCAGTCATACATCCAATGATTGGTCAACAACAAACACACACACACACACACACACACACACACACACACACACACACACACACACACACACACACACACACACACACATACACATACGCACACACACCACTCTTAGGTTTTGTCAATTTTAGCTAATTTTAGGTGACGTTGTAATAAAATATTACAGCGAATAATGTTGTAGTGCGAATAATAATATAACCTGTAACAAAAGAAAATATTTTGCTATCACTATTATTTGCATAATTCATTTTGTTGATTTATGCATAAATAAACACACTATTTATTTAGTTAAATAATGTTAGAAATAAGGCATACATGAAGAGTGATGTGAGTTATTGAATTACGTACAGGTCCAGCGATCCGGCTGACCCTTGCATTGTCTAATTTGCACCGCAAATTCAGCATGCTCGTTCGTTGCAACCGCTATTTATAGACGTACTGATTTATTGTGCCAGTTTGCTTCCAATCCAGGAATCGCTGACCTGTTTCCAAGACTTCCACGTGTCGTCTGCATTCATAGACTTTACTATTTAGCCCAGATCAGTAATGAGAATCCAGAATACAATTTATTGCTGCATGCAATGTTTAATTACTGATTACAAAACAATATTATGGCGCCAATCCTTAATTATCACAACGTGATGTTTTGGTGAACTTTCTTCTCCTTCTTTTTCTCTGTCCGGAACCAAGTCCGGTTTATGACAATTTTTACAAATTATACGAAAAAATATCAATATTCCAGATGTTGTCAAGTATAAAAATAGTAAATATGAAATTTACGTTGTGGAGTCTTTCATTTTGTCCTCAACTACGGTTGACATCGCCTGTATTTTGTTTTGTTCTCTCCAGAAAGTTGACATGTGTCCAGTATTTCATTCCGATTTTTTGTTTCTTTGACTATTTGGCTGATGATGTGACGGAGTCACGAAACGCGTCCCAAGTACATAAATAAACTCTCTGGAAACCAAAGAGGTCTTTTTATTTATTTAATGTTAATGTTAAGGTGACCAAACGTCCTCCTTTAGGGAGGACCGACCTAGTTTTTAAAGGGTCGTCCTCCTGCTTATTATTGCCCTCCTAACGTTCTCCTTTATTGCATGATGCCCTGTTTGTCCTCGTTTTGACCGCTTTTTGTGTTCTGTCCCAGGAAACACATGAACATGTATGAAACGTTAATAAAAAAGTGCTAATAGTAAAAAAAAACAAACGTTTATTTATGTATCCTTCACCTTGCAGCTTCCCCACCAAATTTTACTTTACTTATTCACGACAGCCGAGGTATTCCTTTAAGTTTTCTTAAATGTTTTGTGTGACGTTTACATCATGTTAGGACATGTGGTTTGAAAAACGTTTAAGCGAGACGCAACGTTCGGTCGTTGTTACAACGTTTTCGGTTTTTTTTAATTTCTCTTACGTTTTTTAAACGTAGGTGTTTCCTGGGGTGATACAGTTTAAATTGTAAATATTTACAAACAAGCCTAAATATGAACTAAACATAATTGTTGTAAAGCTTGCTATTGAAAAGCAAGGCAGTCAAATTACAACTATAAGAGAAGAATTACTAAGAACTGTCGTACTTCCGTTTTGGAAAAACAAATCAAAGTTTTGATACGTGATTCTGAGTAAAGAGGTGCATATAGACCTATTTGTTTTTCCCAATGATTAAAAAGTTAAAAAAAATCAATAAAAAATTAAATGAAAAGTAGATCAAACAATAGAAAAACAAGCGAAGAACCCAAGGAAATCCCATCCAAATAAAAAATGTCAATAAGTAGCCAAATCACTTTAATAAAAAAATAAGAAACAAATTGTTTGCTGGTGATTTGTCCACAAAGTAATTATCATTTTGAGTTTTGAGTCGCTTAAAATACATACGGTTTCATTAATATTTCACACAACTGAAACTTTTTAAGGAATTGAATACAGAAATAAGTTCAGATGAGACTTTTCACACAAAATGGCAATTACTTTCTAAATATAAGCATAAAAATCAGCAAAAAACTTTATATAAAGTTTTGGTTCTTCATATCTTTCTTCAATTTATGTATTTTGATTATTTGGCATGTTGTTACGTATGTGTTATGTTTGTTTATTTTGTTACTTGTTGCTCTTACATATTTTATGTCTTATTTTTATGTTTGTTATTTTTTTTTTAAATATTATTTCAAACCGTTGTACCCTTTTAAGGAATTGAATACCAAATAAGTGTATATGAAACTTTTTACGCAGAAGTAAAATTGTTTTCTAAAAATTGCGAAAAAAACTGGGACATTCTGTATATAAAAATATATAAAAAAATATGCCATTACACTTAAAATAACAAATAGTTGATAGTGGCTTTGAGTTGATTTCGGTCAAGTAGTTTTGGAAAGAAATGAATGTCAACTAATGAATTTATAATATATTCCGATTATTATCTTTTTTTTTATACCACCGCATTTACTGTGGTGAGGGGTATATTGAGTTTGGCACAAATGTCCGCCTGTCTGTGTACACGATAACTGCCGTAATTATGAAGTTATTGATCTTAAGTTTGGTATACAAGCTATATATTAAAAAAGGGCAAGTTCGTGAATGGGCAAAACTGGCTAACTTATATATATATATATATATATATATATATATATATACAGGGTGAGTCACTAGAGTCGCGGTGGTAGATATAGCAATTATCTTTAGAGATGGAAAAAAATATTTAATACAAAAGTTGTTTGGCATATCATTTTCTACAACGTAAAATTATTTTCATTTATACTGGGTGTTGCATTTAGGCGTAGCAGAAAATAAATTAACTTTTTTAAATGGAATGCCCTGTATATTATAACATATTATGATTGCGAAGAAAATTGTCTTACTAATTGTATCAGGTGATATTGACGTAAAGCTAATAGTTTCTGCAATATTCAATTTTTTATTAAAAAAATGGCCGTTGCGGGCCTTTTCCGAAAACTACGTAATAGCGTCATTTTTGCAGATATTTTCTTACATCTTTGTCAGAAAATAGCCAATACTAATAGGGAGGTGATAGTGCCCAAAGAAATTTGATGCGCTATACAGGGTGTTCCTAGCACCTAATCAATTTTGATATTTTTCAAATGGCTTTTTCTTGAGTTTTTTAAATGGAACGCCCTATATATTATTTGCTGGTTGCATTTCCCATTAAGTTGTCTTTAATTTATATTAAGTGTGGCATATACATATTTGTACCCGTTTTCGTGATATTTGGAATTTAAAGAAAATGTGTAATAAAGTATACCAATACAGTGCTTTAATATTACACCCTGTATAATTGAGTTAGTTTTTTTCATGTATTTTGTTATAATATAAATAAATTATAAATGTTGGTAAAGTTAAAAATGCTATTTTTTATAAAGATACATTTAAATAGCAGTTACGCTAATATTTTAAGTTAGCTTAGATTTACTTAACCTCGTTGTCATGGAAACAAAAACAAATAACAGACGTGTAGTTATTGCTGTCAACAGACTTAATATAGCTAACCAACATTTGTAATCTCTGTTAACGATGAATTTTAATTATACTAAAGAGGAACTGATAAATATTATTTACATCTATGGAGAAGCCGGCAAAAACGCTCTACTGGCCTCAAGAATTTACGCTCAGCGATATCCCAAAAGACGGCATCCCGATGCAAGAACAATTAATAGAGTTCGGGAACGTTTTGAATCAACAGGTACTATTACTTACAAAAAAAGAAAAAGAACAAAAGCGGCGACACATGAAGAGAATGAATTTCTGGTAGTTGCTAGTGTGGTAGAAAATCCATACTCAAGCACTAGACAAATAAGAAATCAAGGAAAAACCCAATCATCTGTGTCCAGAATAATACGGCGACACAAGTATCATCCATATCATGTGCAACATGTACAGGAATTGAGCGAAAACGATTTAGAAAAGAGATTAAATTTTTGTAATTGGGCAGCTGCTAAAATTCAACAACAAGCAACTTTTTTTGACTTTGTTCTTTTTACTGATGAAGCTACGTTTCATAAAAATGCGTATGTTAACCAACATAACTTCCATTTTTATGCAACAGAAAATCCTCGCGTTATCAGGCCTTTGGACCATCAACATAGATGGTCACTCAATGTATGGGGTGGAATAGTAGGTACCAATTTGCTAGGGCCTTACTTTTTTGAGGGTTTCGTAAATGGTCAAAGGTACTTACATTTTCTTAACAACCATCTACATGAATATTTAGATGATTTGCCGTTTAATATTCGCCAAAACTTAATTTTCCATCACGACGGAGCCCCACCCCACTTTAGTCTGAACGTAAGACAATTTTTGAACAACCAATACCCCAACAAATGGATTGGAAGAGGAGGCCCTACGTTATGGCCGCCAAGATCTCCTGATCTAAATAAGTTGGATTTTTTTTGTGGGGTCATGTTAAGGAATTAGTATACCAGACACCACCTACCACACAAGACGATATGAAGATTAGAATAAGAAATGACATCAGAGAAAATAAGAGAGAGATGTTAAGAATACTTCGAGATCTTTTACCCATCGGATTAATGCTTGTAGAAGACAAAATGGAGGGCATTTTGAACACCTACCAAATCAATAACTACTTGTTGTTTTATCTTTAATTGTTATAGTTTTTTACTAGTTTTATGTTAATGCTTATCAAGTTTAAAAAATAGTTTAATAAATGTTATTAGTTGTGGTTTCTCTTAATTATTTGTTTTTAGTTAATTTTTAGTTGTCTCAAATTATATTAATTTTTCATATTTAGTAACTAAATGGTAATTCCATGTACTTTTCAATTTATTTTGAGCAATTCTGTCAGTTTTTTAATTCAACAAAAGTATTTTTTTCCTTTCTATGTTCTCTTTACAAAAAAAAATCATTAAAAGAGAACCATGTTATGCAGGGTGTAATATTAAAGCACTGTATTGGTATACTTTATTACACATTTTCTTTAAATTCCAAATATCACGAAAACGGGTACAAATATGTATATGCCACACTTAATATAAATTAAAGGCAACTTAATGGGAAATGCAACCAGCAAATAATATACAGGGCGTTCCATTTAAAAAACTCAAGAAAAAGCCATTTGAAAAATATCAAAATTGATTAGGTGCTAGGAACACCCTGTATAGCGCATCAAATTTCTTTGGGCACTATCACCTCCCTATTAGTATTGGTTATTTTCTGACAAAGTTGTAAGAAGATATCTGCAAAAAGGACGCTATTACGTAGTTTTCGGAAAAGGCCTGCAACGGCAATTTTTTTAATAAAAAAATGAATATTGCAGAAACTATTAGCTTTACGTCAATATCACCTGATACAATTAGTAAGACAATTTTCTTCGCAATCATAATATGTTATAATATACAGGGCATTCCATTTAAAAAAGTTAATTTATTTTCTGCTACGCCTAAATGCAACACCCAGTATAAATGAAAATAATTTTACGTTGTAGAAAATGATATGCCAAACAACTTTTGTATTAAATATTTTTTTCCATCTCTAAAGATAATTGCTATATCTACCACCGCAACTCTAGTGACTCACCCTGTATATATATATATATATATATATATATATATAAAGGAAATCTAGGTTAATCGACGGTAAGATACAAAGGAGAAAGGTATTTGTCGGGCAATTCCGTCATACGAAGATCGAAGATCAAAGAAGCAACCGTATATACGTGTTTCGGACTATTAGTCGTCATCAGTACGGTATAGCCAAGGAGCAAGATGGACACTCAATGGAAAAACACGTGTATACGGTTGCTTCTTTGATCTTCGATCTTCGTATGACGGAATTGCCCGACAAATACCTTTCTTCTTTATATCTTACCGTCGATTAACCAGCTTTCCTATATATATATATATATATATATATATATATATATATATATATATATATATATATAAGGAGAAGGGTATTTGTCGGGCAATTCCGTCATACGAAGATCGAAGAAGCAACTGTAGACACGTGTTTCGGACTATTAGTCCTCATCAGTACGGTATAGCCAAGGAGCAAGATGAACACTCAATGGAAAAACACTCAAATGGTTCCCTACAGGGGGTGACCTTAAGAAGTGACGTCGCGCCGGAGGTGACTGGTACACCCCAGGTACACCATAGTCACCTCCGGCGCGACGTCACTTCTTGTCTTCGAATCCTGAAGATGTTGGGACTGAAGCACCAAATTGGCGACATTGGTCACCCCCTGTAGGGAACCATTTGAGTGTTTTTCCATTGAGTGTCCATCTTGCTCTTTGGCTATACCGTACTGATGAAGACTAATAGTCCGAAACACGTGTCTACGGTTGCTTCTTCGATCTTCGTGTGACGGAATTGCCCGACAAATACCTTTCTCCTTTATATCTCACCGTCGATTAACCAGCTTTCCTTTATATATATATATATTAACTTCAGCACGGCTGAAGATAATTTTCTAGTTCAAATTTATCTTTATTCCAGGGAGAGAATTAGCACGGCGGACCTAATAAAAAACAACAAAATAATAATGGTCACCTTACTATCTAGTATCTACATTAATAAGGAAAATGGGGAGTAGCTGTTTAAAAATGTCTTGATGGCGTCATCAGTCGAAAACAATTGAAAAGTTTGCATAAGTTATAATAATATTTTGATTATCATTGATAATGTTTGCTTTTGTTTAATGAAATTCATAAAATTATCAGCTTTAAACAACGGCACTTTTCTATCTATTTTTAGAACTATTAACTTTCACACTTTTGTAAACTTAAGTGCAAACTGAGACATATCATTGTCCATTAATATTCCTTAAATTTGTGTGTTAAGATAAATTTAATCAATACTAGGTTACTAATGTAAAATAACCTCATCCATTAACCTAGAAAATATGAAGTCAAATTGGTCAATTTTAGCGGTTTTCTCAAATTTCATTTCAAAGAGCACGTTGCATTTTGGGTATACAGTATACAGTGTATACACCCCTCATATTTCATTCACTTACAGCTACCTTCTTTTGATTACACCATTACTTATATGATCAATTTGACCACTTATTAAAATATTTTTATTGTTTCCTCAGTCCATTTGAACTAATTTGTTGTTTTTCTTGCAGGCCGATTCCAGCTCCTTTACTGGTTGAGGATCCACCGAGTAGCGACAATGCGAGCGATCTGGAAGACTTAAGAACTCATCCCGACCCCGCGCTTCTAAATGGGTGAGTTTTCCACTGAAATGATAGGATAAACTTCACCTAAACCTTTCTAAACTACATGTCTTCAAACGATAAAAAAATAGATAAAAATGCTAGCTTAAGCATCAAAATAGTAAAAAAAAGCAGACTAACTAATATTGGTCTGTATTGCAACTATTGCTCAACGCATTTTCACACAGAAAAAAAAACTCTTTGAGAATTTGGTATTTACTGCAGTATTTGCAATATTTGATTAATATTTGCATAGTGTATACATAATATAAAATAAATTACGTAAAATCTTGTAGGGAATAATACTGACCAATGACCGCTGACAACAAACTAATGTATCCACAGTGATAACCTCTTGGCTGATAAGCAATAAATGTTCCACATTGGTAATCGATTTTTGCTAAAAAAAATCTAATCAAATTAGACCGGAGGACATTAATTATTTCCTGATTTTGTAATTCGTTGCTTTATGGAGAATTCGCAGGCAGTTGTCAATTGCTTGCACATACAACTGCTCCCTTTATCTGAAATTGTGATACAACACAAAACCCATCACTAACGTACTGCTTGTGTTCATGAGATGTTAAAGTGTTTTCCAATTTGTCTGTGTCATTGAATCTTTGTGGTAAGTTTTGATTTGTTGACTCTTTCTATTTTTTTGTGTTAGAGGTACCACGTAATAAACAAAATCGGTGATAAATTGAAGAAGAAAACACTTTTATATGTACTAATTGTTGCAAAATGATATTTTCCACAATTTTGCAAATTTTAAAGCATTTTAACTGGATCTCAGTTCTCAGTTCGTTCCCAGCTTCGCTACCAGAAACGTATAAATATAGCTTTATATTCGATTATTGTTTGTTTTCTCGGAACCGATGTTAAGGTGTTAAACATATTTTCACGACAGATAGACAGGAGATAAAAGCGTGTTTTCATAATAATATCAATTTTGAATTTCATTTCGATAATACGCTGTGTTCGGAGAATTATTTCTGATGTCAGCAATTATTCGGACAGTTTCACTTAGAACTGCATATTTACTTCACTTATTCCGCTTTATGTAGGTACCCTCAACAATATCTGAATATTTTTTCACCCAATTACTGAAGAAAATATGTGCATTTCTAATGACTTGGTGTGCCAAACTGGTGTGCTTTGCAGACCCTGTTGAATATCTTCGCTGTTCCTCAATCATGAGAGCGATATATATAAATAACCCCAGACTACACAGCGAGAGTTTTATTTGCTATTATGTTTAATTACGTTTTTCTTGAAAACGACATACCAATATTTTATCGACATATAAAATATGGCTTTTCGTCTGTATCATAATTTTTAGTCATATGGACTAACTTAATAATAATTATTTTGTTTCTTAAAAGCCTTATGATTTCTTAACGGTCGGCGTCAAAAGGGAAGCTTACCACATACTACGCAGAAATCTTGCTCGCAACTGAAACGTATACAAGACATTTGTTAGAGACGATTAATTGAATATCTGAATTTGCAAGATTATAAATAGACATCTCAGTTTAATTGTCCCTATAAATTTATTATTTGTTGAGCTCAAATGGCCGCAATAATAACATTTAACGGAGATAAAATAGAGATAAAAATCACCATGTTCTTCTGAACCGAATGGTAGATACAACCATAATAAAGTAAATTGTAATTTAGTCGCCTTGTATATCTAGATTGTAGACATAGTCATAGTCGTCTTGTACTTTATTAAAAAACACTGATCGTGTAAAATAAATTGACACATCATTGCTTCTCTCGTTCAAGCGTTTGATACGAGGTGTCGCTCCTGTTTAACCCATTGATGTAGGCAACCCAAATGAAAATATGTATTGATTTTTGCTTTCATTCGCTTTCATTCATACGGATTCAATCTAATTCGTAAATAGTGTCAAAACTGCAATGGCATTATTGAGGTTATGTTTCTGAAAATTATTCTTGAAACTGAAACTTGAAACTGTGTTTATTTGAATAAGTGAATAATGGTTATAAAATTAATGAAATGTGAAGTATTTATCGTAAAGGTTTAACCGATGTATAACGAACGGATTATTAGTAGCGTAACAAGTGTTACCCTCTATGAATTGGGGTTATATGAATGGAAATCAAAAATGTGTTAGTCAACAGAAGCTTCAGGATTTTTCTGTCACGAATTACAAGTAAATATACAAATAAAGAATGGCACGTATCGATTGATTCGCTGCAGATCGCATCTGCATTTGAGTTTTGACTACTTCTGTACAACCTCGAAAATATAAAATCACACAATGAAATTAGCTGCAGTATATATGTTTCATTGTTTATTATTATTTTCGCATTTTAAACCATTTGATAGCGGTATATTTGTAATGTACCAAGTTTCGAATGTTACATAACATAACACAATTTTATGCTTCTTCGAAAAGAATTTATAAAAATAATGAGTTAAGAAAAATAATGACTTGAGTTGAGTACAATCCCGAACATTTAAACAATTACACAATGAAGTTAGTACCAGCAAATACATTTTATTGGTTATTGCATATTTATACTAAGCTAAGGCATAGTTGGTTTAATCGGGCCCATTTGACACCAGGAACCTACATTTAAGCTGAATCCCGTTACTTATCGCACACACTATATTTGACACACCAATATTTACGATTTAGAGACTCAAGCTTTATTTAAATATATGTCATATCTCTAGCATTTTGGACTTTCAAGGTGATCTGCTATGCACTTCCTGTCCAAATGGGGTTAGCCACACCAAGTCAATAAGAAAATACGCACATTCTTCTATAATTTAGAGAAAGATCAATCAGATATATTTGTAAGGGATATATCAGTATATATCATCAGATATATCAGTGGCGGACTGGGTCCAAAAATATTGGTTGCCAGGAAGCCAGGGGGCCCACCTTTTTTTTTGTTCATGCTGCCGGTATATACATATACAGATGTCTCACTTTTTTCCCCGCATAATTATTTTTAGAAAGCAAATGTCATTCTGAATAACTTTTTTTTATAAGGACTTATTTGTTTTCTCAATTCCTTGAAAAGTTTCAGCCGTTTGAACACAACCACTACACAATACAACGATAGAAAGTAAATAAATTTAAATAAAAATATTTAAAAGAAAATCAACATAAAAAAATGAACCAAAAAATTCATAGGTATGACGCTTTCTATTAATTATTTTTCTAGAAAACGAATGTCATTTTGAGTAAAAAGTATCATATGGACTTATTGGTTTTCTCAATTGAGGAGTTTGCTGCAAGAACGATGCAGCTCCAATTTTTTGGCAAATTGAGCTGCATCGTTCTTGACCTGAGAGGGTTGATATGTGCACTCTTGACAATCGTACTGAAATAATAATTATTTATTCAGTTTACAATTATCCATTTATTTAATTATTTATTCTTGCGAGAGTACAGAAATGTTAGAATTTCGGAAGAACACCACATTGCCACCAAAGCACTCCTTGATTTTGTAATCAGTAGTAACTGGAACATCCCCATAAACTTTAATTCCTTAACATGTCCCGAAATAAATAAATTGAAGTGGCGATTTAGCTGGCTAAGGCGTTAGACCACTACAACCAACCCAACAATCCATTAAAATTCTTTAAATAATGTAGAATATTACGTAAATAAATAATAAAAATTTTAAACAAGTTTCGACTAGTACTAATAAAACTAATTCTCGGATGATCATAAATTGTTCGTTTGTGTAACTCATAGTAGCAGTTTGCAATGACTAAATGTTGCTGCAGAAGAATCATTACATTTGTGCGATTGAATTTCGTCGGGGCAACTAGATATTTTATATTAATTTATGAAATATTTTGCATGCGTATATATGTTAAATTAGATGCTTAATAACTTTTTAGCTGTTGACGATAGACCTACCGAGGTAGAGATTTTAGGAAAGTTGATTTATCGATCTTTCGATGTAAGTCAAGATATACAGGATGTTCCATTTAAAATTCTTAAGTTATTTGACATTTAGCAAATCTCCTGTTATTCAGGATAAGTCATATTTGAATCGCAAATGAATAATAACTGTAAAAAAATGCGATACTTTTACTATGCAAAATTCTTTTATTTCTTTATTCTTGTTAGTTACCTTAGAATGATTTTTTGAAAATGCTCATTTTTGACAATCATTTCACAATATCTCGAAACAGTTGATAATACAAGTTGATGTCAAAACAATTAGGCTAAAAATGTTCATCAAAAATTGCAATAATACACCCTGTAAGCATGTAAATATTTTCTGGCTGTAGGGCGAATGATTATCTATAACTTTTATAACACCCTGTACACCAATTTTATGATATCTTCGAAAGAAAAAAGGTTATTACTTTTTATATCATTGATCACCACAAAAATGCGCAACTTTCTTTCTAATATTTTTTTCTATTCTCATGTTTTTTTTTTAAATTTATTTCGTTTTAAATTACATATTTTATAAATAAATTTTATTTTATTTTTATTGCATGTATAAAAGAACATTCTGTACAAGTGATACATTCCTATACCCAAGTAAAATTTTATTTATTTGATTTTATTTTGTTCATCATAGCATTGACATTTTTATTTCTAATTTTTCTTGGTAAAAACTACCACGTCATGCCATACAATTCTGTACTCTGTGACGTACTGGTATTCCAATTTCGGATGAATAATACTTTTGCCAAAACCTGGTCAATCAAATTTAAAAAAAAAAACTTGTTTTTTATGAAATTTAAACGTCCAGTAAAAAATATCAAGTTCAAATAGTAATAGATTTTAACAAGTTCTCTTAACAAGAGCCCTTTGGAGAATTTTCATTGTTTCCCAAAGTGGGTTTCTTAAACCTCACCATGCAATTTTCTTATTGGTTCATATTTATTGCCGAATATAAAAATAAATTCTTAACATAAGAAAAAAGTATGAACTTGCATATTTAACCTAGGTTAAATATGCACTTACCTGCACTGTAACGTTAAAGTATGCTCGATAATTAAACAAAAGAATAATATCTGGATTCCAAATGTGCTTCCTTCCGAAATTGTAGCTATCGCACAACTAATTAAAGTACATATTTTTATTTTCGGCTATTCAAGTGAAATAGTACAAAATTTCTTTCCTTGCAGGGCACGGCGAGAAGCCGCCGGGCCGGCTTCGATTGCAATAGCGTACTACGTTTGTTTTTACTCTGTGTATATGCAAACATGAATTTATTGCAAATAGGTGGGGCCCTCTTATTGCCTGATATTTTTTCGTGCGGCGGTCCAGTGCAAATTTCAGTATAAATAAATATATTATTAATATTTTCAACATATTGTCTTAAGGGGGCCCCACTTAAGGGGGGGGGGTCCACTTGCCATCGGGCAACCTGGCACCACCTGGCCAGTCCGCCACTGGCTGGTATTCTTTTTACTTTATCATATGTAGTATGTAAAGTATTGTAATCGTGCCAAAAAAACTTTTGAGATTTGAAAGGAAATATTAGTCTTTTTGGGTCCCCTGAACATTTTTGACCAAGGTATAAAAAATGTCTGTGTGTGTGTATGTATGTGTGTGTGTGTGTGTGAATGGATGTGTGTGTACCCGTTTTTTTGTGGCGACGATTCCGGAGAAACTACTAGGGGTATCTTAGAGCTGAAAAGCTTTCTGTTGAAAAGGGTCCAAAGGAACTGGAGGTTTAGTCCGCATTTTTGAAAGATTTTGCAAATAAGCCGCTATTTCTGGAATTTCGTCGAAATAGTTAAATAATAAATTAAAGTAGAGGAAATTCTGAATAATTTATGACTATGAAAGTTTTTGGTACAATCAATAGTTTAGCGGCATGAGGAAATTCTATTTCATCGAGATCGCTCGTACTGCATTAAAACTAGTTAGCCAGGATTTGTCAGATATTGTGATTCTAATGACAGGAGTGTCAAACGCTGATGTTTTGACAACACCTACTGTTAATATAATCAAAATATCTGTCTAGTTCTAGTAGTTCTATTTTAATGCAGACATGGCCGATCTCGATCAAATAGAATCTCATGTATGTATGTCATATGATTCTTTATGATTGTGAAAAAACACCAAGATGGTGCTGATAAATTACTAGTTAATCTAATAAAACACCTTTTTTAAACCTGAACCTGAAAATCTCGCAAAAATTAAAAAAAGTATTATATGAAATGCATTCTAAGAATATTGATGATGTGTATATAAAATTATAGTGCAGTCTGCAGTGTACATAAATGCTAACTAGGCACTTCACTCCTTCGCAGCCTTATGAAAAGCTTTGAGTGCCCATTCAAGCTTAAAATTAGGTCACATTTAATACAGGTCGGGAACCATGGCTGCAATGCGCAACCCTGATGGATTCCTAGAGCACACCCACATAATTTCCTTTCATCAATTTATCCTGTTATCCGATGATATAGTTCATGTGTGGGGCTTAACTAATTGCGAATACGTAGATTGTGGTTATTTGAAACTCGATTATAACGATGTATACACGATTCCACATATGATATACAGCACTGATTTCTCTTATGTCATTTGAAATTATCATGTTTAGATTCATTTCTCGTTTTGTCGTGTATTTTCAGTAAATTTCTTTTTCACTGTTTACTATAAGTATGGGAATGAAATAGAAAAAGAGTACCTAACTTAAAGTGCAATACAAAGTAGTAAAGTGCCAAACCGTGTAGTATTCAACTATTCAATACAGTCGCAAAAGCAGCAATTTTTTTATATGGAATTAAAATTTATAGCTACCGTCAATTAACATAAATACTTTTGTTGTTTTTTTAACAAAAAATAATTAATTGAACTAAAATAAATGATAATCACACAAGCAGTTTGAACCGGGTATTTAGCTTACGTTTATTTTTGTATCCCGGATATATTTTAAATAAAATCATAATTTTGCGTACCTTATTGCTCCGGGGAATATTAGGTGTAAGTATATTCTGGATCATATTAATAAAATAAACAAACGCATTGCCTTAAAAATATTATATGAAGGTTACTAAATACATAATACAGGATGTGAGCTTTGTACCCACGAACTACGTCGTTGTACTTATACTACAATTTTTGATCTAATTATGTATACAAGCCCTGCAAACTAATTAATTACATTGGCGATGATGCCAATAACGACTTTTTTGTCTATTTTGTGTGAAGAACAACGTCTAAAGCGTGGACTATAAAACTTCAACTTGAAACTATTAATTAGTTTACTATCAATTGAAACTAGAACTAGAAAGAACAACAAACCATTTTTTGATGAAACGTATATATACCGGGTGATTCAATTTCGAGCCTCACCATGGGGATCTCGCTATTAGTGGAGATAGAGGCTATGTTTAAATTTGCCAAAGTTTCGTATTTTTGTGCTGATCAATTATCTGAAAAGAAATTTTAGCTATCATTTTACATTTTAAAGATATCCACAAAAACTGAAATGTTAAGATATCGGTTTTAATTTTTTATTCAAAACCAAACGTAGCTAGACATTTGAAACAAAAACATTCTACAGCTACTTTTTAACAAGGAATGCAGTGAATTTTTTTAATTTGAAATACCTTCAAAGATGGCGGCGTAACCATGGCCAACTTTTGTTTTTCTTATGGGCGCCATGTTGAATTTTGGCATTTTCCGATAGTCGTGTTTTTTCTCATTTCCGCAATGTATAACATGTTAACATTATTTTTTAAAATAATGGTGTAATAATAAAAAAACCTTCCGGTACCTAACTGGAGCTTGGTTACAGACCGCCGGACTCGTTGCCAAGCAACGTCAACAAAATGCACTTGGATCAAGCGGCGCGCTCAGCGTTGGGTTTGCAATTTAACCAAATAAACCTTAATTGTCGTTGACTGTGGATGTAAAATGCCTTTTACCAATAACGAAAAGTTATAAAAATTGATCAGGTAACAATCAGAAACTCATATATTGGTGTTTTTTTTTAATTCTCGCCTCTAATCTTAGGTGTACTGGTTTTAACGGATAATAAGATTTTTGGTCTTCATTCCAGGGTGTCTATTCTCGTCATCTATTTGAAGCGAATGCGAGACTTCTCGAATTGTTAGGTGAGAGTGGGGATATCGGCGGTTGCACTGTGTTTGAACGTACGGGCGTGGCGCGTGCGTTATTGTTCTTAGCGACGAGCAAACTTGCTCATAGATACGTTCGTATGGGCGTTTCCAGAGGGAAACCGGTGATATCCCCACTCCGCCCACCTAACCATTCGAGGAGTCTCGCATTTGCTTCAAAAAGATGACGAGAATAGACACCCAGGAATGAAGACCAAAAATCTTATTATCCGTTAAAACCAGTACACCATAGAATAGACGCGGGAATTAAAAACAAAACACCAATATATGAGTTTCTGATTGTTACCTGATCAATATTTATAACTTTTGTGGTAAGTAGTTTATGAGAAAACAAATCGGAAAACCAAACGTCAATTCAAAACTTTATTTCAAATTTTTTTGTTGATTAGTTTAGAGTTTTAGTTTTAGAGTAGTTTTAGAGCGCCTTCAAACACAGAAGCCAATACTATGGAAACGAGGGATGTCAGTTAGATCTGTTTTAATATTCCAGGGCACATACACATATCCAAAATTTTATAAAATTCATTTAGGTTCTTCCAGACATTTTGGCATGTTTCTATACTTTACACGTACACTGTATATTTTGCAGGTACCTATATAACCATGCTAAAACCTTGTAAAATAAATTTCTAAACAAAGTACGTGTGCTAGTAAAACGTGCGTGTGTCGTACACGCGTATAAACAACAGCATTTTTTATCCACACAGGAACCAATTAATTGCTCTTCATTAATGTTATCAATACATAACTAATCTATTCAGAATCGATTTCTGAAAATGGTTAGTTAAAAGTCGCCAGTAATTGTTTTCTAATAGTTCAAGCATTGAATAAAGAATAATTATCGATTATATGCCTTCCCAGAAAACAAATGGCAACATTATTGTTTAAATCTAAAATAAAGGCACAACAGGCGAACTTTTCAGTTGATTTGTCATCGGCGAAATGTTTGTAATGCAGCGGAAAAGTGGGTGGAAATAACGCCCTTTTCACCCTAGCCTGCTTTGGTGGCAGACAGAGCAGTATTGATTTTTACGTGGTAGGCACAAACTCGTCTTTCTTGAAAATTCACAATAACGGAAATTCTCCGCATGTATGACGTAAACACATGATGTGTTCGTGTACTACAACACGTGAGATAGGAACCCGAAAACTTAAAAAAAACCTTTGAACTATTAGACAGACTTAAGATTTACACACAAGAAGAAATGTATACCAAATGATAGTCGAGTTCAAGAACTCTACACCAGACTTTTTCTCAAAAAGGATCATGAAACTGTTTGATCTAAAATTCGATTTAATTATGAGGGTGTTCACCTAGTGAGAACACGTGTTATAAATATGTTTTTGCATATAATTCCTTGTGACGACATTGTAGAGCTATGCTGTTAGCATATTAGCAGAAACAGCCAATAACGGAAATACAAGTATCAACATGGGTTAAAAAATAAATGCTATCAGTAGATATGTAGTAAATATATATAACGCCAACTGATAGCAAGAAGGAAGTCATATTTCATAAAATTCTTTATTTAGTGTGGTGTAATGTAAAACGGACACAAAATGTACAATTGTTATAAAAAAATCAAACACAGAGGAAAACAAAAAAAAAGCTGTTTTGACGTCACCACAAATCCACTCATTTTTACTGTAAACATCAGCATTAAATGTCCTTGTAAATAACCGAAATTTGGTCGACACACATTGTTTTATCACTAAATTAGGGTAGGCCTCCCAAGCCTTTTTATTTCGCTCTTGATGCAATTTAGACTGCTAAATGGTTGAGCTAATAAACTGTGCACTGAATTCATTGTTTTTTTTTTTAATTTCGTGTAATTAGCACTTCACGCGCAACCAAACTCCACAGCGTACGAATGTCAACTGTCTACAACCTGCTATGCAATAATGCACGTCGCCAGTCGCGTAATCATTACGTCACTTCGCTTCTAGACACCGTTGGGGTCGTGGTCCAGTAGTTCTGGTGTACTGGATACTTGCAACCATTTCAGAGTAAACGAATCAATCGACGCGGCGAAATTCGCTCGCTCGCGGGCTGGAATGCAGTTGTCGATACGCACTGTAGCGGTAGCAAACGGTTGCGGCCTTGCTGCGGCCCTAGGCCGAATAGCCGACTTGTGCTTGGAATTTTCGATAAAATGCTCGTTATTTTATTAAATTATATGTTATAGATCGTTGCATATTGATTATTACATTATTATTTACATACAATTAAATTCTTTTTGTTTCCTTGTTATTTTTTGAGGTTGCGCAAACTTGCAAACCAATGCACGAGCCGCCACTGATTCTAACACCTACAGGGTTAGAATGACGCCTCTGAAGTTTGTAAACCATCAGAAACATTTTAAAAGATGATAACAATACTGGTTGCAAACTTTAGACAAGACAGTCCTGTATTTAGTTAACTTTTAGGTGTGTAATTGTGAATTATGGTACATTGTACAAAAATTCAAAACAATGTCACAGTGTATCAAATAGTAGGTATATTATTCTATGTGTAAGTAATGTAAGCAATTACTCATGAGAACGAAGTTTGCAGCACGAGCGGTAGGCTAGTTAGTGTATTAAAAAAAATAAAATCTAGACTATTTTTGCAGGCAACATGTGGTAGCACTGTAGTAACTGCCAACTTTGTACTGCCAACTTTAAAGACGACGTACTAAGCATTCGGGACAAAACAGAAACATGATTCTATTCTTATTCTTTAACAAAATGCCTGAAATTAAGACGGATATTGTGTCAAAGACCCCAGTCACAGTCCACAGAAAATTGTGGATATGTGAGGTTATGTATGTGAACGCAAAGTAGAAAAATTATTTTTTCTACTCCTAATGATGAATGCATTCATTATCATGGCAATTTATGATAAGTAATACCAACCATTCCCCACACACATGGCAAATTTCATTACTGGCTCCTCATACCTTGCGAGTCGTCAGAAATATTTAATTTCTCACTGCTCTAGAACCATATAACCAATCACAGCTCTGGGGTTTTCATTTCCATCGTGTTTTGATACACTGCTTAGCGACATTGTCTAGCGATTGACAACGTCACTAAGTGACAAGCGCACCAAACAATTTTAATCTGTCAAAATCCTGTAAACCGTCATAGTGACATACAGCCGTCCCTATATGCAATAAATTAATTTATAAAATTTCATTGCATGATCGTAGAAAAAGTATAGTATTCCATTCGCAAGTAATGGCAATTAATCACTCGAACGTTTTACAGCGTTTTACTCGCCTACGGCTCGTGCTGCAAACTTCGTTCTCGTGAGAAATAGCTTACATTACTTGCTCATAGAATAATATACTATTATTGCATTAGGGACGGCGGTTTAGGTATTCAGTATTACAGGATTTTGACAGATTAAACTTGTTTGTTGCGACGCTATCACCGCTATGACAACGTCGCTATGATAACCACTGTCTCAACTTCGGAGAAAAGAAAATCCAGAGCTGTGATTAGTTCTAAAGTCGTAGACAGTATTTTATTACTACGACTCGTGGCGTATGAAAAGCCATGTATGAAGTAGTTGCAGTCACAAATTAGGAAAAGCGTTAGGGATCGATCAATCAAAGAATTGCACCAATTATTTCATTGTTACGTTTCGACAATCTTCATCAGACAATACCTGTAAAAATAAATTAAAAATAACTTAATATTAGAAAATAAACAAATAAATAATAACAATAACGCTATTAAAAACTAGTATTATAATATACTATAATAATGAAACTTTTGCCGAACCTTGTATAATAGTAGGTGTCTATAGTTCTACGTCGTCTACAGAAACCGCGAACCGGACAGGTGACTTCCAGTAGCAAAGAGCGGGGCTACCGCAAGAGAGCAAGTCGGCTGTTGTTACCATGACGTTAGGGTGGGGATTGCCAACCTAAAACACAAAGTGAAGGCAACAGTTTTGTCAGTTCTTTGACTGCACGAAGTTGCGGCCAATACTAAGACGATCATAAATGAAATTATAATCACGGTGTGAACGTACTAAAATTGCGAATTTTGAATGGTGGTATGTAACAGAATATAGATAATTTTACGTGCAATGAAATGATTATCTCATGCAGGAGCTAATAATTACAGTAAACTAATGACATTAGCATGTATGTAGTTACAAGAATTTAATTTTGCTTTGTTGACAGTTATCTTTACGCAATAACTAGGAATTATTTTGTACTAATAATTGTTACTGTAATTTGTAACCGGTTATTGAGTAATTTATTCTTGAGTAACAACTTGTGGCCGCAAATCCCACAGACACAAGTCTTGAATGAGAACGGAACTGTAAACCAATATTAAAAACATTATTCATCTGGAATTACCCAGCTATTCTTATATTAACGACACGTAATATTACCACAAACGTTCGCATCGATTACCAAAGGAATAAACACCGTACTTTTTATGCCAAAATTAAGTATAATATGATGCCAAATGTGCCATAAACCTGCTGTGATAAAAACATGTGCATGAGTGATTCTGTAATGTTGTGTTTTGTGCAAGGATTTGAAAAAGATAAGGATGAAAAGGAGCCAAAGTTGCAAATTGTTAAGAACAAGTTACTTAGGAAAAGCAGGTAAGCAACAATAACAGCAGACTAAATTATTTTTAAGGTAAAATATACAGAGCAATTAGTGCCAAATTAATACGACATCCAGTGCACGGTAAATTAGGTGATAACAACCCACCAATTTACTGTGATGGAGGATCATAATGAGCTAAAACAATTTTAATCTTAACAGTATTTTTATGTTCAAATAAAACGAAAAGATAAACGCCAAAATGTATAAGTACTACCTTGAGATTTATAGTTATTGCTTGCAAAGCTCCCTTCTTCTATATGTATAATATTAATTGCTACCTGCCACAACTGCCACCAATTATAATGCATCTATGCATGTTTCCAAAAATATGGTTTTCACTGACCAAAAGTGAAAAGTAGTTACTGCTGTATTTACAAGTACATACATTAGGTCCAACTTTTGATTAATCGAAGGCGAGACGCTAAGAGGGTTGGAGGGGGCTAACCCTAACTAAAAGGGCAAATATACATGTTTAACGGTATAAGAAAATAAGGATATAAAATTCTACTTTGCTCACTCTCTCTTAGCTGGGGTATTAAGGAAGTCTTTGATAATGTATTCGGTTTTTGTTCGCCTGGGCGATCTATAACAATGATTCTGAACTATGATGATACGATACGTAAATGAACCCAAGGACACAGCAAAAACTTGCAGATATTCCAGGCAATAATCAATTTTTTTGAAGAAACCCATCTATATGTAAAAAATTGGAATTTTAGTACATTTTGACGTCCTGAACAATAACTAAGTTTTCGATATAGTAGCACAAACGCGCGGTTTGCCAGAGTGGTAAGATGGAGCCCTAATTCAGTTTTCTCAAAGTGCCTGCTTTCTGGTACATCCTAGACAGAGAATAATAACTAGCGAAGTTCAATAGGATACAATGCTCTACAAGTTTACATGCTCTTCAATAGTTTTTAATTAGTAATTAGTAACTTTATTATCATACTTTAGTCGTTTATTAGTTAGTTTATTTCAGAATTTATAAGAGCGGAATCCGTTTTGATGACTTTTTTGTTATATTACATTAATTTAAATCTGACGGATCAGAAAAATTATTCGTTTTTATTTAATAATAACTGAATTTCCTGGTGATAATTTAATACAAAATATAGAATTTTAGTAGAAACGAAACAAACATTTATCGAAAAATTTAGCGTTGACACTTGGATGCAAACATATGATTTAAAATATACCTAGTTACATATCTTTTTCAGCAAACCTTTATGTGCGGGTTTAATAATTGAACATACAGTTGTTCGTAACATTTTAGTTCACAAACGAGTATGCGAAAAGTTATTATTAATAAACCACCTTTTACTATGCAATTTTCTACACCAATTCTAGAGTAGAAGACGTAAAGAAAGTATCTACTTATACCGGGTGACCCACGCCATAGGTACTGCTGTTTATTCTTTTTGTTTATGAAGCTGGACGAATGAAATTTGGGAAAGTGTTAATAGACAAAAAAATGCCATTATTTGGGATACTCTTGAGGTTAATATGACTTCCGGTTTTTCCGGAAATGACGTCATCATTGAAATTTTAAATGGCACCCTGTATTCTTAGTGCGATATTTTCAATCAGGATGACATTCTGAACACAAAAACATATCGATCGTCAATTTTTATCACCTAGGCAACGCAAAAATAACTTTTTTGTGTATTAATCTAGGCGGCTATGAATTAGTGAAAATAGTCGAAAATTGTCAAAGAAACACTCGCTAAATCGATTTTGGCCGATATTGCGTTATTGGTGCCCTCTAGCATGATTTAATTGGTTTTTGGGCAGTGAGTCATTTTTTTCACGGGTACCCATTGGCCACACCCTGTTTATTCGAAAGAAAACATCTTTCCGATTACAATGATACCAAACACTTGATATTTTGTTGAAATTCGTAGCGTACAAATGTTGTTAGAAGCAAGGAAATCGAAAAAAATATTGACCTAATGATCAAAGTCAGCGTACAAGTCAAAGTCACTCAATGGACTACTCGAAGGAAGTACCCTTAAAAGTCAGTTTCACGCTGCGATTATCAGCAAAATATCAAGCCTTTGGTATTATTGTGTCGGAAAATATTTTTCCTCGAATAATCAGGGTACTTCCTTCGAGTAGTCCATTGAGTGACTCTGACTTGTACGCTGACTTTGATCATTAGATCAATATCTCTTTCGATTTCCTTGCTTCTAACAACATTTGTACACTGCGAATTTAAACAAAATATCAAGTATTTGGTATCATTGTAATCGGAAAGATGTTTTCTATCGAATAATCAGAGTGTGGCCATTGGGTACCCGTGAAAAAAATGACTCACTGGCCAAAAACCAATTAAATCACTCTAGAGGGCGCCAGTAATGCAATGTCGGCCAAAGTCGACTTAGTTAGTGTTTAGTTGACCATTTTCGACTATTTTCACCAATTCATAGTCACCTAGATTAATACACAAAAAAGTTATTTTTGCGTTGCCTAGGTGATAAAAATTGACGATCGATATGTCTTTGTGTTCAGAATGTCATCCTGATTAAAAATATCACACAAAGAATAAAGGGTGCCATTTAAAATTTCAATTTTGACGTCATTTCCGCAAAAACCGGAGGTCATATTAGCCTCAAGAGTATCCCAAAGAACGGCATTTTTTATCTATTAACAGTTTCCCAAATTTCATTCTTCCAGCTTTATAAACAAAAAAAATAAACGGCAGTACCTATGCCGTGGGTCACCCGGTATATTCGGTTTCTTTCCAGCAACTTTCCATGCGAAATAACAATGTTTGCAAAGTTTGCACTGCTCTACTTGCAAATTTTTCGCGACTTAGTAAAAATAGATCCCGTTGCTGACGTTGAGTTTTGATTATCACGTATACAAGCTGGAATCGAAACAAATTCCAGTTCTACTGACATTATACACATTGTTTCATAAATAAAAGATAGTATTTAATATGTCAATTATACGTGACTCAATTTCAAACAAAGTTGTTTTTTTTTTAAGAATTGTATTGTCTAAGTAAACGGATGTGAGTTTATTTTCAATTCTCTCATATCTTCCTGAGCTGTGGGAGGATCCAACCATATGTCGATTGTAAACAATGAAACAAACTAGTTTATTCTTCATTATAATCATCACATTTCACAGTGCAATCTACCCAATAATAATTCATCTGATTTTTTTACTGTAATCTATATACATAGTTGGATACTCCAAAGTAATATGGGAAGAACCTAAACTTAGGTACCTTTATTGCTAAAGAATCCGAATCAAATATTGAAATACTTGAATAGACCACCAAACATCGTTTTAGTTCTCTTAACATCTTAACAAATCACCCTTATGATACAGAATCGCAGCTTTGGGTACAAGATTTGCAATCCGAAAACAGTTCGCACCAAAACCAGAACGTTGACCTACTATAGCAGAACATAATAAGAATAACTGTCGTTTTGCGGGATTTGTACCGTTGGTGATTTGCTAGGCCAAACAAAACCTTGAGTCTAAACAATGCATATCCATGAAAGGAAATTTATAAAGAATAGTCTGAATGTGTGACATTCGCAGGGGTTTTTAAATTAGCAAACAAGATTATATTGACAATACATTTACAAGACGTACTATATGAGTATTTTTTACCCAAGACTATTAAGAATTATATGGATAAATGCGGATTGTGCCTTCTACCAAATCTATGACATATTTGTAGGAGGCACTGTGTACATTATAATAAATATTTCCTGAATCATTGTGTAATTCTGGAATTAATGTATAATATAAGTCACTACGATATTAATATGTTATAAAATTATGACTAAAGTATCTGTTTGAATGAATTCTAATTATATTCAGAACTCTCATTTCGAAATTTCTGTAAACTTCTTTCCACACCAACGCAAGTCCTGAAAGAATTCTGAGAACATTTTAATAGAAAAATTAACCTTAATTTATAAAAAATGTTCAATTATTACTTTTACTTAATTACACAGTTATAAAATTATAAATCAACATATATAAAAATGCAATTTCATAAAATTTTAACATTATATAAAAACAACATGTATTAATCTGTCAATTTTAATAGTTACAGTAATATTTGGTTACAATATCATTTGGTTTAATAAAAATGTGTGCGTATTGCGTTTAATTGACGCAGATTATATTTAATTCTTTATATAATATATCGATCGCAAAAATTGCATGTGGCGTACGGTTGTTTGTTATCGAGGAATAACGATTGACGATTGTTTCAGTTTTGCTTCATACAATGCATTAATTACTTTTTCCTGTTGAAACAAAAGTTACAATATTATCAATTTTAAATAAGCTATATCTAGCGAATTAAAATAGGTAGATTGAAATTCTTATTAATACAATAATACTGGACCAATATGCAATACTTCGGGAAAAAACTACTTTAATAGTAAATATATTATTATTTAACATAAGCCATTGATAAATAGATTTACATTGCTAATAACTATTTTACGTCACATATTGACGTATTATTATCTATTTTTAGGCAGAATTTTGTTATTATAAGTGTGTTATTGTATAGGTAGGTCAACTGTGTATACCGGGTGATTCACAATGGGGATCTCGCTTATTCTTGGATATAGAGCCTATGTTTAAATTTGGCAAAGTTTTGTATATTTGTGCTGATCAATTATCTGAAAAGAAATTTTAGCTATCATTTTTCATTTTAAAGATATCCGCATAAAACTGAAATGTTAAGATATCGTTTTTAATTCTTTATTCAAAACCAAACGTAGCTAGACATTTGAAACAAAAACATTCTACAGCGAAGTTTTAACAAGGAATGCAGTGTTATTTTTAATTTGAAATAACATTAAAGATGGCGGCGTAACCATGGCCAACTTTTGTTTTTCTTATGGGCGCCATGTTGAATTTTGGCATTTTCCGATAGTCGTGTCTTTTCTCATTTCCGCAATGGATAACATGTTGGCATTATTTTTTAAAACAATGGTTTAATAATAAAAAACTTTTTCTCGTTGTTTGTCGTGCTTTTTACGTACTCAACTGGTGCTTGGTTACAGACCGCTAGCGCCGGACTGACCTTTGGATTAAAAACATTCAGATTGTAAAATAAGCAAGTTTATACAACAAAAAGCTCATTTTATAAGTAAATGTTCAAATTGGTCGCCACTTTCTTGAAGGCATAAAATCGAGCCAGCTTTTCGACATGTTGTTATGCTCTTCTAACTGTTCTTCCCGGAATACCATTGACCGCATTTGTTATTCGATCCCGCAGATCCTCGATATTTCTGCGAGTATCGTGATAAATTTCACCGTTCACAGTTCCCCATAGAAAATAGTCCAGAGGACATAAATCAGGGGATCTAGCAGGACATTCCACCACTCCACCATTACCTATCCAGCGATTTGGAAATTCTTGATTCAAATAATTTTGTACAACTGCAAAGTTTGACTCGTGTCTTTGTTTGTAATACTCTCCAAACACGTGTTTGCGGCAATTTCAAATTAGAGGCTACTTCCCGCGTAGAAATCCGAGAATCCTGATTTGTCTAAAAACTAGTAGTTGAATCATTGCAAATTATGGTAATCTAACGTAGGTATACCATTTCCAAAATATCTCTTTGATCGTTTTCAACATTTCCATGAGGATTATAAGAATTGCGGGGTTTACTAAACGATCCGCTAAATTTCTGTTCAATGTTAGGAATATTGTACGATTGAGCATTTCTATGAGAACACTAATAAACCGTTGTCATCATATCACACTTTTCGTTATTGGTAAACGGCATTTTACATCCACAATCAACCACAATTAAGGTTTATTTGGTTAAATGCCAAACCCACCGCTGAGCGCGCCGCTTGATCCAAGTGCATTTTGTTGACGTTGCTTGGTAACGAGCTTAAATTTCTTTTCAGATAATTGTTTACGTCAAAAATACGTAAAATTTAAACATAGGCTCTATCTCGACTATTAAGCGAGATCCCCATGGTGAGCCTCGAAATTGAATCACCCGGTATACATATTTTACATTATATGAACAGTTGTTGAGTGCAAGATTAAAATTTTGATTCTAAAAATTAATAATCAAATTGTCATAGTGATGAAAATTATTACATTGTTATTATATATTAATAGTGCAATAAAAACCTCGTTTTCCTTTCATATTTATTTTATTTTCATGAGTACCGGTTTCGATCAAGCGATCATCATCAGGTCAAATGATCAATTCTTCAGAAGCCTTATAAACGTCACAATACATTTTAAAAAATACATTAAAATTAAACAGGCGAGAACGGTGTAAATCCAAAAACCGACGATGTGGCATTTGCGTGTCAAGGCACGCAAAAAAAACCTTGACACGCAAATATCACATCGTCGTTTTTGAATTTTTGCCGTTCTCGCCTGTTTAATTTTAATGTGTTTTTTAATGTATTGTGACGTTTATAAGACTTCTGAAGAATTGACCATTTAAGCTGAAGCTGATGGCCTGATCGAAACCGGTACTCATTAAAATAAAATAAATAGCAAAGGAAAAAGAGGTTTTTATTGCACTTTTAATTCAACTACACCTTTGAGCATGGACTATTTTAAGCCGTGTTATTATATACCTATAGTCTCTACGAAGTATAGCAAAATAAAACTGCAATTATATGACGTATGATATGTACTTACCTATTATTACGTACACGATCACTGTTAAAACTCGTTTTCTTAATGATAATCACGCGCGTCATCTTATGTTTACATAGACAAATTATTTATCGATAAAAAGAAAAATATTAATTGAACCACAGCAGTGAGAAACCGGCCTGGATATTGGCTACGTCTTTTCAGTGGAGCTTGTTATAGTGCGTTAATAAAATTCTCAAAAACAAAATCTGTACTTCAATATCGTGAGTATTATCATATAAATAGGAATACTATTCGAGGGACATTGACTAGAAGTGTATTTTCGCGTTTCCAGCAATGATGAAAATCTTGGCTCTTGTATATATAGAACTCTTAAGAGAATTACTTTCAAGAAGTCTTGAATGAATAACGTCGTTTATTTCCGTTTTATGTCTCATAACATTCAGTGTTGACAATTTTGTTTCATTTCTGATAAACTGAAGTAATATTCATTGTAGTCATGGTTATTTGAATAAAGAGCAAATATTAAAATAATGATAATAACATCGCATTGCAGCATGCCTTTTGGTGGAAACTCAGCCATCTGATCCACCTACATAAACCGCAGTGTGTTATAAATTTTACGCTATACGACACGAATACGATGACGAAAAAGTTAGGTAGCGCTGACTATATACTGCAAGCTGTGACGAATTTAGTTCGAACGACGAGAAAATGAACAAAAGTTCCTGGCACGCGTCCAGGGATTCCGAAAATTTCAACATCCTCCAATAATACGTAGGCTATAGGTGGATACATTCGGCTGCTATATTCAGTTGTCCAAATCCCATTGATTATTTACAGTGCACATCGGCATATTTTGCGAGCGCTTCTCTCCCGACAGATTCGTGTTTTGCTTTGCATTTTTATTATGCCGTAACTCAGCGAGTGTTTTTCGAACTATCAAAAACCTATCAAAACTTGTATAATGGTATTTCCTTTAGTGTGTGCGTCGTCTTCCAGTGTTTAACGATGGATATTTGGACTTTAAACAGACTTGTAACTAACTCAGAAACACCCGCTGATCTATTATGTATTTGTTAAAATTGTTACTAAGGTAGGTTCCAAGTGCATGCTGCATGGTACATATACTCAAAAATCGTAATCGAAACAATCAAATTTCAAGAAAATAGCTACACAATTGCTATATTTTATTTATATGATAGTAGCTTCCATATGAGTGACCAATTAACAAAACAATCATATTCCTACCATTAAATCACAGTTTATTTTTACGATGCATTGTTATTTGCAATTTTTGCAAGCACAGGGTACAATGTATAAGATACACTTACACGAAAAGATAATTAAAGAATGTAATTTTCCGTATTGAACTATTGAGTTTATCCATTGGACGTTGTGACTATTGCAATGAAATGTCCGGAAAAAAGAAAAATATAATATGTAAGTATAAATCATTTTAAATCATAATAAGCATTAGGGCTGGATTTTCAATGCCAGTTTAAACCCTAAACCGAGTTTAGATATACAAAAAGGTTTAAAATTGAATTGGAAAACCTGTAAACTTGACAATTGAAAAACCTGGAATCGCGTCAGGTATTTTGGGGTTTTGTTTTTGTTCTGTTTGGACTCCCTCGCTTACAACGTAAATAAACGCTGTCAGTGCTACAAAGACATTAGTGACAATTATCATTCATGATTTCAGGTAAAAGTACAGTTTTACAAAGGTTTACTATGAGACTATTTTGAACATTTTGACTTAATTAACCTGAAAGACACATAGTGCTTTTGTCTAGTAAAGTTTTAATATTATATGATGTGAATTTACAGTAGGAATAGCTTTTGTTTGCCCTGTGAATATCAGTGTAATTTTACAACCCAATTCTATTTTTACATTGTAATTGAGATAAAGCAACAATGTCGTTGTAATATCACACACAAACAAATAACTCCATGCAATTATTAGACTTACAGCATTTCTACTGTAATTTATACAATAAGTGATGCGTAATTTTACAACTATTTTCGCAGTTTAGTAAAATTGAAAAGACAATGTTTTATAGAAGACGGTGTACAGAGAAAATAAAATACTAATATCTAGAAACGTGCCCAAATTCAGGCAACATCACTTATAATAGTTTTATTCTCGCCATGTACGATGTAAGAACCATTTCTAACACCGTATCGATATCCTGTATAAAGGATATGAAAAGGCAAAGCACGTGCAAGTAATAGCTATTACGTCACGTACTTGATCGACACATGAAACAGTGGACTACAATAAATACGTGATTAATTACAACTTTTCTGAGTGAGATGCTAGTTCAGGTAATATTCCGTTTCGGTCTTAATTAAAAAGACAAAACCTCAACATATGGTTGTTTGTGCATCTTTTTCCCTAGGTCATTACCACAGATGTCTGAGGTCACACGTTAAATATTTAAGAGCGAGCCAGATACCTTCTGTGGTAGGGAATGGAATGATAGTCGTCATTTTAGATTAAATATTAAAAAGAATAAAATACGTTTTAGGTTATATTAGACCTATTATTCTTAGCATTTGTGCTGTTAAATTTCACTTTGACATTCTACAATAGTTAGTATTTGTTAGGAAGTAGGAAAAATATAATAAGCATCACGGAATGTTCCTTGTAGTTTAAATATGTACCTATTCCGAAATATTCAACAGTATAAAAATACTGTTTAGATTTTCGTCGTTTCTTAATACGATGATTGCTCAATTGACATCAATCCCATAACTAATTTAAAATTACGGCCACAGCGTGATTAAATATCCTGCAACCCATTTGATAAAATATCTTCCTAAAAATTCTGACCAACCCACGACAATATAAGAATACCGTATGTTTTTGGAGCCTTGAATATGCATATACATGTCAAGGCGAGATGCATCTTATTATGATTATTTTTTATTTGAAACACATCTGTATTCTATAACCATGCGTCTGTCATCTGGACTGCCAATCATACCACTTAAAATCATAATGGCCAACTGAAAATATTTACAAATGGCATCCTCAATGGTTTGATACTGAAGGACAACAGTGAGAACGCTATAAATAAAGTAAAGTTCACTGTAATCATTGTGCTAAAGCTTATCTATTTACCTTAGTTTCATCAGTTTCTTGGCTAAAAAAGGATGTTTCTGTTCTTACAATTTAGATGTACAGTGTTTACCGAAAAACCTAGGACAATTCAGATATAGAGATTCATTTTAAATCATCACTTAAACACATATCTGAACAATATACAATGTGATGACATACTAAATGAGTAATTTAAATTTTTCGAGGAAATTTTAGCGGAAATATGTCTTTTTGGGTCCCCTGAACATTTTTGACCAAGGTACAAAAAAATTTCTGTGTGTGTGTGTGTGTACCCGTTTTTTTTTGTGGCGACGATTCCGGAGAAACTACTAAAGGTATTGGGACGAAACTTCATATTTAGTAGTTTCATATCCAAACTTAGAGCTGAAAAGCTTTCTGTTGAAATGGGTCCAAAGGAACTGGAGATTTAGTCTCAGCATTTTTTAAAGATTTTGCAAATAAGCCGCCATTTCTGGAATTTCGTTGAAATAGTTAAATAATAAATTAAAGATGAGGAAATTCTGAATAATTTATGACTATGACATTTTTTGGTACAATTAATAGTTTAGCTGCATGAGAAAATTCTATTTCATCGAGATCGGTCGTACTGCAATGAAGCTAGTAGTCAGGATTTGTCAGATTTTTTTATTCTAATGACAGTAGGTAGTGTCAAACGCCAATGTTTTGACAATAACTTCTGTCAATATAAGCTGCGTTCAGATATTGTATTACACGTTTTACACCCAATAACACGTAAGTGTCATTTGGACGGTGTACCCGGTGTCAACGGAGTACAATATCCGAACGAAGGTTTAATCGACATATCTGTCTAGTTCTACTAGTTTTATTTTAATGCAGACATGGCCAATCTCGAGCAAATAGAATCTCATGCAGCAAAACTATTAATTTTATATATAGTATGATAAAGTCATGTGCCTGGCCACATCAGATTTTTTTTTTTGTTTTTAGGAAACTAAAAATATTCTTTTCATTTTATTCTTTGGCACAAAAAATATATACTGCATTCAATAGTCTAGCTTATTTTCTTATTTTTTTTTGGTTAGTTTATTTGATATAGGTACTATTGCTTTTATTTTAAAATACATTTCCTTTCGCCAAAGAAATCCTATTTTGATTCGAATGAATATATTTGTATACAAGATATACTCACAAATTTATAAGGAAATCGTCACAAATATAATTAGTGTATTCGGCCTTTTAGGAGTCCAGATTTGGCGCTGATGAAGTAATTTTTGGGACATCCTATACATTTCATTGTTGAAATCTCGATGAGGAATGTCATAGTTTTGAAGTGAATCAACCAAAGTAAATATAGAGTATTTAAGTTATTTTGGCAACAACGCAACGATAAGAAATTGCGTATTTTGAGGTTATGACGTCGCTGCCTGACCCACGGTAAGATATATTAATCAGCTGTGGAGAAAACTATCCAGTGGTAACCAACTAAATGCGGATATTCCACATAATATACATGCAGCGTTTTATATCCAGCGTAAAACTACAACACACTTAAATAATACAACCAACGTGCGGTCAATTTTTAATTTCATCGTGGTCCACAAAAACGCCGTGTTTCAGCTCATGAAATTTAAAGTAGGGCCATAATAAATATGTAATAAAGCGTCCATTTATCGGTACAGTTTGTATACATGAATTATGCATAACCACCGAAACAATTTGGTTTGGAAATTGCTATTCCATCGAGATTTTGAAAACCGATACATTACATTATCACGCGATGATGTCCTTTCCCATGATCTAATACTAAGCCAGGATGTCTGGAATAAAACACCAAGTTAAAGCCTACAATGTTAGTTTACTCACTTTATACTATGATTCGTTGAATCTTGACCTTCGTTACATTCACACCGTCTAGTCTAAGCAAAACTGATAATTGCCCAAACAGATTTGTTTGTGCCGTGACGAAGTGAATGGCCGACCGCTATGCAAAACAATAAACATTTCATTCTAGTTTCTGTGAATGAAATGAAATCGATCCATTAAAAATAGTTTTCAAACCATTTGTTTACAATTATTTGTTGGTGAAACTTGTTCATGGATTGTTTCTTCTGTTTACAGGTCATCTGGGAATTTTGGAAGCGCGGGGGCAAGGTCTGCCCCAAGTACACCACAGGGGTTGCTCAGTTCTTCACCAGGCTGTTTCTCAGACACTCCCTCTCAACCTTCCAGCCCTGGGTACATAACTCCATCTATACAGCGTAGCCCAAGTCATAACATCTTTTCAAAATACGACAAGTAAGTACTTTCTGATGTTTTCAATTGGAAGCTAATGGAACCGGTTGAAAAGAGTTTTGTTTTTGTGTGTGATCGTATAAATTCTGGTACCATGTTCCCCTAAAGTCTTTAGACCATACAGTGGGGTTGTGGTATTAGACAAAAGAAAATTAAACCTGAACTAGATAACCAATTTCTGGAATAGGGAAAGGGCCGATGTATCGAAGGGCAACATTCTTTCAACCAAAGATTGTTGCCCCGTAGCTCTGTCAGAAAAAAGGTCACTTTTCTGTGATACATTTTTTAGAACTATGTATGCATTTTCCTTTAATATGCGTTTCATTGAAATTTACCCACAATTTAGTTCATTGCAAGGTCGAGAACAGTTGTAAAATTTTTCGTATACGCTTTCATGCAAGTGTTTAGTTTTTATAAATAAGAATAATTAAGCGATCGAAAGTTTAAATTAAAGTCTATCTATTTGAGATTACAATAACAGTAAAATGTGGTGCGAAACGCTACAGTAAAGTATTTTGTGATTTTACTTCAATCACATTGTATAAGAAAATACACGAAAATTTATACGCGGTCTTATTTGTAATTTGATATAATTATTTGAAGGAAACTTATCTACCGTGTCCGGCAGAATGTTGGTCACTAATGAACACAATTTTTATTGTTAACTTTTCAGAAAATTTTATTCTTCATAAAAGCTACGGAAATGTCTTAAATCTAAAGTGCAAATATTGGAATGTTATTATCTGCTTGCATGTACCGGGTGTTACCAAAACTATGAAAAACTCTTAGGAGTAAAGTACCTTTATGTTGAAAGCTATTCACAATTATTATTTAAAAAAGTGTTTAGAAATCTTAGAGGTTATCCAATATAAAATTATAATCACATTCTCCATTGCATATACCGAGTGTTCTTATTAGAAATATAATTTTTATTATTAAATTCTCAGAAAAATGTATTCTTCATAAATGTGTCTGGATTATGTATCTTAAACCTAAAATGCAAATATCAAAATATAAATTTACTCGCATGTACCAGGAGTTACCAAAACTACCAAAAACATTGATGAGTAAATAAAGTACATTTATGTTCAAAGCTATAGAAAAATGTTATTTGAAAAAACTATATTTTTTAAATATTGGAGGTCTTTAAATACGAAATTATTATCATCTTTTCCGTTGCATATACCGCGTGTTGCCAAAAAGATGAAAATCACATAAGAGTAATGTAGCTTAATCAGATTATACTTTATCAAAGCTATACCAAAATATTATTTGAAAACGTAATTCAAAATATTAGAAGGTATTAAATATGAAATAACGAAGAGTATAATTTCGTATTTAATACCCTCTAATATTTGTAAACACTTTTTTCGAATAACATTTTTGCATAGCTTTTAAAATAAAGGCACTTTAACTCTTAAGAGTTTTTCACAGTTTTGGTAACACCCGGTACATGCAAGCAAATCATTACATTCTAATATTTGTATTTGCATTTGGTAATATTTTAGGTTTAAGACAATCCAGAAGCTTTTATGAAGAATAACTACTCACATTCATAGTTCATTGTTTAAAAATTGGTTATTTCTGTGGTGAGACTATTGTTGAGAGACAAAGTTTGTGATTAGTAAGTGGCTAGAATGCGAATCCGGGCTTTGGAATATAAAGAAAGCTTTGTTACAACTTCAAAGATCATCTAATTTCCAAAGTGTTTAAAAGTGTTTGAAGTAATACTGATAACAATACTTTGTATAGAGATAAATATGATAAATAGGTTCTTAATGGCCTCTACTATCACGTCTTAAAAAATGTATCGATCGGCAAATAAGTCTGAATGCATAGCGTTTGTCCAGTTTCTAGACATTGACTGATGTAAAGTTTCAAATTCTACCTATGCAATTGGTTTAAAAGAAATAGAACAGCATTTTTTTCTGTATTCTCGACTTATTCTAATCCAACCCATTACACCAGAAGGATGCCCGATGAGCTGGTGGCGATGTTAACAACAATTGTGACTCGACCACAGCTCTATCACAACAGAACTAACAACTAACAATTTCCATAGGCCTCATTTTTCACAATTTGGCATTCTTACACCATCCAAAATAACTTTAAAATTATGGAATACTATTAATAGCCAAATATAAACTGCTTATATTAAAACCAGAACCAGAGGTTTTCGAACTTGCCCTCGTTTTCTTACGCTATAGAAAGATTTCGTAAATAATCAATACTGAAAAACATCATCTGCTTTGCTTGACTTGCGGATTGTTCTTTCAAGGAAGAAGTTGATATCTTATTGTAATACTATACAGTCGATGGGACAATAACAAACAAATGTTGACTTTGTGTTTGCTATTTACGGTTTGCAACCCACAAAAAGAGTTGTCTTCCAAATGCGGTAATGGTACTTCCTTAGGTGCTACAAAAAATTAAAATTCCTTTTTAGATCTCTTACTCAAAACCAAAGGAACTACATATACATAAACCTAAACATTTTAATCAATCAAATAACAAAGAACTTTTGTTGTCTATATTGGCACCACGTTGTATTTTGATATTCTCTAAATCTTCTTTGCTTTTCTGTCTTCAATTATTGCAAAAATGTATCATTAACTGAAAATGATACGGCAAATTTCTTTTCATGGTCAGTCATTTGAAAGCGATTGAGACAGTGAGATAGAAGTCTAATAAGATAAGATTTTAGTTTAAAAGCGTTTATAAGCTGCTCTGAATTTCAGAGCGCCATGCTAAATTACAGTCGAACACATATTTAATGCAAGAACATTTTCGACAAAAAGATTGTTTTATCGAAAACAACGTAAAGAATCGCGAGTCCACACTTCTAAAACTGGTGAACAAATGAAACAGATAAAAGCACAAGTTTACCATGCCACCCTTTTGAGGTTCCCAGGACATTGCGTTCCAAAATTCAAGTTTATTGACATTTTGACGTCACTTTTTTCTAAAATATTACATGACAGGAAACTATTGCGTAAAGTTTAGCATTCAGCGCCAATAAATCTATCGAATGAAGGACATTTCTAAATATTTTATTTTACATACAGTGAGCGCGTAAAGTATGGGAACATGACAAAATCTCAAGACGGTCTATTTTAAAAAATCCTCGAACACGTCGCTTTATAATTATCAATATACACCTTATGATATCAAATTCATTTCTTACCTTCAATTGTTTTTAACACATGACATAAATGACATATTTTTAAATGACAACCCTATATTTTGTTTAATGAATTGGGCACAGCCTCTAATTGTCTTAATGGTAGGGTTAATATGATCATATTTATAATATGTAGATAATATTTTTATGGCCTTACATAAGAAAATTTTCGAGAAAGAGACAATTGAAGGTTATGAAACAAAAGTGACAAAATCTCCGGAACGGCTCGACCGAATTTAACGAAATTTTGGAATTAAGTATTTTGCAACCATGTGAAGTTACTGGCGTTATTATAGTTGATGCAACGTTTACAGTTTCTGAGATATAACCTCAAACTTTTGAATTTGAAATAGAACAGCCTGTATATTTTGACATTTTCTGTTATAGTCTTCATTATAATATCAAAAACATCAAAAATTAACAAAAAAAAATTGAAAACAAAACATTATTACATTTTCTACTGCAACCACTCTAGTTGGTTTATGAGGATTCTCAACCATTGACAAGAACACATTGTTTTGAATTTGATCGGTTTATTTTTCTTGTTGATATTTTTTTGTTATCAATTTTTTCTTTCTTAATTTTTAGACCTAAGTAATAAAGGTTTTTGTGAATTTCTAGATGTTTTTGATATAATACTGTAACAAGCGTAGTAACATTCAATGGACAATGGAAGACTGTAGTAGAAAATGTCAACATATACAGGCTGTTCTATTTCAAATTCAAAAGTTTGAGGTTATATCTCAGAAACTGTACACAATGCATCAACGATAATAACGCCAGTGACTTCAGATGGTTGCAAAATACTTAATTCCAAAATTTCATTAAATTCGGTCGTGCCGTTCTGGAGATTTTGTCACTTTTATTTCATAACCTTCAATTGTTTTTCTCTAAAATTTTCTTATGTAAGGCCATAAAAATATTGTGCTACCATTAAGACAATTAAAAGATCTGTCAAATTCATTAAAAAAATATATGGTTGTCATTTAAAAAAAATGTCGATAACGTCATCTGTTAAAAACAATTGAAGCTAAAAAAATTAATTTGATATCATAAGGTGTATTTTGATAATTATAAATCGATGTGTAAGAGGATTTTTTAAAATAGTAAACCGTTCTTGAAATTTTGTCATGTTTCCATACTTTACCACTGTATATTGTTTTTAATTATATTGATTTTTTTCTGCAAAAATTAAATACCTGTTTTAACCGTTTTTTTTTTAATTTGAAATTCGAAAAGCAGTTGTTTAAAATCCATTCATTGTATCACTAGTTCGATTGTTTGTTGCCAATTAACCGTACGGAGCGATACATTGCAATATTCAATTTATAGGTGCCTGAATATAATCGATAAAGTTTAACGGTGTTATAATTTTAACAGTCTTTGATAACATTCGTATTGTAAACACCCGTGCGTGTTGATCATTATCAGCCTTATCTTGTATTTACGCTGATAAGTGATAATGTAACATATTATTCATTAGACCACACAAAGATTGTACTACCGCGGCTTTTACAGTCTGGTGGTTTTGTAATATGTAGAACGTAGGTACAACGTCAAACAATAACAGTTAAAATAACGATAATAATTTATTTAAAAAAGAAACGCTGTATAACAAACCGGGGGGAAGTTAGCCGTAAAAGTTATCCATAAAACTTTTTTTCATCCGATTTTAATGAATGACACATTTTTGGAAATCCCTTAACGTACCGAGTCTACAGTAGTTATTGCAGAGGGCGCAATTCATAACTACTACCTAAAAAATTAAAAAGAAAGTCATTTTTTGCTTAAATTGGCACATTTTTACAATCTCATATCTCCGTTAATCCTTTACCAATTACGACATCTCTTACAGCAATCAAAAGTACAAATGTAGACCATACTTCCATAGTTATTGCAGTCCAAGTTTCCGCTAATTAGTGGTCTAAAAAAATTCATGAACTTTGACTATTTTTATCAACGGATGCGAGTATGGACGCATACACCGTTTCAGTAGAACAGTGAGCATAACCCCTTTTTATCATCCGATTGTAACAAACTATACACCAAACGAAAGAGGAAGCTTGTCTGCACTTATGCAAGTTATTGAAAGAAAGTTTTATGGATAGCTTTTATGGCTAACTTCCCCCCGGTGTATAACAATAGGTGTATTATTGTATTGCTATTAGACATAACCAAGGAAATTTCTATTTGATTTTAAGATTAGAACCGGAACCCAATCAGATCAAGTTAATAAAAAAAGATGGTAAAAATTAATGAACTGCATAAATTCAAATTCAGACTAAATTAATGCAAATGGTACTGTGCGTATTTGGTTGTTAGTGTCTCAGATCCAAAATCTCAGGGATTGGCAAATAAATAGGTTTGAATAAACGTTGAGACCTTCTCAAAATAGAACTGAATAATTTGAGTAACCTAGTTAGATGATAATAAAAGTCGTAGGTGCACGATTTGTGTTCAAATTCCATTGTATCCTACATTCAAAACCGATTCATCGCTGTTTCCTTTAAATTCGTCAAAATCTATATACATACATAAATACCATCCTAAACAGATTACCCAGAAAAATGACGCAACTAGTCCGACAAATCTTGCCAAATTATAATGAAACAATTTTTCAACTGTCAAAATCTTAAATCAACAAACGGCCGAAACGTTTCCTGGAATATTCCCACGTCAGTCAAACAAAAAAAAAGCTAAACCAATAATTATCTCGCGCTTTGCAAAATTTTAATAAAATATTTCGGCGCAATATTTGTATCATACTTGATGAAATTGATAAGACCACATGTGCTAGTGATATGCAATTCGAACACCTGGTCTGGCTTATAGATAGATCGGGAGATAAAGTTGATGACGGGGCGATAACATAACACATATTACTGCTAATTTATCAGATAAACATTGAAAATAATAATACTGAACTTATTAATAACATGGTTTGGACATATTGGGAATAACATAATTTGTTAATCAAATACAAAATAAGCTGAATGTAGCATCTGTGATTGTGGAAATCAATAACAAAACGAGTGGAATCGAACAAAACGACAAAACGACGTACTAATATAATAAATAATTTCAACAAAATCAATGTTTGTACGGTTTTTGCTTCACTCGAACTTTATTGTTTATTATATTTAACGCTATTTACAAACTTGCAATAGATACAAATGAAATAAATAAGGCTACATTAAGGCCAGCTTCAAATTTTATTGTTTTTTATTTAAACAAATCATTTCAGAAAATAAGTGAAGTCTTCCTTATTTCCTGATAAATTCCTTATAAATTATAAATTCCTTATAAATTAAATAATCGATATGTACATAACTTCTTAGGGTGCATCTTTAGGGTTTTCATTAGCGCCCTGTAGTGAAGATAATTGCCAAGTATACACTCTTTCCGAGATTTTATAAGCTTAACCTTTTTTTTCTTTATTCACAGAACCACAAAACTGTTTAAAGAAGTTATCAAGCAAAGTGATATTTATAGATATTCACTAAACGCTTTGTTTAATCAATACGTGACATTTTCTAGAGAAACTATATATTGTTATAAATGACGCAATCTTGCCTCAAATGTGTTCTCTGCTTAAAAATTGCATATTTTCTTCTGTTGGATATAATACAATGGAAACTGTTGGGAAAGCTTCTCGAAGTGCATTTTACCATCTACAAAATGCACAACTTTCCCATTGGAATATTTGTTGGAATACTCAAGACTCTTCAGTATCCACCTTTCAAGATAGCGACCCGAGTATTTACGTACAGCTTCTTGGCCTCCTGTTTATATAATTTATCTCTCCATAATATAGAGAGAAGCCGTTTCCGCATATTCTGAATTGACGAATCTGTGGGGCACGTTGAATAGAATTCGTTTATACTAAGCGTAACTGTGAACCACATATTTTCTATTAAACTACAGTTCCTTCGGCCAGTTTTGGCGTTTACGTCATCAATGTTTGTCACTATTAACGATAGAATTTTGATGTTATCTCGTTCTGTGTTTGTATTATCATGAACGCTCATGACACTTTCAGCCAACGTCACGATATATCAACTATATGTATATCTCATCCCTTTTCTGACAGTAGAATAATCCATGGTCCTCTTTTTAATTCGTTATTAGGTAATGTATTTTTCAGTTGAGATAACTGCTCTTGGTTTTTGTCTCCGTCATACATACATGATTAGCCGGCACAAAAAGTGCGAGAAAGTTCAAACGGAAGGTCGTTATCATGATGATATTTTAGTATGTCTTCAGTGGCGGCTCGCGTATAGGCACTGTGGAACTGCAGCACCCCCTATTATTTCCACTTAATATTATGAGTAACATTTAATATAATAAGTATTTTTTCCTTTAATTATTTCTTTATACTTGTATAAATCGTAATCGTTAATGTCAGTAGCCATCCCCCAGTTTAAGAAAAAGATTCAAAAATCGTTGTATGGAACTGTGATCTGCACAGTTCCAGTAGGCGCGCTGTTTGGCTGTTCTGCGCAGGCGCACACAACAGCGGCAAGCGAGGTAGCGGCCTGTTGGATACAGATACAGAGACTAGAGAGAACTGTTGTCCCCGCAGTGCCGACCGTGCCGACCCTCGGCTGGTGGAAGGTAGTTTTAGGAACTGCGGATGGCATATCAAAAGGCAATACGTATTTTACAACAATTGCAGTGCTTTCAATAGAGAAAAAATTCCTCAGTTTTCATCCAGAGACTAAGGATAAAATTATTGATATTTTCGCGCAAATTGAAACAAGAAGAATTACGCTTATCTTAACTTCACTTGTTTGCTACAATCTTTTAATCGATATTTTACCTACTTCCCATTATCCAATCGAGTTGAAATTTTGCACGTGGACAGATTACCGGTGACAATGCATAAAGGAATAAAAAAATAGAAAAATTTTTGGAAATTTTGCCACAATTTTCAAAATTTAACTGTTAATGTGTTTTTTTTTTTTCATTAAGCGTTGTTTTTAAAGAAATTTACTTTTTACATAAATTTATTACTACGCTTACCTTAACCTTAACTTCACTTGTTTGTTTGTTATGTATAAATCTTGTAATCGATATTTTACCTACTTCCCATTGTCCAATCGAGTTGAATTTTTGCATGTAGACGATTTCTGGTGACAATGCATGAAACATTAAAAAAATATAGAACATTTTTAATTTTTAGTACATTTTGTTAAAGCGTAGTTTTTAGAAAATGTATTGTTTACATAAATTCATTAATGTAACTGTACCAATTTATGTAAAGTAAATAACAAATCCGTTTTTATTCCCTAAATTCTTTTAGGATTTCATCAAGTTTCTGAATAAATTTTCTTTTTACACTTTTTTTCCTTTAACACAATATTTTTTAAAACAAAAGCATTTCTGGAACAGCACCCCCACTAATATTAGCTACGAACCGCCACTGCTCGTCTTGTCACCCAAAGAAAACATCCAGGTATTACGATTAATATCCCAGAAATTAAGATACCCCAGCTGTGTGATTTAATTATAACCGAAAGATAAGAGTTTAATCTCCGGTAGGTAAAGTGAGAGTCAGGTGTGCCTTGTTCGCGTTTAACTTTATCCACTCCATGGCTGGTGTAATCATCAACTCAACTGATAATAACGGTCCGATAGGGTCGGAGAAGTCATCACAAGTGATAGTACCGGCTGGCAGTGAGCATGTATTTGCTGTGAGATAGCTAGGTCTCTAATAGCAAAGATCGAAGTGCATATTTAGAAAACGTTGCCAATGGGTTATGGTCAACATTCACAAGCGTTTTAAAGTTCACCAGATCAAGACACTTTTGAAAATGGTTATTCACAGAGATTCGGACAGCTCGTCCTTATGTTCTACATGTTCTGGGGAATCATTCCAGTAAGTAATTTATTTAGTACAGCACACATTTGGCTATAGATGGTTAATAGTTTATCTGCAAACGATTTTTATTTATCTGAAGAGAAATAAGTAGAACCTAAAAATTAGTTGGCATCTAAATAACGTCGGTCTTCATTAACACTTCAAAAACTTGAATAAATAAGTTCTTTTCAGACAAAACTTACTTGGTTGAGAGAGCAATCGTATGATATCGCACATGACCGCTGTTTCTAAAGTCTGTAACTTCTAAAAGGTACGATTCTGGACAAGAGTTTCTTATCAAAACTGGACTATGTATATGAAGCCAAACGTACGAAACGTGGATTTAGATAATATTCTTTTGTTATGCATATTCTTGAGGATGATACACTATAGTACTTTCAGTCATACCAGAAATAATGGAATTTTTAATTGTACCCTTGCATAAGAAAATTTTCGCATAAGAAGCTTTTGTGAGTTGCATATGAAATTGCGTTTAGGGTCGAATTAATTGCTCTGAAAACGAATCTGGGCTAAAAAATGTCCTATCGCACAAGGTTTTCAACTAAGTGGACTTAAAGTGTCAAAAAACGCGCTATTTTTGTTTTTTTTACAATTTTATACCATTTGAACCCATTGTCCTAGAAACCTCAATATGGTCTCATAGTAAACCTTACTCTTTGCTCTTTTTCCTGATATCCCAAAAGGTTGATCTCAAATGTTTTTGAAGCATTCGACTGTGTGATAGACGGACAAATGTCTGAGCAACTGTTCCGTACAAGTTCCGAACTTGTACGGTAACCTAAAAATTAATAACACACAGCGCAAAATGCATTTGTCAACACAATTAGGCAAAAATGTCTGGGTTTATTAGAAAATTGAGAATCTGACCACGAATTGTTTCTTTCCAGATACGTTTGTTCCTTTTGGTAATAGTACATGTTTGAATTTACTACGCGTCCTTTTACCAATTCTAAGTATTAAAATTTTTTCTCTTTGCGGTTACTATTGTGGTACATTGTTGTCGCCAATCGACTGTTTTTATACTCGAATTGTGGACAAAGTAGTTTTTGCCTGAAAGCAACAACAAAATAACTAAGGGCAAGAGTATGTCAAGACCCATTTAATTAAACAAGTTTTAAAAAAAGCCATTAGAAACAAAGCGACCAACATTGTATTCAATTTAAACTATTGGACCACCTCCTAGAACGTTGGCCAATAACTATCATATGACTGTCATTGCAATTCGATTCACCCGCACGTCGCCTATGTATCTGTTTGTTTAGGTTAGCAACCCACCGTTTGTTTACTTTGTGCCGTTAGCAACGCTTTTACACGTCTCACAAAAAGCTTCACTACAAAAATAAACCTGCAATCAATTATCTCTCATCAATATGTTTGTTTGTGAGTTTTATTGCTCCTATTGTTGTCATCAATATACTAATTGTGTTGCGATCTCCTCAATAGTGTTACTATTGCAGTTTTTTTTTCATACGCTGTATTATTGTTGCAGGGGTACACTCAAACAATTGTCGTGCTCAACTCCGGTCATGACCGCTCAAGCTCAATCGCCAGAACCTCCAAGTCCAAAGACCACTTCCTCTAAAGATGAAAAGAACACAACATCAAAAGCTAGACAGAAAAAATTTCACAGACAGTTTCCTCTAGTTGACGTGGATGAAAAAGTTCTAAACCGTAAGTATATCTGCCCGCATTATAGATTTCATCAGTTTCACATTATTGCTGGATCCCTCGTGTTGTTTTGTTTTGGGAATCTCATCGATCTAAGGTTTTTTTAGCCCGTCTTCTTAAGAGGAATCAGTACTGCTAGTACGTCCTATAAAATAAGCATCCATAGTCAGCTTAATTTTGTATCAATTTTCTCATGTTATACATCAAATTATAGATAAAGGTGTATTACTTGCTGTGGTAATGTATATGTATTACTTGTTGTTGTTGTATCCACGCTACGTTAAAAAATATAACTTATTCATGTACTCGAAGAAGTAAAGTTTTGAGTGAAAAAAGCATGTAAGATATTGATATTTTTACACTTATAGAGGAAGGTGTAACTTAGACCTATTATGTGGTACCTTTTTCAATTTTAACCCGAGTCCTTCGTAAAAAAATTGCAGAATCAGCCAATTCTGTCATATTCAGAAATAGATTTGTCAAAAACGAACAGAACTATCAAGTATCTACCACTAGACGCAAAATTATATATCTTTTATCTTTAAATTGGTGTATTTCTTTTACGATTATGTGAACAAATTGCTGAGGAAAACCCTCAGAACATTTGCGTGTTTTGCAAGTAAAACGTAGGGGGTACGGATTCTCCTTAAAGCTTAATTATCATCCAGCAAAACGTGGCGATGATTATTTTTAAACAATGCAAAAATCAGTTCTGTTCTACTTGATGATGAGTTCTCTCAAAGTTATCTAATCTTATAGTCTTATATTTATTTTGTTGCAGATTATTCCTGCGCCTTGCTAGGAGATATACTTCTTCAAGGACAACTGTACATTACCAGCAACTATTTTGCATTTTATTCCAACGTTTTTGGATATGTGACAAAGGTATGTATCTGCACCGCCTGCTTGCAGTGCACACGCAGTGCAACTGCGGTCCTCATAGTGAATGGCACTTTGGTGCTAAGTACTTATGTTGGTTACTGATTTTTTTTTTTGCTGATTATAGATGCTTATACCTCTCCTATCAGTTGAGAAGATAACAAAGGAGAAGACTGCTAAAATAATACCAAACGCCGTTGGAATTTCAACGGCTGATGACAAGCATGTCTTCGGCAGTTTGATATCTCGCGATAATACTTTTCGGTTTATGAACGACATCTGGGAGAGGGCGAGAAATGCTCAACAATTACCCGAACCTGATATACTTGTAAGTTTTTACTGGTCAAGCAAAAGACGACCTTTATCTCATGTTCTTTTTTTTTCATCAGCCAATCGATGAAGACAGTGACAGCAGCGAAACAAGAGAGGAAAGTGGACGAGAGTCAGCAGCATCGGAATCGACCAATCAGGGATTTAGGAAATGCGTTATCAAGACAGAAGTTCGAAAATCCGTTGATTGTAAGTAACGTGTGTTCAATCAAGTCCTACGCCTAGCATGCCATGATCAAAATGAGGCGTTTGGTAACCATGATGTGTGACGTTTGCTAAATGTCATTTAAGCTGTTTTGGGATTAGGGTTGCTCCATCGAGATAGTATAAAAGAGGAGGAGACATATGAGCTTAAAATTGGGATCACTTTATGTCAAATCATACCGTCGGTTAGTCCCAGCCCGTCAAATTGACAAGCCGATACACTATATAGGTTTAAGTGGTTTCTAGTGCGCTATAAGTATTGTTTTATAACTAATAATAATAATACCATGACAGTATGCGATGTAAGAAGCTGTCGCAGCAGAAAGGGTCCTGGACGCAATAAATCAGCGGGAATTACGTTTCATCGGTAATTGACGTTAGATGTCAGTCAAATACCAATGAACAGGCCCGTATTCCATAAAATTTGACTTAATTTTTGGTTTATTTAACAATTAAATGTAGGTTTCCAAAGATTCCTGCCCAGTAGGAATTATGGATACAGTTTGTAGACCAATGTAACTGGAAACCGACAAAGTCCAGTGTTGTTTGTTCGAAGCATTTTGCGCATATATGTATAGACACATCACCAAACCGCACCAAATATATTTTATGTCCTACATGATCATAAAGTGTCATTTTACATCTTACGGGGTAAAAACAGTTACTTTATGCCCGCGAGCGCGGGTATTAAGCGTTGCCATGGTTTATATGTCAGATACATCAAATATTTGACATTCAAATTGTAAATTTTAAATCGTCAATGTCAATTATTGGCGATTAAGGTTATTCTGTTTGACAATTAATTGTCAGCATTAGCACTCATCTCCGAATTGTTTGTATTGTAATTCAACTCCTTAGATACGCATGTCACTTGATTAAGTCAAAATATTTATTAATATCATTCAAGCGGAGGAACAAAACCATTGCAGGTTGCAGGACATAAAATTTTGTATGTACCACGGGTATTACTTGATCCTCGGGCGCCTTAAAAAGCGCGATCGGCTCTTGCGCTTTTTAAACTGTCACTCTTGGGGCATAAACATCCGTTTAATGCTTTTGGTACATAAATAACTATTATAGTTTAGTAAAACAGAGTTTCGATCAAGATGTGTTGGATAGTCACAGAATATTATTAATTAAAAGTATTATAAACAGGTAGCACATATTCGAATATGTTACATCAGAAAAACATAAATAAATAAATCTGCCAGCATTCGACATCAAAATAATAAAATGGTTTTGTTTAATGGCCAGTTGGTTACAAAATGTATAATACTTATTTTGTTCATATTCATATTTATGTTACACTTATAGGATTTATTTTATATTAAGTTAAACAAATATAAGATTTATCTTACATTATTTGTTATAACCTTAATTTAGAGTACTTTTGTGTTTATTATTAGCCCGGGCCTGTGCAGACCGAGCGTCGTATAGTCCCATAAGCCACACCTACTGACGCCGTTTTCAATTTAAGAAAAACGTCGTCATAGCGTCTCCTTTCTATACTATCTCGATGGGTTGCTCTAATATACATACATAGCAAACAAACAGAATCCGATATTTGATATCCAACAACATTGACCTTTAGACCAGTTTGGGTAATCCGAGTTCCATTTATATTTGACATTGATTTCAATTGTTATATGATGCACCTTGTTATCCCGGTGTAGGGTAGCATGCAGCGTTTGAACTCATGTTTGGAGTAATTGCTTTACTCTACGGTGATTAGTAATTACCTACTAATGAATCCAATTATTCACTATTTCACTTCTATGACATGTAACTATAGCATGTATAACCGATGCATATAAATTTACATTATTCTGCGTGCGCCAATTAAACAACATTTAATTGGTACAGAATGTTGACAATTATTTATCCAGCCTATATATTTTATATTTATTATTTTTGTCATCGAGAGTACTTACACTTATTAAAAAAAAAGTGATCTACTCACAAGGGGATCTTTCTAAAATGTAGTCTACTACTTCACTAGTGTACTTATCTTAAAACCGCTCTATAGGAAGACATTCACAAAATTATCAGACATGACTTATCAGACTAGTAAGGACAAATCAAACACTTTCTCGATATCCTCAGTTATGCTGAAACCAAAGACTCGAACCTACTTAAAATGCGATCAAGATTTACTAACATGGCTCTATAAATTTCAGATGTTGATTCTCCGTTGGCTGGCCAAAGCAAAAAGTATGCTGATGATGTTGGAGTTTCGTACTTCTCAAAGCAGAGGCTACTACTATTTGCAACAACACTCCTGCTAATTCTGCTGTTCTTCTCAGCCGCCGTTTTGCTGTATAGAATAGGAAGGATACAGCGGAAGTATTCTTTAGCTTTACAGGTATGTCTCCTATAGAAATGCAATGTCGGATTTTTTTGCAACATTTGTATTTGTTTGTTGTTGCAGGATAACATGGCAGTGCCGGAATCTGAAGATGTCTACAGTGAAATTCTGCAATGGCAGACCCATCTACATTCCAAATCTGCAGGAGCGGTGCACAACTTCTTAGACACTAATTTAGATCAAATTGCGAAGGTATGTCATGGAAAGCTAGTTTTACGATTACCGTCTATCTTTAATATTTCTTTTATGAATTAGGTGCGTCAATCGTTAGAAGCATTATCAACCCTTCTGATGCCAAATGATAGCAACGTAAGTCACAACACTCAAGCCAAATCAGCCGATATTCCAGCAGAAAGTTAGTTAGTCAAAGGATTTGAAGGATCGAGTTTAACATAAGCAAACTTATATCTTAATAGTTGTCATGTTAATGGAACTAGGCAGAAAATGACTGCAAATTGCCACAGTATGTAACCTAATACCATAAAGGAATTATATTTTGCATAAACAGCACAATTAAGTCCTAAATTTAACGAAAAAAAGTGGCAGAAAAACACCTCAAAGTGCAATTTGAGGTCCAGAGTCCAGAGAACAGTATTAAGAGAACAAATTAATTAAGATGGACAACTAAAAACTGATCATTTTGATAGATACAGGTGTCGGTAATGTTTTTCAGCGACATTATTTATTTCTTTTCTGGATTACTCTCAAAGATTTACGGTTTGTTCACAATAGATATTGCAATTGGACTGCGGCTTATTTCACAGCGGCGCGTGCATTCCAAGGCAAAAGCGTTCGCATTAAAATAACTACAATTGTAATCTTTAAAGCATGAATGTAATAGATTTTAGAAATGGTTTTGATTCTCTGTAACCGTCATCTACTTTGCTATTCTTATGGGTGCGAAATAAAGTTAGAAAATGAAAATTTGCTGAAATAATGGGCAATTACACGGATTAATAACAGCAAAATCAGCTATGATGCGCACCGCTTCCACTTAAGGTTGCCATCGTTACCATATATTTGTCATATACAGGGTGTTTACGGTCCTGTGAATTTATTTTCAAGGGGTGATTAAATATATTAAAAGAAGGCTATTAACGTAAAAATGTCTTTACAAAAGTTGCACATTAAGAAAGATATTAAGTTACTGACATCAGCCTACTTAGAAAAAAATTCACTAATAACTTATCCCTTGAATTTAGATTCACCCTGCACATGTTCATGATCAATCGTTTTGGCATTAACTTCTCTTAAGATGTTTAGTCACCCCTTAACAATAAAACCAAAGAAATAAATGACAGTAATATCACTCTTATTAGGCAATTTTTGAGTCATTTTAACAAAATAAAATCACAAGACCGTAAACACCCTGTATTTGTAGGAGACGCGCACAAAATGCTAAGACTACTTACAGACGTAGACACTGTATGCGAAATTCAGTATCCGTGATACGGAATTCGGATGAGATGCGCCGCCAATATTGTTGGATACTGTATGCCAGGCGGCCATACTTGATGTCAGCTGTTTTGTGTCGTTCGCGACTACAGTGCCGTGCGAGATAGACATGGATGTAGAGGAGTGTATAATGTCTTGGCGGCTTCCAAGGAAAAGACGCAAAAGCAGAATCATGTGGGTTCATTCAATAGTCAAAGTAAGGGAAGAAAAGGGAATGTTTAATTTACTTTTTCGCGAATTACAACAAGACTCATCAAAGTTTTTCTACTATTACCGGATGTCAATGAAGTTATTTGATGAGGTGTACAAAATTTTAGAGAGCAAATTGTGTAAGGTAGACGCCGTAATGCGAAAAAGTATACCACCGAAAAAACGACACATTTTACCAGACTAACATTTACCCACTGCCTAACCCTACCCCATCCCCACACGCCTATGCTATGATAGAAACCTTCACGCGGCAGTATGCCCGTCTGAACGGCTCCATATACAGTATCCGTATACTGTATCAGTCGCGCGTCGCCGTGTGAAAGGCTCCATTGGAACGCATACAGCGTCTACGTGTGTAGGTAGTTTTAAGGCTATTTTACACTATACTACTTTCGTCTTTTTCTAAACTTCTTTTTAGTAACCAAGAAAAAAGTTTTAAACTAACAAGAGATGGGTATACTGATACACTTTTTTATCTATTTCAGAATAGCCAACCAACAGCATTTCAGGTTATGTTGTTTGTTTACTTCGTGCCGGTTTATTTCTGCAGTATTTTTCTGTAAACATGTTAGCGCAAATTAATTTACACAAATTAAACCAATTGTACAAAGCGTAGCGCGTCACTGTGAGGTTGAAATATACATTACTGCAGTATGTCAAAACAAAACAAATGTCTCACGTTGGCACTGTTGTCAGACCTTACAAATGGTTCCACTGCGCATGCGTCTGAGCTAAAAAAAGTTAAGAAATATAATTGCACGGCATTTCGAAGTATAGCAATATTTAGAACTTTTTTCTAGTTACTTTCACTACACTACCGCCGCGCTGTTGTGAACACGCAGTATAGCAACTGTGGTATCTATTGTGAATTGTTTTTAATATTTAATGGGTCATTTTCCACTAGTTTACAAGAGTCCATAAGATATAGAATGATGCTAATGAAGGTTGTACACCTGTAGGCGTTTACCAAATAGCTTTCAAATTGTGATGTAAACATTCCGTGTTGTCCACTGTACGTAAGTAATATTTTAAGAAATGTAAATGTCGAAGACGAATAATTTGATGATGTTACTAGGTTTTAAAATGTTTTTATTGCCTAGTTAGGAACATGCACATTGTTTTCTAGGTATCTTTACATACGAACAGCCAATTAAGAACCTTAGTTTGCCTTAAAATCAAAGCGTTTAATCAAACCCGTAAATCTTACCACGTTTATGCGATTTATCTACGTTTCCTTCCAGATAAAAAATCACCGAATGGGAATAAAGTAGCGATTGTGTCTGTGGAGTTTTGTTGGTAGATATGAACTGATGGATTTTGAATCGCCAACTGGTGCGTTTTTATTTGGAAAGGAGTATAAGTGTTGGTTTCACATATACATGTCGCACCAAATGGTTACTCTTCAAGTTACAGTTGAATTTTTCGTTTCCTGTTAATATCGATGTTAAATGTTACATTAGTAAAAAATCGTATAATCGTTGTAATTTTAGGAGAACAATCTTTGTATACTAAATATTATTGAATTTGCTTGACGTAAGCGCTATTCGAAGAATGTTTAGAAAATCTAATCTAGACATAAAGTGGTTTCAATGAAATATAATGTAGTGTATGCCTTTATAGGTCGAAAGAAGACGGCTATCTCATTTTGAGCTAAAACCGATCACGTGTGTGATCGGCACTGTAGTTTATGTGAGATTCTGAACCCTGTTCATTTTTGAGCACTTATTTCTGTTGTACTTCTTAGTCTGTTTTTAGTACAATTTTACGATTAGTTACGTGCAATATGAAATTTTAGAATTATTAATGTTCCAATGAATAGTCTGTTGGTTTATTGTATGTTTCTGTTTAACACCCAGTAGTCAGACCGTAGTTGATTTATGTATAGAATATTTATTCATGATTTAGGTTCTAATGTTGTTGTTAATAGTTTTTTATCGGTTATTTTGTACTTTGTATTATTTTATAGATACAACCTGTGATACTTTGGTTTTGCTTTATGTTCTAATAAATTAATTAGAACGATGAAAATATTGTCTTATTTATTATCATTATAAACCTTTAAAATAATCCTTATGTAACGAGAATTTTTCCTTCTATGAGGTGTGCTCATTTTTGCTCTTTTGACGTTTTTTTCTTTTCATAAAGGAGTTAATAGGTAATGACGCAGTTAAGGGGAATCCACACCCCCTACGTTTTGCTTGCAAAACACGCAAAAGTTCTGAGGCTTTTTCTCAGCAATTAGTTCACATAATCGTAAAAGAAATACACCAAATAAAAGATATATAATTTTGCGTCTAGTGGTAGATTTTTGATAGTTCTGTTCGTTTTTGACAATTCTATTTCTGAATATGACATAAAATTGGCTGATTTTGCATTTTTTTTACGAAGAACAGGTTAAAATTGAAAAAAGTACCACATAATAGGTCTAAGTTACACCTTCCTCTATAAGTGTACAAAATTTCACGTAAAAATATCAATATCTTGCATGCTTTTTTCACTCAAAACGTTACTTCTTCGAGTACATGAATAAGTAATAATAATTCTATTTCTGAATATGACATAAAATTGGCTGATTTTGCATTTTTTTTACGAAGAACAGGTTAAAATTGAAAAAAGTACCACATAATAGGTCTAAGTTACACCTTCCTCTATAAGTGTACAAAATTTCACGTAAAAATATCAATATCTTGCATGCTTTTTTCACTCAAAACGTTACTTCTTCGAGTACATGAATAAGTTATATTTTATCACGTAGCGTGGATACAACAACAACAAGTAATACATACACATTACCACAGCAAGTAACACACCTTTATCTATAATTTGATGGATAACATGAGGGAATTGATACAACATTACGCTGACTATGGATGCTTATTTTATAGGACGTAGCGGCAGTACTGATTCCTCTTATAAATTACCCCTTTAAAATATTTTAAATTAAACCATATTTTGCTGCTCTGTCGTTTATGTGTTATTTATAGACAGAGAGGAAAAGTATGAAAGAATTTCATAAAAATTTCATGAAAATTGAAAATGTTGAACAAAATACACATTTGTATATCAAATTAACCCGACTTTCAATTATTTATTTACTTATGACGTCATCGATTGTTTTAATAACAATGCCCTATTTGGCTCATGTTTTCTTACTACTTATGATAAATCTCCGAATTATCTTTATAGCACAAAAAGTTGATTGCCTACATAAGAGAATTTTCGAGAAAAAGGAAAATAAAAATTGAAGACCTTGCAGCAACAAGGATGTATATTTATCTGTATATTGGCATATATTGGAGATATCTGTATACCTCCAAACTGTATCAATATGCAGATATCTCCTTGTTGTTGCAGAGTCAATTGTAAAATATTCTTTTTCGTGTTGGACTAAGACAGACTCAAACACTTCCTATTACGTGTGGTTTTTAAAAAAATATAAGGTCAAAATGGCCTTGCTATATTAATTCTACAGTCTAAAATTCACCCGTAGTAAAACAATTATGCTATGCAACCACACATTTTATTAAAGTTGTCAATATCACAGTCTAAGGTCTCTACCACTAAAATTAGAAATAAATACATTCGTAAAACTAAAAATTGTTACTAAGATGAAATATTCAAACTATCTGAGATGCACTTTAGCCTCCTGCAATAATTGTAACCCTTTCTTAAACTCTTCAGTTTCCAGTAAATCTCTCTCGTAATGGATCAAATCTTTCATTTCTTCAACTGCTCCCATCAATTTCTTCTGACAGTCCGGCACCATTTTCAAGCTTTCTTCCAGAATTTCTTCCTGCTTCAAAACTTCGTATACTTCCTTCCCTTCTGATTTTAACTCTTCGAGTTTATTGCGAAGCTCCATGGCCTCCTTCTCATAAAACTCTTTCTCTGTGGCCAATCGTTTGATTACACCACACTTTATTTGCATTGCCTTCAATCTCGGATCCATCGTGATACTAACTGACCGGATGGCCACGGTGATGGTCTATATATACTGGAGGTAGGTAATTGTTGCGGTGAGTCAGCTTATTGATCCTTATTTAATATGATGGTGAGTAATTTAATTGTTGATATGATTGCTATACAGATTAAAAGTTTTTATAATAACATAATAAAAGCAATTGGCTATGTGAATCTTAAAAATAAATAAATAGGTCTATAAAAATCGTTAAACTTACATATTGTTGAATGTTCAGTCTCATAAACTTTTAATCAAGCAGATTTATAGACATGTGTTTGTAGACATAAGTGTTATGCTAATCCCCACCAATGTATTTTATATACAGGGTGTCCGGAAAGTAATGGGACCCAGCTTAACCGTATATTCTTGATGTCAAATGTGACCGGTTAAAAGAAAAATCCCATAGTATAAAGTGCTTCCTTAAGAAGTTATAAGGTGTTAGAGATAGAAAATGACTCAGTTATTTCTAATTTCATTTCCTGCGTCAATAATCCTTCTTTGCAAATCTTGCCTAGTATTACTGACTTGCCGGTATACAGTAGATTTCATATAGCCCCATATAAAAAATCTAATGGGTTGAGGTCTGGGCTTCTCGGTGGCCCAGACCTCTGGATAATCACTCCCACGTCCAATCCAGCGGTGCGGAAAGTGGTTGTCTAAATAGTTTCGCACAGCTAGCGGGAAATGAGCGGGAGCACCATAGTGCATAAACCATACACTCCTGCGCAGGTTTAAAGGGATGTCTTCTAATAAGGTAGGTAGAACCGTTGTCCAAAAAAATTAAATACGATGCACCATTTAATCGAGGAGGAAGTTCGTAAGGCCCGATCAAATGATCTTCAACAACGCCGCACCATACATTTACTGAAAATTCATGTTGGAAATGTTTATTTCTGGATAAATGGGGGTTTTCTACACTCCGGGAGTGAGAATTGTGTGTGTTTAGGATACCACGGCGTGTAAAAGTTGCCTCGTCGGTGAATAACACACTGCCAAAAAATGTTGGGTCGTTATTTTATTTGTTTCATAACCATCGACAAAAGGTCAATGTTTGTGGCAAGCAACGCCTGCACATTAGTGTGGTGGTATGGATAAAGCAGTTCTGTACGAATAATTTTATGCACGCTTGTCCGGGGTACTACAGTAGCTGCACATAGTTTTCGTACACTTACTTCAAGGTCTTCTTCTATTCGGAACAAAATATTTTCCTCCTCCTGAATGGTCCGCGAAGTTGGTCGTCCTGCATGGCGCTTTACCCGAAAACTTCCATGTTCTTTCAGCCGTTGAAATAAATTTTGCAAAAGCTTTCTATTAGGTTGGCGACGATTTTGGTACAACTTCCTTTCTCGCTACTGCTGCTCCATTAAATTGCTCTTGAGCATAAACAGCAACCATATCGGTCATTTCAGAGTTTGAAAAAATATTGTGCCAACACATATTTTTTTGTGATAAAATACCACAATTATGTAATCAACTGTGAAATAATCAATTAAATACAGTATCGTTAAGCAAACTGACACAAATGCATTTACGTTTGACCCATAGTAACTTGATAAAATAACATTGCATAAACTACTGTTATTAAATACACATCATGTTTAATTGCGTTTTTCTCGAAAACGGTGGATTTTATCGCCATAAAATGTTTACACATTTTTTATGTGAAATTAACGTCCGTATCATAATTTTTAGTCATACCGCCCAAAGTCATAATAATAATAAAAATATCATAATAATACTACCCCTGAAAAGCTGCCGACAGCTCCCTCTACAATATGCAAATGTCCTAATACTCTTATCATGTTTGGCGTCGCCAAAAGCCTAAGTGTACCACTTTTCAGCTTGATCGGCCGTTTCTTTTCTGAAATATACGCAAAACAAGAAATATATTTTCTATCTTTAACACCTTATAACTTCTTAAGGAAGCACTTTTTACTATGGGATTTTTTGTTTAATTGGTCCCATTTGACATCAAGAATATACGGTTAAGCTGGGTCCCATTACTTTCCGGACACCCTGTATATATAATTGCTACAAATGCGTAAAAATTCCTTCAAAATTTCCGTAAAATATACGATTGTCTGCTAGGGTAATAACACTGGAAGTAGTCAGCGTATTCTGGGCACTAAAAGCCACAATATTTTTCAAAACTATATTTAATAACGTTAGTAAGCTCTGAACGAGTTTGATAATTTTTCAGCACCTTATAAAAAAAATCATCAATATTATTTAACGCCTTGAATTTGGAAAAATAAATTCTTATGGCTATAAAAACTTATAACAATATGGACTTGACAATTGATCTATCGTTGAGAAAGCATTTTATTCTTCAGAGTCTTTTGTAAAGAAATTTTTAAATACAATTTAAGTTTCTGACATGTTACATATTACCAGGTACCTACGTCAATAACATAATAAAATTATAGTATATATTTGCGCATTTGACTGATGATGATTCTCACGACCACGTACCTTCGGCCCACATTTACAAACAGTTATAAAGTTATAGCTTATTTACTTATTTATATTAAGTGTTATCGATCTCTGCTAAACCAAGGCGGCTTGGCATACTGCAGAATCTCATACTGAAAATTTTATTACAATTGTTATAATTGTATGAAAGTCCATGTACACACGTGTCGAAAATTTCAGTTCATAATCCATTCCACAGTCCACTTAATACTGAACCTTTAGCGTAATAATATTGAATTCTAGTTTTATCTCCTTTATTGAAGAAGATACTGGAGACTGTCGAAGAGGTTCAGAAACGATCACAGGCCCGCCGTAAGCGGGTGTGCAAGGGATGCACGGCACGCGGGCGGCACTTCAAGGGGGCGAAAAATGGAGGAATCTCATCATTTTCAAACTTATTTTCATTTATCTGTAGAGCATTTCATTTATAAAACGTATTTTTCCTCATTTATTCTACAATCCTAATAAATGTATGATAACAGGTCTGTCTACACAGCCACCTATTGGCTTCTACTAGTCTTCTTCTTACTAGTATTTTCATATAAATTATTCATATAGTACTATATTATTGTTCTTTTACCTAAAAATCCAGGTTCCACATTACAAAAAATATTCTTTTGATTAGCGTCGTACATAATAAAGGGGGTACGTACATTTTTACCAGAGTTTCATTAAAAAAATCATTTCGAATATAAAATAAAAAAATCTGATGTGGCCAGGCACATGAGTTTATCATACTATACAGCAGTGTCAATGTTGTCAATGGCTTGACAGTGTCGCTAAGCAGTGTATCAAAACACGATGGAAATGAAAACTCCAGTGCTGTGATTGATTCTAGAGCCGTGAGAAATGAAATATTTCTCACGACTCGCGAGGTATGAGAACCCAGGAATGAAATATTTGCCATGTGTGTGGGGAATGGTTAGTATTACTTATCATAAATTGCTATGATAATAAATGCATTCATCAATAGGAGTAGAAAAAATATATTATCTTAATAAATAAAGGGTATTCTTAACAAATAAATGTTTTTAATATTTTAAATATTTCAAAACCTGCAATAGTTCATTCTTAAATACGCCATCATCAATATATACATAGATGTCCTCTGAATAAGTACTTATTAAATGTGTGGTGCAATTTTCATAGTTTCTTTAAAATGTTACTTTTAATAAAATGCAATTTCCTATTTCTTCAAATTTGTAGCTTAAGCAATTTCCTAAAACTTTTATTGGGATCTTTTTCTTGTTGACGTTTTAGAAAGACATATATTGAGTGGTTACATTTCTTTTTATAGACACTGTGTAATAATAAGGACGATAATAAGGAGATTTATAGCATTTTGCAGGTAGGAATTTTTATTTTACAGACTTATTTGGAACATTCATCTTTACAGAATACAATTCCAGAACAAAAGCAAAAGTGTCAACTGAAAATCTTCGAAGAATTCATACAGTTTTTCTTTTCTAACTTAGTCAAGGGTTTCTCATTAGTCTCGTACATTATTAGATATACATAGTTTCTTTTATGGCAAAAAAAAACATGAATTTAACTGCTAAAACTACCTCCACTCTCTTAGGGGCCCCATACGCAAGACTACTCTAAAGTTCAATTTGATATTCCTACTACAATTTATTAATTTATAACTTAATTAATTATTAATTTATAGTTTATAAAATATTGATTTTGGCCCCTAACCGGCAGGAGCGCAAATATAAAATTCACTAGACGAGTAATACGAGACGGTAATAAATTTGTTAAAAATTAGGTGGGGCCTCGCTGAGAGGGGCCTAAATCTGCTTGCAACGGTCATGACTCATGAGGACTGGCATGGTTTGACAGTCTATTACGGAAATGAGTTTACAAAATACTGCTTTCGGGGGGGGGGGGGGCTGTTATTGGGGGATTGGGGGCCCTGGGCAAATGCCCATTTTGCCCATGGGATAACGCGCCACTGTCTTGCCCCCCTAATGAAAACATGACGGATAATGCTGTTCATACCTCATCGGTCATCCCTTCGTATCCCATGACGCTGCCTGCCTGGGATGGATGGTCTCTTTTCAAGAAAAGCACCGCACAATTGTTTAAACACTGCAAATACCGACGTTTATTACAAAGCCGATCTAAAATCTACCCGCGTGAGACGCTCGTTAACAACTGCGTGTGAAATTATTTTCGCAAAAACACAAAACTAGTCCGGTCTCAGGCGTGGCCACTTTTTGTCCCTACAGGTATGTTTGAAATTAGATGGTGCTGGACAGTTTTGGCAACGACCCATTTGTTGTATTATTGTGTTATCATGTACATAATATAATTTAACTTTAAGATATTATCATATCATTTAAGTTTATGATTGCTTTACTGCTTAATCGTCGATATTAACATAACTAAATAGTATCAAATTAATATTTTTTTGCAAGTAATTCGTTATTTGTTATTAAAACAAAGGCAAAGGCAAATTAGAGAGAGAAAGACGCTTAAATTATTAAAGTCACCCAGTCAGCACAAAAACACTTCAGCCATTCTAATTTGCCTTCTTGAGATGTTGAAGTCACAAATTGAACATCTTGAAATAGATTCCAAAAAGTTCGCCGAGATGTCGCATAATCCGACCAGCAGCGGATTAACCACAGGACGAAATTGGGCGATCACCAGAGGCGAAAAATCAAAGGGGTCGAAAAGAGAAAAAAATATTAAAAAAATCTGCTTTCGAAAAGTAGTTTGGAACAATAAATCCTCACAACCACCTAAAGATCAAACAAGTGGGATGATACAAATTATGAAATATTTAGAAACTTGTGTTTTACTAGATTTGGAACCACATTCTCATACACTTTTGAGAAAACCAGCAATACGCTACAAAACAACAAAAAAAACGTTCTTTTGGTTGTAAAATTATATGAATCCTTACTAGTATTTATAATTTCAATGATTTTGAAAATATGGTTAGGATTGCCAAATCGATATCAAAACGCAAAAAAAGACGACGAAGCTAGAGTAAATGATACATAATTTGATGGAACAGTGAGAAATAAACGAAAAATAGCATATGACAAATTTTGCATCTGTTCGGGTTTTTAGAAAAAAATCTGATATGGCCAGACACAGGCCCGCCGTAAGCGGGTGTGCAAGGGGTACACCGCACGCGGGCGGCAAATGTAGGAATCTCATCATTTTCAAACTCATTTTCCTTTATCACTAGAGCATTTCATTTGGAAAATGTATTGTTTCCTCAGTTATGCCTTCTTCTACAATCCCAATAAATGTATTGGATTGTAGAATCATATTGAAATAGTTCTACAAGAAGCTACCAGTGGCTGGTGAAATCAACGCTGAACTAGTTTTTCCACCTATAAATACATTACCCCTAAAAAGAAGGCTAAAACAATTTGATTACGAACAGCATGATGAAATTTTATTAAACCCCAAAATTAGTTTCAAAATGGAGTTCGTCTTTAGAAGATTTTGTAAAATCTTACGAAATCTTGCCCTTTTCTTGCCCTCAGTTTTGTAATAAGTGCAGACAGATTAACGATAAAAAATAGGAAATAATTCTGATTTATAACTAGTGTTACTGTTACACACTAATACTTAAATAAGAGTAACAATCTGATTTAGTTTTTAATTATTTTTTCCTAAGTTTGGTTATTATGTTTAATAATAAAATATTTAATAATTAAAGCTAAACTTTCTGTCAACATGTTTGATATTTAACACCTATAGGATCATCCAACTTACCTATAGGGTTGCCAACGGTCCGGTTTTGAATTGTCATACGTCATATATCCGGTTTTTGCGTGTCTATCTGAGATTTACAAAATTAAAAGGTGGAAATATTTTATAACTGCAGACAATGGTGTATATGGTACTGCTGTTGATAACTGCTTCTACCACCGCTTTTCATTGGTTTCCGATTTATCTAACGTTTTGACGGCAGATGTTGTGCCGCGATAATTGGTAGTAGTGTTGCCAGATCAGCTGTTTTAACAGCATATCAACTATTACTATTAATTTGATGTCATCTAGGTACTGGTTTACTGTTTTAGTAGGTACAAATATCTGTGTAGCCAAATGACTAAAATTGCAAAATATAAATATAAAGTATGTAAATATTAGAACATACTTTTTTTAACATCCTGAATTAGGACACTTCATAATTAATTAATTAACATTTTCAAAATATCGCTTGTAAAAATATAATGTTTTTAAGTAAAATAAATTTGCAGTCAACAATTTTATTAACTTAATAATAAAATAATTAAGAAAATTTAAATTAGGTACTTCATTCGTCAAAAATACAATAATCAAAAATTCCTGGCCGACAAAAAAAAAAGAGAACTAACAAGTGACAACTGATTATGGCATATTTTCTTTCGTAGAATCGGAAAAATGTTTTGTCACAGTTTTTGATGCAGAAATTGTAAATTAAATCTGATTTTCACTTACTTTCACGTGTTTACACTGTTTTTTTGTGTTTACACAAAAAATTTACAATTTTTGCCGTCAGATTTGGATTGGATATTATCTATTTTCAACCAATTAAGTAACTGGAAATAGTGAAAATAGATCGTGTGGTATCTACATCCAAAAGGGTTCAAAAGGACACGCTTCAAAACAAGATATTGAAAAATTTATTTTTTCTCCTATTTGTCCTCCGCTTTGCGATTTTTCTTTGCCAAGATGTTTTTGTCCGGCTGGTTCTTCCAAAAAGCAAAACGGCCTACTTTTTGATGTTGGTAATTCTAAAACCAACCCAATAGTTGGTTTAGTTTTACACCCCCCTGAAAATATTTCTGCGGGCGCCCATGATTGTTGGCATCCTGGCCACCCTGGCTGTCGGGCTCAAGTATTTCTTTGTTTTAAGAGGCTCTTATAAAATATATTTTATATATTTTATGGATATGTTTTATGCTTTTTTGAACGATCATATAATCTTGTTCTTATTGCAAGTACTTAAAATACGTTTCAACAGTTTATGCAACTTATCGGTCTCAGCGCATTCAAAAATTATATTCTACGATCGTTGGTCTTTTATCAATTGCCTCAAATAATGAGAATTTTGTGGAATTCTTGCGTATAATTCGTGACCTATGAATTGATTTATATATAGATGCATTAACCATTTGTGTTTCTTTTTTGTATTCTTCGCAGATAAAACTGCAATCACAAAATATAAGTATTGTAATCCAGGGTCAGCTGAGGAACGTTTTGTGCCAACTTCAAATGCGTGTCTATAAATAATACAACATATTACATACATTTAATAAAAATCATTTATTGCAATAAAAATATATTATTAACATAATAAATTAACTTCTGACATCAAGTGATGATCTCAAGCATCTTCTTGGTATCAGTAATCTTTTCTCTAGGTTTGCCCAATTTCATTCCTAACTCCTGTTCGTATTTATCAATTTTATTCCAATCTTCCCAGGCCACAATTTGCACACCTTTTTGCTTAATCAATTTCTTTATGTGTTCACTTCCTGGTTTGCTCTGTACAATCTGTGCTTTTATATCGGTGGCTATCTGCTCCGCAATGGCAAAAGCATTGCTCATTGTGTTCAAAATGACTCCAGTTGGTCCAGTGCCCAACCATCCGGTTGCGTATAATCCATTCGAAATTACCCCATTCTTATTCCTAACAACTCCCGACTTATCATCAAACGGCAAATCTGGATCTGCTTGAATTCCTTTATAACCTATGCTGGTAACAGCTAGATCGCATAGGAGAGTTTCAGTTTTATTCGTTGAAATCGCTTTTTTGTTTATCAGATCATCTCCGAGTAACGTATTAACTTCCAGTTTAACTTTCTCCACGCAAGAAGTACCACTAAATTCCACTGGCGATCGGAAAAACATCGGCCTAAATATCTTCTCACCGGTAGAGGTTTCTTCTAAAGATTTCAGCATCAGTTCTGTTATCCGCTTTCTCGGTCTAGCCAATTGTGGAATAACATCTTTTACGCCGATAAAATCGTTTGCGTTCCATATGGTTTTACAATTCGGTAATTTCAACATTTCGCGTAATTCTTTGATGGTGAATGCAGCTTGTAACGGACCGCGTCTTCCTACTAGTTGTACTTCTTTTATTTTAGAAGTCATCAATGACTCAAGGGCATGCTGCGTTATGTCGGTTTGCTTCAAATAAAATTAATTAGTTTTATAGGTTATTGAAACAAATTATCCAAGCCAATGCCATAATGATGAATGTTTCCACAATTTCACACAAATTGTGACACTATTCTTGAACTTTTAACATCAATGAAGAAAAAACAGTCAAAGAGTCAAAGACACGCATTGTTTTAGCATTGTGTCACTTTTCTGGATACTTAAAAAGTAGTATGTTAACACAGTGGCGCAGTCATTTTTGTTGATGAAGTTGTGTGGGTTTTAATTGTTGATATCATAAATTTAAATTAAAAAACTTCTTTCGTGAATAGGCATAATCTATACTTTGCAAACACATTGAAGAGAAAACTAAAGCTTTTTTGTTATGAATGTGCGATTATATTGTTGTATTTGTTTTGAACAAGTTTTAATTTTACTAAATTTATTCCAATTTTTTCTAGTGACCACTGTAGAATATTACTTTTATTCATCATTTTGGCAGTGGTAGAGACAAAATAAAAATATACCTTAAGTACGTCAACAGGTGTCAACAATATTCTAGCAACATCCACAGCAACATTCCCTTGCCCAAAAATAGCTACCATCGGTTTGCTTAAATCAATTTTTAAGTCTTTATCTGACGGTATGCCATTGTACCACCCTACTACATTTCTAGCCGGTATAACATTCTTTAATTTTTCACCAGGTACCATCAACTTTCTGTTCTCTTCTGCTCCGTAACTCTAACAGAACTTAACGTTACGAAAGCAACATCATATCATCAAACCACTTACCAATAACACGACATGATAAGCCTCTTGCAAATCTCTTAACCGTACATCCGTTCCCAAATTAATATTCCCCATGAAATTCACATTAGGGTTTTGAGCAGTTTTTGTAAACGTATTAATGACATTTTTTACTTCAGGGTGATCGGGTGCCACTCCAAACCTGCAAAATATCCAAATTTGAGTTAATGATTAGGTAACTAGTCCAATTGTTTTATACCTCACCAATCCAAAAGGTACTGGTAATTTTTCATAAATATCTATGGTTACTGAAGGAACATGTTTTAGCAAGTGTTGAGCAGCATAAAATCCAGCTGGACCAGAGCCCACCACACAAATTTTTGGCGAAATTTTTACAGTCGAGAAACACCTTTTTAGCACTTGAAAATAACATCTCTTCATTATGAAAACCACTGAAGACGACAAAAGGTTGAAGTCTAGGCCACGTTTTCAGGTTATGTCATACGAATTTGCATTTATCGAAACACAGCAACGGCATATTCAGCAATAATACATTTCAAATTGATTTTATACATTATTCTATCGTTGCGGATAAAATAACAAACAATTTATTGTTTACGAGCAGATGCAAAAATAAGAACAATATTGCTTTATCTGTTTTTAATCAGCGCCATCTGTTAATAGGTGGCAGAGTTACTAATACAGAATGCTGTAGATGCATCCTGACCACGATCCACTACGCTCTGCTCACGCGCATCGGCCCCGCCTACAAGTGACGTCATTGCGAGAAGTCACGTTCGTTGCCATGGTAGCTAATATGTTGTGACGGTCAAGCCTTTTTGACAATTAAAGGGTTGGCATGGTTGTCAACTTGTTAACCTAAATCACCTACAAAAGTCAAAAACTTACGGATGTATTTGGTTGCCTAGGTGTCTGTGTCAACATCCTTTCGGTATACTGGACCGTGATCCTAACATAACCGGCCAAAAAGAAATTTTCGGACAAAGGGGTATAATGCAATAAAGGATTTTAACTTAAAACAGTTTAGGAAAATAACACTCCATTTATATTGAAGTATATACTTATATATTTGAAAAATACAAAAGTTGCTTTTTTGTATAATTTCCTATTTTTAAAAATGTCGGAGTACAAAAATTTCACTTATTAGGGCTAATACTGCAAGACGCAGCCATTGGAAGGCCTCCCTAAGTCTTATTAGTTGATTTACACTGTACGTTGGATTAGTTTTAATTTGTCGATAGTTGATAACAATTTTTTATAATTTTATTTTATCAATACTTTTTTTTTGTAATAAATAAACATGTAGAAAAAATTCAAACAATAACAATTCGAACTGCCTCAAAAGTGTCAACGCAAATGATCAAATAACGTAATACAACATAACTACAACCAATATTGTAAATCCTCAAGAATTGGCACAGTTAAAAGAGCATTTTGATTTATCTTTTTCTTTAATCAAATAGTAAAATAACGTAATTATTATGTACTATGCGAGCCAAAATAAAAATTGTACACCACCTAGCTTTGTAATCCTTCTGTTAAAAGCTATATGCTGTCGATCTGACATTAAATCATAAGTATGAAACATGCACCAGCTGTCAAGTTGACAAATAAAAAGGAGCCAGAATTACATGATGTGAAAATTAGCTCTACAATTTCTTTTTGGCGCGCTTAGTACCTTCTTATTAAAATAAATAACTCGGATGTTTTGTGTACTAGTACGTATCCTATCGAGACTATTTACAACAATAGTCACCCAAATAATATTTACACAAATTGGCAACGTATAGTACGTACTCATCTAACGCCGATTATCATATTGTAAACATCGTCTGTCACATAGTCATATCGCAAAATATGAAATTAATTTACACACTTTAAAATGAAGTGTAATATTCAACATTTGCGACAATACCTGGACGGTTGATTCGATCTCTTTTATTTGATTAGACTGTTGTTTGTTAACCAAACAAATGGTTGTGTAGGTTTTCTTTCTGGTAAAACACATTACAAAACATATTTTGTTGGAACTTGTAGAATGTAGAAAATGTTCATAAAATAATATTTAGAAACAATCCAAACATCGCCATTTTAAACGCCTGGAATGATAAAAAATGCGACAAGTGCTTCTGAACACACCATAGATTGCTCGTAAAGCTCGTAAGTTATTACCTCAGATTTGAGCATCCAAATACTTGCTAACATATATATAGAACTATGTCAAGTTATCTAATATATAATATATATAATATGTATATATTTATAAAAAATTATCAACGTTCTTTGCTTACTCTAATACAATAATTGCTTCGATTCTACTATATATATATATATATATTTATATACATATGTATATTTATATACATATGTATATTTATATACATATATAAATCGAGTATAATAAACTATAGCAAAATATTTATAAAAACTTAAACCTTCTATTTGAGAAAATATGTACATCTATAACCGCGGCGTTAAGACAAACAACGAAGAGTCTGTCACTGCTTCGCAACTCCGAAGTATTGTGCTCGTATGTGTATGTATATATTATATATCTATCAATATCTAAGTACGTGTGTTCCACTTAAAGCTATTACAGATTACTTAACAAAAAAAGGAAACAAAACAAGTACTAAAAAGCAATACTGTCTGTGTAAGTATGAACCCTCCACCCAATAAAGCATGTAAGGCACAAATCTAGTGGTCCCCGCGAAGTAACTCCATCAGCAAGTTGAAACTAGGACCCTCGCCATCTTTCGTTTTTATTGTCAACAGCTCCTTGCCGGCCTGAAAAAAGAACTCAATTAAAATGTTTCTGTGAACATTCCATCATAGTTATAGCAGGAAAGTGGTCTGGACCTTCTTCAAAAGTCCCCCAGGACCTGGGGCACCTTCGTCAAAGGTCCCCCAGGACCTGGGGCACCGTCGTGAAGGTCCCCCAGGACCTGGTTTAATTATATATCTTGGTTGAAATTCAATAAATAAAATAATGAAAACTATCAACAGACCTGGCAAGTTCTCTGCAATTCGGGTATTCTGAGCAGCAATTCGCCAAATTTCGCCGGCAAGTCCGGATAGTGAACCAAGGTGTAATCTTGCAAAGCTTTTAGAGCTTTCTCCTGTGATGCGCGTACCTTTTCAGCTTCTTTTAGTTCCGAGGTATCTACAAACAAAAAATATTTTTACTGTTTATTCCCGATAAACAAAAAAAAATCTAACCTGAAGTAAGCAGCACTATAACCTTCATAGCCACGTACTCGTACTTATCGACTCGTAACCTTCTCAATTGTTCGGTGAAATTCAGCATCCTCTCAATGCATGCCTGCATGCCGAGGTCCCTCGCTTGAGGCAACGTTAAACTCTTTCCCAAAGATATCCTGATTTCTCCAGGATTATCCATAGATCGAAAACAACAGGAGAATAGTAACAATTCACACCAGGAATTTATAAGTAGGCAGATTTGGTCGTCAATCTACCAGAAAATAAAAAAAAATGGTGGAGGATTAAAAAGCTGATGATAAATAAAAGAATAACTAGCTTACCGATATATTCTTAAATAGAGGCAAGCTTTTACACCACTTAACAATTTTATACAGTCTATGGTCGGCGATATTGCACAAATTTGCTACGAAATCGGGGTTGGTGTCCGCGGAGCCAGCCAGACCAGTTCCCGCTAGTAAAGGATGAGTGGAGAGATTATGAACCGCACTAGACGACCCACCCTTGCTTAGGGTACCTTCTGTGTTTAGTTTGTTCAGCTCGGACTCACTATAGTGCCATAAATGTTCCACATCCATTATTTCCTGAAATAATAATGTTAGATAAAAATCCATAAGTACAGTAGGACCTCTGAACTATTAATTGCACTGTATGATCCGGTTTTTCGAAATATTTCGGTATATCGAAATATTCGGATTACGTAGATGGGCGCAGTTCTTTACAAACCGTGTGTTTCACAACGGCGGATAAAAATTCGCTGTAGGGAAAAAGACAAGTGGCGCCTGGGCTAAGAGCAATAGAAACTTTTCCAAATTTAAAAATGACGTAAATGGAGCAGGAAAAATAGAATAGTTAGGGCAATTATTTTAGTTGAAAAGGCGATTGCACAGCCAAATAAAAATGAAAAAATACCAAAGAAATTTTAAAAATTAAAGCTGGATGTGTTCCTTACAAATAAATATACAGTACATCTCCACGGATTGAGGTACACAGGGGAAAAATTTTTATTGTGATTTTTCAAATATGCCAAACTCATAGTTGTGGGTTATTCCGCAGTAACGTGTCACACCCGTCATGCCAGTTTAACGACTATACATAAGCAATGGGGGCTTTTATTATTATTTTCATGCAACATTATAACAAAAAGACGAGCCATCTTTTAGAATTGTTGTAGATAGATGTTCAAACTGATAAGTTTTATGAAAAACTTTTTAAATAGCCGTGACCATCGTGACCAGCGCAGCGATCTCTTTGTTTTGATAACCCAAAATTAAAACTTCGCGGTATGACCCTGGTGTAAAGTTTCTATTCTAATAAAGTTAATAAATAATTCTAGTTTTTATGTGAAATTTAGGCTAGCTACTATTATATTGATTGCATCATGTGTAGTATCTAGAATAACGCCCGTTACACATTGGGCGGTTTTTGCCGCGGCGGCAAATGTGTCGTCGCCGCTCAAAAAATTCGTGGGTTTACACATTTGGCGGCTTGACCGCCGGCGCCGACTTTCAACTGCGAAATTGACAGTTGTGTTTAGTCGTCACTGTACAACTTGGAAAATGGACCGTCAACAACTTCTTGCTCTGTTGTTATATCGTCTTATTTGGATGCATCCAATAAATCTAAATGATGACGCGAAATTTTTCAATTATTTTCGAATGACTATTAATCGTCCAGTCATTATTTGGAAATGCAAATGAACCGAGAAGGCTAAATTTATGATATGACGTGGGGGGAGGGGGGCAGAAAAGCTTAACTTCAAATTGTCGACCAAGATTTCCTATGTGCATTTTTCGCCATCTTGAAAAAGGGTTAACACATGCGTGTCCGACACATATAATTCCCAAACAAAATTTCGCAATATGCAAACCAAGAGCCTATATTAACGTGAAATATGAAAAAAAAGCTGCTAGACAACACAAAAACCAATATTTTACAACAAAAAAAAGGAATATAAGCAAATGGAATTTGGGGTAAAAGTATATCAATATATATCCCCCGACAATACAGTTTCATTTTCGCCCCGCCCCAATTAATTCTAAATTTCCAACACAATATTCTGCAATTCATTTCAACCGCCACATTAAATACATGTTCATAAAACAGAAAGAAAATAGTGTACAATTATTCAAAATCAGAATCAGACAACATTACCATTCGTTAAATCACCTTCAGATGTTATTTCAACCTTTTTATTATTAACTTTGGCATTTATTCGGCCATCAAAGGTCCATACGTTTTTATTACCAAGCAAGGCTCTTGCTTTTTTAAACAAATCGTACCGCATTCGTGTCAGGTTATCAACTATTAAACTTTGCGTATCCTTCAAAAGCTTCCTCTGATTAACTACCATTCGTTCCCAGCGTTAAAAAACCGCCGAATGTGTAGACGATCATTTGATCACATACGCCACTATGTGAGAAAAAACGACAAAATTACCGCCGGGCTAGTGGCAGCCGGCGGCTGTGCACAGCGACCGTCATCGGCAAGACCACCGCGCGTCATTTATGCCGCTCAGTGTGAAAGCTTCCATTCAATTCTATACACTACTGCCGGAACGACGGCGACGGCAAATTTGCCGCGACGGCAAAAACCGCCCAATGTGTAACCGGCGTTAGCATATAAATTAAACCAATAATCTTCTCAAAGACATTTAGAACAATAAAGGGTTAAAATCAAAGTACAACCTGACAATGTCACACACACACACACATTTTCCTAATTATATGTAGATATTGTGACATCACAAGATGCCAACTTGGTATTTTTAATTTTATAAAACTATCAGAATCTATAAAAAAGAAGTTCTAAATAACTTTTTTGACAAAATTTTGATGGTAGTTTTTCTAGCACAGCCTTGCTTTTTTTAAACAGCAAAACTCCGAAGTTAAAACTACGCCATGGAACAAAAACTCATACAAGTTTACTGCAAGTTTTTAAGAGGGTTTTCCGTTATTTTGTGACATCACATGTTGATTAAAAATAACTATTTTTATGATTGCCTTGTAGTATTTAAATTCTACATGCAAATTATAAAATTTCAGATTGTATTTTAGAGCCGATTGTAACCAAGGTGAGTATTTTAATTGTGCCACAAAACCGGTGGATTAGCAAGTAATTTTTGCCGAAAGGCGCCAGATTTTTTTATGCACAAACACGAAAAATAACACGCGCCGGACCTGCCCGCACCGATGTGCAGTACGCGGAGTTTATAAAAACCAAAATAAATATCGATATTTTCAAAGACTTAACAGTCAACCTAGTTACAAAAAGTTTAACAAATTGGTCAGTGGCGTCATTATAAGTCTTCAAGCGACCACAGCAGTCCGCCCACATTCTCCGTAAGTGAGCATCATGTCTACTCACTACAAAAACACGATGTAATGGCAATGACGTCGCCATTTTACATGGGAGAAACAGATCGTTGTTACGTCATGTGAGCTCACGTCGGTCGTTTCTAACCTCACTCTAACCTGAGTGAGGTTTAAGGCGATTTCGCGTGGAACGGTTCGGTTGCGGTTCGACTACCGATTTGAACCAACCATTTTCACATGGCGATTGATGACGTAGCGGTTGCAATTGGTTCGATTCGGTCCGTCAAAATCTTGAACCTGCCTGGCAAGACGGTTTGAAATATCGGTTCGTTTGGGTTGTCATTTTGAGGTTATAAGTTGTAAAATGCTGGTAAAATGGATAGGTATGTATGCCGTTGTCGGAATGCGCGGTAGACCACTGCGTATGTCATTACTGTCATATTTAACAGTAAGTGGGGCACCTAACCTATGAATCGAACCGGATCATTTTCCGTCGAGCGGAAAATGTAGTATTTAAGTAGTAATGTAGTATTTAAATTCTACATGCAAATTATAAAATTTCAGATTGTATTTTAGAGCCGATTGTAACCAAGGTGAGTATTTTAATTGTGCCACAAAACCGGTGGATTAGCAAGTAATTTTTGCCGAAAGGCGCCAGATTTTTTTATGCACAAACACGAAAAATAACACGCGCCGGACCTGCCCGCACCGATGTGCAGTACGCGGAGTTTATAAAAACCAAAATAAATATCGATATTTTCAAAGACTTAACAGTCAACCTAGTTACAAAAAGTTTAACAAATTGGTCAGTGGCGTCATTATAAGTCTTCAAGCGACCACAGCAGTCCGCCCACATTCTCCGTAAGTGAGCATCATGTCTACTCACTACAAAAACACGATGTAATGGCAATGACGTCGCCATTTTACATGGGAGAAACAGATCGTTGTTACGTCATGTGAGCTCACGTCGGTCGTTTCTAACCTCACTCTAACCTGAGTGAGGTTTAAGGCGATTTCGCGTGGAACGGTTCGGTTGCGGTTCGACTACCGATTTGAACCAACCATTTTCACATGGCGATTGATGACGTAGCGGTTGCAATTGGTTCGATTCGGTCCGTCAAAATCTTGAACCTGCCTGGCAAGACGGTTTGAAATATCGGTTCGTTTGGGTTGTCATTTTGAGGTTATAAGTTGTAAAATGCTGGTAAAATGGATAGGTATGTATGCCGTTGTCGGAATGCGCGGTAGACCACTGCGTATGTCATTACTGTCATATTTAACAGTAAGTGGGGCACCTAACCTATGAATCGAACCGGATCATTTTCCGTCGAGCGGTTACTGACGTTTTAAAAATGATGACGATTTAGAACCGCTCTGTCAACCACATCCAACCGCCAACCGGAACCAAATCGAACCGTTTAGCCACGCGAAATCGCCTTATAAATGGCAAGAGTGAGGTTAGAAACGGCAGCGATGTGGTATATCGTCATCAATGAACGCTTGCCAACTTACTTGCAATAATGCCGGGACGCCATGGCGAGCGGAATTCAGCCTCTTGCTCGACAAATGGCCAGAGATTCCAATATCCGAAGGTTCCAGTTTCACAGTAAGGTGGGAATGCTCCCCCATGCCATGCCTGAGATCGTTCGCGCTAGCCCTTAATTCCGGATGGCCGGCCAGAGACGGAGGTAGCGAGTACGAACACTGGTAGGTGGATCTACCGCCCCTGGTGCGATCCTCCCTAATAGCTGAAAACATGTTCATGGTAAAGCCCAAAAACAAATTTATGCCAGGAGATCAGAAAATGTGACCGACACTTCTGATTATATTGAAAATGGAATGGTGAACAATAAAATCAAAACAATTAACGGTCTTGACACGATTTTTTATCTTCATCTCCCAAATGAATACATACCTTCTAGTTTCATTCCGCATTTCAAACATTTATCAAACCGACACGCGGGACACTTCTTCCTCGTGGCCACAGTTACTGGACATGCCGCTCCGCGCAAACACACGTAGTTCTTTCGATTTTGCACGGTCCTTTTGAAGAAACCTTTGCACGATTCACAGCTAAAGATGCCGTAATGGAAACCCGATATTTTGTCACCGCATATCGGACAAGGACTGTTGATTAATTGCTGCCTGGAGATGCCCGTTTGGGCCGTCAGAGGAGCGTGGATAAGCCCAGCTTTGTCGTCATGCTCGTCCAGAAGCGCCTCGTGATCATTCGTCGTGTAGTGGATGCCTTGGTCCTCCTGAACACTCCTATATAGGACACCGTGATGATGAAGTGGACTGTTGTGTATGTTGGGAACATGATGTCTACCCTGGAAAGCAATTTTGACATAGAATTGTTCAAATACCATATTTTCAGAAAGAAAATGCGTTACTGATGAGAATTACTTCATTTTTATCATTTGTTTAGTGATTTTAGATATGAAAAATAGCACCGTAAATATATGGTAATTGATCAAATAAAAAGTAGCTGTTAATGTTGTTGTCATAACGTTTACCCAATTTAGAGTGTGGGTAAACTTCTAAGAATTGGTTCGACGTCTTGTCATCATTGTAAGCAAATTAGTCTTGCCACTGGACCTAAATATTCAAGCCGACCACCGCTTGTTAGTTTATTACTACAGCTTATAGGTACATTCTGAAATCTGTTATGTCGCAGGGCGTGTTTGGTGTAGTTTCGTAACCGCAAATGATTTGTTGTCGCTTGCGATACTATACGCGATTGCGTTTCCAGATTGACAACTCTGAAACATCTGTTACGTTTCACAACTTGACTCCAGAAATTTTAAATTGAAATGCCCATTGTGTGTGGTGTGCCGTGTCCACATTAACCGATTTTTATTTGCTTTTGTTGCAATCATTGCGATAGGATCCTCCGTCGTGTTAATAATCGTTTAATAATTTATCAGATTTTGATACAAAACCGGAGTATGATGTGAAAGCGCCATGAAACACTATACATGCACTATACGTTGCCTAGCAGCGTGTCAAATCAAACGTCAAAATATCCAGCACCTAACCTATGAGAAACCCAATGAATTAATAGAGATTAGTTTTTAATTTAACTTCTTACTGCTTCTTTGATGGATAATGCGTAAATTTGAATTTGAAAAGCGACAGTTCGGTGTTCCTTTTTTAATAACCTATTCAGTTCGCAGCTTCATACGCTACATGTTAGATGGCTCCGCTAGGCGATGGCCAAGCGATGGCGGGTAGCTTAGTAACACTTAGTAAAATGTCACCGTATAACACAACATAACCTATATTAATACATATATTGGATTATAAAATGTGAAATATGTATTCAAGTGGTCTTCACAAACTCAATTTGTTGTTTTTTTTTTCGAAATATACCTAATATAGATTATTATATGCTGCGAGAACTATTTATACAGTTAATAATCAACAAAATCAGTTATAAATACTCAATGATTCGTAATTTCCCAAAGCATTCTATAATGGCAACCACAGAAAGCGACTTTCTATGACTCGGCAAGGCCTTTGCTTGTAATATAACTGAACTGGTGCACTCGTAATGAATACTTTTAGACAAAATTTGCCAACAGTTCTAATGACCGAGACAAATCGTTTGAAATCTAACTCATTTTTTCCTTCTGCGCGAACTTTTTACGAACGGATTTCTTACGTGAAACAGCAGATAAAGTGTCGAAGGACGTTTATTATTCATTTACATAAAAAATGTAAATACACAAGGCGGGGAACGACTAAAGCATTTAAAATAACGGAATCATATAACTGGAATTAAAGACATACCAATTCCAAATAATAGGTTATTACGGTCATGTGGAAATTTACCTAAAATCACTAAACAAATGATCATACACCATGTACACAAGCAGTATAATTTTGTTTAAACATCGCACCGATCTCACGTAGTCTAACCTCAATAACAATGCCGCTGTCAGGGTTGAGCTGCCAACGCAATAACGGAACATAACTACGTGCGAAATAAAGCAACGTTGCCAAATATATTTGCTTCCCGTGACGTCATTAGAAGCTATTATCGTTGATTGTTAATGAATATAGATAGTCAGCCATGGGTAGTTGGGGCCTTAACATCCAGAGGGCAGGGTTTTTTGCAAGATTCATTCACAAATTATAGCCTTTTCGACTTATATATTTATTATATATTTATGCTCGACCTCAGCTAGTTCGCACCAAGTGCGTGCATAGAACTGTATAAGTCGAAAACGCTATAATTTGTGAATGAATCTTGCAAAAAACCCTGCCCTCTGGATGTTAAGGCCCCAACTAACCCATGGCTGACTATCTATATTCATTGACAATCAACGCTATTATCATTCATGATCTAAAGATGATCTTACCTGTATCGGACTATGTGTAGGCGAGAACTGCTGTGTTGGCGAAACGGACACAGAAACACTGGAACAGCTGTAACAGCTTGAATGTGATGCATCGCTGTTGTTCCTGCTGAGATTCGGCGTCAGCGTGACGTGCCTCTGCGTCAAAGGACTCTGATTCGGCGAACTGAAGACGCTATACGCCGAATGTATGGCCGAATCTGGACTTGGAGTAGGCGGGACGTTCAGCGCTTTATGCATGAGATCTTTATGGCCAATCATCGAAGACGGTAGACCACTACCGCCCGTCAACGTTGTAGAATACTGCCTCTGGCTTAATAATGGAGAATTGCTCGGTGTACTATGAAGAGAATAGCTGCTGACGTGCTGCGTTGAAGTTGATACGGTGTGCTTCAGTCTCAGTATTGGACTCTCCTTGGAGTCGTCATTTGTCTGTGGTTGCTTGTTTTGGACGACGGAGAGGTTTTCTGGAAGCTGCAACAAGAAAAAACAAACATAACTTAGAAGACATCCAGACAAGTTCTAAGTTCTAACGAGGCTCTTTTTTAAACTTTAATTGTTTGAAATTCAACGTCAGATTGAATGTCTAAACAATGACGTGACAGTCACATTATCAGTCTTCTTTGCAGTGTCTGGGTAGAAACTAGGAACAGCAACCAGACAGTTCCCACAACGACACCATACGTATCACCGATAACATGACCACGTCAATTAAAACGGACATTACAAACTTATGTCTTGTATGGCTAATGGTACCGCTTGTCGTTTTAGGAGCATCAAAATATTGCAATGACGCTTACCAATGTACCATTGGAAACAAGAAGGTAAACCACAGCATTTGTGAGAATGGCTGCGCCATATCAGAAAACTGTACGAACATAACCGAACTGAAATGGACCAATCGCGACCGTTATTTCGTCCTGGCTTTGCACAATTCCCTCAGGAACATGTTTGCGACAGGAAGAAGCATTTTTGGTGACGCAACTGTGACCAATATGCTAGCCGTCAGTTACGATAGCGAATTAGAACTAGTGGCGAAGTGTTGGGCCAGGCAATGCTCAATGGACCATGACGTCTGCAGGAGCACTTCAAACTTCTCCCATGTCAGTCAAAACATATATTCCGCATCAATCAATCTAGAAGAAGATCCGTATTCTCAGAAGTTAATCAACGATTCCTTCTATGCATGGGTAAGCACACACGAGCAGCTGGATAAGGTTGACGAACAACTGGAACAAAGATTTGCTAACAACTCTTTCACTAAGCTACTCTGGGCGAAGACGTCGCGTATTGGTTGTACCAGGGTGACATTCACAGCGGAAAAATTGATGTTCTTTATGGTCTGCAACTATGGTCCTGGAGGAAACGTGATTGGTGAGACCATATTTACAAAGGGTCCCACAGCCAGTAAGTGTCCTAGAGGAACCAGTCAGAACTCAGTTCTTATGGGGCTCTGTGGACGCATCTCCTTAGGCATGAGCATAAAAGCCATGGGTAGAAGTGGTCCATTCATGAATGTCACCGGTGGGAATATACGGAATGCCCCATTTATACAGTTAGTTATAGTTATTGTAAATATGGAATTATTTTGCGGAAGAATGATGTGTACGTAAATTACTCGATTAAAACTTCAGATGTATTTAGCAGTTTTGGTATAAAATCACTCGCTGCATTCCTACCATCATTTTTTTGCCTTTCTCATGTTTCAGAAGATTTCTGGAGCTTTTGGAAGAAATTAACAGAAACCCTCACGGCCTGATCTAGTCCAAGACAAATTAGGGTTTCTCACGACTAATCTATGTATCTATGTATGGATACCTGATTTGTCGTGGCTGAGTACATATTCTGCAGTGCAAAAATTGTCGTTGCGAATTCCTTTCATTTGTCGGGCTGATATACATAGGTTTATTAGATTCGACAAAGGAAATTATGAACAACACCTTACAAAATGACAATCCATCGAAGACGACATATAACCATTATTGTTTGGTTGATCATTGAGTTTTCTTACCTGCGTTCTATGGCCATCATCAATGCACATGTGATCCCTTTCCCCATCTGACAGTTCGCCCTCCCATGACATGGGTCGTGGCGCTAGGTCCTCGATGGGCCTCGTCTTCTTGGTGCGCATGTTGACGTTCATCTGAAAGTCGATCTCGGCAACCTCAGCATCGGATGGGTCAAGGGGTTCCGCCCCTGTGGCCCCCGCGGATGACGTGGTCAGGACCACGCTCTGCTGATGGGATCTCCTCTCCTGCAGGTGATGTATATGGTCACCGTTGATGGAGGTTCCGTTAAGGGTCGGGGGTGAGTATGGTTCCATGTTGATGGGGGTCACTGATACGTTCGGGGACCTCATTTCTGCTGCCATGGCCAGATGCTGCGTCCAAGAGAAAGAGGTGCTCGATCAGCTGCCGCCCCCGCGGGGTCGGTGGCCGATTGAATGTTTGGACATTGTATTCCCGGTTTTCTGAAAAGTAAGAAGATTTTATTAACAGCTAACGGTCTGATCATCATTTTTATATCTGTTTTATCATCATATTTATTGTAGGAAGAAACAAAATTTGGATCTTGTACTAATATTATCAAAACAAACCATTAGGGTTATGTTTACAATTCCTCTTCTTTAAAAACGGGGAATTTACTTTGTTATGTACCAACCTGCATACCTAACTTCTCGTGGACAGAGGTAGTATGTCACTTTTCAAGCTCAAGGTCAAATTTGTGACTACAACGATATTCTGTCTTGTCTGCTATTTTTTTAAATATTTTACAACAAAAGAAACTTATTCCGATTTGGTAATATAATACGCGAGCAGGAAGCATTAAATGAGACGAAGACTAAACATACCATGGGCAGGTAGGTACTGATATTATTTGTCTTGGCCGTTTGGTTAAAAGACGATGTTTAAAGACACCAGGATTTCTGGTTGCCTTTAGTTTGGTTGGACGGTTTAGATCACGAAACATAAAGGCAAACCAATTAACACGTTCGGAAATATTGGTTCTTCGAGTAATAGGAAATAGAATACAGGTGATTCACGAAATTCAAGGTTTTAAGCAGGACCGATTTAAGCCAATAGTGTATTACGGTGTTATTCAAATATCATATCTTTAGAAAGAATATGTGTTACTGATACTCATTAAGAAAGAAACGCCTTTGAAATTTTAATGAGATTTGCTTCTAATGACGTCACAAGAAGGAAATATTCAAATATACAAGTAAACAACAGTGATGGTAACCTTACCGAAAGAAATTACCCTAAAGGAGACATCGTTGCCAAGCCACAGTCGGCTGTTATACTTCGGGTATTTCCAATGGTGGTCGACGACTTTTTAAATTTACTGCTTTTAGGGCCGTTTTTACAACTGTGGTATATACTTGGAATAGCTAATATGTAGTTGAAATAGATAATTACCATGGAAACACAAATGGCTGATTATTTATCCCGGGAATAGCTATTCAATGATTATACCACACTTGTAAAAATGGCCCTTAATTGCAATTTTATTATAAACAAACCACGCAGAGAGTTCAAAACTTCTCAGGATGACATCTTACATGGTATAGAATCATTTGTGTGCTAATTCAGGCTTTTTGTTTGTTAACCCGACAGTTCTCCAAACCGACGGATGCAATTAACACAATATTCAAAATCACAACTTGGATTATTGCGTTATCATTGGTGTGTTTGAAATCCCCGCGTTATAAGGTGTCAAGGTACCTGCGTTTGACGTTTCAAACAAACAATTCAAACCTGGATTATCGCTTTAAGATTGATTTTCTTTGAAATTCCAGCGTTTTTACGTGCAGATATTTGTCTAATTGAAATGATAATGCTCAATACTCTATGAAGGGTGAGAAATTTTGCCGCTGAACCGATTCGAATGAAATAAAAAAACAAAAAGCTGAAGCCGGCCCTGCGTCTGGATGTTTGTTCTTATTTCAGCAAGCAGCCCGGTGGGTGAGGCTAGTGGAATATTATTATGACGCATAGACAATGGTGTAAAATAAAAACGCAAAAACTAATTAAGTAATCCATCAGTTGAGTGACAAGAGAGACATTTTTGATTCGTTGTTATATTTATAACTTTTATCAAGAGCAGATCTATCTACAGTTACTTAATTTGCCATTTAATAGGAAATATCACAAATGTCCAGGGATGCCAAAATGATTTAAAAATACTTCTTAAAGAAAGTTTAATAAAGAAAATAAATACCGTGTCCGGCAGAAAGTTGGACACTTTTCAGTAACTTTTCAGAAAAAATTATTCTTCATAAAATCTTTTGGATTGTCTTAAACCTAATATGCAAATATTAGAATGTAATTATATGCTTGCATGTACCGGGTGTTACCAAAACTATGAAAAACCCTTAAGAGGAAAGTACCTTTATTTTAAAAGCTATGCAAAATAGTAAATTATAATATAATATAAGTTTTATAAGACAAAAATTGGCGCATGAGTTGTTTTTAGCACGGGAGCGTAGTGAGGAGTGCCCAAATGGAACGAGTGCGCCAATGCGTCTTAGAAAACGAGTGTTATATACTATTTTTTCTACTTTGCGACATTAATTTTACATAAATTTCAAAAATTGCGGTTGTCATCTTACAATCTAGAGTAGTTTTATCTGCAACCATCTTCAACAGTTGTAAGTTTAGGTAAAATTCACAAATATGATTGAGGCGAGCCAATAGCGACTGAGATGTCAGCCTTATTTGACACTTCACGTCAATATCATCAATCTTGGAAAACTAAAAGTTACTAAAAGTTTGTGATCTAGTGTTTTCATAACGACACCGAAAGCGGTTTCGGTATGAGTTTATAACGAACGCAAAGTAGAAAAATGTTATTTGAAAACAGTGTTAAGAAATATTACAGGGCATTCCTTCGTAAATTATAATTTTTGCAAAAGTTAATGTCTTCCTAGTTTTGTCCAACTTTCTGCCGGACACGGTATATAATAAATCCTAATAAACTTTTTTTTAGTTGGTTGCGTTGTTTAGACTATTAAATAGTGTGTGCGACGTCACAGCGTTCTCTGAATCCTTGTAAACAAATGACTCGCAACCGAGTATATTTACAAATCTATTAGAGTCAAAAGAAACCAGCAGAACGCGGAGGTTTCACTTGGCATTTTCTAAAATATCCTTGCGATTTTTTATTACGCTCTCCGCAGAAAACACGCAACCAGTGACGCAACGCGGCACGATCCGTTTTTGCGCAAATCCACAAGCCTAATGGCACAATTATTTGAAAAGAACTCACTGACAACTGCTAACGTGCGGCTCTTTTCACAGTCGAGTGCGGCAATTCGCTTTTATCGCTTTTCAAAAATCAAATTCCATCGGTTTAGGTCGCAAGTACTGCCAAGGTGATCAACAAACGTAGTGGCATGGTAACTTCTTACGTTGCGTTCTTTTTTTGCATGTAAGGCATTTCTTGCATACATTAAATACCGATTGAGAGCAATGTAAAGAACAAATTTAACACGTTGGTTATTGATCGGAAGATTGTATCCCAAAAGACAATACAACCCTAATCTATCGATTGGTGTATAAATTGTCAAAATCGGATGACAGGAAAGGACTTATGGCCCTGCTTTTATACACTGCTAAAAAAAATAGGGGAACACTGTTCTCGAAACAAGTAACTTTTTAAATAATTGTTCTAGACAAATCAAATTTGGTACACTTCACGGCATATATTTAACAAAACAAAATTACAAAAACAATGTTACAACTCATAGTTACTTCTAATTTACACTTAAACTGTTAATTAATAACGCAAAACAAAATGGAAATGACTGTCATAGTATCGATGACAGTCGGGTTTTCTGTGGAATGGTGAGGTTTAATACAGTGTATGCCCTCCACGAGCAGTACGAGTACGAATCACTTCCTCACACCTGCGTGGCAAGCTTCAAACTCGTCTGCGAAGAGATTCTTTGGGTACCTATGCTTTCCCATTCCTCAATCTGTGTTAGTTCCTGTATGGTTAGTGGTGGATTAGGGTGCTTGCCAACACGTCGGTCTAGCTGATCCCACACGTGTTTAATAGGATTCAGGTCAGGACTTAACGCCGGGTATTTCATGACCTGAATTCCACGTTCTTGTAAAAAGTTTCTGGTGATGCGGGCGGTATGTGGTTTTGCAATTTGCATTGTCCTGCATTAGGATGAAATTTTGACCGACGCCATATGCAGCAGGCACCACATGGCCCTCCAAGATGTTTTCGATGCAATTCATGGCATTTAGTCTACCAGAAACAACAACCTACCAGTTCTGTTGTCTATACAGATTTCAGCCCAAACCATCACAGATCCACGACCAAATCTACCCACTTCCTGTATAGTAGCGGCTGCGTAGCGTTCATCAGGACGTCTATATACACGTACTCGACCGTCGCAACGAGTTAAACGAAATCTGGACTCGCCTGTAAACAGTACAGGCGTCCAGTGACGAAGTTGCCAATCTCTGTGATACAGAGCAAACCTCATTTGTGCTGCTTTGTGATGGTGCGTAAGGCGTGGTGCGCGGACAGGTCTTCTTGGTTTCAAATTCGCTGCTTTTAATCTGTTTCTAACAGTTTGATCAGAAAATTCTATTCCATATGCTCGTCTTAGGTCGTTTAGGAGGTCTCGTGCTGTGGCAGTACGCTGACGTAGAGAGGAAAGGACAAGAAATCGGTCTTAATTTTGAGTAGTTTTTCGATTTCGACCTTGTCTAGCTCTCCTAACATATTGGCCAGTCTCCCGAAACCGATTCCATAAACGCTGAGTAACAGAAGGGGAAACTCGAAGGTCTCTGCTAACATGTCGAATAGAGTGGCCATGCTGAATAAGGGCGACAGCACGAGCAACTTGCACTCACTAAGACAGTAAGATGCATCATTTTACTTCTAATGACGTTTCTAATCAACGAAAATTGTCAACTGAATTCATTTGTCATCTTTAGTAGACTTTCATAAGTGAATTGAAAGCATACTTGACATGTTTTCTATTTTGTTTTGCGGAATTAATTTACATTTTTAAGTGTAACTTAGAAATAACTAAGAGTTGTAACATTATTTTTGTAATTTTCCTTAGTTAAATTAGTTAAATATATATATAAAGTGTTACCGGTTTTGAAAAAGTGTTCCCTTAATTTTTTTTAGCACTGTATATGGGTGTTCCTAGTACGATCGTTTGGCGTGGTCCGCAGCGCTCATTCTTAGTTAATTTTTCTAGATCACCAATTGTTATAATCTCGTCCTGGCAAAACTAGCATAAGTGCAGGAAACCCTAGGCTATCGATTGGTGTATAAATCGTTAAAATCGGATGACAGGAAATGACTTATGGCCCTGTTTTATAGATAGGTGTTCCTGGTACGCTTGTTTACGTATTCCACAGTATTTATTTATTTATTTATTTTTTGTTAATTTTTCTAGATCACTAATTGTTATTGTTAGCGGCAATTTGTATAATTCCGCATTCTGAATGCTTAGCTACAGAATGCCTAAGCATTCTATGTAATGCTTATCACTCATAGGCATAGTGTAAAACGAATTTAAATTTATACATTGCCCAGGCATTTTATATAATGTCAAAGGCTCAGTAGGTAAAGTACATTGATTTCAAAGTTAAACTACCGCCATCTGGTGGCAAATTCATGTTGCAAGAATATAAACAGCATAACCTCCATGATAAGACATTGGTCGGTGGCTAAACTATTTTGATCGGTATGGATAAAAAAGCTCTCAGGTATAGCAAAACTCTTGTGGGTTAAAATAATTAAAAAATACCATTATTTAAATATACAACAGTCTCACGGAACATGACGTATATGGGCATCTCGGAAACTGTAAGCGCTACGATGTCGGTTAAATGAGACAAAAGTTGCGTAAATTTGGACTGTTTTCGGAACAGTTTTTACATTTCAAAAATTTTGCATAGATCACTAGATACTGCGGAAAAAGTAAAAACTGTCAATTTCTTTTTTCTTGAATAACTTCCTTTTTAGGATAAAAGGAAAATTGAAATTTTGTATAGGTACTTACATGAAGCCATTTTTGATGTCAGAAAATATTTTTATCTGTCAGCTTTAACTGGGCAATATTCAATTCATTTTTTTTATTTCTTATGGACGCCATGTTGAATTTTGACAGATGACAGGTGTACCATCCGGGCCGAGAGAAGAGACAATTTCACCCGTTTCTAAAGACTAATCACGGACATATTGGTTTTAATCGCAAACGTTAAACCGAATGAAAAGCTGTGTTTTGAAGCCGTGAAATGTGTTCGTTACACACCAGGCGGGCAAATAGCATCTTTCGTGTCTCCATAGAGATGCGAAAATGTGTAGGATAAAAAAAAGTCTAATTATGAATGCCATTGAAGCACAACTTGTTGCAGTAACTACATTTGCAGTTTCACTTCTGTCTGTCAAGTTTTCTAAAATTTGTCTAGAGGTGGAAGATCTTTCCATTCGGCAGCAAACTCATCCGTCAATCAAAATACGATTTAAACAAAACTGTAGATATAGGTACGCCAGGAAGGAAATTGCTTTAATGTGTTTTATATGAGCATTTTATATGAGTTAATCGAATATCAATTTTTAAAATTTAGTCAGTAAAGTCGTGTAATCTGTCGTTTTAGATTTGTATAAACAAGAATGCAGCAACTCTTATTACTATATAATACGTTTTGAAACATGATGTTATTTTACCTTATTAACATTGTTTATCAAAAAAAAAACATGAACTATAACTAAAACCTCAGATCATTTTTTTTTGAAACACCGTGTAAGTGTTTAGGTATGTACTTATGATTCTATTATGGAAATGTTTATATACGATCATTGTTATTTTATACTTTGCCAAATTTCACAAGGCATTACACAGAATGCCCAGACTTTCTGCAGAATGCGGAAATATACACATTGCCGATAACATATAAACTCTCAAAATAGGATGACAGGAAACATTATACTTATGGCCCAGCTTTTATATATTCTGGAGGATCCTGGTTCAAATCCAGGCCGAGATTGTTTTTCCAAAAAATATATCCTCACTTGGATCAATTTACTGTGTTACAGTGAAAATATACTTTGAGCTGGTAGAACTGAACATAAGGGCATTTACGAAATTTTCCAAGCACCTCCAAAATCTCGACTTTTTCACAAAAACTGTTTTTAGGTACTTGCATGTGTATAAAAGTGCAGAACTCCCGACTCCCTCATTTTCCATTCGATTTCCAAAATAAAAAAATGCAATTGAAAGAGAGAACACAGACCATTAGAAGGATGTACTTAAGTTATGGACGTTCAAATTCAGAAGTTTCCCATTATTTTGAGATTTTCTGAACTTTAACGACAGTTTGATGATCTGTTTCAATCCATAATATTTTATTTCTATTTTCTATCTATTTTATTGAAAGCCCATGTAAATGTGCGTTTAACGCGAGTTTGTTTATTAGAATCGGTTTAAATTTGACTGAGTTATCGATGTTTAATCACCGTCTTGACATTCACACTAGGCAGGAATATACCTACGGCCCGACCGTAATAACCGTACTCGTGATCACATTAACTAGACATTATTTTCTTTGTTTATTACCCTGTTTTATTGTATTTTAGTCTATCTAATATGTTATTAAGCACTATTCGACTTGTACCCAAATATAGTAAAATCATTAATCGACAATCTTAACCTATTACAATTGCGTATACTATTAGGACGATGTAGGTCTTTAGTATCACCAAATTTCATGACAAATAACAATCAAACTGATCCATAAGGAGTAAGAAATCAGCTCTAGTGTAAGCTTCAGTGCAAATATAAAAAAAGAAAAATGTGTGACAATCGCCATAAGTTTTGTTACGTCTGCGGATTGTTTGTGGACAAACAGCATCGGCTACAATTAGTAAAAAATAAATCAGTGGTTGAGGCATACAACAAATTTTTTGACCGTGTTCACACCGCAAGTCGCTGGTATGAACCAGACTACGTGTGTGTAGTTTGTTCGTCAAAATTGAAGTTATGGAAATCAAAAAATTTTGATAACTCAAGAACTGGAATGGCCTTTTCTACTCCGATGATATGGCATCATCAAACTTATCATAAGGTGGAGGACTGCTATTTTTCTGAATCGGACGTTAAAGCCCATCATTTTAAAATGCCACAAATTCGGAAAATTATGCAGGACAACGATTTTGCAACTAAACTGAATGATGGGGAAAGACGAGCCTGGAATAGTTTTATTTCATTGTGCGATAACTTTCTTGGAAATGATGAAAGTGCCGACTACGCAAATGTTGTACAAGAGTTTTTGAGTTCCTACGGTAAAATGGGCTGTAACAAGTCTATCAAAATGTACTTTTTGCATTCTCATTTGAATTTCTTTCCAGACAGTCTTGGCCAACTCAGTGACGAACAAGGTGAACGATTTCATCATCAGAAAATGGAAGCTATTGAAAAGCGTTTTCAAGGAACACCATCAACATGATCGCAGACTACTGCTGGTCACTTAAACGCGAAACAGATGATTCTTTGTATAAACGACGGAGATCGAGTAAACATTTTTAATTTTGTTGTATTTCTTGTTTATTTCTTCTATTTTTCATAAATCACGATAGTAACTCAGCACTGTTTTAATAAACGAGTGAAAATTTTACTATTGGTGCAATTTATTTTGAACCCAAATATACCTGGAAATGTAATGAACGTATTAGTGCAGGCAAATTAACTGATTATAAGCCAAAACCGGTCGGTATTAATTGTAGACAGGAGTTTTATCATTGGAAATGGTGAAGGGCACATAGTGAACGCAAAAAAAGTAAATGCAGGTCATGGGGTGGTATAGTGTTTATTTGGGAGGGTGGAAAGCGGGTGCAAAGTATATTATTGCGTTTTCCGGCGAAACTTGACGTTTTATCCAAAAACGTCCTATACTAAGTTGTAGATCATAAATAAATCTACAACATTCATATGGGTCACTTTTTACTATGACCCCAAATTTTCGAGAAAAATGCGAATGCCAATGCCAAAACGAATTTTCTGTTTTCTATTTTTCGTTGTGGCAACAATAATTCAATTTTAATCAAACTTTGTGAAAGCGTGCCTTTTTATACCTTAAATTAGCATACATTTTTTAATTACACAAAAAACAAGAAGTTTTTGAGATATTTATTTTTTTCCGTCAAAATCAGACTTTTTTTAAAAAGAAATTCTGTGGTGAAAAATCATCGTAGAGAGTTCTTCTGCGACTTATTTTTGTTGTTTTTACATGTACTTATCGACACAATAATAAAAATAATAGTCCCTATTTAAAAACATGCTTAAAAATGGAAAAAACTCAAAAACGACTTTTGCAATAGTGAATTTTTCAGTAATTGTTCATTATCTGTTTAAATTTTTAAGAAAATTGCAATACTGGTTACGACATTCAATTGTACGGAAAAAAAATACAATAGAAACTGTCTCTCATTTCTACACTAATGCTATAACCATTAAATTAGAATAATAAATCTTCAGATAAGTAAGCAAAATAGTCAGTTTTTGTCGTAGAATCAATAAGTATCCAATACAAAAGTTGTAGGTCAAGAAAAAATATACAACTTTTGTAGAGGTTACTACATAACATAACCTCAAAACTATCGAGAAAAATGCGAAAGATTAATTTTTTTTTAATTTATAATTTTAATTTTGTTTTGACGAAACTTCTGAAAGTAAATTATTTATGTCTTAAAAAATCACAAACTGTTTATGAAAAAATCTACTAAGTAGTTAAAAATGTGACAACATCAATACAGTAGAAACAGTACTTTAATAATTGATAATAATAAATTACAAAAGTTAATATTGTATCACGCCCCTGATACCAGTGCGCTCCGCAATAGCGCTTTCGAGGTCGCCACCATGGCATCATGGCCAGCGAGGGCGTAGGAGCCCCCTTCCGCTACGTTTCGACATACGACCTGGACCGAGCAGCATAAAAGACGGTACGCAACCCTGGCACATGAGTTCGCTCACCGGCCTGGAGGAAACTATTAACTTCGCGCACCTCGTAGGGCCTTGGTGACAACGTGGAATCCAGACGGAGAGACAGGCATCGTCAGTATACGACACGCTGCACCTACCGCGACTTGCATTTTCGAATATCTCGTTCCGAACGACCTCACCCCGTCAATATATATTTACAGATTTACAAATAAGAAATGAAAAATATTTATGTTTCATTTTTTATTTAATTTTTATAGATTGGCATAGTTATTTAACTATGCCAATCTTTGCCTTAATCGCAATTTTTCTCGGAAGTTTTGAGGATATGTTATATAGTAACCTCTACAAAATTTTAGATTTTTTCTTGACCTACAACTTTTGTATTGGATACTTTTTGATTCAAAGCCAAAAACTGTTATTTTGCTTACTTATCTGAAGATTTCTTATTCTAATTTAATGGTTAGCATTAGTGTAGAAATGAGAGCCAGTTTCTTTTGTATTTTCTCCCGTACAATTTAATGTCGTAACCAGTCATGCAATTTTCCTACAAATTTAAGCAAATAATGAACAATTACTTTAAAATTCAGTGTTGCAAAAGTCGTTTTTGAGTTTTTTCAATTTTTGAGCATGTTGTTAAATAGGAACTATTGTTTTTATTATTGTATCAATAAGCACATGTAAAAACAACAAAAATGTGTCCCAGAAGAACTCTGCACGATGATTTTTCACCACAGAATTCTTTTTTAAAGAAAGTCTGATTTTGACGGGGAAAACTAAATATCTCAAAAACTTCTTGTTTTTTGTGTAATGAAAAAATGTATACTTATTTAAGGTATAAAAAGGCACGCTTTCACAAAATTTGATTAAAATTGAATTATTGTTGCGACAACAAAAAATTAAAAACAAAAAATTCGTTTTGGCATCGTCAACGCATTTTTCTCGAAAATTTTGAGGTCATAGTAAAAAGTGACCCATATGAATGTTGTAGATTTTTTTATGATCTACAACTTAGTATAGGACGTTTTTGGATAAAACAGCAAGTTTCGCCGGAAAGCGCAATAATATACTTTGCACCCGCTTTCAACCCCCCGAAATAAACATTATACCACCCCACGACCTGCATTTATTTTTTCTACGTTCACTATGAGCCCCTTTACCATTTCCAATGATAAAACTCCTGTCTACAATTAATACCCACTCTCAACTTAATTTGCCTGCACTATATTGTGATAGTCAGGTAACAACAAAAAGGAAAAGAAAAAAAACTGTTATAATTTTAGAATAACATTGTAAATCTAACTGCTAGTAATGTCTAATTAATGTGCATAAAGAATACGGATTTATTACAGTCTGCCTGTATATTTATTTCTTCTCCGTAGTGTGATGTGTCTAGCCGGTCAATAAAATTTGATAATTCTGTTAAATTTCAACCGATTCTAATAAACAAACGCGTATTAGACGCAAATTTAAATGGGCTTTCAATAAAAAAAATAGCAAAAAAATGATACGGATTCAAACAGGTCATCAAATTGTTGTTAAAGTTGAAAAAATCTGAAAATAACTGGAAACTTCTGAACTTGAACGTCCATAAGTTTTCGATTTGTTATTGGATATGACCGAACACAACGTACATCTTTATAATGGTCTATGCTTCCTTTTTAATTTACATTTTTTATTTTTGGAATCGAAGCGGAGTTATGAATTTTTATACACGTGCAAGTACCTAAAAACTGTTTTTATGAAAAAAATCGAGATTTTGGGGGTTTGGAAAATTTCAGCTATGCCATTATGTTCAGCTCTACCAGCTCAACAACTTCCGCTATGTCTCGTGAAAAGTATATTTCGCTTTTTTTGTTGTAACACTGTTATCATTCGCATGCTAATTCTTTTAATTAAAACGTTGCGGTAATAATGACATTACTGCGTAATTTTAACATTAACTTAATTTGAAGTACATATATTGGTAACATCTACATACATGTATCCACATACATATGTATGTATAATGATGACGAAGCGGCAAACCTTTTATTCTGATTAACGAACGTATTCGCTGGCAACAACCGGCTGGTAGCCTGGTGTGTCTAGTTGTCGATGATTGGAATGCAAACCAAGACGTTGGGTGGAGTTCAGGTCAAGATACGGCACTAGGTGCTGGCTGAGAGAGCCGTGTAGCTACATGAAATGCATGAAGCAAATCGACGGCTTTTGCTTGAGCGTAGCGTTACACAGTAGTCGATTTTGCACTTATAGCTGACCAAAATTATTATTATTTGTTTTTGAAAATGAACTTGTCATGTAACCAAGTAAGTAAGGAATCAGGAAAATATGGCAAAATTTGCTTCTAGTTTCTCAAAAAACTGTAAGCTTAATTAAATTTCTTAATTTTCATTTAAAGTTTACACCAACGACATTCGCAATCACCTGGTAACAAATTGATCAACACAACAATCGAGAATTGATGCGGAAATTAAACATTACACAAAGGCATTTGGTTATCTAAGAACAAGTTTATGCCACATTGGATTAAATTGGACCATACCGCTAAAATAATTTTGAACGGCTAGATTTGCATTATCTACCACTGTGCGGTACTCAGATGGCCACTTCTTCGCGTTCTTTGGCGAAAGAACATGCCAGGAATCCAGTGCCAGTGGCGGTCGGTCCTCCGTTTTACATGTTGTTGGAACAACCCGGAATGTAAGCAGGAAGTGCCTAGGTTGTGACGATGGGTTCCAATTTAAGATTTGCGAAACGACACTCAAGGTGATTCGTGACTGGCATTCCGGATTGTCATCTAGCTTTAGTAGACGGCTATATTACTGTTGCCGGTATATTAGAAATATTACCGGTAACGGTGCTAGCGCTTCTTACCATGTTGTATCCACAGAACCGTTTTCACACGGTTGGAAGCAATGTCATCTGTTGTAATCTTGATCATCATTTCGTGAACTCTTAACATTTGAAGGCGTGCTAAATGCATGTGTTTCTCTACTTCTGTCATGTACCATGTACGGTTAAACATGTTTTCTACTTTGCATTCACAATGCAACACCGTTTTTAGTAACTTTTTTCCAAGATTAGTCACATTGATATCAAATGCCATATGAGGGGTGTGTATGCAAAACGCGACATGTCACAAAAACGTAAAAATTGAGTTACGCATGTCTTTTGATTTGTCTATATTTTCTGCATCTTCCTAACATAATGTTGAGTGCAAAATCCGGCAGAATGATATGGAATTCATCATTTGATAACCATAGTGATATGCAATGTGCGACATGTTCTTGATCATTCTGTTGCGAACTGCGACATGTCCATGTTGACAAAATTAATACTGACAAAAAAATATGTTGAAGTGGTAATATTGCCGATGTTTGTTCACAAATTAAAGGAAGGGATTTGGAATCACATGGAATCACATTTATAATATTAAAGATTGTGTTAGTATTTCTTATATTTCTTTACTGCGTTGGTTTAGGGAAACTAATTTCGTGAATGACAAACTGAATATAATATAAATCTTTTAGATACCTAAAGTTTTAAATACTCCTAAAAAAAGCAAACTAGGAATAACTCACGTCAAGCATCTGTCAAGGCCGGATTCGTATGCAGCGTCAAGAAATCGATCGAAAAAAACACGTGATTACCAATTCAAAAATCTCCCTGTATTATCAATTTTTGCTAATTGTTAATTAATTTTTTTTTATTCTTTACTATTGCCATATTGCTAGATTTTTGATCCTATACAATTTGTACAGTATCTAAGACAATGTCATTAAAGGATCTATCAAAATAGGAAAATGAGGACTAGCTATTTCAAAATATGTTCATGAATGTCATCTTTCAAAAAGAATTGAAATCGGTAATTGAATTTTGTATAAAAATATATTGTAATCAAAGAAAATAAATTTGATATAATATCAAGCAGTTTCAAATTGAATTAGTTAATTCCATACTTTTTCCACAAACTCTACATAATTTATAACATTGTTATTATCATTGATTGTGTTTGCTTTGGTTTAATTAAATGCATAAAATTATATCTATGCTTTAAAAGACAACACATGCCTATTTTTAGATTTATTAAGTTGGACAATTTTGTAAACTCAAGTTCAAACTGAGACATATCCAATATATCCCTTAATATTTCTTAAATATTGTCTTTATATGTTAAGATAAATTTAACCAATTCAGGGTTGCTACTATAAAATAAACTCCTTTATTAACCTACAGAAAAATTAATTAAAAATCATTGAAAATAAATATCTAGTAGATTTTTGCGGTTTTCTCAAAATTCATTTCACAGGACATGTCGCATTTTGCATGTACACACTCCTCATATGTCAAACGTAAATACACATAACCACAAACTGCCTTTTTAGAATCGCTTGTAATCGCATAAACTACGAAATATCTATATTCTAGACATATTTAAACATGCGTGTAGCATGCTATAGTATGGCCAAAGGATTGAGGCTTTCTTAGTTTTGCTCTGTTCATCTAAATACCAACATGACGTTTTCGGTGATCTTTTGCGACTCTGGTAAGTGATCGTGCATCATTCTCGTCAACTAAACAGCAAATCCCCCTTGCGGATACAATACAAGGATCACATTTACCTGAATAAGGAGTTATGCGAAGATCAAACCTACATCGTAGATATGATCGGGTTCAAATACTGCAGCGGGATTGTATAGGCGCAAAAAAATAGTTTATTGAATTGAACACGTAGCAAGCTATAGTACATCTAAAGTGTTGAGGATTTCTTACTTTATGTAGCGTATATGTTTTCGGTATCATTTTGGACAGAATTCTGGTCGTGCCAATACCGTATTCTTTTTTTGTACGTCGCTTCCAAATTCGTCTTAGTTCTAGTTGTGTGTAACTATTTGTGTTAGCTCCATCGCGTGTAATTTTACTAAGTATAATTTATTCTCATAAACTACTTCACCGAAATTAGAATTTGGTTTCAATAGGGTATTTGACTGTATTAAAAATATGGCATGTATTATAGTCATCCTAATAGATTACAGTTTAAGAAAACTATTTGTTATTACTTTTCAAAAAAAAAATGCTTTATTTCTATGAAAAACCAAAATTAAAATTGAATTTTATTCACGTCCTATCACGTGATTGAAAACGCTCTGTAATTGGGTCAGTCTCCAGTGATGTCATTCGTTAGTCCGCCTTAGAGCGCGTTCGGTTTGTCAGGGTATGGTATGGGGAGAGCAATGCTCAGATAACTTGGGTCGGCTGTCTCTCTCTTATATGCAGATAAACGCCGTATGACGTTAGTCCGCCTATTATGCAGCGCGTCACTCTCACCGTAAAATACCGGGTTATCCGAACGCGCTTTTATGCTTCTCCCGTTTGAATTTAATAGCACAAAAGCGTCATGTAAGCATAACTTTATAGGTTAGGATAGCCCTAACCTTCAGCTGTCAGATCAGATAATACCTTTCGAAAATACGATAGATAACTTATTCTAGTCAGTTTTACGTATGTCGAAGTAATCTTCACAACAGAAAACACTTGTATTGGCGGCTATTTATTTCATTTGGATTTCTACGAGCCAACCACTTTCTTCGCAGTTTCAAATCTTGCGGAACAGCTACAAATAGTTTATCCGGAGTTTTTCTTGACGTATCTCTGCATTGTGGATTTATACACCATTTATAACCCATTTTTATGTAGAAATTGTGAGAACAATACATCATACAACACAATTACCAAACGGCGACGATGCCGATGCTGACAGACCATATGGGCCGATTTGACATCTTGACATCACATCATCTTGACATCTTGACATCACTAACCGGTGACGTCACACAACAGAAAGTATCGTTTTGGCGGGACCTTTTGTGATTCAATTTTTAACGCTGATTTTTATGAAATATTGGGGAAATAATTACAAAAAATAATGCATTTACAATGTAGAGTGAAGGAATAAACACATTAAGATGTGCAATATACTCGCTAGGTACATCGATAATAATAAAGTCGAGTTTTCTTACTAAACCAAGAAGGATTTATTTACCCCCAATCCCCCATATATATACATCCATACAACGACATCTTACAGTAAATAGTTACAATACAATCATAGCGACATCTATTTACAAAATATACAACATTTCCCCCCCTTTTATTTACACACAAAATTCAAACAAAACTGATGACAACGTTCATTTTACTTCTATAATCAACAACATCGATTTCACCTTCCGATTTCGTCTATTAAACGAGTCGGCGGTCTCAGTTGACTTCGCCGCCGTAAATTAACTGTATTCATATCGGTAACATCGTCGTTTACACTAGCGGGATTGGTGAAATGTCCATCCGCCATAGGTAATAGTGGGACTGCCGTTCTTAATTGATTTACATGTCTTTTCCACACCATTCCTAATGATGGAACTTCCACCAAGTATACACAATTTCCTAATCTACTTTTAATTTTGCCCTTAATCCACAATAATGTTGGCATATTCCTAAAATCTTTAACTAAAACATTTTCTCCTATCCTAAATGATATACTCTTTCTCCCCTTAAAATTAACCACCTGTTTATTTTGATTAAGCTTGACTCTATTCTTTATTACATCATTTTCCATTTCTTTCTCATCGGGTAACATTCTATCAAAACGCGTTCGTAACGATCTACCAAACATGAGTTTCGCTGGGCTCGTTCCTGTGGTGCAATGGGCTGTGTTTCGATAATCAAACAAGAACCGACAAAGACTAAGATCTAAATCTACCTTGGCAAATAGTGCTTTTTTTAGGGCTATCTTAATAGTTTTTACTGTGTTTTCCGCTGCCCCATTAGATTGAGGGTGGTATGGTGGTGATGTTTTATGGATAATACCATTTTTTCTTAAAAATTCTTGAAAATTTTCAGCCGTAAAACTGGTTGCATTATCTGAGACAATATACTTTGGCAAACCAAATCTCGCAAATAAATGTCTTAAAGATGTTATTACCACCTGTGAACTTGTTGTTGTAGACTTAACAACCTCCACCCATTTAGAATACGCATCTACTATAATAAAGTAATATTTTCCTTGAAGAGGACCCAAAAAATCAACATGTAGTCTTTCCCACGGATTACGAGGCCATGCCCACACATTTAATTTGTTTTTGGGAGGGTTATTGAACATGCTACTACATGGTACACAATTTTTAGTCAATCTTTCAATGTCCGCATCCAACCCTGGCCACCAGAAATACGACCGTGCCAAAGACTTCATTTTGACTATCCCTTGATGAGTGGAATGCAACTGGTCCAAAATTAGATTTCTTAATTTCGAAGGAGGTATAATACGATGATTCCATAATAAACCCTTATTATTAACACTCAACTCCACTCGTCTATAAAAATACGGTTTAAATTTTTCGTCTTGCACAAATGTTGGCCAGCCATTCTGCACCCAATCTATAACTTTCATTAACACTGCATCCTTAACGGTTTCCTGCACAATTGCTTCAAAATTCAAATCCAATTCAGACATTTTATTAAAAAAATTACAATAGTCAATTTCGACATCCTTTTTGAAATGCTTTATAGTTTCGCATGGCATCCTTGATAAACAGTCAGCTAAATTTTTATCAGATGGCACATACTCAATTTCATACTGGTAATTTGATAAAATTACGGCCCATCGTCTTAATCGGTTTGCCGTGAACTCTGGAATGCCTTTTTTTTCTCCAAATATCGTCAATAAAGGTTTATGATCGGTGAGAAGTTTAAATTTCCTTCCAAACAAATACTGATTGAATTTTAATACTCCAAAAATAATAGCTAACGCCTCCTTTTCAATTTGGGAATAATGCTTTTCAGTTTCTGACAATGTTCGTGATGCGAATGCTATGGGTCTGACAAATCCAGATTCAAATTCATGATTTAACACAGCACCAATACCGTATGCAGACGCATCTACCGTCAACTGCACTGGCAAGTTTTCATTAAAATGTACAAGTATGTCGGCCGAAACCAATAATTCTTTTATTTTCCTGAAAGAACATTCGCAATCATTTGACCATGCCCATTTTTCATCCATTTTTAATAACTTATACAGTGGGTGTAAAACTACAGAAAGATTTTTAATAAATTTACCATAATAATTAATCATGCCTAGGAACGATTTTAACTGTGTCACATTTTTTGGTTCAGGAAATTTTTCAATAGCCTCGATCTTGTCTTTATTTGGATGCAGCCCAGCTGAATCAATGACATACCCCAAATACTCTACTTTATCTTCAAAAAACTGACATTTATCCTTATTTACTTTAAGTCCCACGCTACTAAGTTTTATTAATACCTTTTCTACATTATCTAAATGTTCCTTTTCATTCCTACCAGTGATCAAAATGTCGTCCAAAAAAACAATAACACCAACCATACCTTGGAATAAAGATTCCATAATCTTTTGAAATTTGGCGGGCGCTGATGCCACGCCAAACGGGAGTCTTGTTTGTCTAAATAAGCCCATGTGAGTAGAAAGTGTTACCAGTTCTTGTGATTCCACGTCCAATTCAATCTGTTGGTAGGCCTGCCCTAAGTCTAGTTTTGTGAATTTCACTCCGCCTTGTAGTTTACTGAACAGGTCCTCAATCCTAGGTATTGGATATTGATCCACGTCAATGAGAGGATTTATGGTTATGCGATAATCTCCACACAGCCTCATTGATCCATCCTTTTTCAGGACTGGCACCACCGGAGTAGCCCATCGACTGAAATCCACTGGTGTCAAGATTCCTAAAGAACAGAGTCTATTAATTTCTTTTTCTACTTTAGAACGAATTGCATATGGCACTGGTCGAGGCTTATAAAATTTTGGACTCACACTCTTATCAGTTAAATTCAAACTAGCCACACCTCTTGTAAAATGACCCAAATGATCATCAAACACTACCCTAAATTTTTCCAAAATTCTATTCACCTTAACGCTTATCTCTTTGCTGACAAATCCTACTTCAAAATTTATTTTAAATTTGCTCAAAAAATCTCTACCAATTAACGGCGGGCCTCCGTTCTTCATCACTTTAAAATTTATTGTAGTTTGAATGCCTTTAAAATTTACATTTAATTCGCAATCACCAAGTGCCTTTACTTTAGAACCATCATAAAAATATAAACTTCTTGTTTCGTTATTAACTAACGGCTTGTGAGAAAATTCTTGTTCATACAAACTCTCTGACATTAAAGAAACGGAGGACCCTGTATCTATTTGCAATTTCAGTTTTCTCCCCTCAACTATAACATCTGCATAATATGGTGACTCAGAGTTTACCGAAAAAACGTTAAATAATTCTACATCATCACTTTCAGCATCTTCTACAAATTTTATTTGCTTCACTCTATGATTATTCATACAAACTCTTGCTAAATGACCCTTCATGTGACAGTTATTACAAGTATAATTCTTAAAACGACACTTATCTTTTATGTGGCCCTGATATCCGCATGTTGTGCATCTTAGTTCCCCTCTCCTCTGTTGATACTGCTGCGGAGTTGACTGGTTCTCTCGAATTTGATTCTTCCAACTTGGACCTGCGTAGTTGTTCCGCTCCATATTTTCTTCATTCGTCCTCTTGTTCACCATGTGAATCTCTTCTTTTTTCATACCACTAGGAATATCGTATGAAGCCTGCGCCGCCATCTTGTTTTCCGCCATATTTACCGCTTTTTCGAAACTCAATGATAATTCTTCTTCCAGGAATTTATCCAAAATAGGCCCTCGACCGAATCCACAAATGAATTTGTCTCGCATACTCATTTCTAACGTCTGCCCAAAGTCGCAGCTCACCGCCAAACTTCTGATTCTTGCGGCCCATTCTTTTACAGCCTCCGTGCACTCTCTCCGCGCTTCATAAAATTTAACTCGTTCCGCAAAAACCGATTTCTGTGGTGCGAAATACTTATCGAAATATCCTAACAGGTCGGTGTAGGTTTTTTCTTCTGGCAGCGATGGTGTGCACAAGTTAAATACCAGCCGGTACGCCTCTTCGTCCAACATGTTCAATAATACCGCTCTCCGCTTCTTATCCTCGCTGATATTATTGGCTTCAAAGTAGTTGTTCAGCCGCGCTTTATAGATTCGCCAGTCGGACACATTCAGTTGAAATTCTCGCAACTGACCCAACACGTGGTTGCTTTCGCTGTCCCCTGAGGATTTTTCCTTTGACATTTCTGTTTTTCACTTCTTCTACCCGTCGAAGATTCACTCGTCGCCAATGCAATATACTCGCTAGGTACATCGATAATAATAAAGTCGAGTTTTCTTACTAAACCAAGAAGGATTTATTTACCCCCAATCCCCCATATATATACATCCATACAACGACATCTTACAGTAAATAGTTACAATACAATCATAGCGACATCTATTTACAAAATATACAACAAGATGGTTTTCCAAAAATAGTCAAATACCCTATTATAAATGCATGTAAATGTATAAGCCTCAACGGCTACCTAGCGGAATTAGGTAGCTTCTTGTTCTTCGAAGTAACTAATCAGTCACCGCCAAACACTTCTATTCTGACTATTATAATTATTATTAGACCACTATTTTTAAGTTAACTTTTTAGGTTATGTTTCTATATCTATATCGATTATTCACGGGTTGTCATGTAAGTTCTTATCACAGTAGCCATTGTTACTTTGATAAAAACACAGTAGCTGTAAATAGTTTTTCCCCAAGCTCTATTGTGATCAATGATCATAAGTTGCGCCCCGTTAAGGGTATCTTACACTATACTACTTTCGTCTTTTTCTAAACTTCTTTTTAGTCACTAGAAAAAAGTTCTAAATAATAGTATAGTTGGAAATGCCATGCTATTATATTTCTATACTTTTTCTTAGTATAGACGCATGCGCAGTGTAGGCATTTGTAAGGTGTGCCAACAGTGCGACCGTGAATCATTTTGTTTTGTTTTGACATACCGCAGAAAAGTATACGTTTAACGTCACAGTGACGCGCTACACATTGTACAGTTGGTTTAATTTATGTAATTTAATTTGTAGTAACATGTTTACACAGTAAAATATTGCACAAATAAACCTGTATAAAGTAAAGAAACAACATAACCTTAAATGCACCAGGTTGGCTATGCTGGAATACATAAAGAAGTGTGTCTAATATACCCATCCCTTGTTACTTTAAAACTTTTTTCTAGTTACTAAAAAGAAGTTTAGAAAAAGACGAAAGTAGTGCAGTGTAAAATAGCCTTTAATTATTTATTAAAACTTGTAGGCTAAAGTAGAGTAAAATTATCCACAAGTAAGATGTTGTCATGATTTTATCCCAACTTTACGAAGTTGACAGTTTACTACATGTACTACAACATGGTACCCGCAAAATACCCTAGATTCTAAATATAGTAACCACAATTTCTAAATTTATATAAAATTAATGACGCAAAGTAGAAAAATAGTATACTACACTTTTTTTTATAAGACATCTTGGCGCATTCGTCCGAACAACTCACGCGCCAATTTGACGTCTTATAAAATTTGTATAATAACACTGGTCAACAAAATTTGGTCGAGTTCAAATTGCCTTACAAATGGCAACTGGTTCGGATAGGATTTTTCCCCGGAATCCGAATCTGAACACATAAATGGTGAATTGGCTCTAGTTTTCTCGAAAGACAGTCTTAAAGTTGCAAAAAACGCGTTTTTGCCTACTTTTGAACACATGCAAAACGTTATGTAGTTCATGTTTATATATAGGATCAAATGAAACTTTGAACCTTCTCCTTTAAGACCATATAGCGAGAAATCAGATGGCATAAACTTCGAACATTTTACACCTCTTTTTTGTAGAAGGGCGCGCCCATTGCAGCACCGGGCGGGGCGCACCGCTTCTTCCTTTATTTCTACATTGCACTGACCAAATAAAATGTTGTCGGAAAAATGACAACTGATTTTGATAGAATTTATGGCCCGAAATCCGAATCTGGATACAGAAATAGCGATTTGGTTCTTGTTTTCACGAAAAACAGTGGTAAAGGTGGAAAAACGTATTTTTTTGCTACTTTTTGACACATACAAAACAATAACGCTATGATGTAGATATGTATGTAAAATAAAATATAAGTTTGAACCTTCTGCATTGAACCTATATAGCTAGAAATCAGATGGCATAAACTTTGAACATTTTACACCACTTTTTTGGCACCGTTGTAGCACCGGCACCGAACGGTGCGCTCTGCTTCCTTTATTTATAAATTATAGTTTTATTTGATCCTACATATGAACATATATACTACCTACATAACGTTATTGTTTTGCATGCGTAGAAAAGTAGTAAAAAACACGTTTTTTTACCTAAAACACTGTTTTTCGCGAAAACAAAACCTAAATTTATTTTACGTCGGTCTATTTCCGCAACTTAGGCCAATCACCGACGCTGAGGGCAGGCTACACACACCCAGGAATTTTGTCGAAGTGAAGGAATCCAGTAAGAGTTCTTTAACGTGCACGTCGCATCATGACAGCACACGGGGCCACCGGCTTTACTTCCTTATCCGATGGAAGGCGGCATGCAAAGATATTTGTTCCCTGCCTAAAATACCAGGACAGTCGATTTTAGCCAGAGCCGGGATTCGAACTCGGCTGAAAACTCGGCTTCGAACTGAACTATGTTCAGATTCGGAGATCTGTGCAAAAATTCTATCGAAATCGGTTGTTATTATTACGTCAACTTTTTATTTGGCCTGTACAATGTATAAATAAAGGAAGAAGCAGTGCGCTCCGACCAGGGTTGCGATGGGCACGCGCTCCTATAAAAAAGTGGTGTAAAATGTTCAAAGTATATGCCATCACATTTCTCCCTATATTGTATTAAAGGAGAAGGTTCAAAGTTTTAATTGATCCTATACAAAAACATCTACCAAATAACGTTACTGTTTTGCATGTGCTCAAAAGTAGCCAAACACGCATGTTTTTGTACCCTTTAAACTATTTTTCGAGAAAACTAGAGCCAATTTTCCATTTCTGTGTTCAGATTCGGATTCCTGGGAGAAATCCTATCAGAATCAGTTGTCATTTGTCCGGCAATTCTTTTTTGTTGGCCAGTGTAATATACTATTAGTGGCAGTTGTTAATTTTCATATTTATTTTATGTATTATATACAGTGAGCGCGTAAAGTATGGAAACATGACAAAATTTCAAGAACGGTTTACTATTTTAAAAAATCCTCGAACAGGTCGATTTATAGTTATCAAAATACACCTTATGATATAAAATTAATTTTTTTACCTTCAATTGTTTTTAACAGATGATGTCATCGACATTTTTTTTTAGATGTTAGCCCTATATTTTCTTTTATGAATTTGGCAGATCTTTTAATTGTCTTAATGGTGCCATAATATTTTTTGGCCTTACATAAGAAAATTTTCGAGAAAAAGACAATTGAAGGTTATGAAATAAAAGTGACAAAATCTCCGGAACCGCTCAACCGAATTTAACGAAATTTTGGGATTAAGTATTTTGCAACCATGTGAAGTCAATGGCGTTATTATCGTTGATGCAATGTGTACAGTTTCTGAGATATAACCTGAAACTTTTGAATTTGAAATAGAACACCCTGTATATTTTAACATTTTCTGCTACAGTCTTCCATTGCCCATTGAACGTTACTACGATTGTTACAGTATTATATCAAAAACATCTAGAATTTCACAAAAACCTTTATTACCTAGGTCTAAAAATTAACAAAGAAAAAATTGATAACAAAAAATAACAACAACAAAAAATAAACCGATCAAATTTAAAACAATGTGTTCTTGTCAATGGTTGAGAATCCTCATAAACCAAGTAGAGTAGTTGCAGTAGAAAATGTAATAATGTTTTGTTATCAATTTTTTTTCTTAATTTTTAGAGTAATAAAGGTTTTTGTTAATTTCTGGATGCTTTTGATATAATAATGAAGACTATAACAGAAAATGTCAAAATATACAGGGTGTTCTATTTCACATTCAAAAGTTTGAGGTTATGTCTCAGAAACTGTAAACGTTGCATCAACGATAATAACGCCAGTGACTTCACATGCTTGCAAAATACTTAATTCCAAAATTTCGTTAAATTTGGTCGAGCCGTTCCTGAGATTTTGTCACTTTTATTTCGTAACCTTCAATTGTCTTTCTCTCGAAAATTTCATTATGTAAGGCCATAAAAATATTATCCTACCATTAAGACAATTAAAATATCTGCCCAATTCATTAAACAAAATACGGGGTTGTCATTTTAAAAAAATGTCGATGACGTCATGTGTTAAAAACAACTGAAGGTAAAAAAAATGAATTTGATATCATAAGGTGTATTTTGATAATTATAAATCGACGTGTTCGAAGATTTTTTAAAATAGCAAACCGTTCTTGAGATTTTGTCATGTTTCCATACTTTACGCGCTCACTGTATAGTAGCAAGCGCGTAAAGTATGGAAACATGACAAAATCTCTGAGCGGAACCCCCATAGAAGAGAAACCCTATTGAAAAGACAAAAAAAAATCAAGCAGGGCAGAAAGACCCCGGTCTATGGCAATTACAGAAGGAAGATTTGCGAGGACATGCTATTATTATTTTATGTAGATATTTATTGTAAAAAAATGAAGCCTTTTGGAATAAATTAATTCTAATCTAATCTCTGACCGGGTTTGATATTTTACAAAATTCTCGAACGCGTTGATTTTTAAATATACCTATAAAAATATACAATATTCAGATGGTAAGAAAACGGTTGTAATATTTTGGCCGCTAAATGTAACCCCATTAGTGCAACCTATAGACCCAAAATGTGCTTCAAGCGCATTGCAGACACTGATTGTTGCGTGAAGATCCAGATATTTCTACAGAACTTAAGATAGTATAGATCTTGATAATTGGATTAAACAATTCCAATACTTGTTTTGTCTACTCGGCACCAGTTTTGAATAATGCATTATTGAAAATACAAAATTTGACGATTTACGTTTTTGGAAGACTTGTAGTAGTTAACCTACTTATTCCGCGATCAGCTAAGCGAGTCGTGTGAAGTCCCGTGTTTGCGTCGTTCCTGGTTGTCCGCGTTGGATTTTGTTATTTTGTGTGATAAAAATGGATAATTTCAACAAGTAGTGAAGTAGAGGTCTACGTACTATCAATGGATAATATTCATTAATTATTAACTTCGATTATCAGAAGATGTGGCATCACCCTTCGCGAAGGTACGCCACTGTATGTTAAAGAGGCCCGCCGGATCGAACGAGGAAGCGACCGGGCCAGGCTGGATTGCAGGCGCGATGAGCGATCACAAATAGTAGCAAAAAAGCACAACAGATAGCCGAGACTCGTCCTCGGTAAGGTCGACTGCGCACGCAGCCAATTTACATCTCCAACTACTCTACCGTTTACAAATTATTATCACCGCGCCGATAGACCAACCAAAAAACATCAAACGACAACAAACCGACCAGCAAACAACCAAAACCATATTCAATTGCACTCAAAAATTGCTTACGTTCTTATCAGCGGCGAGAATGAAGAAAGGCAGATGCTCCGTTCTTTCTTGCGGCGTAAGGTCAAGGCCCTTGGTCACGTGTTCAGCGCACCCCAAGGTCACGATAATAACCTGGCACAATACGGCGACCGCGGTGGTTGATCGCGCAAATCTAGATACCACTGGAACGGGAAAGAAGACATCCGAACCGAACCCGAAACACCCGTAACGAATTTTGTATCCCACTTCTGACGTCGCGCGGTCGCGAATTGTTGCTACCTGTTATGACGGTACGACGTCGTCTTCAGACGTCGCGGTGTCTCGTCGGGCAGGCAGCTGCTACTCAACGCGAGAACTGCGTCTGCCGGAGTGCTTAGACGTGCACCTTCGGCTTTTACGTGTGAGACCGGTGAGCATGCGGCGTTTCTTTGTCGGTGGGACAACCGCGAGAAGGACGACCGAGATCGCGATGGCCACGTTGCCAAGCGTACCAGAAACAACCCGATCCAGGATTTTGACGTACGCGTACAGGGCCCCGTAGCGCAAACACAACAACTCCCAAATGAACCAAACTGGAAACAAATTAAAAATAAGAAACTACTTTTGTAATAGATTTTTAGCTGCGTTTAAAATAATAAACAAAAATCTGATGTGGCCAGGCACGTGACTTTATCATACTATATGTAAAATTAATAGTATTTGATCGAGATCGGCTATGTCTGCATTAAAATAAAAGTAGTAGAACTAGACAGATATGTTGTTTAAAGCTGCGTTCGGTTATTGTACTCCGTTAACACCTGGTACACGGTCCAAATGACACTTGTGCTATTGCGTGTTATTGGGTGTAAATAGTGTAACGGTGTACAATATCCAAACGCAGCTTATATTGACAGTAGGTGTTGTCAAAACATTAGCGTTTGACACTACCTACTGTCATTAGAATCAAACTTTCTGACATCCTGGCTACTAGTTTTAATGCAGTACGACCGATTTCGATGAAATAGAATTTGCTCATGCAGCTAAACTATTGATTGTACCAAAAAATTTCATAGTCATAAATTATTCAGAATTCCCTCTACTTTAATTTATAATTTAACTATTTCGACGAAATTCCAGAAATGGCGGCTTATTTGCAAAATCTTTCAAAAATGCTAAGACTAAACTTAAAGTTCCTTTGGACCCTTTTCAACAGAAAGCTTTTCAGCTCTAGGTTTGGTCACGAAATTTCTAAATATAAAGTTTCGTCCCGATACCTTTAGTAGTTTCTCCGGAATCGTCGCCACAAAAGAACGGGTAGACACATCCATCCACACACACAGACATTTTTTTGTACCTTGGTCAAAAATGTTCAGGGGACCCAAAAAGACATATTTCCGCTAAAATCTTAAAAATTATTTTTTACACGATTACAATACTTTACATACTACGTATGATAAAGTAAAAAGAAAAGGCAAAAATAGTTTATTACCAAACATAATTATTATTTGCATTAAAGCAAATGTTCAAATACTTATCCGAATGCTTGACAAAATAAAATAATAGCATTGACAAATCAATTATTAATCAAGCATTATTTTGCAGATTTTACCTGTAATGGTATATTTAGCACTAAATTCGAAAATAATCAAACTTATTTTGAAATATTAATATAATTTTAAATATGTAAACTATTTAATATTATTAATTGTTCCCAATCAGGGACATTCGCAATTTCCAGCCCGGAGCTCAAATCAATTGAGCTACCAAGGTCGGAGGACATTAATAGATGACTTCAAAGAAGTAATGCCGAAATTTGAAGTTAGTTTGTTTTGCTAAGCTTTGCAGATATTGATAAAAACAGGTGGACAAGATAATAAATTTGGGAAAGTCTTGACACGTCAGATATCGAAACACATTTTTGTCCAAACGATGTTTTTTTTTGGGTTGAGAACTTTCCGGAAATACTAACCTATCGATTTTAAATATTCTTTCAGCTTTGTATTTGTAGATTGACTCGCTATCCCGTAATCTAGAAGAAACCGGTTTCACCAAATATTAAATTTTTGTTGCAACCTTTTTTACCGTAAATGAATATGTGTGTACCCGATTTTTTTGGCGACGATTCCAGCGAAACTACAAAGGTATCGGGACGAAACTGCATATTTAGAAGTTTCATGACTAAACGTAGAGCTGAAAGAAGTTTTGTTCAAATGGGTCCAAAGGAACTGGAGGTATACTTCTAGCATTTCTCAACGATTTTGCAGATGAACCGCCATTTCTATAATGTCGCCAAAATAGTTAAATAATAAATTAAAGTAGAGTAATTTAGTAAGAAATTTTTTGGTAAAATTAATAGTTTGGCTGCTTGAGCAAATTCTATTTCATCGAGATCGGTCTGTCTGCATTAAAACTAGTTAGCCAGGATTTGACAGATATGTGACCAACTTTTTAATACTTCAAGGCGAGACGCTGAGATACGAGGGGATACATAAATAAATATTTTCAATAATTAAATCACATTTTTACTTTATCATACGTAGTATGTGTTTACATTGTATTGTAATAGTGCCAAAAAAAATTTGAGATTTTAGCGGAAATCCTTTTGGGTCCCCTGAACATTTTTGATCAAGGTACAAAAAAATTTCTGTGTGTGTTTGTGTGTATGGATGTGTACCCGTTTTTTTGTGGCGACGATTCCGGAGAAACTACTAAAGGTATCGGGACGAAACTTCATATTTAGGAGTTTCATGACCAAACTTAGAGCTGAAAAGCTTTCTGTTGAAAAGGGTCCAAAGGAACTGGAGGTTTAGTCTTAGCATTTTTGAAAGATTTTGCAAATAAGCCCCCATTTCTGGAATTTCGTCGAAATAGTTCAATAATAAATTAAAGTAGAGGAAATTCTGCATAATTTATGACTATGACATTTTTTGGTACAATCAATAGTTTAGCTGCATGAGCAAATTCTCATCGATATCGGTCGTACTGCATTAAAACTACTAGCCAGGATTTGTCAGATATTTTGATTCTAATGACAGTAGGTAGTGTCAAACGCTAATGTTTTGACAATACCTACTATCAATATAAGCTGCGTTCGGATATTGTACACCGTTACACTTTTTACACCCAATAACACGTAAGTGTCATTTGGACGGTGTACCCGGTGTCAACGGAGTACAATATCCGAACGCAGCTTTAATCGACATATCTGTCTAGTTTTACTAGTTTTACTTGAATGCAGACATGGCCGATCTCGATCAAATAGAATCTCATGCAGCTAAACTATTAATTTTATATATTGTATGATAAAGTCATCTGCCTGGCCACATCAGATTTTGTAACTTTAATGGTCAAAATTTGTGGATGTCCTTTTTATGTTTATAGCAAACTAAGGGTGCAAAAAGATTCCCACATCCCATCACAAACATTTCATATAATTACTTCGGCTTTTCCTCCCTCAGTAATTTTCTTAAAATTTTTAATAAGTTTAGACGTGCAGATCATTAGTCTCAAATTAAAGAATGAAAAAAAATCGTTTCTTTCCTTCTGTTTGTCGTTTTATTTTTTACTGCTTCACTTCCAAAGAATAATAATGTTAATTTTCTTGCAGCGTTGAGCTACAGTTTATACTAAATGTTGGATGCATTTTTTTCATTTTATGGCAGTGATGGAAGACAAAAAAAATTGGAAATGTTGTCAATATTGCTCAATAATGGAATTTTGATAAAATTAAGTTGAATATGCATTTTTGTTTTTTAACTAGCTACATTTATCAATATTTTATCTTTTTTTTTATTCAAGAAATGTCGTACGTTTTGCCTAATTCTAAACCAGAGTTTACTGAAGTTATAAAGTTTATGACTGTTTTTATTTGAAATCCAATAATTTTGGTCTGATGGTCAAATTTGAAAACTGCATGTTTTGTTTGAAAAAGCAAATATCGATTAAAACATAAAATAAATAAAATTGTCTCTGGTTAAATAAAAAAAACTCAATCCATAAATACATTAAACACTTAAAAATCTGTAATTGATAATATCTTTTTTGTCGAAGTATTTTCTGCATTGGTATGTAATTCTCAACAACATTCAAGCTTTACTAAATTCATGGGCAGTTCTACCCTAATAAATAAATTAAAAATTAAAAGTTTCTTAAAAAAAGTTTGGCAATTTCTCAATTTCCAAATAAAAGTCAAACAGCTTTTTAGTTAAAAACTATTTACACTATAACTTACGTACACATAGTAAAACATATACTACATTTTCTTAAGAGTGGTGCACCTTTTAATAGGTGGTGTCTCAAAAATTCTTGATATTAGCAGAAAATTATCAAAAAGCAGCCTCTAAATATCAGCATCTCACCAATTTCTTTGAAAAAAATTGTTTATAATTTTTACTTTATCATACGTAGTATGTAAAGTATTGTAATCGTGCCAAACGAAAGTTTTGAGATTTTAGCGAAAATATGTCGTTTTGGGTCACCTGAACATATTTGACCAAGGTACAAAAAAAAATGTCTGTGTGTGTGTACCCGTTTTTGTGGCGACGATTCCGGAGAAACTACTAAAGGTATCGGGACGAAACCAAACTTAGAGCTGAAAAGCTTTTGGTTCAAAAGGGTCCAAAGGAACTGGTGGTTTACTCTTAGCATTTTTCGACGATTTTGCAAATGGGCCGCTATTTCTGTAATGTCGTCAACATAGTTAAATAATATATTAACGTAGAGGAAATTTTGTATAATTTATGTCTAGGACATCATTTATTGGTAGAATTTAAGTTTAGCTGCATGAGCAAATTCTATTTGATCAAAATCATGTCTGCATTAAAACTAGTTAGCCAAGATTTGACAGACATTTTCATTCGAATGAGAATAGGTAGGTAGTGTCAAACGCTGATGTCTTAACATTACCAACTGTCAATAGTTTCAAAATATCTGTCAAATCCTGGCTAACTAGTTTTATTTTAATTCAGACACGACCGATCTCTATAAAATAGAATCTCATGCAGTTGAACTATTAATTTTATATATTGTATGATAAAGTCATGTGCCTAGCCACATCAGATTTTTATTAGTTGTGTCGGAATTTAAAGTGACATTAATGTAAATATGACAGAGGAAATGACAAATTACGAAGCGTATTTCCGCTAAAATCTCAAATTTTTTTGCACAATACTTTTTCATACGGCGTATGATAAAGTAAAAATGGTGCAATAAATGAGTTTATAGCATGGGGTGACAAATACTGTCAGTATAAAAGTTACACAACTAAAATTATCGCGATAGAAGACCCTAATTTCACTTTGCTCTGGAGAACATTCTCCTCGTTTGATTGTTGTTTTTGTAGAAAATATTTATATAATAAGTTAACTGCAAAAACGCCATTTTTGAAACTTATTTATTAAACATAATTCATTATATTTCTTCTTTTTTCGATTTTAATTATGCCAAATAAAATATAACACATTAAGATTTTGTGATAGGTTTGACAAAATGTCAGCAATATATTCATAAAATATCAAATTAGAATACAGTGTTATTTATAACTGTTATTTATTATAATTGTAATATAAAAAGCAAAATAGTTGCATATGGAATCACACAGTATTTTCAAACAGCAACTGACATTTAACAAACGTCAAACAACATGGTTGCCAACCAACTCATTTGGTCAAGTCGTACTAGAGGTCAGATTTTGTTGAACACACGTTATTTCATATTATGTATTAGATAATTATTAGTAAATAAAGAATTTTGACAGTGTGGGTGAATATTTCATTTCGATATGGCAACGTAGCAAGACGGTGTTCTAACCTCACACACCGTATCTTTCTTTCTCTTTTATATACGTGGTGGCTGTGCAAACGTAAAGACAAAACCGTCACGTGACCGAGCGCAGCGCGACCTTCAAGTCGTGTACAGTACATTCAAGTACCTGTCACTTGATTACAAGTTTACATGATCGAGAGAGATAGAACTACGCTAGGTGAATGACTGTGTGTGTGTAATGTGTATACACACTGACACTGTAGTAGTAGGGTGCATATGAAAGGACAATCCGCAAATTCGCGATTATTCTGACTAAAACTATCCCAAATAAAAGCATACGCAGCTGTGGCCAGGGAAAATAAAGGTGTCACGATATAAAAACATCTGAATGTCGTACTTACACCTTCAAGTAAAACAATCCACAAAATCCATAGTTTCCATTGATTAATTGCCAAGTAACACACACCAACCCCGTCAAATATTTCTCTCGCGCGTACAGAGTTGAGTAATTTCAATTTTCACTTTCACAATTCGATTTTATGCAAGGCGCACCTTTTCAGAGTTTATTGACACCAGCGTGCACAGGTAACCAGACACATAGCGTGTGTGTTGCGTTTTTAAACAGCGGTACGTTTTTCTCTTTTCGAGCGTTTCTCGCACGTCAAACTCGACTGACATCGGTCTAACGGTACACTAGCCAATCCGGCGTACCATCGGCCAACATGCTGCGAACCTGTCAGATCGCGAAACAACCGCAAAAACGCCGTCCGCCACCGAACTCACTGCATTAAAAAAACGATCACCTCACCGTAAAAACAATGAAAATTAAAAAAGTACTCAGTGGCACCATCTAGCGGCTGTTACGCGCACCAAATAAACCGCCAAAGTTTGAAAATAAGGTCACATTTTATTGCTAGAAGTTATAATATTAATTGATACGCGGCTTCAAGCCAACTCTATAGATTAGATCGGTAGTAACGTAAAAATTTAAAAAATTAATACATATATCAGCTTGATAACAAACGGGACATCATGTTTATGCTTTAAAAATTACTTTATTTAGTGTTTACTACGGAATTTCGTTTGGCACACGCGAAGAAGAACACTCTGTATGTAGAAATTATCAACAATCAAATACACATCTATAATTAAAAATACTTTTACAACGTAAAATGCGCACAACAAGGAAGTGAAATCGTACTACTTTATGAATTAATTTCTGCTGGTAGAGTGCATCGCAAATTACCGAAATAATTTGACAGCTTTCAAGGCTAATTTTTAGGTTGGGTCCCCACTTGTAATTTACCAAACACGTCCGGAGATCGTAAAAACCGTAAAACGGGTTCTATTCTCTAATCTATTTGTAATGGTGAGTAAGATTATTTATCTACATAATTAATATAGAGGGATACTGTTAGTATTACACTTAATTAATTTTCTAGTATTCAGTTTGAAAAGATGACGAGTAGTAGAGTGAGTATGCGCCCCACGAGCAAAAATACCATGTTAAAAGTGGTAATTTTGGGTGATGGGGGCGTTGGAAAGAGCTGTCTTATGAACCGATTCGTATCAAATCATTTCGACGATCATTCGTTTCACACCATCGGAGTGGAATTTTTAAATAAAGATATAGTAATCGACAGGGTTGCGTACACGTTACAAGTAAGTACCAGTGGGACCTTATTGCAAATTCAATCGCTATTTAAAGCAGAATATAAAATTATCACAACGTTTACTGTGGCATAGCAACCGACTAGTTATTTTGTATAGAAACTAATAGTGTCCGACCAGCGGTGACATTGATTAAAATTGTGTTTTTGTTTATTTGTTGTGGTAAGATCAATACAGATTCAGTATAAACGATTGTAGTCGAAGTAGGCCATGACAATGTTTCTACATTTTTGCCACTTTACGCAAATGAGTGTCAAAGATACAACTGGTTATGGAACCAATTTAGCACTTGCATATAGAACAGTGGTGTTCAGTTTATATAAGGCGACAAAAACAAATTTCTGTCCAGTACAATCGTTTATAATAATCCTGTATAATGTAATAGGATGGAAATTTACTTATAATTTTTTTTATTTAAGGAGTGAAAAATAAATGTAATTTTATTTCAATGCAATGAAAAACCTGAAGAATTAATAGATTGCTGAAAATGTCATTATTTGTGACAACCAATAAAAGATCGCAAAACCTTTGACAGACGATTATTTCTATTTAACAGTAACTGTAACAAGCTGTGAAATATTTTTCCTCTTCGTAGCTTAAAGTTCAAGCTTTTATTTTTGCCTATATATAGAATTCTACTAACATTTTTTTTACAAAAGTTGTTAAGACATTTTGATATGCTTCCAAAACCATCAAAAATCAGACCTGATTACATTTATCTAAATCTTCAGATATGGGATACAGCGGGCCAAGAGCGTTTCAAAACATTACGAACGCCATTTTACCGAGGCAGCGATATATGCCTGTTGACGTACGCTGTAGATGATAAAATTAGTTTCCGTAATTTATCCATGTGGAGGAATGAGTTTTTATATTACGCTGACGTCAAGGATAACACCCAATTTCCGTTTATTGTCGTTGGAAATAAGGTTAACTCCACCCATTTGACACTAGACATTTAAAAGAATTCATTTTTTTTGTTTTAGTCTGATGTCTCGACTGAAAATCGAGAGGTGTCTTTAATCGAACTCGAAGCATGGTGTAATGAAAATAATATTTCGAGTTTTATAGAGACCTCCGCGAAAAGTGCCAGCAACGTGCAGGAAGCTTTTCAGATGGCTGTGCAATTCTGGATGAGAGCTGAGAGTAGAGCGGATAAAACAGATTACGTTTGTAACGATACTATAGATTTAAGGAAAAAGATGAGCGAGAGTCGTACTTCATGTTGTTCTGGTGGTTCAGAAGAGCAGTGATTACGATCTTATTCGTGTTGGAAAATGTGCAATAACTAGACGATGTTCAATAAATAAAAATTGGAAACCAGGCCTTGACAAAGATAAGCATGGTCTGGTTGAGATTTGTTTTTATTGAAATCGTGTTTAAAGACAGTACTTACTTGTTTTATTAATTTCATTGTTAACCTGATAAGTATTATTTGTGTATACTATTTTTTCTTGCATCACACCAAAGTATTGTATTATGAGTATCAATGTTTTGTACTAATTTTTAATCTGAATAATTAAGATTATTATGCACCAAATGTTTTAAAATTAGCTTCATTTGAACAACTTGTATAGTCCAACTGATATGTAAAACTGTAAACATAGTGGATAGCTTTGCTAAAAGATTATAAAATTTACGCAATAACGCACATACGTATGCAACGTAAACAAGTAGGCTTTAGTTAAGATAGTTGTGATACACATAAAAAAGACGATATTCAAGAAAACATTCCACGATTTCAGTTCTCATTTATTTGAATCTACTTTTATATGTACTACACCACAGTCAGTCAACATAGTTATAACAAATATCTATTTACTCTCTCTTGTAAATATATTGACTAGGAAAATTATGATTTCAAATGTTTATTTATTCAGTCAGTGATTACGGAATACCATAAGGATACAATTATATCATACATATATATATATTTTTATATGTTGTATACTTGAGTAGCCAACCTAGCTTTTTGTACAGCATCCAGTGCACTGTTTTATTTAAATAAAATATGTATTGGTGATCCTGTTATTTTATTTATTTCACTCAATTTGATGAATAGAATCACTGTTTAAAAATATAATTTCATGTAATTTTTAAAATTGGAAATGATCCTCACTCATACAATTTGAAATAAAATATTTATTGGTGATCCTGTTATTTTATTTATTTCACTCAATTTGATGAGATAGAATCACTGTTTAAAAATATAAATTCATGTATTTTTAAAATTGGAAATGAACGTCACCCATACAATTCTAAACAAAATTGTTTCTAAAATGCATGTGTCAACATTTAGAGGGAATTTATTTATTAGCATGCATTTCTTTGCAATGCTAAATCTTTTATACAGGGTCTCCCACAACGAGCTGCCATTAGAAATTTATGGAGAACCAAATGAAATGAGAGATTGAAAATTTGTGGACTTATATTGTTGGACACGACCGTGTCTACAAAAATATTTTGAGTTTTTCCTGTTACACCGGAAATGATGTCAACTTTTATATTTCAAATGGAACATCCTGTATTTTATCGCAGTTTTGAAATCTTCATTAAATTGTAGATCAATTTTATACATTTTATACAACATAAAATTGATCTAAAATTTAATGAAGATTTCAAAAATGCTATAAAATACAAGCTGTTTCATTTGAAATATAAAAGTTGACACCATTTCTGGTGTAACCGGAAGTAACCTAAAACTCAAAATATTTTAGTTGAGACGATCGTGTCCAACAATATGTATAACAATAAGTCCACAAATTATCAATCTCTCATTTTATTTGGTTCTCCATATACTTCTAATGGCAGCTTGTCGTGAGAGACCCTGTATTCTTTTAAAATAAATTTCAAATGTAACCCATCTTTAATGATCAAAATGACGCTTATTTAAAATACCATAAATATCAAATTTTTTATTTGAGTCTATTACAAACTATGAGAGGTTTATCTCCAGATTTATATTACATTATTAGCATAATTTACAATAGGAAATAATGGGACAATTAATGCTAATTAATTATTGTACTAAAATGAATAACAAAGATTAATGAAATAAATCAGTAAAAAAAGACTACAACGTAAGTGTACATATTTTATTAAATATATATAATGCAATAAATCAGTCATATACACATATATATCCAGCAAAAAATACAATTCCTCTCGTTTACAATAAAATTACAACATAAAAAATTACGATCTCAATTGCATAGATTAAGAATAAATTACCGAATCTTCTTTTGTTCGGATTTACACCTACAATTATTATCATGGTAAATATTATGGGCAAATACTTACCACACATATCTCTGAAATGGATTAATTGGAAATTTAGGGTAAACGAAAATAGAAAAATAAAATTCTAATCGAAACAATAATAACAGTATATACGTTATGCCTAGCTTAATACAATAATTCAATAAAAAAATCTACTTTGTGAGCATTATATACAAAATTGTTCATATATCTATAATATATAATACAGCGGGGGCATATATTCACAATGATATGAATTGAATGAATGCATATATACGACATTTAACTGCATAAAATTCCTCTTGCCTCTGTATGAAAACAGCTCGAAGCGATCACGTACAAGCCCATGAGTATTTAAAAGAAATAAAACGCAAACGTTCACAACTCTGCGGCAAACAACGCGGCATCTCAAAATTACGTTGCACATTAACATGTTTTATGTATTAGACAATGTTATTTCTATGTAGGAAGTCGGTACAAAACCCTCCTCGCAATCCCCTGTCAGTCTTCGCACCCTTGTCCAACCGTCACCCTGGTCCTGCTCTATCAGATGAAGTTCTTCATTCTCAATCATTCCTATACTACCTTCGCTTGTGACTGAAAAGAAAGTTAAATAATTATTATCAATTTTTTTTTTAATTATTAGCCAGATATCTTTTTAGGGAAATACTAATTTAAAAAAGTGGACATAGTCATTAATACCATATAAAGGGGACCCCATATAAATATAAATTCTACAGTTAAAAAAAATCCTTGACCTATCTGAATTCGGCGCGTTTACCTTAGTAAATCGTTTGCTATTTCTTGAAAACCGTAATAACCATCTGTACAACTCTCTTTGAATTACAAAAAAAAAGTACAAAAAGAGAATTGCAATAACTGAACAAAGCACCGTTTGAGCGTCACTGCTTATTGTAACGAAATTATATGTAGTACGGGTTGCATATTCCTCTCGGTTTAAAAGCTTAATAAACCCAAAGTAGGCAACTTATACTGCACGTATTACTAAACGAAATTAGAAGACGGGATAACAATTCGCTAAAACGAACGAAAGAGTCGCCCCCTCGTGGTAAAAGAGTGAGTTACTCTGGACGGGATTCGGTGTAACCAGTATTGAACAATAACATGGAAAGGGTAATGAAAAGAACCATAAGAGCAACAATTATTGTTGTGTTCCTCAATGTAGTTCATTCTACAGTCATTCCACAAATTTCCCAAAGATAAATCGTAACAAAACGACTGGCGAAGTGTGTTAAAAATTGGAAAATCGATATCAAGCCAAATGCGTGCTCAAAACATTTTAAAAACGAGGACTATATTTTCAATAGAGGTGAGTACAGATTCTACATATTACTTATTCAAATTCAGTATTATTTTAATATTTCAGTCCTAACCTCACAAAAGCGGAAGCTGAAGAGAGGAACAATACCATCTTGTAACCTTCAAAAAACGTCCTTTGGCAGAAAGTAGAGAAAAACCGTCAACAGTTGGGGTAGATAAGTAACTATATTTTGTGAAGTCAAATGAAATAATTAATGTTATTGTAGAGATCGTAATAGACAAATAGAAGAAACAACCAAGGAAAATGTTATGTCAACAGTTGTAATGAAGAAACATATATACAAAAAAAATCAAGTAGGATTATAACAGTTCTCGATTATCCGAGTTAATCGGGGCAGGTGCCGGCTTTATATAAACAAAAACTTGGGTATCTATATGTAGATATGGACGGTGGAAGCCCTCTTGCATAACCAATTTGTCCGATTTTACAATCCCGGTTTAGTTGATTCTCTAACCGTTTTCTTTTACAAAATGTTACGTTTTATGTAATAATATTCCTTAATGTTCCTTTTTCTGAATTAATAAAATAAAAACAAACTCAATGGAGCTTTCATTTAAATGGTATTAAGTTTACATTACTGCTAGACATATGTATGCTACGAAAATGTTTCAGTTGATTGACCACGTTTTGATATATGTATTTGTTAAAGTAATCGTAGTTGTTAATAATATATTATTTACATTTGATACTATTGTACAGGAGTTACGTTTTGAAACAAACGAAAAAGTTTAATTCTTTGAATGCCTTGTTTGACATGGACTTTTGCTCAAGCAATTTCAGCAGTTTTAAATACTTCAGATTTATTTAGTCTTTCTTAGAAAGGCTGGTCAAATTAATTTTATATTTTGTTAAAATTAACAATTAAAAATCCTTTGTCAATGCAAACGTTTCCTTTTTGTCCCAATCTTGTTTGACGTGTGTATAACGTAACAAATCTGGTTATCGGAGCTGTGAACAATTTTATGAATTATTGTTGCTTTACTCTACAATGTTTAAATACTTGTAAATACTTATTTAGGTAGCCACAATATGCTTGCATTTATGGCCTGCACCCAATTTGCAGAAGCAACTGCATTTCCACTGCTTGTGATCTAAAAACCAGTAACTTTTATTTAAAAATTTAATTTCACTATATGCCGCTCAACTGCTAACTTTGAGGTTAGACACTTCGCGATTTTCGCCAATATAACCGCAACCAATAATATGGGCAGCCGCAAACAGTTTACGCTTTCTTCAAGGGAGTTTTTTTGAGTCTTTCTTGCTCTGTAAATAACTAAAAATGCTGATAAGACTGATTAAAGTTATATCGGCTATTGTATGTACTAAGACTTATCCCGTCTAGAGCGGCCATAACTATTTTTTGCAGCGCCCTCTACATTTGGTCGTTTAGGCGAATAGTTGCAGTTTTTGTAGACTTGAACAAAGCCTCTGAGACTATTTGTCCTCAAAAGTTATTACAAAAAATAGAAACTTGCGGAATTAAGAGGAAAATAATTGAAATGGTTTGAAAACTATTTAACAAACAGGAGACAAAAGGTTAAGATTGGAGAACATGAGTCAAGTGAAGTAACAAACAGCTTGGGAGTACCACAAGGTTCTGTGTTAGGTCCTGTTTTATTTAATTTGTCACATAAGCGATGTTGGTTTTTACCTGATGTAATTGCAACATTGAATTCTGAACTGGTATGTCTGGTATTGATATCATATTGATATAAAGCAAATAAGTATGAAAGAATAATTATGCACATAAATTTAGATATTTGTACCAGAACTTTAATACTGAGAAGTACTTACCATCAAATGGATATAAAGCTTTGCACGTCCCCAGAGGTGGCAAAGCGTCAGGTTCGTAAATGTTGTCGTAAAAATCCTTATCCGCTTCTGTGTGGTTGCCGTCATATTGATCTTGATCCGAATCAGCGCCGTGCAATGAAGTGTGCGATCTCCCCAGGCCACTCTCGGGACTATTTGAACAACTGCGTTAAAATGGAAAATCCGATGGTAAATAAAATAAGAAGCGTTAAGGAGCAGCCTAACTATATACAGAACAAGAGCACATTATAACGCAATAGTGTTGTTTTAAAATTCTGAAAGGTATTTTATGCTTTCCAGTTTTTAGGGTTTTGTTTTTTAGTAGTAAGTCAGTGTGTGAGTAAAGATGATTTAAACTAAGAAGAGGGTCTGACGTCATTTGCCGTCCGGTAAAAATTTTAAAATTCACATTTTAATTATTATTGTTTATAAAAGTATTCAATAATCTAGAACTCATAAGTTTGTCTTTTTATTTGTGATATGATAACACCTTTGTCTACTCACACCTTCATAATTTAATTGTTTATATATAGAAACCAGTCTAGTTTTAGAAACATTTAAATTTATCATTTGATTCTATTCAATACGTAGGTATTTATAGTTATTAGAGCTTAGAATGTATGGCATGAATAGCAATTATTGTCAAATACCCTCTTCTTAATTTAAAACATCTCTACCTAGTACTACCATAACCTTCCTAAGCAAGGTGTTAATACGTGTTGAGAAGCAGTGGAGACATAACTAAAAAAGGGCTGTGCGAGCGCAACTGCCTAATACAGGTGTCCCAAAACTAAAAATGTTTTTGGGACATAGGGCCGTAGGTTTAAATAATTACTAGCGAACCAACCCGTGGTTAAGTTGAGGTGTGCCCGGAGCCGACGGTTTGTTATGGTTCTGGGTGGGATTAGTGACACTACTGTCGCTTGCAGACCTGCTAAGCGATTCCTCCTCCGCTGCGCTACCCCCGGAATTTCGATGGTTTCGACCGTTCACCAGCCTCGGCGAGTTTGTCTGCGAGTGACTGTTCTGTATTTGCGTCGAGTTTTTCAGTGCCTCGTCTAGGTACTCCATGTACCGCTTCATGTCTTGGTGGAGTTTCTCCAATTTGTGACTGCTCTCGTTCAATTGTCCTAAAAGTAAAAGTAAACTTTTAGCAGAAGTTTGAAACCAAATACAGATTTTTTTTAACAACACTGTCTGTGGTTTAGCGCTGAAAATCTCATACTCAAACTTATTGAGGGAGGTAGAATTTACAAGACGCAATGCATTTAAGTTTAGCTGTCTTTGCGATGAGATGAGCTAAAAGGGCCATCAGTCCTATAAAAATCCTTCTTTCTAAGGGTCCCCTGTCCTACCACCAAAACGTGCCAATACACCACACAATAATTATTGTTTAAATTATGAAATTATTGCAACTATTCGATTGATAGGTCTTTGCGCAACTGCATCCACAAAAAATTTCAATCTTTATGCAAATTATACTTGCAAATTTTAGTGTTTAAAAACTAAACTACAAATATAGAAACGCTTTTTGGTCTGACTGGCGTATGATTATTGTGTACTGTAATATATCATAAAAGTACATTAAAGATTACCTTAAACAATCTTTAATTAGAAAATATGAAAACCATAACAATAATGTGTACAATAATGTATCAATAAACAATTAATCGGTCAATATTCATGCTGAGAGAGACCCTCACATAAATAAATCGCTCTCGAAAAAAACCTGCTAAAAAAACGAACATAACCTCTTCTTGGGATTTGCGCAACATGCTTACAACACCATGGTTACATGAAATTGCATACTGTTATATAGATTATTTGGTGGTTTGGAAGGTTTGGAGAAAAGAGTGGCAACTCAACATTTATGGGGGGATAGGGGAGTCTTAAACGAAAATTTAACCCCCCCCCCCCCGATATATTTTTACTATTTAGGTGTGGAATTTTCTTAAAAACAAAATAACAAAAGTGAGGTCCTGATGAGGACATTTATCATACTCTTCTGGTACATAAAATTATTTCTTCTACTTTGCATTCACAATGCACACATTGTAACACTGTTTTCGGTGTTACAATTAACACATTGTAATACCGAAAACACTAACATTTTTGTCTAAGATTGGTACACTATGATATCAAATACCATATGTCAAACGTACTATACATAACCCAACATAACCACACACTGCATCTTCTTAATAGCTTGCAATCGCATAAACTGCGAAATATCAATATTCTATACATATTTAAACATGGGTGTAGCCTGCTATAGTATGGCCAAAGGATTGGGGCTGTCTTAGTTTTGCTGTTCATCAAAATACGCCAGCATGACGTTTTCGGTGATGTTTTACAACTCTGGTAAATGATCGTTATCATTCTTTTCAACTAAACATCAAATCTCCTTTTCAGATATAATTCAAGGACCACATTTACTTCAATAAGGTATTATGCGAAGATCAAACCTACATCGTAGATATGAACGATTTTAATTACTGCTGCGAGATTGTATATGCGCAATAAATGGTTTATCAGCATACACGTACGAAGCTATAGTACATTTAAAGTGTAGAGGATTTCTTAGTTTATGTAACGTATAAGTTTTCGGTAATATTTTGGACGCTTGGATGCTCGGTTCAATTCGTATTCGTTTTTGTCCGTCGCTTTCAACTTCGTCTTAGTTCTGGTTGTGTGCAACGTATTTGTATTACCTCCATCACATGTAATTTTACTAAGTATAATTTATTCTAATAAACTACTTTGCCGAAATTAGAATTGGATTTCAATTATAAGTGCTTGTAAATATATAAGCCGCAACGGCTACATAGCAGAATTAGGTAGACAGCGCTATTAAACATTAAGCGTTATAACAATTCTCTAGTAAGTTCTTGTTCTTCGAAGTAACTAATCAGTCACCGCCAAACACTTCTATTCTGATTATTATACTTATGAAACCACTATTTTAAAGTTGTTAACTTTTTAGGTTAAGTTTCATGTATTTATCACAGTAGGGTTAAAAGTGTTGCCCCAAGCTCCATTATGATCATCGTTGCGACCTCGCTGAATATTTATTCAAACTTGTAGGCTAAAGTACAGTAAAATTATACACAATTAGATTTTGTCATGATTTTATCTCATCGATCTCATCCTTAACGAAGTTGACAGTTACTACAGTGCTGCCACGTCGTACTCGCAAAATACCCTAGATTCTAATTTAGCGCGATATAGTAACCACAATTTCTAAATTTTTATAAAATTAATGACGCAAAGTAGAAAAAATAGTATATTACACTCGTTTTATAAGACGTATTGGCGCACTCGTTCATATACTATTACAATATTAAATTCCAATTATAGACATTTTATCTATAATGATTTATACCTTCAACAGTCATAGGATTTCCCAAAGCTGGATTGGCTTCGTAGACGCCCTTCATTTTCAAAAGGCCGTCCCTGGCAAAAGTCTCCTGCTGTATTTTTGTTTGTAGCTCCTTAATTCGCTGACGTAGCTTCTTCAGTCGTTGATTTGGGGCGAGATCGCTGAAATCCTCCTTACCGTCCGAAACAGCAGCATTCTAAAAGTGTACAACACAATTTTATATCATGTTCTAAAGGCTTCCCGCAAACATTATCACAAAATAAATATATTAAATAAAAAAAATAGCCCAAGCAACTTTTTAGCATCGAACGACGTAGCGTTACTAACTACAGTTTACCCAACATAACAATTTAACATTTTCTACTAGAATATTTTTTTTCAAAGGCTAATAAACAATACAGAAGTTAGATAATAGGTTTTAAGCAATAATTGACCTAATGGAGAGCCCCAATAAAGTGTCATTATCAGGGCAGCAAAATATGCAATAAATTATAGTTCATTTAATAAGCTGAAGGAACTTTTCAAACTTGTCACTAGGATTACCTCGCCAGAAAAAATGGTGAAACATATCATAAAGGATGAATATAGGAATATTGACTATTTTATAGTACAGTTGACAATGAAGATTGATAAATTATCATTATGATTATTACGCATCATTCTGTGGCCAGAAAAATGTTTGGTCAATAGTAGTATCCTGGTTATTAAATAGACTATAGTGATAATTAGGTTTATACCAACTTTATTATATCAATTGCAGAACTAAAATCATAATATTTAAAAAAAAAAAAAAGCGTTAGCAACATACCTTTATAGCCATACAGACCTCAGTAAGCTTCTGATGAAGCATGAAAAAGAAAAAAAGAGAAGCCGTATTTTAACATCATGCGATACAAGCTGAAAATACGCAAAGCTGGAGACCTATTTTGCACAGATTAGTCGAGTTAGTTCAAGAAAATAGTTAGTATCACTAAGGAATTAACTAAATCATGGTTCAGCTTGCTTTGTACACAATATTAAAAACCACAAAAAGCATTTACATTTACTTACAATGTAGAGAAAACAGAATTGGCCAGTACCATAGTAGGTGTAGGGAAAAGACCAGTGACCACCACCACGAAGAGTAAAGAGAACAAATAATACACAATAAGTTTAATAGGACAGCAATATTACAAGGCTACACATTGAACACTGATTTCTGTGACGCAGAATCATTTTAGCACGATTTCAGTATAATTGAAAAAAAAATTTCATTATATTGGCTTACCCCTCGACTTCCAAAGATGTTAAAGATTCCTGTTCGTTTCTTGATGCCTTTTCCGGATATTGTACCTTTCACGGTTAACCCACCGTCTTTTACCTTTGACCCGATTTGTAGGAGGTTGATGTTATTTGTGCTTCCATTGTCGCTTCCGCCTCTAGGTTGCTCTTCAAATGGTATATCATCAGGTGGAAGAAATCCAGATTTGAATTTTTCTATCACTAGCATAGCATCCTATAAGAAAAAATTACAAAAATTACATTTTTTAAAATCATGAAAAAGTGGAAAAATGAGTTACTAAATAACACTTAAAAAATTTTGTATCTGTTATAAAATGTTCTAGAGAAACGACATGTTAATGTCGAAATGAGCAATTCTGGCCAATTTGTTTAATTAAGCTAATTTTTGGGCACACCAAGTTATTAGGAAACCAAGTATATTCTTCAATAATTGAGAGTAAACTCAATGTTTGATGTCAATTAACTCAATGTTTTGATCGAGTACTTAAGGATACAAGAAAAGGATTCAAGAAAAAACGTATTATATGCGAGTTGTAGATAAATACAATATGTAAATGTTCTTAACAAAACTGTTGACAATGTTAAAAACCACCTTACTTTTAAAGAAGAAATGTAAACATAACTTAATTATTTTGAAATAGTACTGTTCGTTTAAGTTGAGCGGTTTGGAGTGGGGCATAAATTCGCGGTGACGTCAAATCCATAGGCGCACGCTTTGTACTTTTGCTTTATGGTTCTCGAATAATTACCAATGCTCTATTAGCAGCAATATACAAATAGTTAGCAAAAAAAACACCTCTGCAGATTTATTGTACTTAAAAACAATATTGAAATGTCAAAGATGTAAGTAACGGGTGATCTAAGATAACGAAGGACAGTTTGAATTTCTCGCTATAGTTTTGAACGTATTCAGTGTTACTAAGCTGGTATGCGTGCAGGATACAGGTTATGATCACTGTCAGATACCAGTGGACTCGTCGGTAAGGGTCTCTGCACCAATATTTTATCTCTTCGAGATAATTTTTATTTGATATTTAGATTAAGGGTTATTTTCATTTGATTACATACGAGAGGATTTTATTCTTTGGTATATTATTTTTGATCTATTTAAAATTTATTTTTCAACATATATTTATGAAATATAACAGGTGATCTAAAATGATTGAGGACAGGTTGAATTTCCCGCCACAGTTTTGAACTTATTTAGTGTTACTAAGATGGAATGCGTGCATGATACAGGTTATGATCACTGTCAGATACCATAGTGAACTCGTCAGTAAGGGTTACGTTCCTCTGCAACGATATTTCATCTTTTTTCTCAATTAATTTGTTATTGGGTTCTTGAATATTCTTTCTAAATATACATAATATTAAGTTCATCCAGTTTTCTTAAATATAAATTAAGCTTTTTTTCTTTACAAGAAGGAACACCTACGCCACCGGACTAAAATAACAGCTGTCATTTGTAACCATTGCCAACATCACAATTATTCAAATTGGCGGGAAATTCAACCTGTCCTCATTCAAGTTAGATCACTGTGTCCAGTAGTTTTAAAATATCCTGTCTTTATACCTAACTATAATCAGAGAATGAATACCTACGCCACTGAACAAAAATAGCTGTCATTTGCAACCATTACCAACATCACAATTATTCAATGTGGCGGGAAATTCAACATGTCCTTCGCCATTTTAGATCACCCTGTGTCCCATCGTGAGCATACAAAACGGGGACACTCAAATTTGCACTAATTAAACTGGGCTTCGTAAAGTCATGTCAGTACGTTTGTCATTGGTCATGTCTTTTTAATGTCATCTTAAACTTTGACGTAAGAAATATAAATGCCGTAATTGAATGAATTTCAGAAGGCAATAATTCAAATTCGACTGCATGATGGAATCAGAATTCGAGAAATTACTGCTGAATTATAGCGTAGGCAAGAATTCCGCGATGAATACATCTTTGACACCGGAACAAGTTTGTAAGTTGACAGATACTGTCAAAGTTTAGACCTAATAGGTTAAGAGGCTGGTTCAGCCTAACTTCAGGTCTGTTCTGGTGGGCCCCTATTGGTCCAATTATTCAAACTGTTTAGTGCTCGTGTGGGTTTATTATTGAATAACGATAGCATCTTATGAGATTATAACAATCTAAATTAACTCTTCTTGGTCGGACTTGCTCGATATTTATTATACCCATGCCCAATTTTAAACAATTGCTGCTCAAAATAGACGTATAATTAGATGTCGTGATTTTGGGAATAACAATGTAATTATGTTTTTTGAGTCAAGTCCGTCGTAGTTTCACTTTACGTCAATGTAATATTTGTGAAAATTCCAATAAATAAAACGAAATAAAGCCACACTTTTAAAAAATCGGCGTAGTATTTTCCCAATTTTTCCATCCATGTTCGAGGCTGGACAGTGTGGCCATCTACGATGTTGTCGAGAACTAGACGTCATTAGACGAAGATAATAATGGGTCTATCTCTAACTACCATATACCACAAAAAAAGGCTGTAACTCGCTAAAATTCACACATTTATATTTACTGGGACAGATTTCGAGAGTTCTAACCTACAAATCCGATATAATCTGAAAATGTAGAAAACTTGGGGACACTGCACAAAGAAGTATTCTAATCGAAATTAGGAGATTACATAAAAGTTCTACTATTATATCAGACATCAATCAGGTTTGTGCCTAAAGAAGTATACTATTGTTTTTTAAAATTTCCTTTTCAATTGTTAGGTTAGTTAGCAGAATATACATATAAACAGTGCTGTTTTATCCATTCTACTACCAGAGAATTCAAGCTCCAAGTATGGTATGATGCAGATAGCTCATTACGGGTTTTGTAATTGGATTCAAATCACATTACGAGGAATCAAAATCCTTACGTACTATTTTGTTGATCGAAGAGGATTTCTAGACAAGAGATGTGATTACTAATTTTCATAATTTCCACGAACTGACAATAAAATTATCGAGGTATGCTGAAGATTACCGATTTTTTATCAAATTTTTTGGTAATATTACTGGAAGACGTCTATAACATTATTATATGAGAAATGTATAATGGGACATAGTCGACTTGTCAACCACTGACTCCAGATGTTTTTCTTCTCAAGTGCAAAGTGTATGGAGAATTACGTTTAACACAACAAACCGCAGATAGTATTGCAATTAGCCCCGAAGAACCCGTATGCGTGTGGTCTCATGATAGCGAGGATCAACATTTTTGTGATTTTGATATTATAATATATTAATAAAGCTATATAATATTATAAAGCTTATGTTGTCTAATTGTCTTTTATAAATAATATATGAATTACAAATTGGTAAATAAAGAATAACTTATTAACTGTTTTGTTTTTCTTATACGTCATCAGATCCCTGCGCTGTGGATGTACATACGTATGTAATATCGACCCATGCAACAAAGACTATAGTAACTACATTTAGTTTGTTAGTTACGATAGTCTACGTTGCATGGGTCGATATGTATTTGTTTTTCAGTAGCTAGGCATAAGTGTATTATCGGCTGAGAAATGAGTGCATAATCTATCGTACCAAGAGTAAGTAGTCCGTGACCAAAGTTATTGGTACGGGGTTTTGGTTTCTAGGAGGTATAAATGTATATGGGCGCATAATCTCAATACACTTTCAAATATTCCACATATTCACAGTACGTGTGCGTGTATTCATAGTACGTGGTTTTTGCATATATCACTTCATAAACCGTAGACAAATGTTGAAGTTATTTATCATATAAATATATGATAAATATCTCACATTCTCCACATAGGTTATGTCACGGTTATGTCAACAATTTATCACAGTAATTTTTAGAGCTACCATGTTATGTTGGAAACCGTTGTAAAATCACTAGACAGCCTGCTTACGTGTGCAAAAATAAATTGAAACAGCGTTAAATACGTTAGATCATATAATGTTGACCACACGTCGGCAAAGTCTATCTTGTTCCAAAGTAGCTTTAGCGAAAACGTCGACATCCCCACGCAAACACCAATTCTCGACTGATTTTTCTAAACTTATCAAAAACAGCCAAGCCTCTGTCGATCAGCTGTTGGACAGGCCACTTAACAAATACGATCAAAGTAAATGTTACACAACTAAAATTGTTGAGAATATGAGTGCCTAATTTCACTTTGCTGTCCCCGTTTTCGATAGTACATTAGACCGCTCAAATGCCGCTCAACTTGTCTGAAACGGATAGTAAAAATTGCTTGCATTTCTTCTTCTTTAAAGACAGGGTATTTGGTGTGGATTTTGACGCAATGTCAGTTTTGTTAGCCACATTTATAACGGGTGATCTAAAATGACAGGACAGGTTGAATTTCCCGCCACAGTTTTGAACTTATTTAGTGTTACTAAGTTAGTTACTAAGTTAGTGAACTCGTCAGTAAGTGTTATGTTCCTCTGCAACGTTATTTCATCTTTTTTCTCAATTAATCTGTTATTGGGTTCTTGAAGAGTCTTTCTAAAAATACATAACGTTAAGGATTCTTCATTATTCTGGTAAGTTCATCCAGTTTTCAGTTAAATTAAGCTTTCTTTCTTTGCAAGAAGGAACACCTACGCCACTGGACCAAAACAACAGCTGTCATTTGCAAACATTGCCAACATCACAATTATTCAAATTGGCGGGAAATTCAACCTGTCCTCAACCTGTCATTTTACATCACTGTGTATCTACTACAGAACTATTCTTATATATTCTCCAAACAATAGAGATAGTTACGTAGGTTGACAAGATGTAGGTTGATCAGAAAAGATCTGTTTGATCTGACAAAACCAAAAAAACAATGTAAAATAATCTTGATGATAAAGTAACTAAATCCACTAACCTCTTTCTCGTTGATAACGTCAGCGGCGCGGTCGATCCCATCCAAGCATTTATTTATAATCGGAAAAACTTTCCTCTCAATGTCTACACCGCAATGGATGAAATTCCTCAAACTCCTTATGCGCCTCTCTTCGAGTTCCTGCATTTGCCGGAAAACGTCCGGCATTCCTGACCTATAATGTTGCCTCTGTAGGTCGTTGGTTCTCTGCAACTGGTCGGCGTATTCGTTTTTAGCAGAATCGCACATTTGAAGCTTATAGGACATGTTTGCCTTCTGTTTTTCAACCTAAAAACAAACATTTTCCATTGAAAGTTCGGCGATTCGTTCATATAGTTTCGTGATTTACCTCAGCCCTGGATAAGTTGAGATCGGCGTCAGCTTTGTGAAAGTTTTCCGTCGCTTTTTCCGATTCTTTGTACGCCTTGTCGTACGCCCTTTTCGCTTTGTGTAAAGAATCTATTTGATTGCTTAAATTCGTTTGCAGTTTTGTCCCCTCGAATATACATTTCTAAAACAACAAAATGAAAATTGCTGTAAAAGTTATGGAAATTTTTCGCTACTTTTTGCAGCAAATTAACGTCATTTGGGGATGTTTGTCGCGGTACTTTATTCAACAATTGTAGCAACAATTATAATCCTAAGTGTATCACTTAAACACCGTTTAGACAGGGCAAGTTTAATATAATAGCAGAAAATGCTGTCCGCCAATAAACTTTCCATGTGTAAACCATAGAAAAGGAGACTTTTTACTTGACGGCTAGTACTTTCCTATGGTTTAAACATGGCAAGCTTAGTGGCGGGCATCACTTGCTGCCACTAAACTTGACCAGGGTACTCTACTCTGGAGCTACGTCAACAGCCACAGCTCATATGTCAACAGCGTAGCGTGTTATGTAAATGCTACTTATAACGTTTGCTAAACTTACTCCAGAAGGATGCTTTATATGTCAAATTGTAGATAATTAATCGATGTAGTCAGCCTTAGACGGTCAATGATTTGCTCCTTGGCAAATAACCCATAAACAATATTGTTTACAGAACGCCAAAGTGGGTACATAATGTAAGGAGACCCAGAAAATGTTTAGTACGGGAAAATGTCTATAACTTTTACAAATGATGTGGCATAACTTTCTTTCATGCATCCAATTGCAGATAAGTTATTGTGCGAAAACATTTCTATATGATTCATAATAGCAGATAATTAAATAAAAGATAAATGACTAACTTGCATTTGCTTGTTCCATGATATTGATTTATCTACAATGTAAAATATCGACTAAGCCTCCACGGAACGTCTGTGATAGTTCTGAAGAAACAACAGAAGAGATCATGAAAATCCGAGCCACATAACCAATAACACAATTAGAGCATCACATATTAGGGAAAAAACCTATATAAAATAAAATCAAATAGTTTAATCTTCTAAAAGAGTCAAGTTTATTATTTTGAACAATAAAGAGCCATTGGACAAAATTCTGCGTACGCCCATGTTCAACCCATGTAACAATTTCATTTAGTTGTTTATTGTGTAACATCTGATCGTATGCAAATTTGTATAAATACGCCAGTGACATATGCTTATCTACGTTTGCACAAGTTTGATCATTTAGTTATCAGAACGATTGTGTTAATAAAAAGTAACCATTCAAAATAATGAGAAAACGATCTTACTGAAACTCATAGAAAACTTTACTGTATAAAAATGCGTTTTATCATATATCCAGTGCACGTAGTCATTGTTATTTTATATCTAATATCTGGTAAACTATTGTTGCAAAACATTCGCAGTGTATGAATGTCGTTTTCGAAGAATATGTGACAATAATGTTTGGTGTCATTTTCGATAAATCTAGAGGCAATTGAAGCGAATACTAACCTTCCTATCTTCCCTTAAATCTTTAATTAACACTAATAATTCCTTAATCACTTGTGCTTGTAAATTTTCCGCTATCACTTCGTGCTGTCCCGCGAAGTCCGTCAATTCATTTAATAATAGTTTAAAAGCTCTACACGTTGTAAACCTGAAACAAATAAATATTTTAATAACATACATCCACAGCATGAAAATAATAATGGTCGTCTGTGCAATCTCTCAAATTGCATTGTCTGCTGGGGCATCATACAAAGTTCTGCGTGACCACAATACGCATTTCTTAATGTTAATTAAAGAACACAATGATCTTGGAGTATTTATAAAAAAGTAGTGTAATCCAGGGTCTGAGAAACATTTTTTACGTGGGTGAATACTAGGTTTGTATCACTAGTCAATGCAAAAAAAGTCAATAACAATTCACAATTATGGACAAATAGATGAAAAAAAATTAAACTAGAAATCAACAGGTTAAAGCTACTAGAATGCGGAATTAAAAGCATTTTTTTTTTAAATAGGCGCTTAAAATAAGTACGAAACTAGTAAGGAAATTATCTTCAGCCGTGCTGAAGCTAAAATACCCCCACCGAAAATATTTAAAAAAAAAACGAGTGAACAGGTTTTGCCCATTCACGAACTTGTCCTTACTTTTTAAGAGATAAGCTTGTATACCAAATTTCAGATCAATTGCTTCAAAATTACGGCAGTTATCGTGTACACAGACGGACAGACGGGCAGACAGACGGACATAGCTAAATCGCTTCAGTTTTCAATTCTGTTTTCATATTCGCTTAATATACGTAGGTAGAGACAAGTTAACCACCTCAGAGGTATACTGTGTTAAGTACATCGAATTTCAATGTAACTTAACACTGTTTGCCTTTGAGGCACTTAATTGAACTAAGCAGCTTATGGTTTTACACCTAGTTGCATGCGTGCATATTACGGTGTACAAAAAACATTTTTTTTTCGAAATTCAAAATTTCAAGTTGATAAAAAGTTGTCCCTATGCACCCACATATACCACACAAAAAAATTCCCCAATTTAAAAATATTTAGGTCTCCCGCAAATTTGATTTTTATAAATGAAAGATTAAATGCTTTATCTTTTTAAAATAGAAAAGTGTAACAATAAGGTGTGAAATTAACGTATACAAAAATATATTACTGTATGAAACATTTAGACCGCCTGCAGTTTATTTAGATTCGATAGAACTTTTAGAAAAATGACCATTTTAGTATAATTTAAAAATGTACTTAAATGTTGATAAAAGTTTATTTGCCATTCAATATTTTATTTAGTGCGTCCATCTGGGCTTTGAAAAAGACATGTCGTTTCGATACACCCTAGTGCATATGTGCCTGCATTTTTCGGCCCAGGTTTAATTACGTGGCACATTCCTCTTAGTCGAAATTGTTTCTATATTTAAAAGTAGTTGAGGAAATAAAGAATTAAGTTAATATCACGGCCCACCACGGTCTGCCTACGCGCATCTACAAGTGACGTCATTGCGAGAAGTAGCAATCGTTGCCATGGTAGCCAATATGTTGTGACGTTCAAACCTTCTTGACAATTAAAGCGTTGGTTGTCAACTTGTTAACCTAAATCACCTACAAAAGTAAAAAACTTAAGAATGTATTTGGTTGCCTAGGTCTCCGAGTCAACATCCTTCTCGCAGTGACATCATGCGCAGAAATGAACGAATTTGCGACACGAAGTGAGCAGACCGTAGTGGACCGTGGTTATTATGTATTACTGACGCAAGGTAGTATGGCCAAGAAGTGACATGAAGTGTCAAACTTAAATATTTTCATGTTAATACTGCGAAATAAAGCTACAAAGTATAATAAAATAGGCCTAAAATCAAAACAATAACTACCAAGAGACACATTTCTCGTAAGTCTCACATTAATTACGTGAGGCGTTTAAGGGGGGGGGGGGTCCAGCCGAATCTCATCTAATCATACTTTGGGGAGAGGGGAGGGGTCTCGGCGAATATCACGTATTTTTTTCCCTCAAGAAACACAGTAAAATTGCGAGGAAATTGGGTCAAATTAAGTAGAACATGTTCCTTCAGTATTTTATTGTTCAATAGAGTATTTGACTAATTTTGGAAAACCATCTTACTGTGTTTATTCCTTCACTCAACATTGTAAATGCATTATTTTTCGTAATTATTTCCTCCTTCATAAAAATCAGCGTTAAAAATTGAATCACAAAAAGTCCCGCCAAATGATACTTTCAGTTGTGTGACGTCACACGATAGTAGATGTCAAATCGGCCCATATGGACTGTCAGCATCGGCATCGTCGTCATTTGGTAATTGTGTTGTATGATGCGTTGTTTTCACAATTTCTACATAAAAATGGGTTATGAATGGTGTATAAATCCACAATGCAGAAATCCGTCAATAAAAACTCCGGATAAACTATTTGTAGCTGTTCCGCAAGATTTGAAACTGCGAAGAAAGTGGTTGGCTCCTAGAAATCCAAATGAAATAAATAGCGGCCAATAAAAGTGTTTTTTGTTGTGAAGATTACTTCGACATAAGTATAACTGACTAGAATAAGTTATCCATCGTATTTTCGAACCAGGTATTATCTGATCTGACAGCTTAAGGTTAGGGCTATCCTAACCTACAAAGTTATGCTTACATGGGACTTTAGTGCTATTAAATTCAAACGGGAGAAGCATAAGAGCGAGTTCGGATAATCGGGTAGGGTACGGTGACAGTGACGCGCTGCATAATAGGCGGACTAACGTCATACGGCATTTATCTACATATAAGAAAGAGACAGCCGACCCAGGTTATCTAAACATTGCTCTCGCCATACCCTACCCTGACAAACCGAACGCGTACTAACTAAATCACGTGATAGGACGTGAATATAATTCAATTTTAATTTTGGTTTTTAATAGAAATAAAGCATATCTTTTTTGAAAAGTATTAACAAATAGTTTTCTTAAACTGTAATCTATTAGGATGACTATAATACAAGCCATCTTTTTAATACAGTCAAATACCCTATTCTCACTGTGATTCTAGCCTACTTTCTAAGCAATCTCAAATATTAGTCTCAACTAGTCAAATAAAAATATTATAAAAATTAAATATAAATCCAACGCATTTACACTAAAAACACATATTTTGAAAAATCTCACGAGAGGTTGGGGCATGGGGGTTCAGCTAAATTTCACGAATACTCACCAGAGGGGGAGGGAGGGTCGGAAAAACGCTAAAAACGCTTCACGTAATTAATGGACGCCCCCTAAAATAAGTAATTGTAACTTATTGTTTTCATGCACATGCTGCAGTATATTTTATTGATTTGAATAACTAATTCGGGAAATACTTTTCTCCATGTGGTAGGCAACCCCCCAATACTTTTTATTCATGTAACCAATCCATACAAAGAATGAACATGATACGTCACAGTACAAAATAATCAAAAAATACAATTTATGCATCAAAAGGAGATAAAAAAAACACTAAAAGTCGAAAAACTGTGAGCTGTGAGCACGTCTATAGCCGGCGAGTCGCAAATGCGCAGACCTACGACATTTAGAAATACACCAATCACCAATAAAAATCAAATACTGACGCCCTATGTTTATACCCGTCTTTTTAGCTGTTTAGCTCAAAAAATTCGTAAAAAGAAATCAAAGCAAATATCTATAAACGTGACTTTTTTATTGTTTTTATCTTATACATATGCATCAGAACTGGTCCCAGCTTTCACATTTGAGATGACATCCCAAAAACTTTTACACAGAGTTATTTTCCATCGTACAATTTTATCGAATCCAAATAAAGGTATAATCCTCCTACATTTACAGAAACTTTGGCTAACTCGGCTCAGTTTTTCCTTTAAAACAACATTCTTGTAATTTAACTGTCATCCCACGTACTACAGAACAAACACGTGAAAGACGTTCACAAGACGTGCAAATATGGATGACGTATCAAAGTTCTGATTAAAAAGCGACGGCGGCTTAAATAAAAATAAGGTTTGTGAAAGTTAGCTACGAACTGGCAACACAGACATGTGTCTCCAGTAAAATTTTTAAGCTCACTCGCTGAATCAGAGAAACTGTGCAATATGTATTACGTAATGAGTACGGTGACCAGCCGGCCGTTTTGCTCTGCTCCCTTCTTGATTCAAATTAAATTAAAACCATTATGGTAATGCCACCAGACCGGTAAGTACACACATTCTTGTATCGCCCACGATCTTCGAAATAAAACAATTTATTGTACAATCTGCTTATGGCATTGTTTTGTATTCATTGAATCAACTTAAAATACGTCCTATGTGTGGTGCAGGAAAGTTTGACAAACTTGTTTCTTCCAAATCATATGATTGATTTCATAATGATCGTATTGTGACACTATTTGTCTACTAATATTACCCTTTAACATTTGAACCTATTATTACAGGTATGTACTAAGGTAAGCGTCCCAAATTCCGCCATAATTCTGTTTAGTTGGTTAAAATAAGAAATCTACATCATTGAACTATATTCTAGGACTTCCGGTTTGTTGATTTGACATTACACTTGTCAACCATCAACAACAATCGTTTCTTATTCCTTCAATGTTCTAACGGTCAGAATATAATCTAGAAGTTTGACTGATCTTGATAACTGAGTGTTATGCTAAGAGTCGACATTTTCCTTATAAGGTAACTGCAATTTGACTTCCTTTTACATCGCTACAGGATAACAGTAATTATTGATTAAAAATGCTTTATATTTTCAGAATAATACAGTGTACTGCCCTTTTAACACTACTATTTACAATGTTAGATATGTCGCATTGTACACATTATGTCAAAATTCCAACATGGGTGTCGGAATAACGGACAGCAATAGTCTCTAATTCCGTCATAGAAATGGACATGCATCATAGGAAATTCATGCCATCTCCATTAAAAAATCATATTCTAGCCTGAAACGCCCAAAAAAACTAAAAAGAAACTGTCCTTTTGTAAGTATCTCTGATGCTTGGAGAGAATATTATTTATTATTAAAAAAGAAGGAAGCACAGGAAAATAAGAATGGAAGTGAAAAGGGGACAGTTTAAAAAGCTGTGTCCAGAAAAAGAAAATACTAAAAATCCGAGAAGCAAGAAAAATTAAAATACAGATGAGGTAGAGGGGCAGACTGAACAAAACTAACGACTTATTTTATACTTTTCTTCTTTAAAAATGGTAAAAAAACATTTCTTAATAATAAATCTTAATTATTCGGAATTAGGTACGATTGTTAATGTTATAAAAAGTAATATAAATTAAATACTTATTATCAATTTTCTTTACAAATCAATAGCACCACATAAATATAAATTGTACTGTTAAAACTGTTAAATTGTACTGATTCGAACTTATAATGCTCAGCCCAACCAGATTTTGTGTTCCGCCAGTCTGTGTTTGTTAAAAAAAGACTGAGAGAATATCTGATTTTAAAATCATTTTACTCGGTGAGCGAGTATATGGATAGCACATCGCGCCAATAACTGTTGTGACAGAATATGATGTGTTTATTTTATTTTACTTATTTGTTTATTGACTTGGTTGTGAAATTATTTTAAAGTGTATTCCTGAGCACGCTGTACTGTTTTGTATTATATTTGTATTATGTAAAACCTTGGTGTTCGCTACATTTTTGTTAATCTTTTTTGGTTCTTACTTTAGATGTATTTTTTAGCCACTGTGAACTGACTGTAAACGACAATTGTCAATATCTATACAGGATCAAATGAAAAATAAAGTATTATTATTATTATTATTAAAAATGTAACAAAAAATCGATAAGCTGTCTGGATTAGGGGCGTTTACCTCACATACTATATTAATTCCTAATCAAGAATCAATAATCAAATCAAAAAAGAATTAATTGTAAAATGACAATGAAAGAACAAGTACCTAACACAAAACCAACACAGAACAGGAAAGTTCAAACGATACCATTAGAAAACATACATATGTCTTAATTAGATTTCATGGTCAACAAATCAAAGAATTTTTCGATTACCAAGAACCACAACAAAAATACCACAGAACAGGTCAGATAATTTTCACAAGCGATTACCCTGGTTCATTATTTAACGATTACGTTATGATCATAATTACAGTGAGAACATTATGAATAGCTATTGGCATTCTTAAAAAAGAACTCGCTATGTCAGATTATGCTCCGAGTGAAAGGTATCCTTGACGTAGCCGAGTTCTTTTGTTTTAAGACACAATAACCGGACTCAGAAAAATAGTTTTTAGATTAGATCTCGCGTAGCATCCGTACACGGCATGCTAGATGCTCGGACATGAATGAAAAGCCTAGCATATAAAATAAACGTATTCGTATTGCTACCGAAGTCAGTGAACTTACGCTGGCTTAAGAACGTTTAATTCGTCTAATGAATGCATTATTTAAGAAACCAGTATTGTCCGTGAGTAATTACCCTCAATGCATGCGTGCTGGTCCAATTTAACACCGTTTGAATTACAGCAACAGCAAGAAACTCGTTCTTATGGTGCTAGAAATCTATTAATAAATAATAAAAGAAGTTCCAAAGGTATATACTAATTTGCAGATTCGTCCTTGCTGCTGCAGGTTCTTGAAATGTATTTAAGTAATATGTAATGTCACACCCGTCACATTAATTAACTAATAAACTAACATTTAAAGTTAGAATATATTTATATACAGGTGTTTCTTAATAACATGCTGATGTCCTAAAAAATACCAAAATTATCATAAAAAAAAAGACCTTTAGGACATATGTTCATATGATCTTTTCCTTCAAAATGGACCCAAGAATAACCTCCTTAAATATTAGCATGTTATTAAGAAACACCCTGTCTACAATACAATATTGTTTGGTACAGTCAAAAACAAGATTTTTTTCAAATATTTCTGTGTTTGTTTTTGTAGTGCTTTGGAACTGAAATCAACATATTTCTTTTGTTGAACTAAAACTATAACAGTTTCACTTGTCTTTCACTTGTCTGACGGTGAGTTCTTGGCTGTTTGTTTTCTCGTAAAAATTAGATCTTAAAAAATATTGATAAAAGAAATAGGAGTAACACAATGTATTCAGAGAGTTCAGGCTGATTCAGGAAATGCTCGTAATTTAAATTTAAAGAAGTAATGTCATACCCAAAAGAGGTTGATTACAGCTCCGATTCAAAAAAAAAAAACAAACCAAAAAATGTAATAATTTCCAAAAGCTAAACAACAAGTATGATGCATCATAATAGGGTATTTGACTATTATTGGAAAACCATCTTAGTGTGTTTATTCCTTCACTCTACATTGTAAATGCATTATTTTTCGTAATTACTTCCTCAATATTTCATAAAAATCAGCGTTAAAAATTGAATCACAAAAAGTCCCGCCAAAACGATACTTTCTGTTGTGTGACGTCACCCGGTAGTAGATGTCAAATCGGCCCATATGGTCTGTCAGCATCGGCATCGTCGCCGTTTGGTAATTGTGTTGTATGATGTGTTGTTTTCACAATTTCTACATAAAAATGGGTTATAAATGGTCTATAATTCCACAATGCAGAAATACGTCAAGAAAAACTCCGGATAACTATTTGTAGCTGTTCCGCAAGATTTGAAACTGCGAAGAAAGTGGTTGGCTCGTAGAAATCCAAATGAAATAAATAGCGACCAATACAAGTGTTTTTTGTTGTGAAGATTACTTCGACATACGTAAAACGGACTAGAATAAGTTATCTATCGTATTTTCGAACCAGGTATTATCTGATCGGACAGCTTAAGGTTAGGGCTATCCTAACCTACAAAGTTATGCTTATGGCACCTTAGTGCTATTAAATTCAAACGGGAGAAGCATAAGAGCGCGTTCGGATAATCGGGTATACGGCGTTTATCTGCATATAAGAGACAGCCGACCCAGGTTATCTGAGCATTGCTCTCCCCATACCCTACCCTGACAAACCGAACGCGCTCTAAGCGTACTAACGAATGACGTCACTGGAGACTGAGCCAATTACAGAGCGTTTTCAATCACGTGATAGGACGTGAATAAAATTCAATTTTAATTTTGGTTTTTATGTAATAGAAATAAAGCATATTCTTTTTAAAAAAGTGATAACAAATAGTTTTCTTAAACTGTAATCTATTAGGAGGACTATAATACAAGCCATATTTTTAATACAGTCAAATACCCTATTGAAACTGAAGAAAAGACCACTGAAAATGTTAAAATAGCCAAACGTCCAACTCTGCTATTTTTCAGTAAAGCAACAAGGAGCAATGTTTCAAATCTCCGCCCTGTATACGATGCTATGAAATCTCTACAGTACTGTCTTTTTTGACCAAAACAAGACAAATGTCATTACTCATTACCTACTGATTTTAATACACCTTTCGTTTTACATTAAATTGACAGGATAGTATCAGAAAAGTGGCATAGCCATACATAAAGTAACATAACAATGGATTGAAATGTTCAATAGTTGCGAATATGGTATCTTTTCAATCATCACAATACAAGCAATTTGCTTTTTAAAGAAATATCTCAGTTGACCAAATATTATTGGAAATTCAAGTAATTAAAAATGTTTCTTCCTTTTTGCTCATAATATATACAAAAAGCAGTACAGCAGTATTATTATTATTATCATTGTTAATTATATCTTTTAAACCAACAAATAAAACAATCGTACTCACTGTTGATCTTCGTCTTCCTTTTTCTTTGGATTGTACATCTTCGCAAGTTTCCTAAAATAAGAAAAAAAATATTCAATTAACTGATGCATTAACTTACTTGATTTAAAAAAGCCGAGATTTATAATATAACTACAGATATTTTGAAGAGTAGGTACTCTTTATTCAATATTTAATGTCTTCTATGTTACTCACTAAAAATGACTCATTCTAAATCTTAGAATTTAAACAATATCCCAGTGGGTCTATGTTTGTCCCTTAAAACCTAAAGGATTTCATTAAAAATTTACGTTATCTTTAAGATAATCCAACTAAAGTTTGCCATATAATTCATAAAGTAAATACATAATTTGCGTGGATTTTGTATCTATTTTAGGTATGTAGTTTGATCAATATTTAGTACGTTTATTGGCGCAGCTATTCCAGTCCCTATGCATGCTAAGAATGCTATAACAATAAAAATGATCCAATAAATGTCAACGTTCAATTAATTCTATGTATGCTAATTGTATTAAACGAGTTCTAAGCAGACTATTACAACTTACGTGTACCATTAGCACATTTAACTAATTTTAGTACAGTGTTTTGATATAATGATTACTCAACTAAATAAAACAAACTGTAAGAAATAATTTTGAATACCCAAAGCCGTTACCTATCACTACAACAACATTCTACAATTATGTTATACTTGGCATTAAATTTTCAACAATTCAGTTGCCGTCCTACATTAATTTAGATTATCAAAATACGATTTACTTCCTCCAATAGATTTACTTCGCCACTAAACTATTCGGAGATCTTTTTGCGGTCCTTCAATTTTAACAGTACAACACTGTCCACTTTATAAATACGCATACAGCGACTTCGTTTTGTGATTATTCTAATTTTAGAATTTCGAGCATTTCCGACATTAATTTTGGTATCAAAGCCATTGCAGTTTGAACAAGAATATGCCGAGCCTGATTAAATTAATCGGATTTTTTTAGGCAAATGCTACAAGAAATATGTAAAGAAATATCTTTAAAAAAATAGTCGAATACATACCTAAGTTTTGTTGCATATTCGATTTCAATTATTGCCCTATCTCGTACGAAACCACCGAATTTTTCCAAAAAGTCTATCCCCCGCTGCGTGTGAATCCCCAGGCTATCGAACTGGTCCTGAAACAAAAATTATACATCAAATATTATCCCACATTTTGGCGTTGTTATCAACTAGCAAAAATGTCAAAGTGCAATCTTGCTGTATTTAAAATATATTGTCCCCGATTCAAGAGAAAATCAACTGCAGTACAGACGCAAATACACCAACTCAGATGCAAATAAAACAACTCAGTGTTTATACTAGTACCGAGAATACAAACACGAGGTACATACAAAGAAAACAATTTCCAGTGACCTCAAGACTGCTCCGTTTTACACAAGATCTTGTTTTCGAAGGTAATTTTATAGGAATGCTGACTGGCTAAAGACTGGCTCGATGTTGTGGCAACGTTTACCTCATTCAAGCTGAAACCCAGCGTGTAAGCAATAAGAGAAACCGTCATTCAATAGCATGAGTGGAAAACATGATTCACGATCTCTGAAATGCAGTCTTGTGCTTGCTTAGCTAACACCACAAGGTCACGCTAGATTACAATACGTTATTCACATCCTTACATGCACGTAATACCTACTTTAACGAGCATGTAAATCGTTAAAGTAGGACGTAAAAATGTAAAGAAATGCATGAAGAGTTGAAGTAAATAACGAGCTAAGTGTCAAAACCATTGTTCCGAGATATTTAGAAGATACTGTCTGGCAACTTAGATGATGAATAGAAAACTTCACAATTTTTTGTGCATACTTAAGCATATATTAGATAATATTCTGGTGTTATTTTTTAGGTAGTTCTTACAATGAAGAAACAATTAAAAAACAAATTCAATAATTTACAGAAGGTGCTAAATACCATTACATTTATATCTACAGAATATAATCTAAAGATGATAATTTTGTTAACAGAATCACAGAATGTCATATTTCTTACATCTTACATTACACCCTGTCTAATGACACTTGACATGACACTAGCTCATTATTTACTTCAACTCTTCACATGATATGAGACATTTTGGGTAACTGATTATGTATTTCAAATTACAGATGGCAAAAATCTTCAGCTAGTCATAAAGCTATCATGGAAACAGAGAATTACGAGTCAATTACTTGTGAATGATGATATAATATTGAGATGATTGGAATGTTGTTTACACTGATAATAGATATCCTGCCAATTTTAGGTAGTCCGATACCACAAATCAATCTGACGATTTGAAAAACCTATCAGTAAAGGAAAACATTTGATAATAGTCTATGCTGATGGAGAGGGAGGTTTCATTCCTAATGCCATATTGATAGTAATCAAGTGCACACTAAGCTGTATTGTATACACTGCTCAAAAAATTAGGGGAACACTATTTTCGAAGCCTGTAACTTTTTAAATAATAGTTCTAGGCAAATCAAATTAGGTATACTTTTACGGCATATATTTAACTAAAGAAAATGTTACACCTCTTAGTTACTTCTAAGTTTGATTTAAAAGTGTAAATTAATAAAGCAAAACAAAATGGAAATGACTGTCATAGTATCGATGACAGTCGGGTTTTCTGTGGATTGGTGAGGTTTAATACAGTGTATGCCCTCCACGAGCACGAATCACTTCCTCACACCTGCGCGGCATGCTTCACACTAGTCTGCGAAGAGATTCTTGGGGTATGCTTTCCCATTCCTCAATCAGGGATTGTGTCAGTTCCTGTATGGTTTAGTGGTAGATTAGGGCGCTTGCGAACACGTCGGTCAAGCTGATCCCACACGTGTTCAATAGGATTCAGGTCAGGACGCCGGCCATTCCATGACCTGAATTCCACGTTCTTATAAAAAGTTTCTGGTGATGCCGGCGGTATGTGGCTTTGCATTGTCCTGCACTAGGATGAAATTTTGACCGACGCCATATGCAGCAGGCACCACTAGAGTCCGACCGAAGGTGATATTTTGGACCGAAGCCGAAGATAGTTCATTATGCTAATGAAGAGATAAAATTTAAAGTACGTAAAATAGCTCCTATTGATTACTATTTGTTGTGATCAGATCCACAAAGTAATAAACTGCAAATTTATCTATACAGTGTGTCCCCATATGGACCTACTTTTATCTATAATAGACCAACACTTTTATTTCTCAAGTTGATAGGTTGTAAAATCCTGATTCCACAATTTCAGATCTCTATTATTTATAAATAGTGACGTACCGCTTTATATTTGCCATTAACTGGAACGATATTTGCGTTTTGAATTCCAACATTCCAAAGACATTTTTAATTTAAATGTAAAGCAATTGATAGTTACATTTAACAACTTATTTTCGTAATTTTTGTTAAATTAAAATTCTTACTATGACTAAGGACTTTTTACAACACCCCCAAACTATTTATAAAGAATAACTTTATCTCGAGACACACTATTTTTTATTTAAAAACTGAGAAATAATAATCAATACTTACAAATCATGTATAAAGACTGTATTATTCTCTGTCTATGGTAATTTTTGTATAATTGTTTTACTTCTTGAATAATATGTGTCGAAAAAGAGGAATCGGGCCAAAAATAATACAAACATTTGCGTTTTTAAGAAATCAGGCCGATCTTGAAAATGTACAAAATTATATGAAGATATAAAAGAACCTTCCTCTGTACGTGTTTAAAATGTTACCAAAATAATACAAAGATTTTATAAATTTGTTTTCCCCGTCAAAACTGCTGTAGCTCACAATTAGGCATAACGTTGTTAACGTCAGACCTGTTGGTATTACTTACTACTAATTCTTCCACTAATGCTTCCACTACATTATTGTGTTATCGGTACCTTCATCTATTATTATAGACCACATAAAGTTCCTGCATATTTTTGCCAAGCAACAAAGTACTATCAAATCTTTCACTTTCCATTTACATTTCTCGCTATGCATACGCTATGCGCGGACCTTCGGCTTCGGCTAAACCTTCGGCCTAATTTTGGCCGAACCCGAAGTTTTGCCGAAGGTGTAATTTTCGACCGAAGGTGGCCGAAGCCGAATGTTCGGTCGGACACTAGGCACCACATGGGCCTCCAAGACGTTTTTGATGTAATTCATGGCATTTAGTCTACCAGGAACCACAACAAGATCAGTTCTGTTGTCTTTTTCGATTTCGACCGTGTCCAGCTCTTCTAACATATTGGCCAGTCTCCCGAAACAGATTTCATAAACGCTGAATAACAGAAGGGGAAACTCGATTGTCCCTGCTAACATGTTGAATAGATGAATAAGGGCGACAGCACAAGCAACTTGCACTTCACTAAGATGCCTCATTTTACTTCTAAGGCCGTTTCTAATCAACTAAAATTGACAACAGAGTTTGTCAGCTTTAGTAGACTTTCATACGTGAACTCAAAGCATTCTTGACATTTTTTTCATTTTGTTTTGCGTTATTAATTTACATTTTTAAGTGTCACTAAAAGTCACTAAGAGTGTTGACAATTTTGATTTGCCTAGAACTATTATTTAAAAAGTTACAGGTGTCTAAAAAAGTGTTCCACTTATTTTTTGAGCAGTGATATATAGGTTCCAAAAGTGGTGATTACCATGACGATGTGAATCGCAGAAACTTTTAGAAAACTTCATGAAGCAACAATAAAAAAAAGTTATAGAAATTATTCCTTTTTACTTTATCATACGCAGTATGTACAGTATTGTAATGACGCCAAAAGAAATTTTTGAGATTTTAGCGGACATATGTCTTTTTGGGTCCCCTGAACATTTTTGACCAAGGTTCAAAAAATGTATGTGTGTGTGTATGTGTGTGTGTACCCGTTTTTATGGCGACGATTCCGGAGAAACTACTAAAGGTATCGGGACGAAACTTCATATTTAGAAGTTTCATAACCAAACTTAGAGCTGAAAAGCTTTGGAGGTTTACTCTTAGCGTTTTTCGAAGATTTTGCAAATGAGCCGCTATTTGTGTAATGTCGTCAAAATAGTTAAATAATAAATTCAAGGAGAGGAAATTTTCTATAATTTATGTATATGACATTTTTTGGTAGAATTTATAGTTTAGCTGCATGAGCAAATTCTATTTCATCGAGATCGGTCGTACTGCGTTAAAACTAGTAGCAAGGATATGTCAGATTTTTTGATTCTAATGACAGTAGCTAGTGTCAAACGCTAATGTTTTGAAAATACTACTGTCAATATAGGCTGCGTTCGGATATTGAACATCGTTACACTTTTTACACCCAATAACACGTAAGTGTCATTTGGACGGTGTACCCGTTGTCAAGGGAGTACAATATCCGAACGCAGCTTTAATCGAGATATCTGTCTAGTTCTACTAGTTTTATTTTAATGCAGACATAGCCGATCTCGATCAAATAGAATCTCATGCAGCTAAACTATTAATTTTATATATATTATATATATATATTATTTTATATATATGATAAAGTCATGTGCCTGGCCACATCAGATTTTTTCATTTGAACCTGTATCGTTACCCATTTAAAAAATAGGTACACGTAACTTGCATTGAATCATGGTAAGTTATTGCCTACTGAATCATCAGCTTGTTGTTTGCAAAGTTCGTAAGCCGATTGACCTAATTCCTCGGCAAAATAGCTTAGTGGTCGGCGTAAGAGTAGTAAGACAATAAGACTAGCAGTGCTAAAAGCGTAATTAGACGGATGTTATGTCACTGGACGCCTATTCAGAAGAGAGATATAATCGCATCCTCATTTCTGGCCGCAGTTAGCTATCGTTCCAACACTCTTCTCAGAAAATATTACACTACAACACCGCTAAAAAAAACATTTCTCGTTGGGATAGACAAAGGTAGGTATTATAAAGAAAACTGCTTAATATAGATTAATCTCCTCTAAGGGTAGATTAAATGCAACACCACACTGTATACAATACCTACATAGGTGGCTAAACTACACATACTTACATATACGAGATAAAAATAGAGTTCTTATCAACGGAATAGCGGGCTGACACGAGTGCTCCCACCCTTCATAAAACAAGATTGAACGCGGGATTATTTACCAAATGCCAACCCTCGAGCCAGGTAAAAATAAATATTTGAACACTCGCCCATCCTTCGCACCTCTATATTTATCAGTTACTTTCCACCCTCAATATGCCAGCTAAAAAGTTTATTCTGGAATTTTTACCAAAGCTAACTTGACCATAAAAACATAAACAAAATTCTTTCTTCTGACATATGCCAGTAATCTGTCGTCAGTACAACCAAGTACAACCGAAATCCACCAAATAATGTCTCTTTCAACATTGCGTCTTTCGCATTGCGCCAAACGTTTACTACCGCTCGCAAGGAGACACCTTCATGTGACGGGCGTGACGAGAACCGCCGACATCAGCAGTGTCTTGGAGGAACGTATTCTTGGATCATCAGGGTCGAGTAATTTGGACGAAACCGGCCGCGTCTTGAGCATAGGCGATGGCATAGCTAGGGTTTACGGTCTGAAGAACATCCAAGCTGAAGAGATGGTGGAATTTTCCACAGGACTCAAAGGAATGGCACTGAATTTAGAGCCTGACAACGTCGGTGTTGTCGTTTTCGGCAACGATAAGCTAATTAAGGAAGGCGACGTTGTGAAAAGGACCGGAGCTATTGTAGATGTAGCTGTTGGAGAAGCGCTATTAGGAAGAGTTGTAGATGCTTTAGGTATTATATGTTTGCCTGGATATGAAAAGGGACCAGTTGGCCGAAATTGAGTTATAAGTGCCTTTAGATATAATAAGTTATGCCGAAGGTATTCCAACATTTTAAAACGTTTACCATAAAGGAAAGTTGAAAACAGTTAAATTTTCTTTCTTCTCTCGTACATCAGTTCCGCAAATCCTTTGGGGAGAGGAATAGCGGAAAAATGCTGTTTTTGCAGAAGGGCAACGAAACCCCCAGTCAGCTCCTTTTCCGGAAAAATAAATTCCCCCAAAATTTGAGAAAAATCGGTTAACGTTAACACGTGCCACCGATCATCTCAAATTTCCCATTTAAAGTACATTGAAAAAATGCATCTTTTTTTCCTTTTTTTTCACGTTTCGGATTTAGAACTTAAGTTACGGGAGATTATCAGAAATTGTTCAGAATTTCTCAAGGATCAAATCCACAACCACTATTTTCTTCACCGCCCCCACGCTCTCCTGCAGTACCCTAAAAATGAAGCAACATTTTCCCCAAATTTACAATTTTATAAAGTTACGTGATTTATTATTTTTTTGACTGAAATTACTATTATTGAATTGTTGACACGTTTTTTGTCATTTATTAACTAATTTAAAAATTTTTTTAAACAATTACCATTTGCTTAAACAGAAACATACGATGTTACGAACTCATTTTTCCATTTGTTGCAAACATTATTAAATTATTGTTCTTTGTCATTTATTAACTGATTAGCCATTGTTTAAACAATTACCATTTGTTAAACAAAAACATATGTTGTTACGCACATATTTTTCTAATTTTGCAGAAATTATAGATCATTGGCAGTTCTTTCACATTTATTAACTAATTTGTAATCTTTTAAACAAATACTATTTGTTTAAACACATATATACATTGTTACGTTATATTTATTGCAGAAACTATTATTAATTTATTGGCATTTTCTTGTCATTTATTAACGAGTTTGCAATACTTTAAGCAAGTAGAATTTTCTAAACAATAATTAGAATGCTTTTTGTTTTTCCTCTTGTAGAAATTATATTGTTACATTGTCGGGAAGTTCTTTTGTAAATTGGTACTTAATGTGCAATTGTTTGAACAAATAAATTTGTTCAAACAATAATATTCAATGTTAGTACGTATTTCTTGACAAAAATTATTAAGTATTAATAAATAATGTTGTTGCAACACTAATTATTATTATAGGTTACAATTGAAAATTAGTTGTGTCAAAAAGATACGTCAGTGCCATTGTAAAAACCAATAAAAAATCTGATGTGGCCAGGCACATGACTTTATCATACTACATATAAAATTAATAGTTTAGCTGCATGAGATTCTATTTGATCGAGATCGGCCATGTCTGCATTAAAATAAAACTAGTAGAACTAGACAGCTGTGTCGATTAAAGGTGCGTTCGGATATTGTACTCCGTTGGCACCGGGTACACCGTCCAAATGACAGTTACGTCTTATTGGGTGTAAAAAGCGTAATACAATATCCGAACGCAGCTTATATTGACAGAAATTATTGTCAAAACATTAGCGTTTGATACTATGACAGCAGGTGTCATTAGAATCAAAAAATCGGACAAATCCTGGCTACTAGTTTCAATGCAGTACGAGCGTTCTCGATGAAATAGAATTTGCTCATGCAGCTAAACTATTGATTGTACCAAAAAATGTCATAGTCATAAATTCTTCAGAATTTCCCCATCTTTAATTTATATTATTTAACTATTTCGACGAAATTCCAGAAATGGAGGCTTATTTGCAAAATCTTTCAAAAATGCTAAGACTAAACCTCCAGTTCCTTTGGACCCTCTTCAACAGAAAGCTTTTCAGCTCTAAGTTTGGTTATGAAACTTCTAAATATGAAGTTTCGTCCCGATACCTTTAGTAGTTTCTCCGGAATCGTCGCCACAAAAAACGGGTACACACATCCACACATACACACACACACACACACACACACACACACACACACACACACACACACACACACACACACATAGAAATTTTTTTGTACCTTGGTCAAAAATGTTCAGGGGACCCAAAAAGACATATTTCCGCTAAAATCTCAAAAAATTTTTTTGGCACGATTACAATACTTTACGTACTGCGTATGATAAAATAAAAAAGAAAAATATGTCCGTAACATTGTATATTTTTGTAAACAAAAGGTATTTGTTTATACAAATGCAAATTAGTTAGCAAATGACCAACAAATGCCAATATCCTAATAATAATTTCCTTTAAAAAATAGTAAATATGTCCGCATCCTTGGAGATATATTTCTTTAAACAAATGGTACTTGCAATTTCTAATTAGTTAATAAATGATTAAAAAAAACAGTAATTTATCAACTTCTGCAAAAAAAATGGAAAAATATGTACGTAACATCGTATATTTTTGTTTAAACAAATGCTAATTGTTTAAACAATTTCAAATTAGTTAATAAATGACAAAAAAATATGTCAATAATCGAATCACTTCTGCCAAAGACAATAATAAAACACGTAACATTGTAAATTTGGGGAAACTTTTGTCTCATATATAGGGTACTATGGGGAGGGTGGGGGGTGGTGAACAAAAAAATAGTGGTTGTGGATTTGTTCCTTGGGGAGTTCTGAACAATTTCTGCTAATCTCCTGCAACTCTTTTTGTAAATCCGAAACGTGGAAAACAAGAAAAAAAATGATGCATTTTTGCAATGTATTTCAAATGGGAAATTTGAGGTGCTCGGTGGAACGTGTTAACGTTAGCCGATTTTTTTCAAATTTGGGGGGATGTTTTTTTCTGGAAGAGGAACTGACTGGGGGTTTCGTTGCCCTTCTGCAAAAACAGCATTTATTGGGAGGAAAAGTCCGTTTTTTGGACCACCTAGTGTGCACACGCATAGCCACATTTGCTGTTTTTTAATGGTTTCACGTCTTTGTGCGTTACGAGCGTGTGTCGTGTGTTTTACTGAACCTGTTACTGAGACAACTGTCCCTTTTCATATCCACGCAAACATATCTTCTCGCTAAAAACAAAAAACTTGCAATAAGTATTTTTAATTAGGCACACCCATCGATGGAAAAGGACCACTGGACACGAAGACCAGATTTCGCATAGGCATAAAGGCTCCAGGGATAATTCCTCGCATATCAGTAAAGGAACCAATGCAGACCGGGATAAAAGCAGTGGATTCCTTAGTACCCATAGGCCGTGGCCAAAGGGAATTGATAATCGGCGATAGGCAAACCGGCAAAACAGCACTGGCCATAGACACCATCATCAACCAGAAGAGGTTCAACGCCGGCGGTGACGAGAAGAAGAAGCTCTATTGCATATACGTAGCCATTGGCCAGAAGAGATCAACCGTGGCCCAAATCCTCAAAAGGCTTACCGATGCTGGCGCCATTGGTTACTCCATCATAGTCTCGGCGACTGCTTCTGACGCTGCACCTCTCCAGTACTTGGCTCCATACTCAGCTTGTGCCATGGGAGAGTTTTTCCGCGACAACAAGAAGCATGCCCTGATCATCTACGACGATTTATCAAAACAAGCTGTTGCCTATCGGCAGATGTCACTATTGTTACGCCGACCACCAGGAAGAGAAGCATATCCCGGGGATGTCTTCTACCTCCATTCCAGACTCTTAGAGAGAGCTGCTAAGATGTCTGACGCCCATGGAGGTGGATCCTTAACGGCATTACCAGTAATCGAGACACAAGCTGGTGACGTATCAGCGTACATCCCAACAAACGTCATCTCCATAACTGATGGACAAATCTTCTTGGAGACCGAGCTGTTCTACAAAGGTATCCGACCTGCCATCAACGTTGGTCTATCGGTTTCTCGCGTGGGCTCTGCAGCTCAGACCAAGGCTATGAAGCAAGTTGCTGGGTCGATGAAGCTGGAGTTGGCTCAATACCGAGAGGTAGCTGCGTTTGCCCAATTTGGGTCCGACTTGGACGCTGCAACGCAACAGCTTTTGAATAGAGGCGTAAGACTTACAGAGCTGCTGAAGCAAGGGCAGTACGTCCCGATACCCATCGAGGAGCAAGTCTGTATCATCTTCTGTGGGGTTAGAGGCCACTTGGATAAGGTGGATCCGCACAAGATTACAGCGTTCGAGAAGGCGTTCTCCGAGCATATTAGAAGCCACCAGAAGCCGCTGCTGGAGACCATCGCCACCGAGGGGAAGTTGACTCCGGAGAGCGAAGGGAAGCTGAAGTCAGTCGTCGTCGAATTTATGGAACACTACCAGGCCGCGTTGAAAGTTGGCCTAGGTGCCGCAACCCCACCTTCGGGTGGTGCTGCGCCACCTGCTGCACCACCTGCAGCACCACCTGCAGCACCAGCAGAAAAGAAGAAAGACCCACCGAAGAAATAAAGTTTGTTTAAGGAACAATATTGTTATTATACGAATTATATGATTTTAACTTAGTGGCGTTTCCTTTGTTTCCTCTTGCCAAGGAGCTGGATTGCCTAGACCAGTGTTTTTCAACCGTGGTTCCGCGAGATGTCGTCAGGGGTTCGGCGGAAAAATAGTACCAAATAGTGGCGGTCGCCGGTTCATTGGCACATTATTCAGTGTCATTTTTATGTATAATTTTAATATTGGATTATTATTTTAAATATTGGATTAATAAACGTCAATCCATGACCAATTGGAGCCTTTCTAACCCAATAAACCACTGTTATTTCGATATTACATCCAAGACGGGCAAGAACATTCTGGACTACTTATTTGTTAATTTCAAATAATATAACTTACAAATATCTGTTATATAATAACAAAACAACCTCTAACAACGAACAAAATTTAAAAGTTCTTCGCATTTTTTTATTTATAATTTGGTATTTTTACATTTTATTTTCACCTCGAGTTATAAATTACCTTGTATTAGAGCAGTTTTCAACATTGTGTATATATGAGCAAGCTTTTCCTTATTTAAGAAACTTTAAGAGAAAATATAGAAAGGATCTGTTATAGTTGAAATTAGTGTGTACAAATATCTTCTACTTGGGTGTTTATACCCACACGTTTTTTCTCATAACGTAAATATTGTTCTGACTAAAATGTTTCACAGGGACTTATCTATGTTTCAAGACCTTTTAAAAATAACAAAATATTAATAAAAAAAAACTATTTCTTAATAGTTATTTAACCAACAAGTATATTAAAATGATCGATTAATGATCGAGACTGATTAACGCACGAGCGATTAGCGAGTACGGTAATTGTTCAGATCATTAATCACCGTTGAATATTCGAGTTGGTTAAAACATTTTTTCGGCGATCGTATTCTTCTGGCGGCGTCTACATAGATTTTATTAGTCGATGTCATTTGAGGTTATATGACCATTTATGTAATTTGACACTGACAGATCTGGACTGTGAGCCTGGATATCGGAATATTTTGATGTGTTTGATTGTATATAATGAATATGTAATATGTTTGATTGGCTATAATGAAGTCGTTTCATTGGCTATAACAAATGATGCATTCATAGAAATCGTGCATTTATAGAGCTTATTAATATTAATAAACGATTTTCTATTCAGTATACATACTCAGAAATAGACGATCAACGGAAAAGAATATTAGCTTGTTATAAATAGGTCCATATGAAACCTTTTACTAAGAATAAATGTTCCCTAATTTTTGTATCTTGACCAATATATTTTAAAATTTTTTTATTGAATTTATTTATTTAAATATTTGTGTTTTGTATTCTTTTTTTCGCATTGTTTAATTTGTAATTAAAAGAATTAATAAGTTAGAGAGAAATATCTGCAATGTTTACGGAAAATGAATATAAAAAACTACCAAAAAACCTGTAAAAGAAGAATTAACTGTAACATCGCTGGTTATTGGATACCAGCTATATTTCTGTATTGTTTTTATAGAATTCAATATTCCACATACATTTTCCTGTGAACTTACAACAGTACCACCGTAATTTTACAGGCCATTTTTTTTTAAATTTCTCATGAAAAGTACTTTAATTTTACAGCAGTAAGAAATTTTCAATCATTGAACTGCGTTTCTTTACAGACTTGTATCTGGTTACTTGAAAAACTGCTACACACGTTTTTCTCTTCGCAAAAATACTGGAAATGACATTGGGAAGGTTCAATTGTTGTCTTTCTGTGAACCTGATAGATTGCATGTTTATTTCTTTTCAGAAGAATGCCATCAAATTGTATTCAATTACAAGTCTGGTCTTCTCTTTATTGTGGACACTATTTTCACAAGTTAAAATTAAATGCGAAAACAAACCTAGGAGTGAACTTCCTCTTGAAACATGCACGCAAATTAATTAATACGGTTAATGTATACATAAAAAGGGCAGGTTAATATCCCGTATTAGCAGCTCGCGTTCTACTCTGTCGCACACGGTAGCCGTTGTGTGCATGTTTTTTTGTCGAAGTGCATGACTGTTTGCGCCAAACTCTTTTGTACAATGAACCCCAGTATCGGAAGTGAACAGGCGTGGGCCGGTAGTACACAATATCGATATAGCCATGCTGCAAATAGAGGCCGAAAGGCGCCAAGGAAACGGGATGTACTCATGAGCAAGTCGGGAACATTCCACATTAAAATGTCCTTCTCCTTGTCGTTGTTATTCACACAATAAAGATAACGTTGCATGTAAAGATAGACATTTTATCTAACAGCGCAGCGGTATCAGCGCTATTAGGCGAAGAAAAACAAACGAAAAACGCTCGTTCACACTCTAGTAATTCTTACATTTGGTCGACCATGTAAAAGTAACTGAACTTCGGGAATTCGGTGAGTTTACATGAGAAATAACTGGTAAGAACAAAACTGGTTGTAGGTCTGTGTTGTGCGGTATATAATTCATATGTATTAATTATATAGATGGTTCGTTGAGGTCAAACAGAATAGATTTGCGGTTGTGGGTTAATATATAGCACAAACAAAGTGAGGAAGTAGCAATAAGTTCACGGTCACGCTACCAGGGTCGTCTCCAACAAAAATCTAAAACCCCGAGGAAAAAGTAAACCTTGTAAGATAGTCCATTTGGTTAGAATGGTTAGAACTAATAATTATGGCTCTATGGCTTTGTTTAATCTGTCTGAATTTGGAGCGTTACTTCCCACGAATGTGGCTTCCCAACGAAAATCTCAAAAAAACTAAAAATTTTTGACCGTTTTCCAGTTTTTTGCGAAAAGTGCATAGTTTTATGACTTTTTGGCAATAAACTGCAGAAAAGTAGACAGTTTTGAGTTATTTGCGATTTTCGTTGTCAAGCCATATCCGTGGGAAGTAGCAAAGTTTCGAAATTCGGATTCAGCTCCCCAAAAAACATATAGAATGATACAACAACAAAACTTCTATATTTTTCCTGGCCAAAACACCATGTCAATGGACTAAAATTATGAATAAAATTAAAAACAAATATCTCGCTTATTCGAGCTAACCTAGAAAAACGCCTTTGTAGAAATGTTCAGGGGGTCATAAAGAACCATTATTAGCTAAAATTTCCCGGAAGGAAATTTTTTGTTGCACAGTGTAATAGCTAATATATAGAAACCTATAGTGCTCACAAAACAAATCTTGACATCAGTCAAATGAGGTGATCAGAGGTGATGACAACTCACAGTTAATACATTCCAGGAATGTGTGAATCTGTACAACAGCTCTTAACTTAAACATTGAGTAATTCTACAGTCAGTCCGTTAGACAAAAACGTTAACATACATATCCCATGTCAGCAATGTGTTGTTAGTGCAGTGCCTGTCCTGGATTGCAAATAAATTGGCAAAATAAATTTGTTAATAGGCTACTTATTCGCGCGGGGGAAATCAACTAATGGCAGTGTGGCAGATGCTATAATGGTCACGCAGATATTTCCGCGGTATATCAGTTAAAATGCAAATTTTGTCTTTAATATGCGCACATTTAGTCAAACCGACATCAGCCGGACATATGGCAGATTGAAAATTTTGATTTATTGCGTTTCGATGCAAATTAATTTGTGAATAGTTCAAAGGTTACGCTGAATAGTTTGACGATATTTTTAGGTATGATTTAAAAATCTATTGTGCCGTATGCTAAATATTTAAGAATAAAAACGATGTCTTTTTTTCTAAGATTGGTCACATTGATATCAAATGCCATATGTCAACAGTAAATACACATAACCACAAACTGCGTCAGCAATACCCAGCATGCTATAGTATTGCCAAAGGGTTGGGGATTTCTCAGTTTTGCTCTGTTCATTAAAATACGCCAGCACGTTTTCGGTGTGTTTTGCGACTCTGGTAAGTGAGCGTGCATCATTCTCGTCAACTTAACATCAAATCCCCCTTTCAGATACAATACTAGCACCACATTTACCTGAATACGGACTTGTGCGAAGATCAAACCTATCGTATATATCACGGGCGGCCAACTTTTGTCTACTTAAGATCTACCTTTTATCTTTAAAATGTGCCGCGATCGACATGTTGTCATAGCGTAACACTCCCGCGAGCTATGGGTAGTAGATACGCAAAATATATGTATTTTTTTTTATTTTTTTTTTCACCTATTATGTTTTCGATATAAAGGCATAAGGAAAATAAATTTCCTCAACTTTTCATATTTGCATAGTTCATTATAAAAATGCACAGTATGGCTGAAAAGTTGATGTTAATATTTCGCAATACTTTCTTTTTGCCAGGAAAATTAACATGGAAGATTTTTAGCCTTAATTTCTAAAAACTTTTGTTAATCTATCAATAGATCGTGGGAGGTCATCTCGTACTGAAACAACTTGTTTATCCACCTACATTGTTTATCTACCAGTAATATTAACACATTTGATTGGGTTTGAGCTGAAAGGATAGCCCTTTGCTAATATTTTTATCTTGTTGAGTTGAAAGGTTAGCAAATTCCTTTGCGAATGTTTGTTTATCTTGTCGATCTGAAGGTCAGCTCTTTACTCAAATGTTAATTTATTTTGCGTGGCTGAAAGGTTAGCCCTTTTCTAAAGTTTATTTATTTTGTTGACCTGAAAGGTTAGCTTTTTGCGAATACATATTTGTGTCAGCCCTTTACTGGCGTGGTAGGTAATTTATTTTGTTGAGCTGAAAGGTTAGCCCTTTGCTAATATCTGTTTATCTTCTTGAGATGAATAGTTGTCCCTTTGATAATATTTGTTTAATTTTTGAGATGAATGATGAGCCCTGTGTATGTATATGGTTTATCGTGTTGATATGAAAAGTTACCAATTTGATAATATTTGTTAGTATGTGCTTATTTGTTTATGTTCATGAGCTGAAAGGATGACCCCTTGCGAATATTTATTTATTTTGTTGGGCTGAACGGTTATAGCTTCATATGCTAAGCTGAACTGAAAGGTGGTTTGCTTTTTGCAATTATTTGACTGTTTTGAGTTAAAAATTTTAGCGTCTTGAACGCAAAAGGAAAAGAAACACATATTGGTAACTTGATTATTGTTGAAAGAGTAACACCTTTGAATTTCGGCAAATTATGAATTGTCGAATGGAAGTTGTTACTGGCTTTGAGAGCAAAGCTATAGTCAGGATTGGCCGTGTTAGGAATTATTTTATTTGTTAGATTAAATCAGACATTGGGCCAGTGATAGAAGATTATAAACACGCTTATTTGTAAATACATGAGTAACTAGACTCACTTTTTACTGTTAACGGCTTTTGTTACAATGCGATAAGCAAAAAACTGCTATCGGTAAACGGAAAGTTCTGTGAGATCGAAACTTGATTCTTGATTCGAAACTATCTTTCATCTTCTACATTTGCTAACAATAGGGTTATATACTTAGGGAGAAAATCAAAGGTTCTTCACTGTTCAAGTAGTATATTGGGAATTCGTTAACAACCGTTTTTGTAATAGGGTTATAGTCAGGCTTATTTGCTACTATGTAAAAGTGACTAAACCCACCAACACACATTAAGTCAAACATCGCGAGCGATCGACTTGTTGGCCACCCCTGGTATATATGATCGGGTTCAAATACTTCCGCGGGATTGTATATGCTCAATAAATAGTTTATTGAATATCAGCATACACGTAGCAGGCTATAGTACATCTAAAGTGTTGAGGATTTCTTAGTTAATATAACGTATATGTTTTCGGTAACATCTTTTTGTACGTCGCTGCCAACTTCGTCTTAGTTCTAGTTGTGTGCAACTATTTGTGTTACCCCCATCGCATGTAATTTTACTAAGTATAATGTATTCTAATAAACTACTTCACCGAAGTTAGAATTTGGATTCAATTATAAGTGTGTGTAAATGTATAAGCCTCAACTGAATAAGGAGTTATGCGAAGAAGAAACCTTTACCATATCTACCACGATTTCGATTACTGTGGTGGTATTGTATGTTTTCTGTACTGAACATGTGTTTAAAGTGTTGAGGATTTCTTCAACTCAATATAATAGTCAGAATTTCAAAATTTATATAAAATTAATGACGCAAAGTTGAGAAAAATAGCATATTACACTCGCTTTATAAGACATCTTGGCGCTTTCGTTCATTTGGGGGACGAGGAGCGCAGCGACGAGTGCAACAACTATTATAGTTCTCTCACTTACAATATTGATGTAAAGCAGAACGATGCAAGAAGTAACTCCAAACACCTACAGCTCAAAATAAGCGATTAATACGACGGGCCTCTCCAGTTTTAATATACACAAAACAAGAAGCAGACGTCAGAGCAGAGTAAACACTTCAGAGCGGCGTTCTCGAACCGGATTTTCGTACCAAAATTGGCGCGCTTCGCCAATCTGGCTGCTGCTGGGCCGCGAGAAAGACGTTAGAAGTATATACGGTGTGAATATAAAAGAAATAAATAAGGCTCCAGGCGACGGTCGGGTTTTGTTAAAACTGCAAAACCGGCATCCACTGCCATAAAACCACTTTGGAGCTCGTTTATGTATAAAATAGTGGGCGGGGGCTTCGCCGGACACCTGTGGGCGTATTCGGGTACAGCGACAATGATCTGGCTTGCTTGTGGTCCTCTCGACCGACCCACGATGTTAATTTTAGAATAAGACGCGTGGACACACCTAAGAGGTTCTGTGATTTTTGATGCAGGATACGAGAATGAGAGAGAATTCTGTGCTCAGCGGCTAATAAAATGCCGTCTATGCCTTCGTCGTCTTCGTATGGTAATAAGGGTTCTAATAGGATGCCATAAATCATAGATGAGATTTTCAATTTTGTATAGGGTTGCCCATAACTCTCTTTCCCATAAGCAGAAGTCTCATTATTTTTTTCTGTAACATGAATTTTTGAAAGTGAGTGACAACTTTTATTTGTTTCACTCTGTATACAACCATTACAACCTAGACCTAGACGAAAACCAACGGGTCCATATTTTCAATTAAAAATCTGTTTAAAAACAATCTTCAACACGTGTTTTTATCTTTACTCACGTAATTAAAACAGATCAACCAAAGGAATGATATCCATAGTTTGTATCTTTAGTCATTTGCATTGGTTTTTACAATTAAAACACTACTTTTGTTACTTAAAAGTACTAATTTCTCAATTCTTGATAGACGCTTTGCGATGAAATTGAGTACATATCTCCTTTATTCATTTCATACATCAAGGACTCCTATAGGTAAATATACAGGTGTCCCACGCTAGGAACAACGTTGTAAATAATCATTCGCTCTACAGCCAGAAAATATTCTCATATCCAACAACAACGTACCAACACAAACTTATGCTTTTTACTTTATTATACGCAGTATTATAAAGTATTGCAATCATGCCAAAAAAAAATTTTGAGTTTTTAGCGGAAATATGTCCTTTTGGCTCCCCTGAACATATTTGACAAAGGTACAAAAAACTGTGTGCGTGTGTGTGTGTGTGTGTGTGTGTGTGTGTGTGTGTGTGTGTGTGTGTGTGTGTGTGTGTGTGTGTGTGTGTGTGTGTGTGTGTGTGTGTGTGTCCGATTTTTGTGGCAACGATTCCGGAGAAACTACTAAAGGTATCGGGACGAAACTTCATATTTAGAAGTTTCATGACCAAACTTAGCGCTGAAAAGCTGAAAAGGATCCAAAGGAACTGGATGTTTCCTCACTTTTCAAGGATTTTGGAAATGAGCCGCCATTACTGTAATTTCGTCAAAATAGTTAAATAATAAAATAAACTTGAGGAAATTTTGTATAATTTATGTCTATGACATTTTTTTGGAAAATTAGGAGTTTGGCTGCAGGAGCAGATTCAAATTGAGATCGGTCGTGTCGGCGTTAAAACTAGGTAGCCAGGATTTTGATTCTAATGACAGTAGCTAGTGTCAAACGGGATGTTTTGAAAATCCCTACTGTCAATAGTATCGAATTATCCGCAAGAGGTTGCAGCGCCGGAACCACCTGACCAGCCTGGGGGCGAGCACGAAGGCGATGCCGATGCAGGACCTCTGAAACTAGATGCTGAGCGGGACGTCAGCGATGAAGATGACGTTGAGCACTTGCTACTTAAAAGCATGTGTGTCTAGACATTGCTAGTAATAAGCATGCTTATTTCGAGCATGCTCAAAAATCACCAGTCGTTTGATTTTTTAACACGCTACCTGCGGTGCGGTGGAAGGGGGCGTGCTCTGAGCACGTGTGAACAGCTTTTAAGCATTCTTATTTAGAGAGCATGCTTAAAACTAGCATGCTTATTACTAGCAAATGTGAACAGCTGACAAGCGTGCTCGATTTAAGCATGCTCACTAGCATGCTTATAAATAAGCGTGTGTCATGCTTATTTATAATCATGCTAGTGAGCATGCTTAAATCGAGCACGCTTGCCAGCTGTTCACATTTGCTAGTAATAAGCATACTAGTTTTAAGCATGCTCCCTAAATAAGCATGCTATAACACCGTTCACACGCGCTCTGAGCACGCTCCCTTCCACCGCACCGCAGATAGCGTGCTCAAAAATCAAACGACTGGTGATTTTTGAGCATGCTCGAAATAAGCATGCTTATTACTAGCAATGTCTAGCTAGACACACATGCTTTTAAGTAGCAAGTGCTCGAACTAGCATGCTTTCGTCCTATTAACAAGCATGTAGAGCATTTTTATCGGTCGTTTGTTTTTAAAAATTTACCCGCCAAGCTCACTGGCGGGTAAATCGTAAAGATTTTAAATTTGTGAATACTATTTCGGATAAGCGCTCACGGCGCAAGGCACCGTTTGTTTTATATCATTTGAAATTATATTAATTCATAATGTGTATTTTCTTTAATTAATATATTGTGTTAATGGTTTCTCATGCAGCTAAACTATTAATTTTATATATACAGGGTGTTCCTAAATATTATGTAAACACGAAAAGGGGTAATTCTTTGCCTTATCCCTATCCCTATCCCTACTATACACTAAAAGTCTAACACAGTCCGCGCAAGAAGTTTACGAAAATCGGCGAATCGGGGGAAGGGTCTGCTCCTCGGAGAAGCGAAAATCGGCGCCGCAGGCGCCGATTTTCCGCCTAAAATTGGATTGTACAGCGCTTAGGCTTTCGATTTCGTCCAATTTCCGGCCACTTCTCGTTATTTTTTAACTCGATTAGGCTACATTTATGGAGTATCGTTTGGGACTGTCCTCGCCAGCGTGTCGTCATGCCAATCGATCGCGGTTGCTAGGCAACGGCCGCGCGCTTCGCGACGCGGTCACCAGACGGCGACACATCATGTGGCTATTGAGGTTACGCTACGAAGCAATAGATGGCGCGCCCGTAACCGCTTCGAACGTACGAGCATTAACGCCATTAACGCTTCGGCGATCTACCTAGGTCAACCAGCAGGCCTATTAGGCCTGCACATTCTCCTAGTTTAATTACTAAAAATTCATATAAACATAGGTCCGCAAACGCTTCGTTGCCGATCTACAGGGTGTTGAAATTTCAAGATTTTTTTAGTTTTTTCTTTAAAGCTCTTGTATCCTAGTTTTAATTTTTAACAGTTGGTGGTGAATAAAATGTCAAAATAAATACAAACAAACAGGGTTATCTCAATCAAGCCAAGGCATACTAGAACAATTATTTAAAAAATTTTAATTTCATCTAGCGAAACACAGAAAAGCCTTTATTTTTTTTTCTCGATAACGGTGGTAAATACGAAAAAACTACAAGAGATTAAAATGCTTTAGAACAAAACAAGAAATGCATTTTGTATTTTAGAATCCACCAGCGGCGCACCGAAAAAAAGTTCATGGGGAGAAAAGGGGGCATGACCCCTGAAAAAATATCTCCCTGTAGATTCTTAAAACCATTTGGTATGCCCAATGATGTAAGTCCTACAGCGTAACCTAAATTAGAAATTAGAGCTAAATATCTCAAAAACTACAAGAGCTATAAAGAAGAAACTAAAAAAATCTTGAAATTTCAACACCCTGTAAATCGGCAACGAAGCGTTTGCGGACCTATGTTTATATGAACTTTTGGTCATTAAATAAGCCATAGAATTACCCCTTTTCGTATTTACATGATATTTAAGAACAGCCCTGTATATAGTATGATAAAGTCATGTGCCTGGCCACATCAGATTTTTTAAATAAAACACTAGGTACATTATTATATCATTACGGGCATTTTTAAAAAATATATACCTATTCTGAGGTAAATAACAAGGATAAAGAAACGAAAGATCCTATTTTGGATAGTAAAACTATCTCACTTTTCGACAGTAACTGCAAATTTGCTAAATGTCAAATCGCTTTAGAATTTTAAATGGAACACCCTGTATATCTTGACATACTTCGAAAGTAGAAGATCTATCGTCAACAGCTAAAAGTTATTAAGGATCTAATTTGATATTTGTACCTTCTGCACATAAAATAATATTAAATATGCAGATGGTTCGACGAAATTCAACAATCTTACAAATGAAATAGCACTTCTTTTCACGCAGCAACTTTTAGTCATAGCAAACGTATAATTTGCAATACTGATTTTCTTCAACGTCAAAGAATTAGTAATTTATGTACCTCTCTAAAATTGTTTTATTAATATTAACAAATTAAATATTTACAAAAAAAACATTAAATTGTTCATGGTAGTCCAACGACTTGGAAAAGTAGATAGACTAATTTAACCCCATTTGATTTGTTACTCTGGAGACATATTGAGAAAGAAATTTATGAGGATATTACAACTACGATAGGAAACGTGAAGAATAGAATAAGGTAGCGTTTTCAAAATATTTTTGTGGAAACCATGAAAAATGTAATATTTCCATCAAAAGTTTGTGCTGTGCACTCTTAACAATCGTACTGAAATAATTAACACTTATTCAGTTTACAATTTTCCACTTATTGAATTATTTATTCTTATGAGTGTATTATTGACCCTGTGTTACGTGTACAGAAATGTAAGGATTTCTACCAAAGCGCTCCTAGTTTTTGTCATCTGTAGTAATTGGAATAATAAACTTCTTCCTTAACATCCCAAAATAAATAAATAGAACTGACGATTTAGCTGCTTAAGGTATTTGACCACTACAACCAACCCAAGAACTCATTAGTATTCTTTAAATAATTGAGAACATTACGTAAATGAATAAGAAAAAAATTCAATAATTTTCGATTGGTACTAAAAAAACTAATTCTTGGATGATCATAAATTGTTCGTTTGAATAATTCATAATTCACTTTGCAATGACTAAAAGTTGCTGCATGAACAGCGGAATCATTACATTTGTGCGATTCTTGAATTTAGACGTGGCAACTAGATATTTTATATTAATTTATAAATTATTGGGCATCACATCAGAGTTACGCATTTTAGAAAAACTGGTTTACTGGTCTTTCAAAGTATTTCAAGATATACAGGGTTACGTTTAAAATTCTAAAGTTATTTCACATGTAGGCGGATGTAGCAAACGTCCATTTATTCCCGATAAATCACACATCCAAAACGAGTTCACTTCTTTCTTTATCCTTGTTAGCTACCACGATTTTTTTTGAAAAATGCCTGATTTTGGCATTATTTTCACAATATTTCAGAAACAGTTGATAATAGCCTAATACAAGTTGACGATCCGTAATAATTAGGAGAAAAATCTTAATCAAAAACTGCAATACATAATATACCTAGTGTTCCATTAAAAAAAAAACGTAAGTTTGTGTTGGTACGTTGTTGTTGAACACCCTTATTCGTTAAGACCATTAATGTACTTTGTTTCTAGCGTGGGACACCAGTACATATATATATTTTTTGAATAGCTACACCACACTGAAAAACATCTAGAATTCTTTATTCCTTTGAGAAGAGACAAAAAAAGTTGATTACCGCGATATGGTGTGAGCCAGGTAGACAAATTTCTTGGCCGAAATCACGGCCAGTGTGAGCACATATGTAGTCAACATCATCCACCAGTGACTGGTTCTGTGTGCTTGAGCGTTGATACGCGGTTGGTTGACCGTGACCTGACGTCTGTTATTTTTTTCTGTGACCCACTGCGCTCAACTGACTGCAAGACATTTCCACCTTCACCCATTCTAGCAAATTCTGTGTAATATTCTTAAGAAATGCAACAATAAAACTACTATGTTCGCTGTTCATGGTGAATTGGCAACAATGAGTATAAAGTTAGCAATAAAATTAATACTAGATGATTTTCTACATTTGGAAGTTTAAATATTTTGGGGCTCGCAAACTTGTAAACTTTTTGGAAACGGGCTCTCTATGAACCATAAATAAGCAGAAAAAGAAACTACATGAGGAAGGCGCTGCTCCTCTAATAGTATGTAATGCGTCAACAAATTGTTTAGACTAGTAAACTATTACAAGGCGATGTAGAACTACTCTAACTAGGAATAATGAATGCGTTGAAACATCAGTAATACAAATATTTTTCCTCTTTATAACTCGATAAAAAAAAAACATTATATTTAGGAAATTAACAACATTTTTCAGACACCTGTATGGAATATAGTCTCAGTCTAATACCCCATGTAATGCATCTTTACAAGATAACAATATCTATTTTTATCTTAAATATTAAATAAATATGAACTGAGTCAGCGGTAATTCTTAGCATTTATTTAATCCTGTTCGTTAAGCACATGAATCAATGTGTGTGTAAGTGTAGCTGAAATAAGATAAGAAAAAAACAAAACAAAGCAAGCTTGTTATGTTCGATAATAGTCCCATTATTTATTCGCAATGCGTAATGTAAAATGCAATGCAAATGTCAAAATGAATTGCGTGAATTGTAGCTGAAATCGAGGAAATATAACTATATTTTTTTTTATAATTTACGTTCTTAGTTTCTTAAAAATAATGCCAAAAAAGGTAACATACTTTATTTAAGTATTCAGTTAGCTCTGAAGAAGTGAGCAACATGGTTCGCGAAACGTCAGCATTAACAAATCTTGACGGCATAACCCGGAAGCAGTTTATTTTCTAAATACATTTCGTCTATTTCAGCAAAATGATTTGTTCTCTTTGCTATATCTGCAGTTATTCTGTTTTAATTGTTTAGAATGGCAAAATAAAGTCCATCTGTGTTCATAATACACATGTTCTATGATGTACCAGTACAAACAAACATAAAACGTTTGTTTACACAACCCCCTTTTCAATTTAGCAAGACGGTCGAAAAAGTGTATAATAAGTATATTGTGACATTTTTGGCATGTTCGATGTTTTGAAAAACTGGTCTCAGTAGTTTGCTTGCGCCTCAGCCATTTTTAAATATTTTTAGATGAAATTTGGAATATGTGACCCCGCACGAGAAAATCGCCGTAAGTGACATCTCTCGTTTTGATAATATTGACTCCTGTGTTTGAAGGCGCATAACTGTAAAACTACCGAACAGAAAAAATTCAAAAGTGTATCATACTCTTGAATCATTTCTACATGTTGAATGACTGTCAACATTTTTTGCCCCTCGGTGTAAACATGAGCGCGATTTTTCACTTTTAAATTAACGTTCGTCTTTCCATTCTTTTCCTCGTAAACCGCTAGCCACAAAAATTTCAGTTTTTGTTTTCTTCAGTTTTTGTGTAATAAAGGTTGCGAACAAGATTTTCATAAAAGCGAATATGTCAGTAACGAATATTGGCACGATATCGGGATATGCACGTAACCAATTGTCATATTTTATTTAATGCGACTGTAGAAGCAGAATTGCATAATTTTTTTGTATTTAAGTAATTCTTAAAGCGATTTAATATGAATGATATAAATTTCGTGCAGCGCGCACTACGTCAATCGTTACGATAAATGGAGACGTAGCTGGGACAGTGGAAGATTATTTACTATTAGTACGATCCGATCAGAAAAATTTAATTTCGGAATTTTGAATAATAGTGCGAGTTAAATATAAATAATGAATTTAGATGTACAATTAATTATACCCATCAATATTTTACTCAAACGGATTCACTGATCGCGTCAAAACGTCGCATCTTGTTCAACTGCCTCGCACCAAAACCCACGAGCGAGGGAAGCCGAACTGCGCAAAATATTGCTCATGCTTATTTCGGTCTTAAAAATTAATAAATAGTAGGAATTCTATTAAATTCAAGGGATATGTATCGCAGTAAATAAGGATTATTTGCATGGTAACTGCATTGTCCTGCTAACATTCGTTCCTGAGATATCGGCTTCCATCAAAATCTTGTTCGCAAACTTTTATTACATAAAAACTGAAGAAAACAAAAACGCCAATCTATACAAGAGACTCTAGATGCAAACTGAACAAAAACTGAAATTTTTGTGGTAAGTGATTTGAGAGAAATTAAATCGGAAAGACAAAAAATCGGTACTTTTTTTCACTTCTCTCGCGTTCATGTTTACACCGAGAGGCAAAGAATTTTGACAGTCATACAACTTATGTAGAAATGATTGTTCGTAGTCAAAGGGGGGAAATAAACCTCTTAATTCTTGCTCTTCAGTTTATTATAGTTTTATAAAGGATACATGTTTCGGCTATAATGAGCCTTCTTCAGTCCTAAATTGTCTAATTTGCGGAGAATCACATAAAAATAATGTTTCTGTCGAAGTCTTCTGTTTCTGTTGGGTATCATGCCAATATTTTACGTGCAAAAGCAGACAATTTAGGACTGAAGAAGGCTCATTATAGCCGAAACATGTATCCTTTATAAAACTATTATAAACTGAAGAGCAAGAATTAAGAGGTTTATTTCCCCCCCTTTGACTACGAACAATCATAATACGACTTGGAATATGGATTTTACCACTTATGTAGAAATGATTCAGGAGTATGACATACATTATTTTAAGTTTTACTCAGTAGTTTTAGAGTTATTGGCCTTCAAACACAGGTGTCAAAACTATCGAAACGAGAGATGGTAGTTAGGGCGATTCTCTCGTGCGTGGTCACATATTTGAGATTTGTGGTATGTTCGATGTTTTGAAAAACGGGTCTGAGTAGTTTGCTGGCGCCAAATTTGGAAAATACTTCATTAGTTCAAGGATTTGTTAAAACAACCAGCAGTATCAGAAGTAAATCTGAAGAAAAACAAATTATTTATAAGTATAATTAGCATTCATGCGCTGTCAGTCATTTCCCAATAAAATTTAATTGAAACCGTGATGCATTCTCTGAAAATTTACCAATATCCGTCTGATTTAACAACCTATCTAACCTTGACTCCTTATTTACGTCCAATATTGCTCTCTATCCTTTGTATTTTGTATTCACAGCTACAGACCACATGAAAAGACTTAAATATACTCGTATACATACCGATCGCATATACACCAAATTTTCTATTTGCCAGATGTCGTCAAAATTCCGATAATTTGTAAATTTACCAATCGGATATTAAGAAGGGAAAGCTAAAAAGTAGGACTACGTTGTGTATAAATGTTGTATCGAAAATTATCTCCAATATGCCAAACAATTTCATTCTGAAGTATTCTACTTCTCGCTCATTAGCACTTTCTATAATTCGGAAGGTCACTGAGCTGTTTTTTTTCTACGTTCGTGGTTGTAACAGAAAAATGGTTTAACCTAGTACCCATTTTTTAGTCCGTTTTTCAACCGTTAGTGTTAATTCTTAAGACATCAAAGAAACATTGTGCTCGGCGAATTAGAAAATAAATACACGCACGTTGGTCGATATTGCAGAAATCTTATGTAACGCATTAGTGTTATGTGAATTAATAAAAACGCCTTTGATTAAATTATCATTTATAATACATTTGTGCTAAATAATTGTTTATTCATTTATTACACGTAAATATTATTATTGCGTTTTAATGATGTGGTTTTGTGGCAGTTTGTTTTGAATTGAAAAACAACTTATGCTTAAGATCTACTATATTATACTATCTCGTTTATAAACAAACTGGAGACAATAGAGTTTATGTTTGTTTATAGCTACTGATACCTTAGTTCAACTGAATTATTTTCTTTACTGTATTATGTGTGGTATATGTGAGGTATTGAATGTGATAAGATTTTTTTTGGACATTATTTTTTCCCCATTTGTTAAGTAATGCAAAAAAAATCTCAATAATTGACGCTTTTATTTCCGACGTTTTGTAACCCGTTTGCGTCTTGTCATTGCTGTTCTTATTGTAACTTCTTTATTAAGAGAGAAAGAGATGTGAATGAATAAAAACAAAATGGTTTCACAACTGACTTCCTCCCGAACAGAGACAGTCTAGTCAACTTTTCCATATTTCTTCTAGTTGACAGATTTGTGTATAGTAACTTCAAAATGTGTGCTACATTTTTATAATCTTAAGCAATGTTAGGCATTTTCAGACATTTAAAAAGGTAAACACGCTGTATTTATTATAGTTTGATAAAATTTATGAATGTCACACCCGTCACAGAAAAAGTCAGAGTAATGCTCCCTCCTGTTACTTAAGTATTTTATTAGGGTAACAAAAACAAAGAAGAATTCGAAGTACCCGACCTTTTCTAAGCCCCAGCCGCTATTTTATGGGTATTGACTTGAGTAAGGACATTTCCAAACTTTTACGAAAAAATGCGTAAACATTGAAAGTGGGAAATACTTTCCAAATCGAAAGAACATAAGTAAAACTCTGGCATTTAAATGCTAACGACCGCGCTAAATTGAGTCAACAAATGTTTTAATTCTATTCTAGCTGAATATATACATAATTTGTAGTAGTTTGCATATTTTTCGCGGAGGATGAAGCATATGTAATACGATTCATGCTATTCAATTTATGCCAACCAGCTCTAAGTTCTTTTAAGCAATTTTTATAGTGTTTATAATTCGGCGGTGAGTAGATTTGCGAGAGAATCGACGTCAAAAGAGGGAACATAGTATATGGCCACGATAGTACAATGGGCATTTTAATTCTTAACGAGTACAAGTAAATTGTAGAAACTCAATACGTGTTGGACTGTTTACCATATTACAAAACTATGTATAGAGGCTTACTTTCGTTTTTTTTTCTACTTTTAAACACGTTATATTAGGTGGGTTAAGCTTGGCGTAAAATATTCTGAGAATATTGTTTAGTGGCGCTTGATGGAGTTTTAAAAATAGCCCTAATCAATAAGCAATTTTAGTCAGACCATTACACAGTTCATTAGCCAAGGCAAATTTACTTTTGTTACGAAAGTGGCGTTTGTTTAGTATAAGTAACACATTTGCTCCACAAATGTTACAAACATGGATGAATGCAGTGTTTGCATTCACTCAATTCCATTACCCCTAAAAAACTTCGTTCAAACTCACAAATAAATTAAGAATTTATGTTAAGTATGACAAATATTTGTTCTATGTCAGTCCACTCATATTTAATTCATGAATTTAATTGAGTTGTAATGTAATGGCAGAGGACATAACATGTATGGTAACCTAATAACCCAGTTGACAAGTTTTTGTGGACATGCCAAACGTGTATGAATTTATTACTCTTCCAATATCTATGTCACTTGAAAAAGAGCTAATTAGACGTATGTGTATGTGACGCGTGAAAGTACAATAATTATTAATCGTTACGTTTCTTTTTATAGACGCGGGGGAGTTATTTTAGAATGTGGACAGGAAGTCATGTGACGTGACACAAAGCTAGTATCAAAATTAAAGGTGTTATTGTTCAGGTTATATACATAGGTGGAGTTCATTTCCTCTCTAAAGATAAAACTGACTACTTACTTGTATTTAAACATAATCAAACGCGTATAAAAGCTGTTCTCGTGTATTTATTTTTGCAATTTGCTATCTACTCGTCGATGTTTCGAAATGTCTGCAGTCTGGAGTTCGATTGCAAACCGATAGCGAATGTGTAGAGTTGGATCGAAGTTAATTGACCTGTTACAGCAAACTGCGATTAGAGTGAAAACCACTGCTTCCGTAGAAGTTCTTTGGAAAGTCCCTTGATGACAGCCGCGGTTGTCGATAAAGGTTTTCTAGCAATTTACGAAGGATGTGTCCTAAAATGTTAGAATTCCGTCATAAAAAGAAACATAGTTGCTCCCACTAAGTGAATAAAACTTTCATCAGTATAGCATAAAATTCAGTAGGTATTGCTTTAATTATTGCTTACATTTATCTTCTATTTTGATCATATTCAAGGGTAAGTGAAGGCCCATGTGTTATTTTCAGATAAAAGCTATATTTTGATGGCTTAAGATTCTACACAGAAAAAAAAAACAAACAAATGTCTGAAAGAGCTTCTGTTTATACACTGCTCAAAAAATTAGTGAAACACTTTTTTCGAAACGTGTAACTTTTTAAATAATAGTTCTAGGCAAATCAAATTTGGTATTCTTCAACGGCATATACTTAACTAAAGAAAATTACCAAAACAATGTTACAACTCTTAGGGCCGATATATTCACCTATCGTGAAACTGTTCGTCATCTAAACGACAAGATAAATGGTAAAAATGTGTCTATTCACCTGTCGTTAACGTTACCGACCGGATAAATACGCTTAACGATCAAATTTATTTAGCGATCGAATGAACCTGCCGTAAACTAATGACGAACACTTTGATTGGTCACAGAGCATGTGCTGAATGTCAAACAAAAAGTCAAACTGACAAATATTTACGTACATACGTGGTACTGTATTAATTTCAGTCATTATTTAGTTAATATGGCCGAATTTGCTGAATTCGTCTTTCATACCAATTTTTTTTAAATTTGGGTCGTCTTTTTTAATTGATGCGGTTAGAAATGGGTGCGAATGAATTGTGGTTACGTTTTGTCAATGTCTATAAATGTCATTTACGGCGCTACATCTAGCGGCAATTAGTCCAAGTTATGATCCAAGTGTTGATTTAGTACACCTTTTTTACCGACATTTGATACTATACTGCCGAAAAACATTCGTTAGCGATGTTTACGTCCTCGTTGCCTGACGATAACTTACAGATCGGTGAAAAGACAGAATCATTTTTAACGCGAACGCACGCGAACGTTAGCGTAATCTGTTCGTTGGCTAACGACAACTTTGACGATAGGTGAATATATCAGCCCTTAGTTACTTCTAAGTTACACTTAAAAATGTATGTAATTAAAAACGCAAAACAAAATGGAAATGATTGTCATAGTATCGATGACAGCCGGGTTTTCTGTCGATTGGTGAGGTTTGATACAATGTATGCCCTCCACGAGCACGAATCACTTCCTTACACCTGCGTGGCATGCTTCGCACTAGTCTGCGAATAGATTCTTGGGGTATGATTTCCCCTTCCTCAATCAGGGCTTGTGACAGTTCCTGTATGGTTAGTGGTGGATTGGGCGCTTGCGAACACGTGGGTTCAGCTGATCCCACACGTGTTCAATAGGATTCAGGTCAGGACACACCCAATTCATGCGACAGAATACCAAATGTTTTCTGATGTACTTTGAAATATAGCGCTTTATATAGACGTTTGCAACTGATGACGAGAAACCGGATATTGTAAGAAATCAAAATACAGAACTTTCACCGGACTTTTAAAGTTTTTATCCTTTGATATAATATTTCTACATGTTGTTAAATATATGCCCTTAAAGCATACCAAACTTTTGCCTAGAATTGCCTAGAACTATTATTTGAAAAGTTACTATATTCGAAAAAAGTGTTCGCCTAATTTTTTGAGCAGCCTATTATTACAAAAAAATAAACAACTTTTATGTATAAAAATTAATAATATCAATCGCTGAAGATAACAGAAAGATCCACCACTTATCAAATAATATGGAAAACATTTTCTCTACAATGACATAAAATCAGTCGCAAACAAAAGATTTCGCCTCTATGTGACTGTTAAATAAAGGTAAAAATCGTATGTATTTCTGAAACAACATACTCAGTTTCAAACAATGGGTATATTATTTTTTTATTATTATTTTTTTATATAAGTTTCTTTTATATCATTATATAATCGGATCAAATTTTCCCAATAATGACACATTTTATAACAATAGGCATTTCTATCGTTTATCAGAACTTAGAGTTTTATCAGAATTGCGGTTAGTGTATCTGCAAAACCCAGAACCAGCTATGAACCAGCCTTACGAGTGAACCTAAAAATAATCCTGTATAACCAATATCTGGATACTGTCAAGACATTATTTAGTACGTGGTAGTTTCATCCGGCAAGCTGATCTTCAATCGCTAAAAACATTTGGCAAACAAACCACGCCCACTTGCCCTGGCCACTAGACGTACAACATCGCTTATTTTATTACACGATGATGATTCATTCCGAAGCAGATTGACGCGGGAGCTACTAGATTAACCAAACAAATTAATCGATTTCATGAATGGAACCTCATTATTTAGTCACAAGTGCACCCAGACTTTCAACTGAATAACTTTTACACAGCCGTCATTGTTCTCAATTGAACAGGCAATAGAAATTTGCCCTCCTACCGTTTTTATAGTGAATTAAGTCAGATAACCAATACTTTGATGTTTACAGAGTGTTCCACAACAACGTACCAACACAAACGTATGTTTTTCAAATGGAACACTAGGTATACTATTGTAGTTTTTGATTCAGATTTGTATCCTAATTGTTTAGACATCAACTTGTATTAGGCTATATTACTTATGCACAGTAATTCATGCAATGCGGTCTACGTGACACATTTTTGCTTTGACTTTATTTTAAATATTAAATTAACATAATTAATATTAGAATGGCGGTAGAAAAATTAATCGAAAAGATAAGAAAATACCTAGTGCTGCATGATGATATGAACAAAACATATAGGAATGCTGAATAAAAGAACGACTGTGGAAAATAATTGGGACTATACGACGGTCGGTCTGCACAGGCCCGGACTAATTATAATTCCTTTTCTGTAATATTGCAGACAGTGCAAAATAGCACATATTAACTATCTTTCAAGCATTAACTGTCTTAGTTTAACTAAAGAAAGTAAAAATATAGAATAAACACAAAAATACTCTGTAAATACGAGATTATAACAAATAATGTAAAATAAATCCTATATTTGTTTAAAATAAATCTTATAAGTGTAACATAAATAAAAAACGGAAAAATGAACAAAATAAGAATTATACATTTTGTAACCTACTGACCATTAAACAAAACCATTTTATTATTTTGATGTCGAATGCTGGCGGATTTACGAATTTATTTTTTTCTGATGTAACACATTTGAATATGTGTGTACCTATTTATAATACTTTTCATTAATTATATTCTGTGGCTATCCAACACATCTTGATCGAAACTATGTTTTACTAAACTAGAAAATATATTTGATGCGATTTGGTGATGTTCTGTCTATACATATGTCTGTAAAATGCTTCGAACAAACAACAGTGGACTTTGTCGACTTCCAGTTACATCGGTCTACAAAATGTATCCATAATCCTGCTGGGCAGGAATCTTTGGAAACCTACATTTAATTGTTAAATAAACCAAAAATTAAGTCAAATTTTATTGCATGCGGGCCTGTTCATTGTCATTTGACTGCTGTCAATTTGACGTTATGGGACTAACGGACGGTATGATTTGACATAAAGTGATCCCAATTTTAAGCTCATATGACTCCTCCTCTTTTATACTATCTCGATGAATATTTATAATATAATAATTTAATGTTGACTGGTACTGGATAATAGTAGGCAACTATATATTTTAATATTAATTTATGAATTATTGGACATGAGTTATAATGTTAAATTGTATAATAACTTGATGACAAAACTGCGACGTCAGATAACTTTTATGGATACCAGACCTATACAATCTTCTATACCATAATATGTATATAATTTACGCTAAACATAGACTTAAAAACTATTTCTAGGGTTACATAAAATAACAAACGACTACGTAGACGGATAATTGCCCTCATGAGCGCAATTGCGTGACTCCTGGTTGATACGAAAACAATTATGAGAGCAGCTAATAACAATATGAGAGAGTACAAGCAGAAATGAAAGTTACTTGAGAATTTAAATAACAGTTGACAATTATTATTATATTCTCTGTTCTAAAAGCCTTGCATAACTCCGGTGTTTGCTATTACATACTTGTTACGGCACAAAAAGCTGGGCTAACCTTAATTTTCCTGGCCAGCCTCCATCGTTCGAAGTCTTCGAGACCAAGCACGAAAAAATCTTCAATTTTCATGTGTGACAAATCCAATAGTGGTAACCGGTCAAGAAACATCGTGAAACTTGGCTAATATTTAATATTATACTGGGCATTTTTATCGGTGTTGGGTGTATTAGTGTTTACTAATATCGATATAATATCGCAGAATGAATAATAAATTTTATCTAGCGCGAAGGAAATAGTTTTGTAGTTAGCATACGTTCTGATCAGTTGAATGTAACCGTTTGGTGTGGTAAGTACTGATTTATTTAACATGAAGAATAGATGTTTATTTAAGTAATACGACGAACCGACATTTTTTCCGATAAATTTGCCTGATATTTCATTTCTACATTGCCAATTAAAGAGGCAGCAAATTAATTAATTACGATATATACGGTCAGCAGAAATCGACACATTTCCGACACATATTTAAAATTGCCTCGCAATTTAAGGAAAAGCAACTTAACGATTTGGTTACGTCAGAACGTGCCTTTCTATATTTTAATTTCCACATAAAATATCCGAACGAGTCAGTTCCTTAATTGATAATAAGATAAACAAGTTTAAAATTCAAATTATTTGGTCACTCCTGGCAATATACACTTTTTAGGTTGGGATTTTCATTGCTAGTTTAAACCACGTTTACGTCTAAACCAAGTTTAGGTCTCAAGGTATATCTAAACCCGGGTTATGGTTTACACCAGGGTTGTTATAAAAAACGTTTCTTTTTATTTAAAACAAAACAAACATGCTTTTTTATAAAATGATGCTTTTTTAACGAAACAATGTTTTTAAACACTGCAAAAAAACATGTTTTAAATCACCAAAAAAACATGTTTTAAATAAGGAATCAAACTCGTTTTAAACATGTTTAAAACACAATAGTTTAAACGAAATATTTGTTTTAAAACAATGTTTTAAAACAAAGTGTTTTAAACATTTAAAACAAAGTGTTTTATACATTTAAAACAAACTGTTTTAAACATGTTTAAAACAAAATATTTGTTTTAAAACAAAGTGTTTTATACACTTAAAACAAACTGTTTTAAACATGTTTAACACAAAATGATTTAAAACAAATATTTGTTTTAAAACATGTTTAAAACAATGTTTTAAACCAAATGTTTTAAAACATATCAACCCTGGTTTAAACTAGTATAAAAAACGCTTTAACGATTAAAATAAGGAATCAAAGTCGTTTTAAACATGTTAAAAACACAATAGTTTAAACGAAATATTTGTTTTAAAACAAAGTGTTTTAAATATTTAAAACAAAGTGTTTTATACATTTAAAACAAACTGTTTTAAACATATTTAAAATAAAATGATTTAAAACAATGTTTTAAACCAAATATTTTAAACCATAACAACCCTGATTTAAACTAGTATTAAAAACGCGTCCTTGTAGCAAAAACCTAGATTACTTAAATTCGGAGACCATGGAGGCAATAAAATTGAACCAACGGCTACGTTGGTTACCGCATTAAGTTTTGATATAGGGATCTTCATTTGCATTTTAATGATAAATTATTGAAAACCTAGAAAGAAATTGACTTATTGACTTATTACGAGTTATTAAAACTATAATTGATTTTTCCCCATATCAAAAAGATAGGCTCGTGTCCCATTTTCAAAAAGCATTTCCTCACTTGCACCTGTACTAGGAATTTTGCAGGTTAGTGTACACAGAATGTGACTCATAGGGGTTGATCATTCATAAGCGTGCGCATGCAACACCCCAATTTTGAAATAAGGAAGGAATCCACCCTACTCCCTTCAGAGTCACGTATTCTATAACCAGCGTTTTCACTTTTTCAATTCACTATTTACAACAACAAGAAGGAATGCTATTGTGTTACCTGAAGGAATGTTCTACAACACGCGTTGAATAACAAAATCCTCATTACCATCAACTAACATTTTGATGTTCCTATTTATAGACACTAGAAGGGTTGTTTTCGCAGATTTGAGCTACCTGTTCGCTACCTTGATATAAAGAATATGCAAATGAGGAAACAGGTTACAAAAATGTAGAGAGGAGGCAGCGAAAAAAACATCTGCTAATTTGACACCTGTCAAAATTCGGAAAGGTTATCTGCCAAATAGATAAAAGCCGATAGTAAAACGTGCGATAAGAACGTTGCTATAGCAACTAACAATCGCGGGGTACGCCGCCAAATGTAAATATTATTAAGAAGACGTACCCATAGGTCAGTACCCCACTGGTCGTGCTGATCCATAATCCGAATGATGTTATAATCTGGCACATAAAACTTGGGTTATTATACAATTCCTTTTGAGCACCTTTATTTAAGGTAGTCCGTCCTATTTTACGTTTCGACACTTCTCACAAATATCGCGAATCAACAACATGGCCGGTTCTGCACTTGCGATTGTATGAAACGATTCACCAACTTGCACAAACTGAATCCGAGAATGCGATATCGGAATACGAGTCCGACAACATGAGCGACAGAGACGCCTCTACCGGAGATACAACGAATTGATTAGGGAAACCAGTGAATCTCAAAATGTTACAAGTCGTACAATTTTGTGGTGCTATATGATATGTCTAAATCAAGAAATATACATACAAAATCATATAAATGTATAAAATGTATTTAATAACTACGCGCTCGGCATATACCGGGTAAAAAACTAATAACTACCACTGCAGTCATTAAATATCTCCACAATTTTATCTGCAAACAATCAATATTCTAAAATAAAGTCGCTTTGAAACGTTTTTTTGATTTCCAGGTTTTGGATATATAAATATAGAAAAAAAAAAGATTTATTTTATTTATTAATTATAACAATAAGATTTTTCTGAAGCGATAAATAAATCTTGTTTAAACGAAATATAAAACTTTATTATGAGTGAATAGTTGTTTTGCCATATCTATGTACGTCAAACAAATAAATATTGTTGGATACAAGAAAAAGTTTATTTCGTTATCCTTTCAAGTTGTAAATTTGAGCCCTTTCGATTAATATAAATTCTTCAAATATATGCCATTTTTATGTAATAAATATTATAAGTAAATGTATTTTTAAAAGCTAATAAATTTATTTTAGTCACATAATGCAACATGTTGCTTTTGTGTTGTGCATGTAGATATTGCGTAAGTCCACGAAGTGATCAACTTTTTAATACTCCAAGGAGGGACGCTATTGTTATTAATTGAAACATATTTTTATCTTAAGTAGATATTCCCTTTTCATCGTCAACGTAGCGAACTAAGAGGGCAAAATTTTTAATTAGCGGCAGGTACAAGAAAATAAAGTTAAAGCTACGTTTCTTAGCTAGTTATTTGTTCTCATTGTATGTTAAAGTGTTTTTACATTATTTTCAAAAAGTTTAATGAACTGACTTATGTTTCTGGCATAATGATAAGAAAATGTACCAAGAAAGCATTTTCTTTTTTTCCAATCATTTCTTTCACATCTACCGCCAGTGTAAGTAAAAAATTCTTTGGCAAGCAGTGTAAATTCATTTGATTTTTCATCATTTTTAATAGAAGTTTTATTTTTGTGGTGTCAAATACAATCTAATACACCCAATTTAATTTTTGTTTATTTTGGTAGGTATAGGGAATAATAATACAGATATTTTTATAAAATAATGTACAAGTTTATTTCCGTATCCAAATAGAGTCACATCAAAATGACATTTAAAACATACTAACACAAAAAATATGTTTAATAAAAAAGCGTGATAAAACAATGTCAATAATAATAACATGAATGATAATAAAAACTACATACATACAGACTAAAAATTAAAAATAAAAATTAAGTACTTGGATTAGGTTTGTTATATTTTCGAAATCAGTGCTGTAATTGCACATAATTCGCTGGAAAGAGCCCGTATTTTCCTTTGCATAAACCTCTCCACCAGCCTTCATCAATCTAAAAAAATTAAGAAAACATGTTGCAAAATGATTTTAAAACAATTTAAAGCATCAACAAAACATTTTTATTAAAATTACTTTAATATATTAAGGACAAATTGCACCAACAAAGTCTGTAAACATATCGACAGAAAAGCCTGATTCATTCTCGACTTATGGGTCAATTCTGAGCACTATATACATATATAACTTCTGTAAGATTTAAACCGTAGAACTGGAAGCTCCCAAGCCTTATTGCTCCAAACCCTATAGATCTGCACTAACTAACTGAAATATGTAAGGAACGTAGAAAATTACCCATCAGTAATACAATTCTTTTTCGAATACCAGGAACAAACAAGTATGCTTTTCAGTTCTTAACATATTGTACTAATCAGTTTTTATTTTCTAGGCTAAAATATCCCTAAGAAAATGGTGAATGCCTCTAAAGTCTTTAAAAAGTGCACATTCACCAGACCAGAATAAAATTGGATTGCTTGTCACCGTGTCACAACAATATATCACCATGTTCACGACTCCACCCTTAGTGTCCGACGTGTTTGTCAGCAATAAAGAGTAAAAGTATTCTGAGGAAAAACCGATTATTGACGTTAGTTATTATTAATTAATGTACCTAGTTTACAACATAATAAAATAAGTAAATATTATTCAGATAATGTTGTTTTTTATTTGTGGTGAGAATACTCATATCCCGACGCTAAGTTGGAAAACTGTAATATATTTGAACATACTATACAGGGTGTCTCACGGAACTGGTACATTAGAAGTTTCTCATGTTCTACTATTTCTGGAAACATGAAATTTTGGTATTAGAATTTACTCGATCTGACCTCTTCGGCTAAAATATTCTCAAGTTAACTGTCACGTCCGGTCACCGGAAGTCGGTGTCAACTTTGTTATTTTAAATGGAATGATATAGTAAATACGTAGGCTTTCACGACCAGAATCATTTAGAAAATAAACTGCTTCCGGGTTATGCCGTGTGTCAAGATTTGTTAATGCTGACGTTTCGCGAACCATGTTGCTCGCTTCTTCAAAGCTAATTGAATACTAGTATTCATTATACTTGAGTATTCAATTAGCTTTGAAGAAGCGAGCAACATGGTTCACGAAACGTCAGCATTAACAAATCTTGACACACGGCATAACCCGGAAGCAGTTTATTTTCTGGAAAGATATAATTTTAGTTTTATTTTTGGTTTTTACGTATCAAAATACATCATTTTTAATAAGGGTCCCCTATACCTAAATATCAAAATTTTTGAGTTTTTTTGATTTTACTAATTTTTTGGTGATTTGTTTAAAACTGAATATCTCGGTTATTATTGAAACTAGAAGTTTGATGATTGATGGTCCAAAACTAGAAACAGCCAAATACGATGATGTTTAGTTCATCATGATATCTTATACAGGGTGTTCAAAATTTACAACACAACAATTGAATTTTCAAACGTAAAAAACTAATTTTTTTCAAATGGAACACCCTGTATACCGATACGGTTCCCTATATCTATCTTTAATAGTTTTTGAGATATTGTTACTTTTTCTTTAAATCCATTTTAAATACTCCCATTTAATAATGGGGACAAAATTAGATACGAAATTTACAACGAAAATTTAAATAGTAATAGATATTTAGAAATTTTGCGTGGATGTGTGAACAATTTTTGCGAAACTCTTCCCCTCAATATTCTACGCGACTGCTTTTATCAAATGAACGGTGCACCGGCACATTCTTCGCATGTGGTATCCATGCAACTTAATCATATGTTTGACGATAGATGGTTCGGAAATAGGGAATCCTGGCGGTGGCCACCAAGCTCACCAGATTTAACACCATTAGACTTTTCTTTCTGGGGTCATGTGAAAAGCCAGGTCTATTCCACACCAGTTAATACTCGAGAAGAATTGACTAACAGAGTAGGCGGCTACATTAATGGACTTCAGCGACAAGAAATCCGAAGAACGATGATGACAAAAGTACAGCGAAGAGTTTTAAAATGTTTGGAGCAGAACGGGCAGCATTAATTAAGTTTTAATTTAAGTTAGATATCCTAAATATATTATTTTAATTTTAACAAACCTTTTCAATATTTTTCTGTTTTCCTGCTATTCCAAAGTTGTTACATTCCTATAAATGAAAACTAATTCGTTTTGTATTTAGTTTGCATTCTTTTATACTGACAATATCTCAAAAACTATTAAAGATAGATATAGGGAACCCTAATATTGATTGATAGGGACGAAGATTTACTATCGAATGGCGTATCGGTATACAGGGTGTTCCATTTGGAAAAGTATAGGTTTTTAAGTTTGAAAATTTAATTATTGTGTTGTAAATTTTGAACACCCTGTATAAGATATCATGATGAACTAAATATCGTCTTATTTGGTTATGTTTCTAATTTTGGACCACCAATCATGAAACTTCTAATTTCAATAATAACCGAGATATTCAATTTTAAACGTAATCGCGAAAATCACCAAAAAAATAATAAAATCAAAATAACTCTAAAATGGTGATATTTAGGTATAGGGAAACATTATCAAAAATGATGTATTTTGATATGTAGAAACCAAAAATAAAATAAAAATTATATCATTCCGTTTAAAATAACAAAGTTGATACTGACTTCCGGTGACCGGACGTGACAGTTAACTTGAAAATATTTTAGCTGAAGAGTTCAGATCGAGTAAATTCTAATTCCAAAATTTCAAGTTTCTAGAAATAGTAGAACATGAGAAACTTCTAATGTACCAGTTCCGTGAGACAGCCTGTATTTGAACATAATATATTTATTACTTAAATGATCGTTACAATACAAATACATTATTAATTAGAGTGCGTTGAAAAGTATTGTTGTTTTAATTGCTAATTTCAAACGCTCTGTATTTCGGTTTGCGCCATTCTTGCATAGATTAGTGGAGTTGAATAGAAAGTAACAAGTATAACAAATAACTGTATAACAGGTATTATTTCGGCAAACACTAACTTAAGATAAATTTATATCTGAAGATAAAATATCGAGTGTTATCTCATCTAACTTTGTTGGTGTAATCCGCCCTAAGATATATAAACATACCCTTTCAACATGGGTTATCACATCTTCTGGATCAAAAGAAATCTCATCCTCTGCTGCAGCTTGGTAGTCGTATAAAGCAGTGGCTGTCAAACCAGTGTCCACAATGTCGTCTTCTTGGTACTCTTGAAACTCCACATCCTCGTCTATTTTCGCAGCTTCCTCCTGCACTTTTTCTTCCGACAAATGAACCTTTTCTTCCGACAAATGAACCTCCCTCGTCTTCTGATGGAGACTTTCAATTTCAGCCTCAATCTGCGTATTCTGCTTCTCCAGCTTCATCTGTCGGAGTTGATCTAATTCCTGGCTAACTTCGGAAGATTTCGTCGAAACGGTTTCTTCTTCCGTGGTTGAAGAAGAAAATTGTTCAATTTTGTTCTTGTTTAAGTGTCCGGGAACGCTACGTTCCGTTGTTGTAACACTTGATTCGGTCGTATTTGTTAGGAATGCCATTTTCGATTGATCTAACTTGGTTACTTTCTCTTGCGTGGACTGTGTGATGACTTTTTCTTCCTGTTTTCTGGTGAATACGGCAGCTTTCGATTGAATTGAGCCATGTTTTGTTGGGGAAGACGTTGCGCTTACCGGCTTTCCTTCTTCTGATGCCTAAAACAATTGAATCAGTGAGTGCAAAAACAGAATAAATCAAAATCGCATTTTGGGGAGTAACAAGAAAAAATGATGTACCTCAACAATTGTATATTTTACAGATTTGATTACATTTTTATTAGGGTTATCAAATGCGCATAACCTCAAAATAATTTAAATTTAAGCGCTAAGCGATACTTCTCGATGTATTGGTCCTGGTGATTAAGGGGTAATGCCACTCTAGATTTTTTGGAAAATCAAAACAAATTTTTTTTGCTCAAATGATGTCTTGAGATCTTAGAAATAAGGTACAATACGTTTCATATTGGAAAAAAATTTTTAAAAGCTTATTTGATGAACATACGGCTCCACAGTCCACACCAGTAAAAAAGTAATGTCGTTTGAAGATTATTACAACGTTGAAGCGGATGACGTTTAATTATCATCTTTTGAACTTTGTTGTTGTGTTTTCTGCTATTTCACAAGTTGTAGTGTGTAAAACGTGTAAATCAAATGCGAAATTGGCCGAAAGTGGCAACCGTGACTTAGGATTTCAAATCGTGGTTTCTTGTGAGAATTTTGAACAAACTTTCATTCCGAGTTGCCGATTTGTTCAAAAAGGATATGAAATGAATAGCGGAATTATCCTTGTCATGCGCATAAGAATAGGTGTAGATGTAATTGAAAAGTTTTGCGCATTCAAGGACCTTCCTCGTCAGATTTTTCACTCATTTTACGATAAAGTTGATCGCACCATTTTTGTGGAAACAGAAGCATTGTCAACAAAGTATGCAGGAAGCAGCAGAAGAAGGGAGGGCTAAAAGTCAATTGAAAATAGTAAAAAAAAGAATGGCGTAACTGTCTCGGACGGTGAAACATAGAGAAAACATATTTTTTCTTCTCTGTATGATTGGTGGCGCTTATCAGCTGGAGAAATGTTGTTGACATTCTCATAAAATCTAAATACTTACTGGAAAGCTTGCAAATTTTGGAATAAGAAAAGGAAATAAGAAAAGGAATGCATAGATCACGTGAAAAAACTAATGGCACTCGTCCCCACCATTTGACAAAAATTAGTTAGGGCCTCGAAGAAAAAGGGAAGTTAATCCAGAAGCCTATAAATGAGCTTTCAATTTATGATGGACTAGCCATTCGTCATAATCATGATTCAATTGATAAAATGAAGAAAATACGTCTGGGCGACACTGTATCATAAATTCTGACCGATGAAATGCCACCTGGTGATTTCATTTTCATTTTCACTTTCAAGTGGCAAAGTAATTGTGGATATTGCAGCAAGTATAGCTATATGTGTTGTCAATGATGCATTATCCAGCCTTATGAAGTGTATGGAGGTATTATGGATGTGCATCTAGCCAAACTGCAATCATATCTGCGCGAAGGCTGACGCACGGCGCGTCATGTTTTCAGAGTCATCCCTGACTGATGCTACAAAACAGGCCCGTCTGTCGTCAAAATCAAACAGAAAGAAACAAGAGGAGGAAAATGTTAATTTGAAAAGATAATTATATGGTCCAGGCTTCGCCGACTATAGTAAAATATAACAGTTCTATACATCTAAGTTACACAATATTTTAAACGGTGTTTTCTCAAAACCGCATTTTTCAAACTGGCCGGAAAGATAACATCAACTGATCTTCGTCAATTCACTTGAAATTTTATATGCAGCTTCAGAACAATATTATCTAGAGAAGTACGTACGGATTTTACGATAAGTTCGAAACTTTTTTGTTATAAACAATTTTTAACCTAATTTTGTACCTAAAAGTGATATTTTGTGTTCAAACGTCCGCCATTTTGTTTTAAAGCGGAATTTTCTAATTTCCGTACGTACTTCCCGAGATAATCTTATATAGAATCAATTCTTTTTTTGTTTTTATGGCTAAGTGAAAAACTGCGTGCAAAATCTTTCCGGCCGTGCAACCCTGTCCGCCGGAAGAGGTTTCCTTTGATGTCCTCTAACGCTGCTATTTTTTATTTATTTTTGTTTTTTTTTATTGTGAATACTCCTCAAAATATGAACAATAAGGGGCTTTAAAGAGATTTTGTAATTCATTTACTATATTGTAAAAAATATACCTACAAAATCGGCTATTTCTTGTCGCGCTAGAGTGGCATAACCCCTTAAATAGACTATACAGGCCCTATATTCTAATAGTTCAATTAACAATTCCCAAAAACAGAAGGTCTACCTGCCCTTCTACCTGTACCGCTACCTGTCCTTCCTTTGGATTATTTTACTAGTAATATTTCTTCAGAATTACCCAAAAATGTTAAATCAAACGTCTTCGAAAAAAAAAAAAATATTGTGAATGCATATATTTACCAATCTCTCGAATTTAGCCCGTAGGTCCGAAGGTTTGGCCCCGCCAATGTCCGGCTTAACTTTCGAATAGTTGGTGCCAACTTTAGTGGGTTGCTCGTCAAAAGTGGAGGCTGATTTGTCCATACGGTCCTTTTGCACGCCAAATTTACCGCCGAAGCCGATTTTGTGGTCGGTTTGGCTCTCGTGCTTCTGCGGGGCCTCGTGGTGGTCCCAGCCGACGGCCGATTTGTCCTGACGGTCTGCCTGTACCCCGAATTTTCCCCCGAATCCCCTGCTGTAATCTTTCTGCGATTCGTGCTTTTCCACTTTTTCTATGTGATCCCAACCCATCGCGGACTTGTCCTGTCTGTCCTTTTCTACGCCAAACTTGCCTCCAAAACCGGAAACATAGTCTTTTTGCGAGGTGTGCTTCTCGATTTTTTCCTTATGATCCCAACTCATCGCACTCTAAAATATAAAAGAAAACAATTGATACAAAGAAGAAAAATGTTTACACTCATTACACAGGTATAACCCAAGTCATGTTTGAATGGGGATGTTTGAAAACATCCTGTAGTGTCAGATTCCTAAGAAAACCATAAAATAAAAATTGTTCTGTTTGCAGAAAAATAAATCTAAAAACCTGTTACACAATATTACTTTAATTTAGAAAATAAACTGCTTCCGGGTTATGCCGTGTGTCAAGATTTGTTAATGCTGACGTTTCGCGAACCATGTTGCTCGCTTCTTTTCAAAGCTAATTGAATACTGAGTGAATACAGTCACATCATAGAACATATTATTTCCAACATTTCAATTAAAAAAATAAAGGATCCTAATAAATAAAAAATTGACAATTTTGACTTGATCACTTATTTGCAAACAGCATTATAAATAAAATAATTAAGTAAAGATATTAATGACATATTTAAGAGAAATCAAATAGATGGAGATAGGTCTGGATTTTCAAATATTGACCCAAACAATATTATTATGACACTTAATACAAATTAACAACATGAATATATTCCCCTTGTTATTTCAGTCACAATTAGTTAAACAGGAAAACGATGATTATTCAATTTATTGCAGAATACTCCTCTTTAAATAAAATGGTGTGTTTACAGTTTTTATACCTATTTACCTTGACAGCAATATGTGGCTCACCCGTAACATTAATTATATTTTATAATTACATTTAGCTACAGCTCACAAATAATGCATTTATTATATACAACATATACACTTTATGCTCGTGCATTATTATCTTCAAATTGTTCTCGTCAAATAATATAGTATCTTTGTTCACACTTGACGCTGACATTTAACAAACTTAACCATATACTTAAAAGATTTACCTTATCTACTCTATCATTTTGTACACCAAATTTTCCTCCAAATCCTGTAGAATAATCCTTTTGCGAGACGTGTTTCTCAAGTTTGGCAACATAATCATGGCCTACGGCAGATTGGTCCATACGATCTTTCTCGAGACCAAACTTTCCCCCATAACCAAATGATGCGTTGGGGCCTTCAACAAAATCTTTTTTCTTCTTCAAATTATCGGCTTCCTCAGTTTCTCTACGCAACTTTTCCATGCTAAAACGATGAATTAAGTGAGGAAAATGATTAGATTAGGTGGCGAGAGGTTAAAAACTTCGACTTACTCTATTGAGCCAGCAGTTCTGCCTGAACCTTTGACTGTATTCGAACCCCATCGTTGTTCTTCCTCGGTCACATCGTTTACAAAGTCAGGATCGGTTTCCCAATCGTCATCTTCAACAGGTTCTGTATTCAAGTTTATGTTCTTACCAGCGGCCGCTTTCCACATATTTGCTAGGTTATTTTCTGTAGAACGTATATAAATGCTATTCGTTTCTTTTTGTACTAAAATGTAAACTGTTTATCTTATAGCGAGGTACGGTCAGTTTGATAACATAATATTTATCTCTAATTCGCGCTATCTAGCACCACTGGCAACTGCTGGCAACACCCGTTTTCCTGTTTGAATTTTTGACTCATCTTTCATCTCTCGACAGTACTGTCAGAAGTCATCGTTAGATGGCGCTGGTGTAGCTTGATAAATGGCGGCAGATTTAAAAACAAGTAACAAAAATGTGTTCACATATTTTATGCTTGTCGGTGCTGCCATCTCTGAGAGATTCTAAGAACAATACATATTTTTGGTGAAGAGTATTTGAACAAAAATGAAACTGGAATGTATTAATTAAAAAATTCTGTTTTTCATAGTGGTGTGGCAGTACTTGTACCTAACTTCTCCTGGTGGGGCCACTTTTTCAAATTTGTTTCAAGGCCAAGAACTAAGAAGCCTAAATGGACGTTTCTCGTGGTTTTTGATCTCACGATGTGCGCGCGCATTTCTCCCAGGACTAAATTAAGTTGGCAACTGTGCTTTGTAAAAAGCCTAATCAGTATTAAATGTAATGTAATTGATAAAAGATAAGTGTGAGAATGACATTCATTCATTGAAAACTGAATAATTATATGGAAGTGAACATGAAAACCAAAATACCTACTTTGGTTTTAGGTTAGGACAGTTCAGCAAATTTTCCAAAGTACATAAAAACAGGTACACCCGCGGCAAGCTTCCTTGAGTTGGGATACGTAGATACGGAATACATGATTACAGCCGAAATTGGTAATTTTACATGGAATGCGTGTTTTCTGGGGATTTTAAGCAATATTATGTAGTTTTGACAGCGGCGCCAAGTCTTCTGCACATTCTGTCTAGCGTTTTGGGTCAGAAGTAGAAGCCCCTATTAAACATCTTTTGGTCGCATTTGCTTAAGCATACATAATATGTGATACAAGTATCTTCTTAGCGCTTGGTTTGATAACTTAGTCCTGAAGAAGCCTCTTGCGAACAGAGCGCGAAACGTTGACTGCTTCAAAGTCCTCAACGCGGTTCCCACCCGGAAATAATATATCATTGACTCAGACCGCGGAAGTCTACAATCTAGATATACATAATATGTATTTTGCACATTATTTTACATCTGTTATTCTTTATTGGGTTTACCAAAATCACATTGGCAGTCGTCCGTCAAATTTGGTAGTATTTTCGAAGATTCCAAAATATCATCAGACGTGGTGGGTTAATTGCGGATAATGGCCAAACGTCAAAACAGCAAATATTCAACTTTTTACTATAAAAGTCGAAGGTAACTATCAAGGCTAATAAAATAGACAGTTTGTTTGGTAACTATATGGACCACACATGAAGTTAGCCGGCTGTCCGTGAATACTACATAATACAAACATACAAGGTTATTATTACTTATAATACATTAAATTTTGTAATAGCTTTTATTTACATTATATAAAATTAACATTCGTAAAATCAACAATTAATTAAAACATGTAAATAAAAAATTAAAGAACACGGTGATAATATCAATAACAAACAACATAATTTTACATATTCACAATTGGCTTGAGTACTTCGGCTGTTCTAATGATAAAAAATCTACCTTAGTCGCCAGATATTGATCCAATCTTTCCCTACCATACCTAGAAAAGATGGAAGATGAATTAGATTCTATTTTATGAAATATTCTGAGCGCCATCTTACTTAAGGAAATCAAAATCTATGTACGAGTGCTCTGCTTGAATGAGACACCAAATTCCCCAAAATAAATTAGAAGCTAGTGAGAATTGATTCACTTCAACATACAGTTTTTCAATTTCATCATCAGTAGGTGCCCGTCCTTCCATTTCTGTCAGATACGCTGTAAACCAGTCTCTCTGAAGATGCTTGTTTGGATACTTTGTGTAGTCTGGATTATCAACACCTGTACAAATAAACTTATGAATAACCCTTTATAAAAATGGATCTCAACATATCAATTTACTCAAGCCATCTGAAGCATGCTTTATGCTGCAAACGTAATAGTCATGTGCCCATGTCATCATCATAGGTAAGATGAGAAGGGAGAATAGCTAAACAATGATTACCTGCAAATTCGGCAAAGTGGTTTCCAATGTCAAAAGCTTGATAATTAAAGCTAGCATACTCAAAATCAATAAAAGTTACTTGATTCTTATCCTTGGTGTAGATAACATTCCCAAGCAAGAGGTCATTATGGGCAAAAACAATCCGACTGCATAACTGGCACAGTTTATTTTCTAAATATTCCTTCTCTTGCTGAAGTTTGCTTTTACTAGGTAGTTTCAGTTCCTTATATCTAAAATGAAAAACCTTAGACGCGTTCTTCAATCACAATGAATAATAATTAATTGATATAGGTACCTTTTTTGAACGTTGTTGTCTGTGAATGTTTCAGGTACCAAGTCAAGGAAGCTCTGCATTTTCGTCCACAAGGAAGGAGTTGGATTTTTAATGCTCGGTACGACAACTTTATGTAATTTAGCCATGTGCACAGCAACCAGCCTGTAAATTTCTGGTTTTATTACCGTTCCCGTCGATAGTGTACAACCGGGAACAAATCTGTATGCTAGTCCATTGGCAAAAGTTGCATAAAGGTCTGGAGCCAACCCCAGCTTATTCAAGAGAATTATATTTCTAAAATTAAGTCAAATTGTGTTATACATACAGAGTGTACCAAAACTCCACGTCCTGCCGTGATGTCATGCCATGTATATGTCGTAGCGTAGACAAATTATTGGGTATTTCAGGCAAACGGCTTTTACCTGGGCAAATAGCTTTAACTCCCTTGAGAGTGGCAAAAAAGAAAAAGTGCCAAACAAAACTTTGGATTTATTAAAACAGCTATCAGGCAAAAGCAATTTGCCTGAAATAACCATTTACCTTTGACACATACACCAAAATCCCTACCTGGTCTCAGCCGTTCTATCTATTAACAGATCTGTCTTATTGCCATATACTCTAATAAGAACTGTATCTTCTTCATTTCCATCTTGGAGCTTACAGCCAACCAGCTTATTAGTGATGCCATCTGTCAACATCTTAACCGTTAAAGGTTCCATTAAAAATACATCCAGGCAACACACAAAATGTTTACAATTGTTTGTGGGGCAAATAACAAAACATGCATTATAGTCAACAGAAAAAAAAATCAAGGCCATATCAATTAAGGTGATTAGTCACGTAAATTTGCGGAAAATCAAAGAAATAATACAACAATTGCTTGCGTGTGGTAAATAATTATTAATACATTACAACACTGATCACCTTGAGGTTTATAATATGCCAAAAAAGTACGACTGAAGATGAGTTTTTTTTTTGTATGGAAATAATCGCATTTCATTTATTAATAATGATATAATGTGAACCAATAAATGTAAAACTTAAATTGCAAGCAATTGACTTTATCTGGGATTTAGTGATTAACAAAAACACTCACGCAACCTTACATAGTGTACAACGCTATTATTGATAACAAAGAAAAACATTTGCACAAGATAACACCATCACATGAATGAAAATTTAATACGTGTACCTTAAAATTAATTTTTTCCTTTTCCCAGGTAGGGCGTATTGTCTCGAGGATTTTGATGGCACCTCCAATAATGTCATTCTCGTCAACGTTGACATTTATTTTAATCACAGAAGGGGAGCCAATTGTTTCCTCTACCTTCATAGTGACAAGATCAGTTACTAATAACCTCCTGTATTGTAGTTTTCTACCAGTTTTTTTTATTGTTTAGATCGAAACTCTCGTAGTATAATGAGAGCTGGAATGATAAGTCGTACTGTTATAAACAATAGAGAGCAACTACATACAGATAACGTGACATTATCCATTCAACGAATGCACAAACATACTGTTTTGTTGGTAATTTAAAAGTAATTAGTGGGATTATTATGTGTATTATTATCAACAATAAAATGCGAACGATTCAACAGAATTTTCTTGTTACGCAAGAACATATTTCCAATGTTTTTATTATTATACTGAAACGCAACTGATATGTTTGTGTCACTGATTTAAAACTAACAAGTACACTAATTATCTTACAAATGCCCAGTCAAATGAGGTCTAATACAGGCAAACAAACTTGATTTTAGATAAAGCCTTTGAAATACAAATATGTATAGGTCATATTTAAACGTATAGGTCACAATATGTATTATCTTGTAGCTATACAAAGTGGAATTTTCTATTATACAAATAATACAATTTTGATTAAATAATATGTATTATCAGTATTTTTACTTACACTATATTCTTGCGATATCATTAAATTTATAAATATAGTTACTACACTATCTAATTCTGTTTTAATATAGTCACAAACATCATTTATATCTGTCCAGGATGTAAAACTGATGACATTTACAATTGCCTTAGGTTATCAAGTCGTTTCTTATTCTCAATTCGACTATTCAATTCGACACACACGACTTTTATGTACTAAATTATCCGAAATTTATGTACCTACTAATATATTTAGTGTCATATATTCTATGTAATGTTTACCACCACAAACTGATCTGGTTTGCAAATGATATACCTAAACTAACAATAATTGACACGTGGAATTGAAATTGTAGATGCCTTGAAAGCCAAGGTAAAGAAGCAGACATTACTCAATGTTTGGTAGGTATTTAAATTTATTTATTAGCAGATACAAAATTTTAATACAAAATAAAAAAATAGAAACCACTAATATTAAAATAAGGCCAGGTGTTTATGATTTCATTTGATATTTGCGTCATTATGTTATAAACAAACAAAGATAACGCGCAATTTATTAACTTTCTATTCTAAAAAGAAGCAAATATTTCGACTCACCTGTGAGTAACAATGACCTACCGGTACATCTACCTATATTATGCGTATATTATGAACGAAAACTTGAGGATGTTTGTATTATTTATTGTCAAATATAATGGCAATATTCAACCACCACTTCTTTGAATTGCTTGGCACTGATAATTTAGACTATCTCTAATTCTGACCAGCTGTAATTCAACCTAGAAGTGACTGGACCTACGAATCGAAAAGTTGTGTTGTACAATTACAACTGTTTATCGGGTAAATATCTGCTTGTAGTCCAATGAGTGCGCAGGTCGTATATTATCGATGTTTTCTTTAGACAGTAAGATGAGCTCTGCCATTACATGTTACGCTGTGCTCCCAAAATCACGGAGTTGAAGTCCGGATTCCGGAGTACGCAGTACGCAACAACGATGGAATATAATAATATATATTATTATATATTATGTTATAATAATATAAAATATATAAACGCGTAAAAAATAATGTACACAAGTCAATTTTAATTGATAAAATCTTCTTTTCTTTTCAAAGCACCACTTTAAAATTTATCTAACCGATATACATGGCCTAAAAATAACTTTTTTTATTTACATTTGGCATGTGACATCAAAAGCTATCAACTTGATTTTAAATACTGATATTTTTTCTAAATGTTACATCAATACAGAACTAATTTCGTAAAAATGTTCAGAATAACTTCAGATGTGAAGAAGTAGTATCAATGTAAATTATTTTTTTACCATTTTTTTTTTAAATTTCCTTACGTTCTGCTCTTATCTCAAAAGAAAGAATTCTTAAATAGTTTTACCTACATGGATTTTGTAAATGAAAATGTACCCAACCTATAATAATCTTCATGTGTTGATGATTTAAAGATGATTTTTAAAAAAACGTGGTTCTGGGAATGTATAGAACTTTAGTGTCTGTAGGGACTTGAAATGGCACCTGTATATACAGCCTGCGCCATTTAAATCTTAACATTACATTATCTTGAAAAGTACGCATCCAGCTATAAAATACACAAAACATTTCTTGGATGAAGGGACCGGCCTGCGGCCACAAGGTCACGTTACTGATTTTGTTATAGATGGCGCTAGTGTCTTAAAAACTCACATGGCCTAATATAGTTCTCTTTATTTTTATATTCTTTGCAAAATTTTCGTGCATGAAGTTACCTATGTGACCCCGTACGAGAGAATCGCCCTAACTGCCATTTCTCGTTTCGACAATATTGAGCCCTGTGTTTGAAGGCGGATACTAAAACTATTGAACAGAAAAAAAAAATAAACTGTATCATATGTACTCCTGAATCATTTCTACATAAGTTATCTGATTGTCAACATTTTTTGCCTCTCTGTGTAAACATGAGCGCGAGAGAAATGAGAAAAGGTCCCCGATGTTTACACTTTTAAATTAACGTTCGTCTTTCCATTTTTTCCCTCGTAAACCGTTTGCCACAAAATTTTTGTTCAGGTTGCATTTAGAGCCTCTTCTATAGATTGGCGTTTTTGTTTTCTTCAGTTTTTGGATAATAAAGGTTGCGTACAAGATTTTCATGGAAGCGGATATCATAGTAACCAATATTAGCACGATATCGGGATATGCACGTAATCAATAATCGTCACAGTTTATTTAATGCGACTGTAGAAAAAGAACTGCATAATAATTTTTAAGTAATTTTTAAAGCGATTTGATATGAATGATCTAAATTTCGTGCAGCGCGCACTACGTCAATCGTAACGGTAAATGGAAACGTAGCTGGGACAGTGGCAGATTATCTACTATTAGTACGATACGATCAGAACAATTTAATTTCGGAATTTTGAATAGTAGTGCGAGTTAAATATATAAATGAATTTAGATGTACAATTAATTATACCCAACAATATATTTTACAAATGTGTAGTGACAGTATGATATAGACTATAGAGAAACTTCTATTGAGTGTCTAGAAAATATAGAAATTGAGCATAAACTTTATGCTTAATATATTGACGTAAATACTCATGTCATAGGACTAAAAATCTGGAGCAAGATGCCCAAGTTATGTCACCCTGTATTTCTTTGTTTTACTAATAATAAAATTTTAAATAAAGTGGTGTTTCCAATAAATACAAATTTAAGATTCCCTATTTGCAAAAAAACACGCTTACACCTCATTATTTTGTCAAGTACTCAGCAGGAGTTCATTTTTATCAAAATACCATTTTTACATCAATTTTTTTATTTTTCAAGTTGTTTTTCGTTAATATCTTACAAACTAAAGAGGATGGGTTAAATTTATTTTTGGATAATTGATCAGCATAAAAGTTTTTCACAAGTTAACCGCTGAATCTCTTTAAATAAACGTAATGCCCACGAATTCCAAAAGAAGCCAACACCCTGTATAAACAATTTTTGGACCGATGTTGATTTTCGACTTATTTAGGTTTCTTGTACATGTTTCCCAATTATTTTAAATTTGTTTTATAATTTTAACACACTGTATAAATACTGTTGAAACAAAGAAACAATAGCGACTTCTTCAGAGATTTTGAGGTTTATTTTCCAAATATAAGTTATTGTTAGGAATGAAAGTATACATTTTTAAATAAATAAAACAATTATTTTACTACTATTCTATCATTTTTATTTATCTTAAGTATCACATAATTTATACAAAAAAACATTATATAACAAATATGCTGCATTAAAATTATATACCCTAAAAGAACAAAAATTTTATGTGATTGCGACAGGTAAGCAATATTCTATATCTATACTCACTTCCATTGGGGAATTTCTTCCCTGTGACACATCCATTTCTATTTCATCTTCATCGTCTTCATCATGACTTTCTGATTCCTCATCGTCTTCATTATCATCCTCATCATCCTCTTCTTCCTCCTCGTCCATATTCTAGAAAAAACTACATAAATAACAACAAAAACAATAAAGAATTATAATTTTTTAAATTTTGTTGCTGCTTTTTAGCTAAAATCATTGTTTATATAAGAATTATATAAGTACTTATATAAACAATGCTTAAACATAAAGTAATTACTGATTCCTATTTCAAAAACATTCGAAAAACATTAAAAAAAGACTAGCAGTCTTGACCTTGAAAAGTAACATATAGAAGCTTAGCCCCCATGAGAAGTTAGGTATGCAGGTTGGTGTCTAATAAAAGAAATGTTCCTAACAACATTGTTGACATTGCGTCAAAAGCCATAGAAAATTCCTCATTTTTAAATACAGTTAAATACCTCGGCTGCTGTTTTCCCAATAGGCGTTAGATCGCTGTTCTGTTGTGCTATCGATGTAAGCTAAAAATATTAACGTTAATATACCATAAAAGATGAAAGATATTTTATCATCGGCTAACCCATTTTTGGTGTTCTTGTTCAAGCTCGGTGACTTCTGCTTCATCATCAAACGGCTGATCTACGTTAAACCAAGCTGGATCCATCAAACTAGGAGCTAGATTTGGAAATATCGGTATTGATGCCATATCCTTATTAAAAACTGGTGCTTTGTTATTAAATGTCTAAGCTTTGTTTTTTAGGTTAGGGCGTTATGACGTTTATGGTTAGGATCGTTAGGATGTCAAAATTCAAAATGTAGAACGGTTATAAAAGTAGGGAACCGTTCTAAAATGAAATACAAATTGCGATAATTTGTAATATTTAGTTTAATAATGTTAGTTCTTGATTTACTTGTTTGTTTGTAATTGGTAAATATTTAATATTAATTACAAAAAGAATTTTATTTACACAATTTGTTAATCACAAGTGATCGGTAATACGTGAGATGGCGCCAGCGATTATGAATCAATTGATTCCTGTTAATACGCCAGGTGGCGCGGCGAGCGCGTAAAGAGCGCAATTCAAAATCTTCGGAGAGAACAAACAATAATAACTCAGCACACTGATTATAGAATAATTGATAGATTGAACTAAAAAAATAAATAAATAAAATTATATTATTACCATTTTATATTTTATGTTTTTTGTAAAATTATGACGTTTCATTTACTTTTTTCTTTAGTTCCACACACACACAGCTCCACACATGGTGGCTGTTTCACCGCATTCACGTTGTTTATCTTGAGAGCATTTTTATCTCCAATCAACAATTTGATAGGTAGGAGAAGATTAATACGTGAATAAATGAACAGGCTTTTAAATCATAAGAACAACCATCGTATAATATTTTAACCACTTACTAATTAGCAAAGTAAGTATTGAATTTTTTCTTTAGTGTTATAACTAATATTTGGCCGATTTTTTATGAAAAATAAATACTTTAGGTAGTAGAAGCAATGGCTTTACGTTGGGGTATAGCAAGCGCAGGAAAAATATCCAACGATTTTGCAGCTGCGCTAAAAATTCTACCACCAGGCGAGCATGAGATAGTTGCTGTGGCAGCTCGTAATCTCGATAGTGCTGCAGACTTTGCCAAGACACACAATATACCAACCGCGTATGAAGATTATATGAACCTTGCAAAAGATCGATCTGTTGGTAAATTGGTCAATCATTTTTGCAAATATTTAATAACAAAGTATCAATTGCAGTCGTCGTTTACATTGGTGTGATAAATACGCAACATTTTAATGTGTCGAAAATGATGTTGGAACACGGCAAGCACGTTCTATGCGAGAAACCGTTGACGATGAATGAGAAACAAACGGCAGAACTTATAGCTTTAGCTAAGAGTAAGAATTTATTTTTAATGGAAGCGTTATGGTCAAGATGTTTTCCTGCTTATACCGAATTGAGGGAACAATTGAACTCGGGACTTATCGGGGATGTTTTATATTGCAATATTACGTTTGGGTTTCCCATGCAAGGAAAAGAAAGAATAACGTATGTTGGTTTCTTTATTTTGTAACAAAACCTAAATTAATCTGTATTTTAGATCAAAAGATCTGGGAGGTGGTGGCATTTTAGATTTAGGGGTATATGCTTTACAATTTGTGCAGTTCATATTTAGAGGTTACAAATTACAAACGGCCACTGCTCATGGCCACTTGAACGAGAATGGAGTAGATGAAATAACTAACGGAATCTTAATTTATGAAGAAGGACGAAGTGCTGTCATTACTTGTTGCACAAAAGCAACACTTTCTAATGAAGCTGTCATTATTGGTACAGAAGGAATTATTAAGGTGACCAGACTATGACTAAAATAAGTAGGTTGGTAAGCATGATTTTTGACATCTGTCAAACTTGCTTTTGTTGTACCTATACTACCAACTTATAACTTCTAAATTACTAGGTTTGCAAGCATTAATAAGTGTGAAATAAGCTTTAAACCCAAGTACAGCATTGTGATTGGTCTCAATATTTATGATTTAGGTTCCGACGTTTTGGTGTCCAACGCAATTTATAGCTCCTGAGAAGACGTTTGAATTTGAGGTGAGAAAAACTGCTCTGGATTTGAAATCCGAAGGCAGGCCAAAAGGTGGTCTGTCGTACGAGGCAGAAGAAGTACGAAGGTGCATAATGCATGGTATTTTTGTTGTTGATGGTCTTTAATGTTTTGGATTGACTGTTTTTTGGTTTGTAGGGTTAATTGAGAGTCCGGCCATGCCACACGCAGAGAGTTTGGAACTTAGCCAACTAATGGATAAATTCCTGAAAGATGTTGGAGTGAACTTTCCTGAAGATTAGTGCATACGGTTTAGCGATTTTTGGAATTATTGTTATGTTCTTGTTAATTTTATCGAGTATTACATTTATTTTATCATTTTATTTCTTATTTATCCTTTTTCGCTTAGTAAGCTTAGCAGCTCATTCTACTAATACTCCAATCAATAGGCACACAAGGTTGAGCTTGCAAAACGTCAGGAAAGCTGACATTTATAAAAATATATCAATATACAGGTTGTGTACCTAATAAAAGCATTTTGTAGGATGATTCTTTAGTTTCATTTATTCGGTTAGATGCTGCTGTACTTTCTTGAACCACGTGTAGAATGAAATGTAGATAATTATAGTTGGAGGATTCTAACATGATTCAATTGAAAAAATTGTTAGGCACCTAAATCTAAATCTCCTTATAGACTGATCATTTAAAAAATTATATTGATAATAAATTATTAATATTACAATAAAGAATATTTCGACAATGAATACTGTAATAATATTACAGTACATAGAAAGTTAAAACAGTTAATAATTTCTTAATTCAAGGAAATTTACGTAACAACAATATACATAAAAATTGGCTTTCATACCAATTTGGCTTTCGCCACGCTTTCCCTCAAAACGTGGCATATATCGCAAAACTATCAATAACCTAAAAAAAAATTGACAGACATTTATCGCTAATAAATTTAAGTAATTCATGTTTAGATATCGCTAGACATTGTAGATATAACAGCACTTGACCTGTATTTATCCAATAGCATTTCCAGTAACATTCCAGAAAGTAATTCAGAATCATTTTATACCTACTGAAAAATGGCACTACGATGGGGAATTGCAAGTACAGGGCGAATATCCCATGACTTTGTGGCAGCAGTTAGCACATTACCCACAGAAGACCATGTAGTTGTGGCTGTCGCTGCCAGAAACCACAACAGCGCAGTCGAGTTTGCCAAACTCCATAAGATACCAAAATCCTACGAAGGATATCTAGACCTTGCCAGAGATCCTAACATCGGTAATTATAATTACAAATTACATCAAAATCCTAAACAAATATGATTTACAGATGTTGTTTACGTCGGGACAATAAACACGCAACATTTAAATCTATCAAAGATCATGCTCGAAAATGGTAAACATGTCCTCTGTGAAAAACCACTGACTATGAATGCCAGGCAGACTAGAGAGCTTATCGAATTTGCTAGAGCTCGAAATTTATTTTTGATGGAGGCAATTTGGTCGAGATGCTTCCCAGTTTATAAGGAACTCACTAATCAAATAGAGTCTGGTGCCATCGGGGATGTTTTATACGTTAACGTGAACTTTGGAGTGCCTATCGATAAAATACCAAGAGTATCGTTAGTATTTTAATGGAATATAAACTATAGTCCATTTTTTGTGTGTAAAATTGGTCTTTTTTCAGTTTAAAGGAAATGGGTGGAGGGGCCATTTTGGATATTGGAATTTACACATTACAATTTGTCCAGTACGTCTTCCGTGGTATGAAGCCAATTCATATGATTGCTGCTGGGCACTTGAACTCACAAGGAGTTGACGATATGGCTAATGGTGTTCTTACATACCCCGAAGGGAAAAGTGGTGTTGTCAGTTGTTGCACGAAGACAATGTACACCAATGAAGCCGTTATTGTTGGCACCAAAGGAAAGCTTGTGGTAATAAAAAATACCGGACTTCTATTTGAACATGGAACATAGCAATTCTGTGTTCCAATTTCAAATAGGTGGATATTTTCTGCCTTTCTTTCGATAATCCGAATATTTCGGATTATCAGTTTAAAGAGTTCTTACTGTACATATATAACATAAAAATCAGTTATATATTTCAAGTAAGCACCCTATATTTTGAAAACGTGTTTTCATCTTTAGATACCAATATTTTGGTGTCCGGCTAAACTGGTGACACCGACAAAAATCTACGAATTTGAAACTCCGAAACCTGCATTGAAATTGAATTTCCACGACAGCGGTGGCTTGGCTTATGAAGCAGAGGAGGTCCGCCGTTGCATAAACGAAGGTAAAATTGGAATAATCAAAAGACTGAAGTTTCTGTTCATTCAAATAAATTACATTTTTTTAGGTTTACTCGAAAGCCCTTGCGTTCCGCACATTGAAAGTTTGGAGCTGAGTGAAATGATGGACTTTTTCCGAAAGGAAATTGGAGTGGTATACGCAGAAGATGACGAATAGTATAAGAAAAGTACTTGTTATGTATATAAAATATATATTATTCTGTTAACAAAATAAAGAGGCAATTTTTACAGAAGTTTATATTACAGCATTTTATAATACACAGATTACAACACCCAAAGTAATTTTAAACGTTGGCCACTGCTTGGAACGCTTGAAATTTGCTGGAGACGTTTTTTAACGTGATCGGCTTCATAGCGGGAATGAACAGCGACGATCCGGGGACTAAGTCAATGCTACTCATAGTAGCATTCCCGGATATCACCAAAAGTATGCTAGCGGAGTCCCTTGTTATCAATGGAAGCTTATCAGTCGCACTTGACACCTATCAAAAATAATACTGTGTTATGCTTGAATTACATTGTACTAGTTTCGTCCACGACCCGCTTGTATGAACATGGATATAATAATTCAGAAAAAATGCATCAGTTTCCATAATATATAGAAACTAGTTTACCAACAAGGACCGGACTAAGCTTCTCTCCCAATTATCCAAGTTCATATAAGTGTGGCTAGATTTGAATCTTGGACAAAAATGGTAAAATGTAATTCAAGCTTTACAAAAAAAATAAAATATACTTTTTACAAGACATAGGTAGTGTAAGTTGTAGGGCAGGGGTAACTGAACATAATGGTATAGATGAAATTTCCAAGACACCCCCAAAATCTCGATTTTTTCAAAAATCACTTTTTGGGTACTTGCTTGTGTATAAAAATTCATAACTCTGCCAATTTGTATTCGATTTCCAAAATAAAAAACTCAATTGAAAGAAAAAGCGCAGACCATTATAATTTTTATAATTATAATTGAAGACACTAGATGCAGAACAGCACAAGTACAATGATAAATGCATTAGACTTGTGCTATTTTGCATCTAGTGTCTTCAATTTTTTTTAACAAAAAGTTTGAGTTTTGGGGGTGTCAGGAAATTTTTTTATATCTTATATACAGGCTGTCCGGTAAAGGTGTTCCGAAAATTAGAGAGCTAATAGAGGACGTCACTGCCATCCAAAAAGTGTATATGCACTTTTGGCTTTCGACACTTCATTAAAAAGTTATAGCTTCTTTATTTTTCAGTTTTATATTCCCTTAAAAATATAACCGATTACAAAGTCGGCGTTGTTTATTTAACAGAAACAAAAGACACAAATAACAAATAAATAAAAGAGGTTTGCAAATACTGCTCAAAATGTTGCCCTTCCAAGTGAATTCTCATTTCAGCACATTTCCCAAATCCTGCCGTACGCTTTGAAAAATTTCAGGTGGGCAGTATTTGCAAAATTCTTATATTTATTTTTCTTATTCGTAAGTGTTTTTTTGTTTGTAAAATAAACAACGCCGATTTTGTAATCAGTTATATTTTTAAGGGAATATTAAACTGAATAATAAAAAAACTTTTTAATGAAGCGTCAAAAGCCAAAAGTGCATATACACTTTTTGGATGGCAGTGACGTCCTCTATCAGCTCCCTGATTTTCGAAACACCTTTACCGGACACCCTGTACCATTATGTTCAGTTCCACATGCTCTGCAAGTTACATTATGTCTCGTAAAAAGTATATTTTCACTGTAACACGATGTAATGTATCAAAAATTTGCTACAATATTAAAGTAAACAATAGAGTGGGCAAAAGATAACACCTGTTGGAATTCGTATTTAGTTCTGGCATGTTCCATAATGGAAACTTACATTTATTGCGGCGACTGCAAAATCTGGAACTGGTGGCCTATAGATGCTAGTAGCCTTATTTTCTTTTGTCGGGCAGAAAAGTCTTCTTTGGCAAGGTTTCCCTTCGTAATCCAATAATGCGCAGAGCGTGTCGACGTCTTTGTATTTTGGCGTTAGTCCTGCCCTGATAACGTTATCCGAACAAGCCATGCATTCAATGCAGTCTTGAAGGTAGAAAAGAGAATTTTAAATATTTTCACTTTGATTTAATTTAAGAACAAACCTCCTGATAAATAAGCATGTGGTAGGTTAGCCTCTAAGAAAATTGCCTCCATGGGTTCCAGTTTCAGGTAATTCAAGAAAAATACCGTAAAACAGCCTACATCATAAGGGAACTGTGAATGCAATCGTTCGACTAAATTGCACAGTTGCTCTTCTCGTATTTCTGGATCTAAAATAAAATGTTTTATAAAAACTTATTCTTTCGAGACTTGTTTTAAATGTCTGACGAAGAAAATGTTGCAAATAGCAATAATTCTGCAAATTATTGGTCCCTATTTGCTGTTCTTTAGTTTATTAATGACAATTTTTGAAATATAGAATTTTTGTATGACTGGCAAAATGTTATGATTTTGCTTTACGTGTTATTACGAGCATAGTAATTTTGATAATTTATTATCATATAAGCCTGAGTCACAGATAAGTTGTGTAATTAATCCTGAAAATTACCGCTTCCTATCTGTTGTACTTTATACTTATAAGCATTTTCTAAATAGTTTGGTATTTTTCTTTTGCTGATAAAATGTTATGATTTTGATTCTAACGGTATTACTAGCAAAGTATTTGGAATATAAATTATTATCATATATGCCTGAGTCACAGATGAATTGTGTAATTAATCCTGAAAATTACAGCATCTTATTTGTTGTAGTTTAGTCATTTGAGTTTTCTAAATACAGAGTTTAGGTATTTTTAATTTGTCAAATGTTATGATTTTGCTTCTAGTGTTATTACGAGTAAAGTAAATTACTGGGATATAAATTATTATCATATACTCCTGAGTAACATATAAATTGTGTAATTTAATCCTGAAAATTGCAGCTTTCAATCTGTACTTTATTCATTAGATTCTTTTAAGTATAGAATTTACGTATGTTTTGGCTGGTGAAATATTATGATTTTGCTTCTAGTGTTATTACGAGCTAAGTAATTGGGATATAAGTTATTATCATGTATATAATACATATTGATGGCCTAGCTGCAATACCATGTTATTACCTATGCTTTATCTGGTATACCAAGGTTACCAAGGTGATATCTGGTATACTGGTATTGCAGCTAGGCCATCAATATATAACATACTCAATAATGCAGTTCGCCGAAAGTAAGCATCCAGTAATTTCTGAATATCTTCATGCGGCCGGTCCATCAGTGCTCGAAAGCATTGTTTCAAAACATCTTTACTATTGTCTGTGGAACTAACAAAAAGGTCACTTAGGGGCAGACCAACCATCTGTTGAAGTTCCGGAACAGCTAAAATGGTACAAAATAAAATTGGAAACACCTATAAAAAATGTATCGGTAATTACTTTTAAAGAAGTTCTTTATTTCATCGTGAGGCCTAAACCCGCATAGGGCTTCAAAAGTTGAAAGAGCAATAGCCAATTCAGGTTTGTGATTTGCATCCTTGTAGATATGCGGAAATTTGGAGTGTAAGTCTTCAGCATTTACCTACAAAACACATTTTATCACAATATAATCATAAATGGGCCCCGTTATCAATTATTCAAAAAATAAAAAATGAAATAATCTTACTTTATCTGGATGTACTTGTATCGACAGAGCCTTTTCTATCGATAAAACTTTAAAGAGAAATGGTAACTCTATTACTCCAAAATAATTTTGAATTTTCTCTCCCAGGGTGCTAGGATTTTCCTTGATCACCGAAAGCAGGGATTTTCCGTTATATGGTATTTCCGCTGGGCCGTTGACATGTGTCCCTAACCACAGCTCCGCGTACGGTGTATCGCCATCTATTTTAAAATCCGCGTTAACATTTTTGTACAACTCGGCAACTTTGCTGTTTGGGCCCCGTTTTCCCCATTCGTAAGTTTGAAGTATTCCTCGAATCTCCATCACAGAATTTCTATGAAACAAAATCAGTTAGATTATGTGGCGTATTACAAATTGGACGCGTACGTAGCTAATTTTATAAAATTTAAATACTTAGTATACCACATTTTGCATAGATAGCATATCAATGCAGATGCAGCAGAAAATTATCTTGAAAGTCCTTTGTAAACTCCCATAAAAGTTCTTCTTGAGAGTAATTGAAAGAAGGAATACCTTTTTAGATGAATCTGTGTGTTATATTCGTTGTAATTTGCTGCCGCACTAATAATTTTGATGTATAACAGGACACTCAACAAGTTTTCATATTATTTTGACGTTACCCGTGGACGTTACCAAAAGTGTTGATTTGGTTGCCTAGCTTATTTTATGCCCGCAAACATACTGCACTTTGGTAAGACAAAGGTAGATATACCGACCACAATTTGGGTTGCCTACACGTCAACCCGTAAGGTGCTGCAAGTGCAACAGATATAAAAATACCGAACAGGTGCTATCTTTAGTTCAATATATGTCCGCTGTCGGTCGGTAGAGAAGTTGCAGTTCCCTATAGAGTATGGAGTATCCAAAAATCGATTTCGAGTGATTTCTCAGTGCTGTAAACATAATTCGCTGATTTGAAAGTACCCCACTATTATGCTGTTAAATTGCAACCCGTAACAAAATAATTCTCTATTTGACAGCTTGGCGGCGCCAGTGCTGCACCATGCTGCACTTCGAATCAAACGTCAAATTTTGCCGGTATCCTTGCGTTTTCGGTCCTACTTTTTCCAGAGAAATTCACGTTAGTATTTGTGCCGCTGTAAACCGCGTAAACTAGAAGTAAGTGCGTAAACATTGGTAACTATCGATATACCACATTCTACCCTTGCACATTATTTTTGTAGATCTGCGAGAGGCATGGTGGTGTCTGTATTTACGCTAGAGATATTGTATTCAAAACATTAAATTTGAGCGATGTGTCGGTGGAGTTGGGCATCGAGGTCGCGGGTGTTCAGTGTGGAGAGTTTGTAGTTGTTTCTATTTACAGATCACCAAATGGCAATTTTCAAAATTTCATCAACTTTTTATCATGAATACTAGACCGTTATTATAAAAACAACAAACTTATTATTTACAAATTCAGTGTTACTATCTGACATTCATATAGATGAATCAGTATCATCTGATCATGCAGGACTGCTTGCTGATGTTCAGTGTATGCCACAGAAAACAAAATTTGACAGAATTTCGTATAGACCAATAACCGACTCTGGTCTGTTCATGCTGTATAATGCATTGGAAAATACAGACTGGTCATTTACTCGCAATCTCTCACTACAGGTTGATGTAAAAACTGCCAAACTTATTGAAACATTTTCAGATGCAATTGAATGTTGTTTTCCCACAAAAACCAAACTAGTGTTCAAAAATAAACAATTGGTAAACTGGTTTTCTGATGAACTAACTGTATGGTCTCAAGGAACGTATGCGCTCGTTAAATTGCCTTTACCGTAGTTGCCCAGGTCTGGGACCCTATTCTCGTCATCTTTTTGAAGCGAAAGTGAGTCTTTTCGAATTGTTAGGTGAGAGTGGGGATGTAGGCGGTTGCCATATGTGCCATACGTGTTTGGAACGTATGGGCGTGGCGCGTGCGTTATTGTTCTTAGCAACAAGCAAACTTGCCATAGACACGTTCGTATGGACGTGGCGACTGAGTTATTGTTGTTAGCGACAAGCAAATTTGCTCATAGATACGTTCCAGAGGGAAAACGCTGATATCTCCACTCCTTCCACCTAACCATTCGAAAAGACTCGCATTTGCGTCAAAAAGATAACGAGAATAGGGTCCCTGGTTTTGGATAATGACTTAAAAACTTTTAAGAAGATGTATAGATCTAAACTCATTGAGGCAAAAAGGTCAGCTTTTGATAATTATATTAAATCTAGTCATAACAAACAAACTACTTGGAAAATGGCAAATTATAAAACACAATATTCCTCGTAAAATACCTAACTTGGAAAACGTGCCACACGCTGAGGATTTTAAAAACTTCTTTATCAATATCTCTCAGGATATAATGCGGAACTTAAATACATCTACTACAAATCCAATTTAGTACATAAACGCAGCTGACACCGACTATTTCTAATTTAACACTATTCCATTTAGCATAATGAGAGATGCAATATGTACATTAAAAACTCTTCCAGTAAAGACTGTTATGGTATCAATGTGGAAATGATCAAAACTTTATTAAATATTATAGTCTATCCTCTTTCGCACATTTTCAATGCCTGCGTGGAACAAAATTACGTCCCAAAATGTTTAAAGATATCAAGTGTTATTCCCATTCATAAGAAAAACTCCACTGAAAATTGTAATAATTACAGGCCTATTTCACTAACACCTATCATTTCTAAACTTTTCGAAAAAATATTAAAAAATCAAATATACATCCATTTGGAAAATAATAAACTTTTTAGTGAATCGCAGTATGGTTTTCGACAAGGCAGATCACGAGTTATGGCCATTAACACTCTAGTAAAAGAAATTATTCAAAACTTTGAACGTAGGCATCACTCTATAGCTACATTTTATGATCTTACAGAAGTGTTCGATTGCGTTTCCCATGACATACTATTACAAACACTAACCAAATACAATTTCAGCAATTCGAGCATTCAACTATTACAGTCTATTTAAGTGATAGGTATCAGCCTGTTAAATTTGATAATAAAACATCAGCTAACATGTTATGCAAAAACGGAGTTCCCCAAGGTTCAGTTCTGGGTCCGATTCTTTTTCTTATATTTATAAATGTCGTCTAAATTAATTCTCTTTGCCGACGACACAACGGTTATAGACGGAGGCGATAATTATGAAAAGCTTGTTGGTACGGTTGATCTGTGTGACGCGGATATTAAAGAATGGTTCATCTCAAATAAGTTACATGTAAATGCGGAGAAATGCATGTCATTACTGTTCACACTGAGACATGAGCAATTTTTACATTGTGAGGAGGCGGAGCATGTAAAGTTTTTGGGTGTTATACTAGACTAGACAGTAAGTTAAGGTGGGGTTTAAATTGATCGGTAGTAGACTAAAAAGTAGTTGCCGAAATTCATTTGAATCCGTCCGGGCACTGGGCAGAACTAAGTCGGGTATTTTTTTTATTGTTAGGAAAGCTTCAAATATACGGATAAAGTGTATCTTGAATGCAAATACCATAATATTCAGTTGTAATAAATTATTAAAATACGACAATTTCAAGGATTTTTACCACCTTATTACGTCGCTGTTCATGCGAATGGGGACGAAATTATTATTTTATCCAATAGATCGAGACTCACTGATTCAATTCCGATTTCATGTCCGATTGAAAGTAGTGCCCAGAAACTGAGATTCTTATGAAAATAAAAACGCTTGTTTCCGGACAGCCATCTGTTGAACTGTACAGGTACCACGTTGATTAATTCAGCTACTTCCCGTTCCTTGCCCGAGCGTTGTATCGGTTACCATGAATATTTAAAAACAGTATTGTAACACAATTTTATCGTTCTCAGCCATTTGATGAACATAAAGATAACATAAGAAACGCAGTGTGCAATATAACCTATGTATGTATTTTCGGTAAACTTGAGTTAATATTGAGTGATGTATGTGGTCTGAAGAAAGAAATTGCACGAAGAGTAGCAAGCTGTTTGGTTCTCTCAATACTCAACGGATAAAATTAGAATGAAATAGAAACAACTCAGCACAAAATGCAAAAAAATAAACCTCGTAGGACCTGGAAAAACATACCTCAATATTAGATGCGTAAACCACCTTAGAATCGACCAGAAAATATGGGCCAGAGATGATCCGAACTGGTCACCTAGTGAGTATACAAGAAGTAACGGAAGGAAGAGGATGAGATACGTGGATGAAGTTCGAAGAATAGCAAGATGACTTATAAAGGAGTGACATGCGATTAGTGTGCAACTAGTAGAGGCCAATGTCAAAAAACAGCAATATCCGTTTATCAGATATGAAGTATAATTTAGTTTATATTAATTGTATGCATTTAAAAAAAATATATAATTAAAACACCTTTTATTCGTGTCACTCAGAACCTCTATTGCTCGGAAAGATTTACGATGGTATGGTATCAATATGTAAATAAATATAAAATATTTAAAATAAAAAAATAATTAAATATAATATAAATCCTGTAATTCATCATTTTATTAACTTATATCAATATTTTGAAATTCAACGATATTCTTTATACCTATCAACCTACGAATAAATATTTTGAATCACATAAGAAACTTGTCTCGTACACCCGTGTTGTATATGAATCCTAGGTGTGGCGGGAGATATTATTGTAGTAAAGGACAGGCCAGATGGTTAATAGGAAGAAGATAATAATTTTAAACTAGGAGAAAAGGTACAATTCACTCGTGTTTGACAAATACAAGTTTGGGACAGATCCATTAACACTGTCAATCAACAACGCACTATAAACTATCGAGTCTATAAAATTAGCGAACTAAACTAATACAACACTGTCAATAACAAAACGCACTATAAACTATCGAATCTATGGAACAAGCGAGCTAAACTAACAACATGATGTCCAACACTCTCAACCAAAAAACCACAGCATATAGGTAATTCGCAAATACTTGCTAAACATACGGCTGGAGAACACAGAATAAAGCAACAGGTTGAATAAACACTTTTTACGCTGAAAATATTCGAAGCGTGGTACTCCTCCCACTTCGTTCCTTTTGTCAGTGTCCTTTTCACAGTTCTTCACACTACTTTTTATGCAAGAAATATTAGTCACAGGAAATATCTCCTATAGGTGTATTCTTCCATAACTTTATTACATTTAGGGTCACCATGATTTTATATACTAGTCAAAATGTACAAGTAGGACCATTAGGAAAATCAAGAAACGAAGGAATTTGTTTCACAGACACAAATTTAGTTCAATGATTATTTAAATTTACTGACAAAACTTACGCAAGAAATATTTGTTTTATATGCTGAGATAATCTTTTAGGGAATGTTCCTAAAATGTTATTGTTAATATTTTTATAATTCCTATTATTACTTTTGTCAGTAAGCGGTTTATTAATTAATTATAATTTAATTATAAATATTATAATTTGATATAAATATGTAGTTTGTTTCTATATTTAATATAACTACAATTTTTTTTTAATTTTATTTATATCTAACATGTCCATCACATTGTATTGGTCCTGAACAATATTTTGTCAGTTTTGTCACAAACCAAAAATCCTGTATGTATCAGTAAAATACAAATTGTGTCAATTGGTATGTAAAACATTTTATTGCCTTACCTGGCGCGCCCCTAGTACTCGAAAAAAAAAACGCACCTCGGAGCTCAAGCACAGGTCACGTGCACAGACCACGTAAAATCGTCAGCTTCCCCAAATATACCTAAAATTGCATTGAACCGCCATCTATTAACAAGAGGCTCTGCATGCCGTATAGTTGGTTGCATAATATTTATAATTATGCCTATTTACTATTTCGAAGCCCATCTTAAAGTGGGAAAAACATGTACAGTCTGTTGCGAGGAGGCTGGCAGGGGTTATTTACTTTCTGAGGGTATTGAGGGAATCAGTATCACTTAAATATCTAAAAGTAGCATACTTTGCATTTTTTCATACGTATACTCTATTTAACTGGGGCCACTCAGGTCACTGTACCAAAGTATTTTGCATTGCAGCGGAGATGCATAAGAGTGTTGCGTGGCATCGGTTATAGGGATGATTGCCGGGAACATTTCCGAGACCTTGGTGTGCTAACTCTGCCATCCGTCTACATACTGGAGTGTTTGATGTATGCAATGAACAATAGGGTATTCCGGTCGTGTCAAAATTTAAGCAGATATTCGGTTTAACCTATTGTACAATTTGTGAGGATTCATAAAGTTGAGCTATGAGCTTTTTGATTTAGTTTTTCTATGAGATAATTGCAATTAAAAGTGCATTTCGTTTGAATTCACCGACCACCCTCGGAAATACACGATGATTACCGATCCCTAGTAGCGCTGGCAACAGCGGACAGTTCTCGAACAGCTGATCGGCCAAGTTGACGGTTGGCGACCCAGTTGTTTGACAACGAATAAAGGTAACTTTTTTGAGAGATGATTTGGTCATTCCATACCCAAAGCAGGAAGTCAAACATCTCTCATCTCGCTAGTCGGCAATGTAAAGAAAATCTTATCAGGAGTACTGTTCTACTGCTGTTACAGCGCGGCACAGAACAATGTCGGCGTTGGAGTTTATACATTTTAAACAAGTGTTTGATATAACCTTAATAACCAAAGCAGGTGTCAACAAACGAGCGATTCTAAACGTTGACACGACAGAAGACAAAAATTTACTACGTCCACCCTAGATATAGCAACGTTGTCAAGTCGCTCACTTTGAGCGTTCTTTGTGACGTCACAAAGACCAATCCCAATTCAAACTTCAAACAACGATTTCTCTTAATTTAAAACAATGTTTGATATTTTACTTGTGAAGTAGCAAACAGTAGCACCATAGTTTGTAAAAAATGACAATTTCAAAAACACCGGAATACCCTATTCGGAAAACTTCATCACATCGAATTCCATGCAAAACTATAGCACTCGCGTAAATCAGCACTATCGGCCGCCTTTTCTAAGACTACAGAGATCACGAAATGGATCCAATTACTGGGCTTTGAAATTTTATAATGTTCTGCCAGATGCAATTAAGTCTGCTCCCCCCAAGCAGTTTAAGGCAACTATGAAAAGTGCCTACTGGTGAAGTGTATCTACAACCTTGAGGAATTTCTTAATATTGATTTTGATGCTATGTAAACATGCTTGATTATTTTTTGGACCTGTGTAAACATTTTATTTTGTATTTGGCACCAATAAATATATTCTATTCTATTCTATTCTATAATTGAATGAATGCTAGACATAAGTGGTAAGTTTTGTAGAATCGATTACTTGCATTTGATATAGTTAGAACAAGAATATTATAATAACATAACTATTTAATCTTAGAAGAGCGTAGCCCATCATTTTCTAGAAAAATGTAAACATCTTTGTTGGTAATTCCGATGTCTTAATGTAGCCTTAACACGGTTCAAGGTGCTTTAACATTTTAAAACTGGCAATACGCAATGTGCAAATTTATATAATCTACCGACAAATTTATGATATTTTGCCAGATCCTTAAAAAATGCACCCGATAATTTAAAGCTTTTGTTTTCGTCCTTTAATATCTGCTTATAACTCGACTCTCGAGTTATTTTTATATGCTGAGATGTGCTGCCATTGAACTTGTGAATTTTTGTGCCAAGCACCGTTACAGGATGGTCCATAAATGAATGTCTTTTTGATTATTATTTGTATCTTTTTGCGTTTTATTGATAGAAAACTATTTAAAAAAGTTTAATTTTGTTTCACTTTATCATCTTTTTAACCACATTTAAACATTGAAAAAGAAAGCGGTCACCCTGTAGATTGTCAAATTTATTTTTGGAAACTGTTGGTCTTATCGGCGATAAATTAATCTGCGTGTTAAGTAGTGTTACCGAATTTTCTTCATCATTAATATTTTGGAAATATGTCAGCGGGCAGCTGTGTCTATTTTCAATCGTGTATAAATTAAAGGGAGCGAATCGACACACTCGGGTTCATTGACCGGCACTCAAAATTCAAGTTCACGTGCATACACAAGTGAGCAAATATGCCAGGTATAAAAACTGTGTGCTCTATTTTTAAAGGACTGAGGACATGTGTACATTTTGGAGCTGCCATCTCGGACGTCAGAAACATATTCAGCCCATGAAACATGTGTTAGTTAAATAAAAAAAAAACACAAAATTGACTCAGAATACATACATTATCTCCTGTATACAGGGTGTCTTAACAGTGCGATCTCGGAAGATTGTGCTTCTGTTAATGAAGATATTTTAAAACTGATTTCACTGATATATACAGAACGCCGAGGCGCACATTTTAAAATTATTAGCGTGTATACAGGGTGTTCCATAATGTAGTACCAACCCAAACTTATGTTTTTTTAAATGGAACAACCTATATTTCGGTACAATTTTAAATTCCTCGTAAAATTTTACGACAATGAAAAATAACATTACCTACCCTAAACTTTATACTTTTTGATTTATTGGCATTTTTATGGAAAAGCCGCAATCTAACAAAAATTGTATATCTCAATACCTGTTTTTAATTTTATTGCGCACGCTTGGATTATGATTAAGTAAGAAGCGTTCTATTAGCGTGATTACCTACCATATCCAAATTATGTACAGAGTGGTCATAATCTGCAACAAAATATAGCAAAGTTTTTCCTAAGAAAGTTAATTTTTTAAATGGAACACCATGTATCTAATTAATTTTTTGAAATCTACGCATCGTTCTCCACAAAAAAGTATTAGCACACACCAGTGCTAAAATAAATAATTGCAGAGATAACTAGTCTTCTCCATAAAAAAAAATCGATTTTCTATCAATAAGTGCTTCTACACCTACATTAACCATTAAACCAGCTAAGTATTTACCTAAATTACTATTTTCTCTCATGCTTTCATCTTTTTTTAAATAAATCAAAACATTTGATCACATCTGCAATTTAATATTACAATTTAAAACTTTTATTGTAATTTTAAATTACTCAAATTTCCAACTATATTCAGCAAATTCAAGCATTTGTTTAAAAAAAAAATTGCTTATATTATGAAGATTGAAAACATACCTGAACGTTTCACTCCAATATTGTGTTACTTTATGTAGGGGTATGGCTATGCAACATTTCTGACAATGTCATTATAATGTAATTATATATTTTTTTGCTTTTGGTCGAAAGGAACAGTAGAATTTTTATAGCATCGTATACAGGGTGTTTTTTAGTATACAGGATGAAATTTTGAAAGATTTTTTTGACTGTTTTTACTCAAAAAAAGGTAGGTGGACGTTTTTAATGATAACAGTGCACAGACACGACAAATCCACTTGCGTACTTGAGCTATCTTTACAGATGGTGGAGGAATCATGGCCAACTTTTAGTTTTCTTATGGGCGCTACATTTGATTTTGACATTTTTGATTCTTTTTCCTTGCTGCCGTTTTACATATTATACCACACTTGTTGGGCTGTAGATGTTTTGCAAACTTTTGTTATTTTTTTTCAGTGTTTTGCTTACAGATTACAGATTAAAACTTACAGATTTTTTATTGCATTAAAATTATGTTTGCTCTAACTTCTCTGACGGCCAGGTCGAAAAAAAGGGGAACAACACAATGTATTCAGGGTTCAAGCTGATGTTGGAAATTAACTTCATTTTTAAATTCCATAAAAAAATAAAAAGGAAGACTTGGTTTGAAATGATGTGACGTACCTACTCAAAAAAACGGTGATTCCAGCTACGATTCAATCTTTGAAGTAACAAACAAAGGATGTCACAATCGTAACAGCGTAACAACAAGTGTGATATATCATAATTTAAAGTGACGAGAAGACATATATAATAATAACAAAACCAAAAGTTAGCAATGGTTTCTCCATAATCTTTAATGATAACTCAAGTCCTTACACAATTAGATATCTCGTGCCTTTGCAAACTTGTTACAAACATAAAAAATTTCACCCTGTGGACGAAAAAGCATCACCCTGTATACACTGCTATAAAATCTATACTGTCCTATACTCATTAAATTGGCCCGATATTATCAGAAATGCAAACAATGTAACATAACATTGGATTGAAATTTGAAACATTCTGCTATTGGGAATTTCAATATTTATTATGGTTTCCCTCTTCACATTACAAGAAATCCATTTTTTAAATAATCTTTGTAATTTTTGTACCGCTTTTTGGCCCACAGTAAATGAAAATGAACAAAGTGTACTGAAGCTTCCGTGTTTACAATGCAAAATCATGACATCAAGTAACGTGCTTATGTCATTAAGGGCCACTGCAACGCTTTGTTGCCCAGGGCACCAACTGACTTTCTGTCCAGGCTTTTCTGGCGCTGTTATTATGTTTTGATCGATCTCAAATTTCAGAGGAATTAAGTATAGATATAAAGGAACAAATTGAGAGGGGTCCCGCAGAACAAAAATTAAAAGTTAAATTTTTTCAATATAAATAAAGACCACCTTAGCGTAGATGATTTTAATACGGTTGTTTTACGCAAACCGCTACACCGCGAAGGTAGCTCAAGCCGGCGGTGCCGCGTCGAGCCGAGCGCTGACTTCCTAACATGCGCGCTATGCTGTTTAACTGTGACGTCACCAAATACGTACAGGTCTCTGAACCCGTTCAACAAAAATCTATATTAATACGGTTCATGCTGATACGGGCTTATCGCATATAGAATTTTTCTTTCAGGATTTCTTGCGCCTTTTTTTCGTTTCATAGAACGACGATTATATCGCCATCTTCGTCGGGTTCTGTCATTTTTTGTTTTGCATCTCCGCATAATCGAAGAGTTGCAATAATTGGTTTTTGTTTTTAGGGATTTTTTTGGTTTATTTATTGCTTTTTGTAGGGTGGTTGTATGGTTCGGGTTTTTAGAGTGTTGGGAGTATGATCTTTTTTGTAGGTTATGTATTTAGTTTATGTTTGTTTGATGTGTTATGACTATGGGTTGGATGCATTTCTTGAGCATCATCAATGAATCGATGAGGCGATCCAATATAAGCGGAAACAAGATGCAATAAATGCTGGTATGAGATTCAAGCGCGCTGTTTCCCCCACTACCGGGTCCGTGTGTACCGCAGGTCATTCAACTCGCAGAGTCCCGACTGGCAGCAACAAGACTCGCTGTTTTGTACATTCGTCCTTAAGTCCGAGTTACTCATTTCGTACGAATTTTCCGATTCCATTGTTACGTAATTTGTTGCATCTCCGCGCGTGTGTCGGAAAATTTGAACGGACGCGAATCGGACGATTTTCCAGCCGACCGGGAAGAAGAAAAGTTTCGCGGTGTTCGCGGCGGAAAAACCGGCAGTGCTTTCTGTGCCATGTGCAGCGACCAGTCTCACCACTAACCAGATATATTGAGATGTTTTTCACCAAACTTTTTGTTTTTTATTTCGTCGCAAGTAGCGATGAGATTTGGGGACAATTGTCGGTCAATATTTTAGTCGAATTTCACGATTGTGAAACCAAATCTCATCGCTACTAGCATTTATTTCCTTAGTTTTCTGGTTTCTCTGTAGGTTTCGTGTATATTCACCCATTTTTCTAGGTTAACCCCGCATAAACTGAAATAAACTTTAAAACCCAGTGCGTTCCCCCAACTTTCTTTTAACAGCAGTGTACGAATAATGAAACAATAGTGCCGTTTTGTTAAACAAATTGTGCTTATTAACGAACGTGCTATTATGTATATGGATTTTATGGACAAATATCACAGAGTAAGTAATATTTATTTTGTTTCTATCTTGTTCAAGCGTTTAGCCAAAGGCATACCTATAAAAAGTGGCACTGCTAAAAATTGTCTGTTATCAGTGACCTAGATTCAGCTTGACGGTCGGTTACTAGATATTTCACCGTATTTTTTGGCATTGATCTTCCAGCTTTTTATCTCCAAAGGTGAATGTTAAAAATCGGTGTAGCCACGGTTTGTTTGTTTGGGTTTGGCATTGAACAGTTATCCGAAAACGTATGTAAGTAGTTCTGATTTAAAAAAAATCTATTTAAAAACTTTTTGTTAGTACTTTGTCGTATTTTCTCAATTTACATCACTGTTGCCAAATTTCGACTGTAGCAATACTCCAGCTAATGTTTATAATAAGCATTTTTAAAGATGTCTACCTATAGTTTTTTCGGTCACTCGGTATATATTTGAAATGATAAATACAATCCACACAAAGATAAGCTCTACAAACTGTCCTACTTAAAGTTCGCGACATTATTTGCTAATTATGTGTATGTTTACATTACCTGTAGGTATGTATGTACCTACAACATATATCTACATGTTTCTAAAATAATACTTTCTTCGGTACTTAAGTGGGTAATTCTAAGTAATAATTAGCATGACTTCAATTGTTACAGGTTCTATATTATACGTAGTTCGTCCATTTGAGATGGAACAAGATTTTTGCTACCGAAACGTGGCGATACTCTGGAATTTAATAGAAATACCCCTTGAAATTGGCGTACGAAGATAGACAGACTCCGAAAATGTAAGTCCATATTTCGTTTATATCTTTAATGCTACCTTTTCCATGCGGTTCCTATTTTATAATTGCAAATTTACCACTGAAATGAAATCTTGAAAATTATAACAACCTTTTTTGTCTCAACAGGCAAAACAGAAAAAGTTTTTAACTTTTAGTACGACTGGTTTTAGGATCACTGATTCCAAATCTGATGTTAGATATTCTAAATTTAAGATGGCGGATCCAATATGGCGACCAAATATGTAAACAATGTTGGATTTAAATTACACTTAGTTCCATTAATATTTTAAGATCGCTGGTTCCAAATATGACAAAAATGTAGAAAAATTTCGAGTTTTTACTAATTTGCTGTGACATATTTACATTTTGACCGTTTTTTCAAAATTAATAAGGGCAGACCCAGTATGGCGACAAAATGTAGAATACGTTGGATTTGCATAATATGTACAGTAGAGCGTCGATAATCCGAACCTCGGTAATCCGAGCGTTCGCTAATCCAAACGTCCAAAAAGAAATAATCATAAAATAAATCACTGACCTAGGGAAAAGCCTTTTTTGTAGGTCCCTCGATATCCCTTCGATGTCCCTTCGATATCCTTTCGTTATCCCTTCGTTATCCCTTCGTTATCTCTTCTATATCCCTTCGATATCACTTCGATATCCCTTCGATATCCCTTCTATATCCCTTCGGTATCTCTTCTATATCCCTTCGATATCTCGTCGATATCCTTATATTTTCATTCCTATAGTTTAAGAACACGTTTTGTTGCTTTTCACGTCTAGTTTCCAAATCCTTTTTTAAAATTGCAATCGGACGACCTCAAACGCATCCAGCTCTCCGCAAAAATATTGTCAAAAAAATCAAATGAGGATTGTGCGAAAACTATTAATCCGACCAAATCCAGCTACCACTGTGTAAAGTTTCAGCTGTTAATATTCATGGCGGAGTTATAAATATTTTTAAAGAGCAAAATTTTCTGGTTTTTCTGGCTTTTCTCCGGTTCTAATTATCCGATCGGATCGTTTGACCTGTCATTCTCTTCGTAATTTAATTCTCTACAGTTCATTCCGTTCCACCATTAAGATTGCTTCAATAGTTTCACGTGAGACATTTTGTTTAGTTTTGACATACCGCAGTAACGTATACGTTTAACGTCACAGTGACGTGCTACGTTTTGTACAATTAATTTAATTTATGTATATTAATTGGCGCTGATAAGATTACAGCAAAATATTGCAGAAATAAACATAAAGTATACAAACAACATAACCTTAAATGCTGTTGGTTGGCTATTCTTAAATAGACAAAGACAAATCTGATATCAGATTGTCAAAATTGAGAGTGCGGATGTCATATGGCGACCAAAAAAGTAAAAACACTTTCACGCATTCTCAAATGTAGGTACTTATTCCTCTTCTGTATCCCTTCGATATCCTTATATTTTCATTCCTATAGTTTAAGAAGAGCGGAATCGAATGGTGTTGGTTTTATTAAGATTGATTCTATCCAATACTCGTATTTTCTCTTATTTAGCTGCAATATTTGATAATCCGAACAATTTGATAATCCGAATCACCTTCGGTCCCAATTAGTTCGGATTATCGACGCTCTACTGTAGTTATTTTCCGTCATATTTGAAGATTGCAAATTCCAAATATAATCTCAAATTTTAAAAAGAAATTAATATGGCGTATTAACTATTGCGACTAAAAAGTTAAAACAAACTCTGATTTTCATGAAACTTATTGCATGCGACATTTGCTACTTTCTGATTCTAAATCTAAAGCCAGATATTAAAAACTGCGGTACAATATGGCGACAAAAAATGTATAAACTCGATTTTTGCATGAATCGTATTTTGTGTGTTATTAAACTAATAGATTCCAAATTTAAAGGCCAGTTTACACTACACTACTTTCGTCTTTTTCTAAACTTTTTAAGCTCATACGCATGCGCAGTAGAGGGGCTTTTGTAAGGTCTGCCAACAGTGCCAACGTGAGACATTTTGTTTAGTTTTGAAATACCGCAGTAACGTATACGTTTAACCCCACAGTGTCGTGCTACGATTTGTACATTTAATTTATGTATATTAATTGGCGCTGATAAGATTACAGCAAAATATTGCAGAAATAAACATAAAGTATACAAACAACATAACCTTAAATGCTTTTGGTTGGCTATTCTTAAATAGACAAAGATGGTGCCAAATCTGATATCAGATTGTCAAAATGGACAGTGCGGATGTCATATGGCGACCAAACAATTAAAAACCCTTGCATTCTCAAAAGCATTCCTCTTAAAATACAGGCAATAATTTTCCCTCCATACCACTGGATATTTTCGAGAACAGATGCTTTTATTGAATATTGCATCAAATTGATCCAGGAGTTTTAGTTTTTGCTGAGAAATTAATATTAAAATAGTTTTCCATTTGTAGCCATTTTTTTCGACACGTTGTATATCAACTTTAACAACAAACAAAATCAAATTCAATTATATTTGACTGCCAATAAATAGAGCTATGTCGCAATAACCATAACAGGCATTTTATAACCATAAAAGCAAATTAGAAAGTCGCCAAATTCAATTTGATCAGCACCTTCACCGCAGCAAACTGTGTACCAGATCCCGTAACAAATCGACACCAACCAAAACAATAAGCGGTAATAATGATTGTTGGATGAAGTTCCAAATCATTTCCGAGGTTTTGCAGGCTAGCTAGCAGTTCGTGCGACGACGGGGTCTCTATCCTGTACGGTCGTCAACCCCGTGTAATGTAGGTCAGTAATTGTGGGCGTTTTCATGCTAACCTGCCTTGCGCATAGCATCGAACTCTTGACGAAGAGAGGTGCTCTCCGATGAGAGGGGAGGGGGACACACAAAACACGCGCGGTCCGAAGAGCACGCTAGATCGCTCTACAAATGCTTCTATCCAGGGCCGGGGATACAAGCCAGAAACCCCCATCAATCATATGACCATGACGACCATAGCAAAATAGACCAACACGATTTGTTTTGTTCAATAAATACGTTGCAAAATAGCGTTAAAAAGGCTATAACTTTTTGATTGGCTATATCAAATGAAATAAACGATTAAAGTGGCGTTTGAAGATATCTATCTGAAAATTTAGTCTTTTAAGGCCCATTCCCGTCCCGTAGAGAATTAAAAATGAACAGTGAAGACGATATCATTGCTGTTGCCGCAGCTCCCATTATTTTAAGCAGTGCATTGTTGCTTGGAATTAAAGAAACTAACCCTCGAAAGAGGACACTGTTCAATAAGGTTGTTAAATATTAAGCATGTTTTTCAGTCATTATTTATACAGTACGTTCGAAAATATTAAATACATTAAGGAATACAAATATACAGCAATACAGGAAACAAAATTATTTTAGTTTTTTATATTTGCCACGTGACATTAAAAAAATCTCCCTTTTTATTTTCTTTATGTATCAAGCAACAAATGCGGAATAAGATGGGATAAGATCTGATACACTGAGCGGTCTATATTTTTATGCAAGACCCTGTTAATTTGCGTCGTTTCTTTATATAAATATTTCATTTCAGTCAAATCGATGAATTTATAATTTTGATTTAAAATATAATTTATATAATAAAATTATTTATAATAAGATACAAAGAAAAATTGAGAACCCTTACATACACGGAGTTTTAATAATAGATATTAAAACTCCGTGTATGTAGATTATCTAGGTATATTTATTATCAACCCAATATTTTTAGTAACAGATATACTTTTTGATATTTTTCTGATAATCAAAATAAGGAAAAGCATCCAGTATAGTTTTTAAACTTTGTTGAATACATTAAATACATCAGATTATTTAAATTTGCCGCTTAAAACTAATCTATAAATTGTTAATTAATAAATAGTTAATTGTTGTTAATTATATAAATGCAACATTGTTTGATTGTAGTCAAGATTGTAGGGAAGAGGGTTGACCGCAGTCCTTGGACCCCTATACCGTATCATACCCCATCGTGTGTAGATTCATATCCCGCTTCCCTCCAACCCCCTCCCTCACCTTTCCCACCCCACCCTAGCGAATAAGGTTGACCGCAATCCCAGAAGCTAAATACCGTATGCCTCCCCATTGTGTGCGAATTCATTTTTAAAATTTTAATGATTACGTCATTTCTGGAAACCCGGAAGTCATACTAACCTCAAGACCATCCCATAAATTGGCATTTTCTGTCTACACAACGTTCATTCCTTCGGCGTCAAAAACAAACGTACCTATGCCGTGGGTCACCCATTATAACGTCTTCAGAATATTATTTTATTGCTTGTTAATTTATTGTTACTGTAAGATTAATATAATGCTTATAAGAACCATAATTATTGTGAATAAATTTACAAAATATTAAAAAAAGTTTTCATGTTTTTACATTTGGGCAATCAGGCATTTGGGCAAATAATAAATCGTCATTGTCCTTAAAGTGCGTACAAACATAAATAATGCAGTATATATATGATAAAACATAGATAGATAACTAAACTTTTCATCGGTAGTACGTACAATGCTAAAACAGAATGAAATAAAGCGGACAAGGTCGACATATTGGCGATGTGCATTGGCACAGTTGGGTCCCGCTACGCGAAGCACTCCGATGGCCAATGATGGCCCCTATTGGCACTGCGTGTGGGAGCACCTTGACAGAAAGAACGTTTTTTTGTGTCAAACAAGTAATGTTTTCAGTTAAAATTTACAATTTGTATAATATTATAACGAACGAGATTTATTTATTTCAAATAATTACGATCCTGTTGAGTGAAAGAATTATATTTTTTTAAATTAACGACATTGTTGGTCGAGTTAAAATGGGAATTTTAAGGTTGCCATAAATGGTTCTTTGATTAATGAAATTATTAGTTTGTTGAGGAAATTAATGTGGACCTATTATTGACTAGAACTTTTCGGAGAGTACAGTAGTGCAAAATTTCCACGTGTCACCACCTTTTGGGATGTCGCACATCCTCGACCGGTGGTAGGTTTTCCCAGACATATAGTCAAGGTTAGGGTAGCAAACCTTACGCTGATTCGGAATCGGAACTTGAATCTGCATGCACTGTCTTCTATACCGAACACACGGACATTTTAGCAATTTCGCCAGACGCATGACATCAACTGAGCTGTAGGCTTCCACCAGTTACTATTTATAGTCAAGATAAGGCCGAACTGCGAGGAGAGTGTTTACAGCGCCATCTATGATTTCTTTGGCGGAAGTAAGCCTATTTTTAAGCCAAAGCAAAAATATTTCTTTGAAGAAAATAAATCTCTTCTTGTATACAAATATATTTGTTTAAATCAAAATTAGATTCCTTTTGCGTATAGAAACGTTTTTTTAAATCAAAACAAATATTTCTTTAAAGGAAAGAACTTTTGTTTGTATACAAATATATTTATTTGACTTAAATAATTATTCCAAGTAAATTAATCTCTACTAGCAAATAAACTAGAGCATTCTATGAAGGAAATATTATTGGTGTCAAAGAAATATGTTTTGACCCAAAAGAATATATTTCTTAAAAACAAGAACTCGTTTCTATCTGTGTGTATAAAACCACGCTCTTTCGTGTTTTGTAGCACAAAAAGCTCTGGCTTTGTAATATAACCGTATTCACTTGAAATTAATTTGCTTCATCAGATTATAAAGTGACGAACGTTGACATCTTCGGAAACTCTGGACACGCCATCATTTTATTTAAAATTTTATCCTCATTCGGAATGTCACACGGTACACAGTATTTGGATTTATATTTTAAAGACACTTGTCATACCCACTCGGTTCATATTTAGTGCTGCTGATTTCACTGAACTGAAGTCAAGAATAACACCAAACAGGTATGGAAATCGTTTTGTCCACAGGTTCGGTGTATAACATAATAACCTATCTTATTAGTTGTCATATTACTGACGTTAGTTCGAATGGCAATTTAGAAATTCGAATACGAGCTTACGTTCTGTAATACGGACCTAATAGTGTTACGTATATAAAGTCTAAACACGGTGTGGGCTTTAATTATCTATACAGTTAGAACTCGAGAAAATTAGAGCTAACGTAAGATGGGAAAAAAGTATTGCATGAAGGTGTCAGGTTACGATCGTTAGACAGTGACTACTACATACGAAGCTTCAGAACTCTTAATTTGACAGACAAACCTAATAGAACTAACTCTCTTGGCTAATAGGGCTTGTCTGTGGCTAATAGGTCATTTTCAGGTTATTTTGGTCTAAGAAGGAGGTACACTTCCCACCGTAACATGTCTCGAACACACTGACATTATTGTTACAAGTAAAAGTATATATTTTGTCTTAACCTGATTTCTGTGTGTGCGTAACGTATTTTTGCTCTGTTTGGTGATGTTGGATTTCGAAAGTCAAGTTCGTGGTTTGTCGAAACACCGACAAAAATGAAAGTGGTTTGTTGGTTACGTACGGTTTTGAAAGTCAAGTTCACGGGCAGACGAAAATGAAAGCGGGCTAATTTTTTTTGAAAGCGATTACCTTTTTAACGAACTGCTTAACAATGATAGATAGAAGTTATACCAAATGTACTAGAAACTTAAGCTAACATGTGTAAAGAAAACATAATAAAGGTACAACCTCTTTCTCTATATCTGCAAGCGTTCAAAAAATAGAAAACGGGGGACGTACACCTTGAATTCTAATTAATTCAACATTGACACTTATTAATTTCTGCTATATGAACCTTACGTCATGCAGCGCTATACAATGGGTGACCACCTCCACCAATAGTGTGTTTCGCAACGACACGCGGGTTCACAGAACTCTGCAAACCTTGTTCGCTGCAAAAGCTGGAGGACGAAATAATAATTGCAACGCGATGAAAGCGAGAAAATGCCACACGGAGTTGAGCAATGTAATGGAATGTATTGCGGGTTGTCTTTCCCATACAGGAAGTTACACCAAGCAACACTGGTGTACTCTATATGAAAGAGTCCAGGGATGTTAAATTACGGTAATTAATTTTTTTTTGTAAATTACCGTAAATTGGTAGATTTGGTAAATTACGTTGGCTTAAATTACCGAGTAATTAAAAATTTAAAATGGTAAATTACGCTGGTTTAAATTACCGGGGTTATGAATGGTACTTATGTTAATAAAAATGTTTGGTAAATAAAAGTCATTATTTTGCAGATAACTAGCAATCAGACATAAGGATGTTAAATTTCGGTAATTATTTCTTTTTCAGTAAATTACCGCTGAAATTAAAATTATTACTTTCAAACTTTAATTACCACGTAATTAAAAATTGCAATTGGTAAATTATATTTTCTTAAAACACCGGGTATTTAAAAATGATAATTTACCGATGACAGAACATCATGTAAAAAAATGGGTACAGCCTTATAACTAAGTCATTATACTGTGGATAACCACCAATCGCTGATGCTTTTCCTGATTTAATAGAAGTAATTCATTAGTAAAATGAAAGCAGGGACTAATGCCTTTTATACCAGCAATTCCTAAAATGGACAGTCTAACAGCATAATTATAGTATAAAATACTGTATTAAAATAATGAATTAACATAATTTCAAATGCTATAAAACAAACCCGTGGGCGCTTATCCGAAATTGTATTTACAAATTTGAAATCTTTACGATTTACCCGCCAGTGAGTGAACAGCTTGGCGGGTAAATTTTAAAAACATACGACGATAAAACGATAACGTTTTGATCTAATTATTGATTATAACGCGAACACACACACACAGCATTTTCTGATTTAAAATGTGCATCATTGGCTCCGCGGAATTAAGTAATTAAAAGTCCGGAAATTATGGTCTTACATCCTTAAGTACCTCCCAGGCAAAGCACAAACAACAGTGCACTTGTCGACTGCTTAGGAGTGGTGGGGTGCATTTACGCAAGTACGGATGGTAGGTTTTGAAATTAATTTATAAATTTCGGTAAATTAACTGTAATTAAAATTTTTGCTAAATTTCCGCTAAATTACCAACGGTAATTTAAATTGACGGTAAATTACCATCGGTAATTTAAGCAAATTACCATCGGTCATTTAAGCCGTAAATTACGGTAATTAAAAACTGGTAAATTACCATTAATTACGGTAATTAATTTGGTAATTTACGCGGTAAATTACGCTATAACATCCCTGTGAAAGACGCTTCTTTTACGAGCATTTTGCGTTTATACAACAAATTTATTTCCCTGTAGGATCATATTGCCTTTGAAAAACTATTGCCCCATTGCCATAGCAATTAATTTGTTGTGATGATAAAGAAAGTGAGCAGACGGTTTGTAGACGTAAAAGATGTTAATTTAAGAGACAGGAGACAGTAAAGGTATTTTTTCTGTATTTTCGGTTTTAAACATTATCTCACAATAATTCGAGTGGTTGTCAACCAATATTGTTGTCTTTCTGCTGCTTTAGATGAACACAAGCCAACAATTGTTATAGTAAATTAATAAACGATTCGACGACAATATTAGTTGGAATTCACTCAGTTGTAGAGAATAGAGAATGATTAAAACCAAAAATACAGACACACACTATTGATAATTTAATTATATAATCGTGTCAATCGAGCATACGATTAAAAGAATAAATAAAAACTTTTAATAACAAATTGGTAAACAATAAAAAGGCAACAATATTATTTTAAAATTTAACCGCATTAATGAGAAACAATGACTAATATAGAAAAAATTGACAAATTTGAAAATTATGTGAATAACGATCATCGACAACGAACTACAAAATTTTTATTATTACTATTATACGTAAACACTTGAAAGCCGACAGTACTAACAAGTAATTTTTAATAATTGTTGTTATATGTATAAACTGTATAGGAAATCAGTATACAGACCATAGTAGACAAATTTTTGAATTAATTCATGTCGGGAAATGTATTGTTTGAACGCTGAACAGATATGGAATATTGAACCAATTATACAAACAGCGTACGGAATATAGTGTCATGTATCATAGGATAGTATGTACTTTTAAATTCAAATAACATTTACCTATCTGACCTTTTTATTATTATTTAACGTTTAATTTCGGTACCAATTTTGGGCTATTTGGGTTATCTTTAATTCGTTTTAGAGACAAATAAGTAAACAAATAAAGTTTCACATACAAATTATTTGGTTTTGAAATATGTAGCTATAATATGATACTTCACGGTGTCAGGTGTATTTTTGGGCATGAGTTCGGTATCAAAAGTTGACTATTCAGTATACGTTATCAATATTTTACACTTATTTTTCACACCCAGTATATTGAGATAAGCACAAAACCGTAAACTTGGCACAATTTATCGTATCACTCTTTCGGGACGAAAACTGGAAATAAATAATCTAATGAAACTGACGTTGGTGACGGTTGTAATCGGTATAGTATGTAAAATGTCAGTAGGATTTTTTTTATTCTGGGTTAAAAGTCCAGGGGGCAAGCGATATTACATCCAACAGGCAAAATTCTAGACTATTCATTAACTTCAATTGACAATATTACTTACAATTATCTGTTACATAAAAACTAAATAACCTCTAGAAACCAACAATCTGGCAGAGTTATTGGTCAAACTAACATTATTTGTTTTCAATATTTTTACCTTTCCAAATGTGTGACAAAATAAACTTATAATTTGAATCTGCTGCTCATAATAATACTTTAGGAGAAGAACACAGTTGTAGGTGGTGGATTTCAATATTATCTTACATTCCAGACGAGATAACTAACCTATCACCAGACAAGTTCTGAGCTTCTATGACGAAAATTATTTCGGTCCCATTCATGGAAAATCAATAAATATACAGAGTGATTTGCAATTATAGACGAAAATTTATGCGGACAGGAAACTAAAGTGTAATTTTAAATTTCGTGATTGCATTTAATTAAACAAAAAATAATTAAATTAAATTGAAGTACACACAGAAAAGTAAATACTTCACTCACAGCAATATGCTTTCATCCAAGTAAATGATTAGTTTGCTATAGCCGCAAGTAGATATTTTCTCAAGTTAAGAATAAAGAGATATTGTTGAATTGAAATGATCATATGCTTGTATATCTGAGAAAATATTTTCTTCCAATGAGTATAGATATTATTCATTCAAGAAAACTATTCTCACGTTAAGAATAATGGAATTTTCTTAAAGTGAATATATATGCTTGACAGTGAGAAAATATTTTCTTGAAATGAGTATAGATATTATTAGTTCAAGAACATGATCATAATGTATTGAATAGAAATTAATGTTTTAGTTTTTTTTTTTAAGAGGTAGGGAATTGTGTGAAATAAATAGACAATAACTTAGCGAATGATATTTGTTTTATTGTATGAAATTTCTTTGCTTAATTACATATATACTTACCTATTTATAAATTATCACTACCTACAATATCTAAGGCATGGAAAAAAACACCATATTCTATTAGACATCAAATTGTTTCCATTATATTACACAAGTAAGTTTTCTGTGGCATGTATGTTGATTTGGTGACCACTATATGGCTAGGCAAAATTTACGTACCGTGTGCGTCACAACTACGAACTGCGTCGCAAATACGTTGAACATAAGTACTGTAGGCTGTTCACGCAAAATTAAAACTATATACTTTCATAATATTATAGATCCCGTAGTTATTGCGTACAGTACCTACAAAATTAGTAAAGATATACTTACATATTGAACTCTTCCCGGACAATACTCGGTAGTCAGCGAACATGACGCCATAGCAGACCCCAACTAACTGAAGGCAAAGGCCGATGCGAAAAATCTTAAATCTCGGCAACGTTCGTGCACGTTTGAGTGTAAATGCGCAAGCGCGTTGCAAGTAATGGCTTACTTGATTCAAGATATTGATCAACTTCTTGAATTGAGAATTTAAACTACTTGGTTAGAAAATTATATACTTAACCGAAACTAATAACTCTGAGATTGGGATATTCTTGAATTGTGAGAACAAGGAATTCTTAAATGTAAGAAATTGTTTCAAACCAAGTAAATATTAACTTTCATCTAAAGCAATAACCGCAAGTATAGTATATTATTCTATGAGCAAGTAATGTAAGCAATTACTCACGAGAACGAAGTTTGCAGCACGAGCCGTAGGCGAGTGCTGCAAAACGTTCGAGTGAGTAATTGCCATTACTTGCGAATGGAATACTATACTTTTTCTACGACTATACAATTTTTTTTTAATTAATTTAGTCCGTATTGGGACGGCGCGGCGGTGGCGCGGTGGTACGTATAGGTATTCTGATGTGACATTATGTCGGTATTGCAGATTTTTTTCTGAAAGTGTCAATTATTGACAGCGAAGAAAAGATAACAAGGTATCTAACCTACAAAATGACAGATAATTATTATCCCTTGTTGGTGCGTATTGATGTATTAAATAAGTCACATTATTACACTTTTTGGGCGACTTAAATTTGTCGGCAAGCTCACCAAAATAGGCTATCAAAACATTTTCGGAAAATGAGCTTACATTTTTTCTGATTCGCCAATCCATAAACGCTTTGTAGGTTTTTTCGTATTTTGTCCTCTATTGTTCGTGCAATAAATTTAATATGCGGATTTGCGCGGCTTGTATTACATCAGGTGGAGTACACATTCAGAATACATTTTTTTTTATAATTATGATTAACGAATTACAGTAATTACTGTACACTGTAGACACTGTACGTATGTGGTGGTATGTGGTAGTGTATTTCGTTAAAATATCTGACAGATTAAAATTGTTTGTAGCGCTAGTCGCTTAGCGACGTTGTCAACGCCAGACGGCGCAGGCTCTAAAAACACGATGAAATGAAAATCCGCGCTGTGATTGGTTCGTAAAGCCGTGGGGTATGAAATATTTCTCACGGCTCGCGGAGTGAGGAATGAAATATTTGCCATGTGTGTGGGGGAATGGTTACTATTACTTATCATAAATTGCCATGATAATGAATGCATTCCTCAATAGGAGTAGAAAATAGTATATTATTCTATGAGCAAGTAATGTAAGCAATTACTCACGAGAACGAAGTTTGCAGCACGAGCCGTAGGCGAGTGCTGCAAAACGTTCGAGTGAGTAATTGCCATTACTTGCGAATGGAATACTATACTTTTTCTACGACTATACAATTTTTTTAAATTAATTTAGTCCGTATTGGGACGGCGCGGCGGTGGCGCGGTGGTACGTATAGGTATTCTGATGTATGACATTATGTCGGTATTGCAGATTTTTTTCTGAAAGTGTCAATTATTGACAGCGAAGAAAAGATAACAAGGTATCTAACCTACAAAATGACAGATAATTATTATCCCTTGTTGGTGCGTATTGATGTATTAAATAAGTCACATTATTACACTTTTTGGGCGACTTAAATTTGTCGGCAAGCTCACCAAAATAGGCTATCAAAACATTTTCGGAAAATGAGCTTACATTTTTTCTGATTCGCCAATCCATAAACGCTTTGTAGGTTTTTTCGTATTTTGTCCTCTATTTTTCGTGCAATAAATTTAATGTGCGGATTTGCGCGGCTTGTATTACATCAGGTGGAGTACACATTCAGAATACATTTTTTTTATAATTATGATTAACGAATTACAGTAATTACTGTACACTGTACGTATGTGGTGGTATGTGGTAGTGTATTTCGTTAAAATATCTGACAGATTAAAATTGTTTGTAGCGCTAGTCGCTTAGCGACGTTGTCAACGCCAGACGGCGCAGGCTCTAAAAACACGATGAAATGAAAATCCGCGCTGTGATTGGTTCGTAAAGCCGTGGGGTATGAAATATTTCTCACGGCTCGCGGAGTGAGGAATGAAATATTTGCCATGTGTGTGGGGAATGGTTACTATTACTTATCATAAATTGCCATGATAATGAATGCATTCCTCAATAGGAGTAGAAAAAATAATTTTCTCACGTTTTGAGAATATACTTCGCTGTGTGTAAGTACTAATTTTGACAATAAAACAAATTTAAAAGTGCTTCACATATTTTTATTTATAGTTTGGTATGTTTTTGCATTTAATATTCACCTCGAGTTATAAAATTACCTTATATCAGTTCAGTTTTCAACATTGTGCATGTATGAGCAATCTCTTTCTTATTTAACAAACTTTAAGAGAAAATATACAGATCATCTGTTATAGATAAAATTAGAGTGTACAATGTACAAGTATCTTCTACTTGGGTGTTTATTCCCACACCTTTTCTCAGAACGTAATTATTGTTCTGACTAAAATGTTAAGGACTTTATTTTTTCGATACCTTAAAAAATAACAAAATATTAATAAAACAGTATTTTAAATGGCTCTAACTTCTTAACGAATAGTAACTTGTTATCCATATGGAACATTTTACTCAGAATAAATGTTTCTTAATTTTTGTATTTTGACCAATGATTTTTTTAAATTTTGAATGAATTTATTAAAAGGTACTTTTTGTGTTCTTCGTTTTTATTTGATTTGTATTTTCTTCTTCCTTCCTTTGGTAATACTTGAAGGAACTAAAAAGAGCAAATAAGTTTATACCTAGAGAGAAATATATGCAATGTTATAGAAAATGAATGTAATAAACTACCAAAAAAGCTATAGAAGATGAATTAACTATAACATCGCTGGTTATTGGATACCAGCTAAATTTCTGTATTGTTTTTACAGAATTCACATATTCCACAAACATATTTCTGTGAAATTAGAACAGTATCCCCTTATTTTTCCAGGGCAATTTTTAAATTTTACAGGAAAAATACTTTAATAGAAATAAATACTTCGCAGTAGTAAGTAATATTTAATCATTGAACTGCGTTTCTTTACAGACTTGTATCTGGTTACTTGAAATACGTTACACGTTTTTCTGTACGCAAAAAATACTCGAAATTCCTTGGAAAGGACATTGTATATTTTTTTGTTGGGGTTCCGCGAGGTTCAAACCCTATTTAAAGGGTTCCGCAAGTTGGGAAACGCTGATATAGAGTGTAAGCATTTTCTATACAACTATTTATTTAACACACAGGGTGAGTAAAAAATAAGGAGAACAACATGGTTCCAGTTTTTCCACAACAGTGCAGGATACATGCAGAAATATTGCAGAAAACTTCAGGAATAGAAGGCAATAGATTTTCTTGCCGTTTTTCTTATTGGATGTAATATCATATGTAACAGTAGTTTTTAGGGTTGGAAGGGCCTCAACACAAAATTGTCAATGCGTTTGACGTTATTTATTAATCCTTACGAAAGGATCCTTAATTAAGAATTAATAAAGAACTCTAAGAGTAAACTGTCAGTAGTAGCTGCATTGTGCATAACATAACCTAATCAGGCGGATTAACCTGTACGCTGCTGATTTCATATTTCTGTTCATTTTTGTGCTTGCGAAACTAGTGGGATTTGTAATTTCGTCGCATACATAGTTCTCCTCTTTTCGTAGATTTACCACAGATTTACTGTGACCGTTTCAGTAACTCAGCTGCGTCAAACGTAGCGGTGTTGGCGTTTAACCTTGAGGTACACCGCAAGCAAGTACAGCTAGAGCTTAGCTTACGGTATTTTTGTTGAGTCGCAGAAAGTAAAAGTCCTTTCCCTCTCACTGCGGACACTGGAAAGCGGTTCTAACTCATGCGAGAAGACGGTACCGTGTTACCTAATGTTGTTTGTTGCTTGCTTTGATGATCGCTGCTCGCCATTGCTTACAGCTGGGAGCTCAACACAATCACCTTTCTCACAAGCTGTGACTCCTATTGTGTCATGTATAGCATCTGCATCACTTTCTCGACGTCAAGCAGTATATAGTTTGTCAATTTAATAACGTCAAGTTATTAAGTGTCACCGTAAAGTGTCACCGTACATTAGAGTTATCAAATACATATTTTCCAGATTTTTTATAAAATGTCCTCGTTTTGACTTATTGGTGGTTCTTATTTTTTAATTTTTATTTTTACTTTATCATACGCAGTATGTAAAGTATTGTAATCGTGCCAAAAAAATTTTTTGAGATTTTAGCGGAAATATGTCTTTTTGGGTCCCCTGAACATTTTTGACCAAGGTACAAAAAATGTCTGTGTGTGTGTATGTGTGTGTGTGTGTGTGTGTGTGTACCCGTTTTTTGTGGCGACGATTCCGGAGAAACTACTAAAGGTATCGGGACGAAACTTCATATTTAGAAGTTTCATAACCAAACTTAGAGCTGAAAAGCTTTCTGTTGAAAAGGGTCCAAAGGAACTGGAGGTTTAGTCTTAGCATTTTTAAAAGATTTTGCAAATAAGCCGCCATTTCTGGAATTTCGTCGAAATAGTTAAGTAATAAATTAAAGATGAGGAAATTCTGAATAATTTATGAATATGAAATTTTTTGATACAATCAATAGTTTACCTGCATGAGCAAATTCTATTTTATCGAGATCGGTCGTACTACATTAAAACTAGTAGCCAGGATATGTCAGAAATTTTGATTCTAATGACAGTAATTACACTAATGACAACGCTAATGTTTTGACAATAACGTCTGTCAATATAAGCTGCGTTCGGATATTGTATTACACTTTTTACACCCAATAACACGTAAGTGTCATTTGGACGGTGTACCCGGTGTCAGCGGAGTACAATATCCAAACGCAGCTTTAATCGACATATCTGTCTAGTTCTACTAGTTTTATTTTAATGCAGACATGGCCGATCTCGATCAAATAGAACCTCATGCAGCTAAACTATTAATTTTATACATAGTATGATAAAGTCATGTGCCTGGCCACATCAGATTTTTACTTTATCATACGCAGTATGTAAAGTATTGTAATCATGCCAAAAAAAAATTTTGAGATTTTAGCGGAAATATGTCTTTTTGGGTCCCCTGAACATTTTTGACCAAGGTACAAAAAATGTCTGTGTGTGTGTGTGTGTGTGTGTGTGTGTGTGTATGTGTGTGTGTGTGTGTGTGTGTGTGTGTGTGTGTGTGTGTGTGTGTGTGTGTGTGTGTGTGTGTGTGTGTGTGTACCCGTTTTTGTGGCGACGATTCCGGAGAAACTACTAAAGGTGTCGGGACGAAACTTCATATTTAGAAGTTTCATAACCAAACTTAGAGCTGAAAAGCTTTCTGTTGAAAAGGGTCCAAAGGAACTGGTGGTTTACTCATAGCATTTTTCGAAGATTTTGCAAATAAGCCGCTATTTGTGTAATGTCGTCAAAATAGTTAAATAATAAATTAAAGGAGAGGAAATTTTCTATAATTTATGTATATGACATTTTTTGGTAGAATTTATAGTTTAGCTGCATGAGCAAATGCTATTTCATCGAGATCGGTCGTACTGCTTTAAAACTAGTAGCCAGGATATGTCAGATTTTTTGATTCTAATGACAGTAGCTAGTGTCAAACGCTAATGTTTTGAAAATACTACTGGCAATATAGGCTGCGTTCGGATATTGAACCCCGTTACACTTTTTACACCCAATAACACGTAGGTGTCATTTAGACGGTGTACCCGGTGTCAACGGAGTACAATATCCGAACGCATCTTTAATGGAGATATCTGTCTAGTTCTACTATTTTTATTTTAATGCAGACATAGCCGATCTCGATCAAATAGAATCTCATGCAGCTAAACTATTAATTTTATATATAGTATGATAAAGTCATGTGCCTGGCCACATCAGATTTTTTTATGATACCCTCATACTTTATTCCTGTGAAATTTGAAAACGATGAATATATTTTAACAAGTGCTGCAATTGCGCTCAAAATCAAGAATAAATTTAGGTTAATAATGTTAAAAAAAAACATTTATATACCACACTTATTAACTCAAGGGGTGGTTCTCATGTAATCGGATGAAAAAATCTGCTACTTCCTACAACAGTATCCACTTCTTGCATAATATAGTTTTTGTACACTAAAGTATGATAAATATAATTTATCAAAACAAAAAATTAATGATATCTCTTACAATTTGTTTGATAAGCTGTCCCAAAGGTGAGCTACTTTTTAGGTCTTTACATGAGAATTATCCCTTAAGTTTGATTGATACAGGGTTAGCCAAAATTACCGGAACACCTAAATAATTCTCCAACCGTAAGAAATTTCTAAAAATTGTTCAAACAAAAGTTTTTGGGTTTTAAAAAAGCTATCGTTTAAATATATTTGCAAAATACAGGGTGCTCATTTTATTATAGAAACTTGGTAAGCTTTCCTCTTTCTAAATAGAACACCCTATATATTATTACATTGTTTAATTCTAAGATTAATTCTAAAATCTTTTTATAGTAATCATTTTTTTTTATAAAAGCATTATTTTTTAATTATAAGCTGTTAATCAATAATAGTCAAAATTGCCGGAACACCTAAATAATCCTCCAACTGCAAAAAAGTCAAAAAAAAAGATCAAATAAAAGTTTTTTGTGTTTAAACAACTTCTCGTTCAAATATATTTTTAATATAGGTAAGCTTATTTTATTATGGAAATTTGCCAACTTTTTCTTTTTCCAACAGTACATCTTGTATATTTTACAGTTTTTTATGCTAAGATAACTTCCTAAGAAATTTATGTAGGAATTATTTTTTTATAAAATGCATTATTTTTTAGTTATACGCAATTAAGTAAAACTCATGAACTTTTACTTTAACCAAACGGGTAAAAAATAAAAAAAATCCAAAAGAAAATAACAACACAATTAAATAGAATTAAAAAATAATGCGTTCAAACTGCCACATTAAAATAATTGTGGGAAAATATTCTTATAATTTGAAGGACAGGACTTTCGATTATTTACTCATAACTGAAAAATGCATTTAAAAAAAAATATTTACTTTTTAGAATTAATCTTAAAATTAAACATTAAATTATACAGGATGTTCTATTGTAGAATGGAAAGGTGCGCAAATTTTCATGATAAAATGAACACACTGTTACTATATTAAATGAGAGGCTATTTAAACACAAAAAACTTTTATTTGATAAAAAAATTTGAATTGTTTGGCTGTTGGAGAATTATTTAGATGTTACGGTAATTTTGACTATGTTTAGTAGTTTATTTCATAGCTTATAATAGGGTATTTGACTGTATTAAAAATATGGCATGTATTATAGTCATCCTAATAGATTACAGTTTAAGAAAACTATTTGTTATTACTTTTCAAAAAAAAATATAAAGCATATTTTCTATGAAAAACCAAAATTAAAATTGAATTTTATTCACGTCCTATCACGTGATTGAAGACGCTCTGTAATTGGCTCAGTCTCCAGTGATGTCATTCGTTAGTTCGCTTAGAGCGCGTTCGGTTTGTCAGGGTAGGGTATGGGGAGAGCAATGCTCAGAAAACTTGGGTCGGTTGTCTCGCTCTTATATGCAGATAAACGCCGTATGACGTTAGTCCGCCTATTATGCAGCGCGTCACTCTCACCGTACAATACCGGGTTATCCGAACGCGCTCTTATGCTTCTCCCGTTTGAATTTAATAGCACGAAAGCGCCATGTAAGCATAATTTTGTAGGTTAGGATAGCCCTAACCTTAAGCTGTCAGATCAGATAATACCTGGTTCGAAAATACGTATTCTAGTCAGTTTTACTTATGTTAAAGTAATCTTCACAACAGAAAACACTTGTATTGGCGGCTATTTATTTCATTTGGATTTCTATGAGCCAACCACTTTCTACGCAGTTTCAAATCTTGCGGAACAGCTACAAATAGTTTATCCGGAGTTTTTCTTGACGTATCTCTGCATTGTGGATTTATACATCATTTATAACCCATTTTTATGTAGAAATTGTGAAAACAACACATCATACAACACAATTACCAAACGGCGACGATGCCAATGCTGGCCGATGCTGACAGACCATATGGGCCGATTTGACATCTACTAACCGGTGATGTCACACAACAGAAAGTATCGTTTTGGCGGGACTTTTTGTGATTCAATTTTTAACGCTGATTTTTATGAAATTTTGAGGAAATAATTACGAAAAATAATGCATTTACAATGTAGAGTGAAGGAATAAACACACTAAGATGGTTTTCCAATAATAGTCAAATACCCTATTAAAAATAATGCTTTTTATAAGAAAAATGATTCCTATAAAAAATTCTTAGAATTAATCTTAGAATTAAAACATGTAATAATATATAAGGTGTTATCTATTCAAAAAAAGGGAAAAGTTACCAAATTTCTATAATAAAATGAGCAGCCTGTATATTGAAAATATATTTAAACGATTGGATGTTTCGAAAAATTTTCTCAAATTACGATTGGAAAATTATTTAGGTGTTGCGGTTATTTTGTCTAACCCTGTATAATAACTGTTATATGTAAATTTAATGTAGTAATGATGGATCTCAAATTGGACGAGAATTAATAATAGATACAAATGAAGAAATTGAGAGTGTACTTCAAAGAAATTAAATCTTCAAAAATAAGCGCCACCTTATAGTCAATATGCAAAACATTATTACCAAATTTAACGTCAAATGTCGTTAAATGTCTTATGGTTAAAATTATAACGATTTTTTTCTTCTTTGTAAGACTGAAAGCCTTAAAAAGTGCCTAGAAACTGTACTAAAAAATAAATAAATAAAACTATCGCTATCAGTATTAAAATATTAATAGTAGTTTTAACATTTTGTCCAGGATTACATTACTAACGTCATTTTTTCTTCCTCCTTTATAATGTTCTTCACAATTTTTCCAATTTGTGCTGCTCGTTTGTGACTGACTGCCTTGTAACAAAAGGGATTCAACGTCCTTCAACTATGTCCGGCAATACTTTCTTGGCTGCTCCCTCATTTTTAATTTGTGTAACATAATTGCTGGCGCTGATATCTGTATGAAGCCACGCTCCTTCGTGTTAGTAGCACGACAAAGCTCCGGCTTTGTACTAATATAACCGTATTCACTGAAAGTTATTTTGCTTCATTAGATTATAAAGTGACGAACGTTCACATTTTGGGAAACTGTGGACAAGTCTTCATTTTATCGAAAATTTTGTGGACAGTCGGAATTTGACACGGTACGTAGTGGATTATCCCGTTATTATCACATCATCAACAAAAATCATTCGTAATATTGAAGTTATGGGGAACATATAGAAGAGTAGGAAAGTTGGAAATGAATTTGTAGATAAATGCCTTGTTCACACTGCCGAGTTCGCAAAAACAAACTCTTTCATGTTACTGAGTTGATTTGATTCGTGTTAAGGCGTGTTCACGTTAACGAGCTTCTACTGGTTACAGACTGCAATTTGATATGACTTTATCTATGTGTTGATACACGTGAAGTCCTTTCACACAAGACCAAACAAGTATGTTATTTTCGGGATGAAATTTCATTAGTTTGTGTAATTTTCTGCCCAATGTGTAGGATGCCCCAATAAGATAAAGGTGACTAACAAACAAAACAGTAGCTGCATATTTGTTATGCATTTTTTTTTAATTCTTAAGTAACAATATCTTTTTTTAGTATGCAGGCGATATAGGCTGTTCGAAAAACAAGAACGATTAGAAAATAGGCATAATAACACCGGTAATGAAAATTATATGCTCGCATAACTACTGCATACATACATATTATAATTGAGACTAAATGCGTTGCAATTTTATCCAATCTGTTACATAACGAGAGCCGATTAGCTGCGAGTAAGGAAGAAGTAATAGTGAAAGTTGAGGAACAGTTAGGCGATGCAGTTTGTCGTGACTATAGAAATCTCTCTGGCCTGTATAAGTGGTATACGTCATCGGCCATGGTAGCGGGTATTATCTTCATAAGTGTGTTGTTAGTTACTGCTGCTGACATACACACGGAACAAGCCTAGCGGAACAAGTGAAAGTAGTGGTAGATGATCACCGGTTTTTCCCATATACAGCAAAATACAGCAAGACGAAAAAGTTTTCAAGCTGCTGATCACTGCCACAAATGGTGCTGTAAAAATACATGCTTACCTTTGCTTAAACAAATTTCATAAGAATGTTATACCACGTCTTTTGATATTTCAGTACCTTTCAGTACATTTGAAGACGAGTTCTAAATTCTTTATAAGAATTCTGTTCTGCATCGTCTTGTAACGCTACACTGTAAACAATTTGTTTCAATCCTTTGGTCACAACCATGTTTGAATGGTGAGCTGGGCAACCGGCTTGGAGATAATGAATCTTTACTTTTAGCATACGTTCGCTTTATAAAGGATGATCAAGTTTGCCAAGAACTATTATTTGCACAAACAATGATTTCTGATACTAAAGGAGAATCAATATTTTATGTATTGGAACAGTACTTTAAAGAAAAAAGAACCCCATTTGACTAATATAATGGCAGTTGCTACGAATGGCGCTCCAGCGATGGTAGGGCGCTACGTGGGTTTGAAGCATTTCTGAAAGTCAGTACCTACCTAATATAGTGTTATACATTGTGTGATGTATCGACAACATTTAGTGGCAACAAATGAGTGATCGCTTGGATAAGTCATTACAATACGTAATTACAGCAATTAACAATATCAGAAGACATGCCCTCAACACTAGATTGTTTAAACAAATTAGCAGAGAAAATGATGAAGATTTTAAATCGATTTGACAAACAACCAGTGCTGCGGAGTCGGTAAAAAAATTCTCGACTCCGACTCCAGATATTTTTCGTGGTCCGACTCCGACTTCGACTCCAGAAAAATCGCATACAAAAATATTTTCAAATAATTCTGTGTAATAAAAATCTTACACGTAAATAATCACAAATTTGACAGACAACCGAGCAATAGTAAATATATATAAAAACAAAAATACTACCAGGAAAAAAAGAAACAAATGTAATAAATTAATTTTCTATTCGAGTATTCAGATTGTATTATACATATGGCTTGTGCATATCAAATGACTCACAAACAAATGATGCACACATAGGAAAAACAGAAGTTTTATTTGTGTCCAGCGAATTTGCTGGCAAAAATATTTAAACTGACAATCTAAATGTATATAAAAACGTCCTATTTTAGCTGCGTTCGGATATTCTACACCGTTGACACCAGGTACACCGTCCAAATGACACTTACGTGTTATTGGGTGTAAAAAGTGTAACGGTGTACAATATCCGAACGCAGCTAAGATATCAAAAAGACGTATTGATCGGACCAGAAATAGAAAAGTTATGTAAAAACACAAATAAACAGACCACAAATAAAATAGTTATTTATAAAATGTAATTCTTTGTTTATTCAAAATATCTATATTAAACTGTTTTCTCATTAGAGAACATACAAATCGTCACGACTTTGTCCATTTAACCGACTTTCTATCTCTAATAATAACAAAAGCACCCATAAGACACAGTGTATAACATGAAATAAAATTCATTCCAATAAAAACAAAATTAAGTGCAAAATACGTTTATAAAATTGTTGTGAGGAACAGAATAGCTCCAACTAATTCTCCTAAAAAGATGCCCTTAAATCATTTTTAATTATTTTCAAAGCTGAAAATAATCATATAACTATGAACAAAATCGTGGTTCATTTAACCGACTTTCTATCTCTAATAATAACGAAAGCATCCATAAGACACACTGTATAACTCCGACTCCGACTCCGACTTCGACTCCACAGCCCTGGACACAACTCTTATGACAAAAAAAAGCGAAGTCGCCTACAAATAACTGATATAAAGAGGAGATCTAAAGATGTTGCTGACAAATCGAGCGCCAAATGTCGGCATACCAGCACATCCCTCTCACTAGAACTATTTTCAATATTAAAACATTATTAATATTTATATTCGTGTTATATTAATCATGTGTGTATTGTACTAAATACAATTTAAAATTTTGAACTCCAGGTGTTTTATTTCTTTCCTGTGTATCAAAAGGATGAGCTAATTTTACGAGGGGGGCGCTAACACTAAATTTCTTCGAAAAGGGGGCGGTGAACAAAATAAGTTTGGGAGCACTGGTCTAGAGCAGCGTTTCTCAAACTTTTTAACATGGCGACCCAAGTAATTTTTTGTACTGAAGACGCGACCCAATCATTATAAGATTAGTTATCATTAGAGATATTAAATTACCGCGATGATTTACAGAGCATTTGTTAATCTTATGGGTAATATAATACCATAATTAACCGATTACATATTTCCGATATATTACCCCATAAGTTTAATATACATTTTCTGCCGATACGTTGTCGCAAACGGAAGCAATAAGTTAATCGACAAAATTGGTTTTTTGTTCTAAACATTTAACATGAGTTTAGGTTGCTTTAGATCTTATTTACAATCCTCTGTCTGTTGATCAGCTTTTACTCTTCCTCTAAAGTTAAATTATTTGAAGTATCGTCTTTGAAGGGACTTATTATCTACATATTTCCCAAACAACTATCATCTTTGGGTGGAAAGAAGTTTATAAGTTGTTCTTTCACCTTTAATAAGGAGCCTTTCTATCACCTCTTTGCATAATGTAAGTTTCATGTTTAGTTATTATTTTGTCCTCCACTATCTGTGTGTTGGTGGAAACACATCAAAGTTATTTTCGTGGTTGACCTTTTCGCCCTGAATTTCAGTTTTTACAGGCTTCTATTTTATTAATTTTATTATCCAAAATAGTTTTTTGGTTTGTCTTTTAACCCTGCAGAGATCGTCGTACATGAGCGAAAATATATTGGCAAAGTACGCCACCTTAGCGAGCCGCAAATGAGTTTCAAAATATTCAGTGATGACTTCTGGTCTCTTAATAATAATTCAATTTACACTCGAAGTTCGAACAATCGTGTCAAAACTTGTCTTCTTAAAAGCCATCTGATATGTGAACAAGAATAGCCCCTGTTTATGAGCTGAAGCTATTTTGTCAAACAGTGTACGGGTTTTTATAGCAGTCTTTCTAATATAGTTCACTATTTGTACCTTATTGTTAATGCGCTACTAAGCCCTTGTTCGTCATTTCCGCAGCCCCATCAGAATACATACACGCTTTTTTGTTGCAAAATAAGAATTGATACTTCTAAATATCTCTTCGGATGTTGTTCTGGCTACCAATTGTAAACATCATAATTCCACATATCCCTGTTTGACTGTATATTCAATATATCTGACGTAAACTAATAATATTGCGTCATTTGAAACTTTTGTTGATTCGTCCAGTTGAACTGCGTAATTTTAGATTTCTGTGTATTTTCTACTAAATGCAATTTAATATCATAAGATAAGTCTTCTATTCAGCGACTAACCGTATCCTTTGACTTGGGTATAGCACCAATTTTTATTTAAAACTCCTTGCCAGACAATTCTCTGCAGATATGCAAGCCTTTAACAATGTTTCTCCAAGATTTACCTACTCGTTTTTAATTGATAGCGTCTTATTCAAAATAAATCCTTGGACTTACTTTTTTATTGATTGTGATTTGATTCTAAATGTCTCATTAGTTTATTAGTAGTGTCAATTATGATGTTAACCTAATATTTTTTTCTGGGTAACTATAAGTGAAATTGATATAGGACTCTTCTATCATTTTTTGCTACTGGTTTGCTTGTACTGGGACCTGTGACTTTCACGTTATTAGGCTAGTGAATGTGATGCGACGTTTATTTTTTTCGTGCACGTGTTGTTATATCAATCATTGAGTTTACGCTAATCGCTAATGTTTACAAATAATTTTGCGACCCATAAAAAATACGGCGCGACCCAATGTTTGAGAATCGCTGGTCTAGAGTGTGTAAAATGTGGATTTACATCACTTCAGCTGTGAAGTAACAATTCCATTTGTTGTGCTTTTATTTGAAAATATAATATATTTATGATCATTTTGGTTATTTTATATTTACCCATCACGAGACAGAAATCCAAACGTTTGGCAAAAGCGACGGCATCCAAAGTCGATCCAAATGGTTTAATTTTATTTACTTATAAAAATTCTGGACATGCGATTTATTAATTTCAATTCTTAACGCTTTTCTTCGAAGGGGTAATTTTGAAATTTCTTGCTTCTTTATGCTTAATACACAACCCTTTTCCAAACATGTGTTTATAAGTTTGCGAGTATGGTTACTTATATGGTTACCACTACATATTGCATGAATAAATTTCATGTAGAAATGCATTTTTTTAGCAATTTATCGCTCGAATGAAAAGGTAAATAGTTTCAGAAATCTCTTTGGTCTTTTCTGCAAATTGTGTTTTGTTCCAGTTTTCATTAATCCACATAATGAGTTTTATCTTTAGACGCTATTTGCAGTTGATAGAAACACTTCCCAGCTCGGAGTTCGGACTCGCACTAAATAACTATGTCAGGGTTCCAGTAAATGGGGTATTCCGGTGTTTTTGAAATTGTCATTTTTTACAAAGTATGGGTGCTACTGTTTGCTACTTCACAAGTAAAATATCAAACATTGTTTTAAATTAAGAGAAATCGTTGTTTGAAGTTTGAATTAGGATTGGTCTTTGTGACGTCACAAAGACCGCTCAAAGTGAGCGACTTGACAACGTTGCTATATCTAGGGTGCACGTAGTAAATTTTTGTCTTCTGTTGTGTCAACGTTTAGAATCGCTCGTTTGTTGACACCTGCTTTGGTTATTGAGGTTATATCAAACACTTGTTCAAAATGTATAAACTCCAACGCCGACATTGTTCTGTGCCGGGCTGTAACAGCAGTAGAACAGTAACTCCTGATAAGATTTTCTTTACATTGCCGACTAGCGAGATGAGAGATGTTTGGCTTCAAGTTTCAATGATCAAATCATCTCTCAAAAAAGTTACCTTTATTCGTTGTCAAACACCAGGGTCGCCAACCGTCAACTTGGCCGATCAGCTGTTCGAGAGCTGTCCGCTGTTGCCACCGCTACTAGGGATCGGTAATCATCGTGTATTTCCGAGGGTGGTCGGTGAATTCAAACGAAATGCACTTTTAATTGCAATTATCTTATAGAAAAACTAAATCAAAAAGCTCATAGCTTAACTATATGAATCCTGATAAATTATACAATAGGTTAAACCGAATATCTGCTTAAATTTTGACATGACCGGAATACCCTATTAACTCAATAGTTGCAAGCAAACAATGCATTTTCGTTGCAATGAACCGTTATTAGGTCATGGATAAAAAATCCACAAAATTCTACACTATAGAAACTATGGCGCGCAATAAGCTTACTTGTAATGTGAATTAAAAAAAAATTTCTACTCGTATTGATGAATGAACTCAATGAAATTTATGGTAACTAATATCAATATTTATTATTACAAAATATTTAATAAACAGTCTTTATTCGACACCGCAGTAGAATAATTATGGAATTAATTTATCTCTGAACACCGATCGTATATTCTCAACAATTTGCATCATATAAAACCAACAGTATAGATAACTATTTATTTGGGTCAGCCCTCCTAAAAATACACAGACGGATCGCATCGACTTTCTATTTATCTTATCGTCTATTCAGTTTTGGAAGCGTATTGCAACACTCACGTACATAAGAATCGATGTAATATGCCCGATGATTAAGTTTAATTGGAGTATACGGTTCATGACTTTGAACTTGACTGTCCCAAAAAAACAACCGCATATTCAGACAAACAGATTAATTGATAACGTAATCATATTTGGATATTATAGGTAACCGACAAAAATATCAAAAGTCTACTGAAGAACTCTGACGTTTATGGTTTGACATATTAGTAAAACATGTAAGGTTATATAACGAAGTAAAACGCAGAAAAACAGGTATACTCAAATAATAAAAAGGGATATGGTTCTTCCTGTCAAGTTAAATTTTATTTACGTAGTTACATTCAACGATGCCTTTTGTTTTTCTAGGTTAAAAACTATTCTAGAGCACTTTTTCTCTATGAAATCTAACAAGAATTTTAAACTTTTGTCTATGATGTACTGTTGAAGTTTTGATCTGACTGTAAGTTGTCTTTATTATGTGTCTTCTATCTCTAATGTTTTATTTAAATTCCAGTGTAGTCTGAAGATGCCCTAAGGGGTGAAACATGTAACTACGTAAATAAAATTTAACTTGGACAGGAAGAACCATATCTCTTTTTATTATGTAAGGTTATGTTTGCATCACTTCTTCTTCTTTTAAAGCAGGGAATTTGGTGTGGCTTTTGATGCATTGTCAACAGTTTTGTTTGAGATTTTATTATGCATCAACCTGTGTATGTAACCTGTGTACGTAAAGTTGAGGTTCTGCATGTATCTTTTTAAGGTTAGGGTGTCTCTATTCTGATAACAAATCGTAATTGAATGAAATGTGAATACCACTTAGATGCGGAAGAGCGAGTCGACCCAAACAGATGCCATTTGAGCATAAAATTCGCATAAGTATTAGAAAGTTGTTCGCGTATAATTTCCATTACGCAACAAGCTGGGATCGTTAACCGCACACTTCACCGCCGATAGAAGAAAAAAATCTGATGTGGCCAGGCACAGGACTTTATCATACTATATAAAAAAATTAATAGTTGAGCTGCATGAGATTCTATTTGATCAAGATCGGTCGTGTCTGTCTATTTAACTTCTTTGACGAAATTATAGAAATGACGGCTCATTTGCAAAATCCTGGAAAAATGCTTAGAGGAAGCATCCAGTTCCTTAGGACTCTTTTGAACAAAAACCTATTCAACTCTAAGTTTGGTCATGAAACTTCTAAATATAAAGTTTCGTCTCGATACCTTATTATAGTAGTTTCTTCGGAATCGTCGCCACAAAAGCGGGTGGTCACACACATACACACACAGACATTTTTTGTACCTTGGTCAAAAATATTCAGGGGACCCAATAGGGACATAGTTCCGATAAAATCTCAATTTTTTTTTCGGCACGATTACAATACTTTGTAATAAATACTACGTATGATAAAGTAAAAATGTGCTCACATCGCCTCTATCGGGACTATACAGAGTGGCTGCTTTTAAACCGACAGCAAATTTTGATGAGATGGGTAAAATTATAATCTAGAGTATTTTTAACTTAGTAAGGTTAGGATAAAGCTAATAATTGTGAATATATTCCACTTTAACCTACAAGTGTTTATAACTAATCAATGGAGTCGCAACTATGATCATATTTAGGGTTGCCAGATTTGATAAAAAATGTCAAACAAAATGTCAAAGTAATAATATATTTTTTTCTTGAAATTATACCAAACAATTATTAATGTAGTAATACAATAAATATGGCAAAATTAATATGATCATACATGATTGCATACACATTGCATTGTGATTATCTAAAAAATACGGTAGCTCATTGCTTAGGATAGATATTGTTTTTAATTTTGTAATAACTTGTTCAACATGAAACAATCTATTATTAAAAATGATGCTTTTGTTTATTTAAGAAATCAAGTCAAACATTTTCGTATCAGTTGTATTGCATTATTTTATTCTATTAATCTGAGCAAATTGGAATGTGAGAATAACATTTTGAAAATGCGATAGCGATTTGTATAGAGTAAAGTATAGTTTTATGGCCGTAAAGTAACTTCTACGTCGCATTTTTTTACAATATTTGAGGATAACATTAATGCCTGCCGTCATGTTACGCCAAAAAATACGAAATTGAAAAATTGTTGTGTGAGATTTCTTAATATCTTTCAGTTTCGACTATAAAATAATATCTATGATAGTATGATAGTTTTAATCATTTTTTAAGGAAACCGGCAAGAAATACAGCTTATTAAAGTTTTTAATTTTTGTTAAATTTATTTATAACCTTGTATGCAAAGGGCTTGTAATAAAAAATAGCTTTCTTACTCCGTCCCCTATTGATAACAAGATATTGAAATTTGAAAATTTCTTATTTTCACGATATCTAAAGTCAAATATCTCTGATGGGACCTGGATAAAAAAAATTAAACTTTCATAATTAATTTACCTTTTTATAAACTTTAATAATAAATAGAAACATTCTTGTGTATTGCTCTGTGTTTGGATTAACAGTCCCTTAAAAATGAGAGAAAAATCACATGAAATTAAAACAAATTTAATTCAAAATTCTCAGTAAATACAAAACAAACACTTTTTCTGCTAAGGACAAAGGTAATACTTATAAACCTAAGTGATCTTCATATGTTTTTCAAGTTGATGTGATGTAACATCTAAGTACACACCATTTCTAGAAGAGAGAATTTGTAAAACTTCTAGTTCCTGTTATCTTTTTGGATGTCTGAAATCTATCTTCTTGTCGTAAGAGAGGTCTCCCACAGGGTATATAACCGCATACATGTCTATGCAGCATCAGTGGTTGTGCTATTATTCCATTAATGTACCTGACGTAAAAATTTCCAATGCTCTAATAATGATGGACAGAGTCTAAGAAGCGACACCGGGTGTCTTCTCTAGTTGGAAAATAACAATATTTTTTTTTGGAAGCGTTAATTGCATTCCATGTAAAATATTATTGCTTTCTTAATAACATGTTTGTATTTAAAAGAAATAAGTAGGTGAATGTGTAATCCAAGAATGTGATCTGATTAATCTAACTAGCGAACCTATTGATTTAAAAGAACAAATTCTTATGTCAAATAAGTATAGTATCCATTTAAAATTGTACAATACGATGTTGGTGTGTAGGATAAAAAATTATGTGTGCACCACGCCCAGAAAGTGGTTTTCCGAGGCTCAAGAAGTGCCCAGGCTCGCTATGCTCGCCTGTGCAACTCTTCTCTCGGCCCGGAAAAGAACCTCCTTCTCAGCTTGGTACAAAATGTACTACTATTGGTACGGATATTGTGACGTTATATTATTTTACGTCGTTATGAAGTATTTTGTTTGATATGTGTCAGAAGTTTAAAAAAGTTTCATGTGTTTCGGTAGTTTATAGTTTATTTATTAAGTATTTATAAAACTGTTATATTCTTTGTATAAAACATTACTTATTGCATCATAAAAATATATTCTGGAGCGAGGAGTCCAAATCGAACGAGTGTGCCAATCCGTCTTATAAAACGTGTGTTATATGTATACACCATTTTTCTACTTTACGACATTATTTTTACATAAATTAGGTACGAAAATTGCGGTTGTCATCTTACAATCTAGCGTAGTTTTATCTTCAACAGTTGGTACGTGTAGTAAAATTCACAAATACGTTTGAGGCGAGCCAATAGCGATTGAGATGTGCGATTGACACTTGACGTTAATATCATCAATCTTGTAAAACTAAAAGTTACTAAAGGTTTGTGATCTAGTGTTTTCATAACGACACCGAAAGCGGGTTCGTTATGAGTTTATAACGAACGCAAAGTAGAAAAATGTACTTTGTTTATGGCGCGGGAACGTTTACGTAATTGCGTCGTTCCGTGAACGTACCCTACGCGTCATCCTAGTTCTGGTGCAGAAGCTGGAGGTCAATGCCCGTCCTCAAGCGGCGGTGCCGCGTTGAGCCGGCCATACTCGCGGATACCGGGCGAACGGACGGCATGTCCGCTATCGCCCGGTATAACTGTGGGACTCTAGTACCACATTTGCGGCTTATGGAACCGTTACATGCATATTATAAAGCGATCCATTTCATTCGTCACATTGTCCGAATGAAACTTTCGACTCCGACTCCGACTTCAGATAATTTTCGTAGTCCGAATCCGACTCCGACTCCAACTCCGACTCTGGCAAAAATTTATCTGTTCCAGCAATTTGTTGGCAAAAAGCAATTAAACGGACATAATCCAATTGTAAATAAAATCAACCGTATTTAAAAAATGACGTTTTCTTTGTTTCTCTGAAACCATTACAACTATTCAGCTCATTAAAGAGCACACAAATCTGAACTACTTTCTCCTTTAATATTAACAAAAGCAATAAAAAATAAAAGTAAAACTAATTAATACTCGTAATTAGGTGCAAAATACGGTTAATAAAATAATTGTGAGGAACACCATAGCTTCACCCAAATTCTTCTTTAAGCATACCCCTATAGCAGTTTAAATTATTTTTAAAGCTGAAAATAATCTATCAGCTGTAATTTTCGGTCAGTGGCAATGACGTCACAATTTTGTCTGCCATGTATATGACTTTTGCAACATGGATATTCCTACATTCAACTTAGATTACATTAGATAGACGATCCTATTTTACAATTTCATTAGCCATTTAATATCTCTTGTTCAAATTTCCTTTTTTAAATTTCTGTCGGATCATTTTTTTAATAGACTTTGCTTCAGTTCTAATTGGTCTAAGTATGCTTCGAAGTCCTATATTTTATTTGTAGAAGATGATTTCCAGATATCATGATTATACAGGATATTTCTTAATAACATGCTAATATTGAACGAGGTTATTATTGGGTCTATTTTGAGAAAAAGAACTCGGATGAACATATGTCCTAAAGGTCTTAACTTTTGAACTACAGGGTGCTAAAGTTTTAAGAATCTTTTTTTATGATAACTTTGGTTACCCCATATATTTTTGTGAAATGAAGTACGCATTTTCTATACATCAAAAGGCATTTTCTGCTGTACAACATATTTTTTTATTCTCGCCAGTGGCATTCGTGCGGGATTTGCACTGAATAATTTTAAAGAGCAAAGTGATACACCGCTGCACACAGAAAAGTAAATACTTCACTCAAAGCAATATGCTTTCATCCATGTAAATGATTAGTTTGCTATAGCCGCAAGTAGATATTTTCTCAAGTTAAGAACAAAGAGATATTGTTGACTTGAAATGATCATATGCTTGTATATCTGAGAAAATATTTTCTTGCAATGAGTATAGATATTATTCATTCAAGAAAACTATTCTCACGTTGAGAATAATGGAATTTTCTTAAAGTGAATATATATGCTTGACAATGAGAAAATATTTTCGTGAAATGAGTATAGATCTTATTAGTTCAAGAACATGATCATAATGTATTGAATAGAAATTACTGTTTTAGTTTTAAAAAAAAAAAAAAGGTAGGGAATTGTGTGAAATAAGTAGACAATAACTTAGCGATTGTTTAATTACATATATACTTACCTATTTATAAATTATCACTACCTACAATATCTAAGGCATGGACAAAAACACCATATTCTATTAGACATCAAATTGTTTCTATTATATTACACAAGTAAGTTTTCTCTGACATGTATGTTGATTTGGTGACCACTATGGCTAGGCAAAATTTACGTACCGTGTGCGTCACAAGTCACAACTACGAACTGCGTCGCAAATACGTTGAACATAAGTACTGTAGGCTATTCACGCAAAATTAAAACTATATACTTTCATAATAGTATAGATCGCGCAGTTATTGCGTACAGTACCTACAAAATTAGTAAAGATATATACATATTGAACTCTTCCCGGACAATACTCGGTAGTCCGCGAACACGACGCCATAGCAGACCCCAACTAACTGAAGGCAAAGGCCGATGCGAAAAATCTTAAATCTCGGCAACGTTCGTGCACGTTTGAGTGTAAATGCGCACGCGCGCTGCAAGCAATGGCTTACTTGATTCAAGATATTGATCAACTTCTTGAATTGAGAATTTAAACTACTTGGTTTGAAAATTATATACTTAACCGAAACTAATAACTCTGAGATTGGGATATTCTTGAATTGTGAGAACAAGGAATTCTTAAATGAAAGAAATTGTTTCAAACCAAGTAAATATTAACTCTCATCTAAAGCAATAACCGCAAGTAAATAATTTTCTCACGTTTTGAGAATATACTTCGCTGTGTGTGCTTTATCTCAAAGTAAAGTAATTTTTTAAACCCTCATTTTTTTCTGAGCAAATCTGGTTTCTTGATTTTTTTTGTTTGACGAATGGTTTTCGCATAAACTAATAAAATTCATTCATTTGCATGTTGCTATGAAATTTGTTATTATCAAGGATTAAAACGTATTTAGTAGGTAAGAAGCAGATATAGTTTTGTAAACAAAAACAGTTTTGACAGTTGTCTACCTATAGTCTATTCACTTTTAGAATAAAGCATTGGATAAGATAGGGCTAATTTGCGGTTTGTGATTGGCTGAAAGTTGAACCAAATTTACACCAGCCAACGCGCGCCAACAAATGAATTTATGTCGGTAAAGAAGAATGTATCTCACTTGAATTTTGAAACGTCATGTCATTTGCGTCAGATTTTCGTTGTGTTCGGAATTGCAGTCTTTCGAATTTATTTTCAATAATCAATCGATTCAAATCAAACTCAGTTCTTTTTAGAGCTCCACACAATATTAACATTGTAACAGGTAATATCAATATTACCAATAATATTTGTTGTTAATGTTTTAGGATGATATTTAATAGTGCTAATATGGATGAGAGAATGCAGGCTAGTTCATCAAATACTAATACCGTTCTCGCCCACCTAACAATTACATTATGTAAACATACATGAAAAATGCAAATATACAAGCTTCTTCTACCTTTCATGCTTCTATGCAACCAACAAATTTATAGGTTATACTTATTTTATCCAACCAATCATTTATCCAATCAGAAAATCTACGCAGGTACTCGTACGCACAACTACATTAAATGTGAAATTAATTGCCGTTTGTCAAACATCTTTTAACTATCATCCGAAATTAATTTGCAAACATTACACACCACTGTCGTGACATAACCTTTCAATTTGCCGCTATTGACAGCATATTGCTTCAGTGTAAATCGGGCTCAGTTTGCACCCCCCACTACTATGTGCTAATCGTGAACAGGGTATAGTCTAGTTGTCACGTATTTAAGTCATCAACATTAACAATACAGATGTTTTTCTTAACACCCTGTAGTTCAAAAGTTAAGACCTTTAGGACATAATATGTATATATGATTTTTTTTTCGCAAAATGGACCCAAGAACAACCTCCTTAAATATTAGCATGTAATTAAGAAACACCTTGTATAGTACGTTGGTTTGTCGGAAATTGGAAATAAATAAACACTATATGCAACGCGCCAAGCTACTCACAACAATCATTTGCTAATCATCTAATAATATGTTTAGTTATACATATAGTCCAGTTATTCTAGATTTTGATTCGGAAATTCAATTGCAGTCGATGAAACTGATGCCAATCGATAGCTTCTGGCTGCTTGCAGTAATAAAATAACATATTAAAATGTTTAGTGTCATAGTTAATATCTAACGAAAAACTATTGAAAAAGTGTGCCTGTCAAACATTAATTCTTCATTCCTCATATCTCACTCACTTAATCCAAAAAATAAAAATAACACACTGTAGCAGACAAAATGTACCATCAAAAGGATTCGGGAACCTATACGAGAAAATGAACGTTTCCAATTTCCATCTGTGACATATATTTTAATCTCGACGTTTTCTGTATCAAGCCTCAATAATCTTCGCCCGAGTTTTAAAAGTTTTAAAACAGTTCTGAGAAATTATATCAATGTTTCTTTTTAAAAGAAATTTAATTTACTAAGATTAAATTAAGTATATGAAAAATATTGTAAAGGTTTCTCAGGTTATGTAACATTTTAAAGGGGAAAAAAGGAGAAAATCAGAATTATCTCCAATACTAGTCTTTCATGATTTTTCCATACAATTTTCTCGTTTCTTTAGGTACCTCTATCTTTTGATACATTTATCTCGCGTATACTAAACAAATTGGACATTTACAGTCCCGATCGTATATCTTTGAAAGGCTTGCAAGCACTGCTGAATACCGAATCAACGTTTGGATATTGAACTATTTGATGAGGGTTGCATATGCATACTTTCACACGTACCATCTCAGAATATTGAATACTCGAACAAAAATTGTATGTCGGATTACATAATAAATACAATTTCCGTATTTCACGATTCCCCCTTATTCGCAATACGTTACAAGTAACTTTTCAGGTCTGTTCTTGAATTAATTAAAAACAGTTAGCAAATATTTAAGCTACTTATATAATAAAAAAAATACATCCGAAATAAGTAATAAAGAATGATGCTACCATTAAAGAGGTCAATTTTTTAATTAAGAATTTCTAAATTTGTCGACATTGGTACCGAGAATGTAAATATTGTACCTCGACAGACAATAAATGTCATCAAGCAGCTTTGAAAGAAACGCTAAAACAAGAAAAAGCTGACATAATACTTAACCTTGCGATCGTTGGCTTACGAAGCAAAGGTCAAATGGCGCAATGAGCTGATGTCGCCAAAAAGTGTCGATGAGTGACATTAACCTAACCTACCTGCATTGCAAAATACTTGGCGTTGAATAATATTATACAGTTTTGTAAGAAACAAATGGAGAAATAGACATCTATAAAGTGATCAACGAACTCGCAAAGGATGGCCAAAATATCCAAATGTTCCATTTCAACAGCTTTATATATTATTTTCTTGTTTATGAAAGATGAAATTATAGGCAGACCATTTTTTGCAGATGCTGATGTTGAAAAGAAAATTCAATACGCTATACAGGGTGATCATACCTAGTATTTACTTTTTTAACATTTTCAAATGGTTTTATCTTGAGTTCTTTTTTAAATGGTACAACCTGTATAATAGGGTGGTCCAAATTTATACCTTGCAATATCTTTTTTTTTCTGGACGGCAGCGATCCCCAATCTGTTCCTTTTCCGGAAAAAAAATCCCCCAAGATTTGAGAAAAATCGGTTAACGTTAACACGTGCACCGAGCACCTCAACTTTTCCATTCAAAATACATTGGAAAAATGCATATTTTTTCCTCTTTTTTTCACGTTTCGTATTTAAAAAAATAGTTGCGGGAGATTATCAGAAATTGTTCAGAACTTCCCAAGGATCAAATCCACAACCACTACTTTTTTTTTCACCTCCTCCACCGTCTCCTTCAGTACCCTAAAAATGAGGCAAAAATGTCCCTAAATTTACAATTTTACAAAGTTACTATTATTGGATTATGGACATTTTTTTGTCGTTTATTAAATAATTTAGAATTGTTTAATCAATTACCATTTGCTTAAACAAAAATTAACGATGTTACGAACATGATTTCCAGTTTTTGCAAAAATTATTGCTTTTTTTGTCATTTATTAACTAATTACCAATTGTTTAAACAATTACCATTTGTTTCAACAGGAATATATGTTGTAACGAACATTTATTTTTTGTCATTTATTAAATAATTTGCAATTGTTTAAACAAATACCATTTATTTAAACAAATATATACATTGTAATGGACATTATTTTCTATATTTCTTGCATAAATTATTATTAGATTATTGGCAGTTTTTTGACATTTGTTAACTAATTTGTAATTGTTTAAACAAATACTATTTGTTTAAACAAATATATACATTGTTACGGACATATTTTTTATATGTATTGCAGAATTTTGAATTTTGAGGGCCTTACGATATAGGTCAAACCAGTATTGTAGTTGCAACACTAATTATTATTATAGGTTATAATTGAAAATTATAACACATTTGGAAAGAAAGAAACACAAGTAATACAATAATAATTTTTGCCAAAAAGATACGTCAGTACCATTGTATATTTTTGTTTAAACAAATGGTATTTGTTTAAATAAATATATACATTGTTACGGACATATTTTTTATATGTATTGCAGAAACTATTATTAAATTACTGGATTTTTTTGTCATTTGCAAATTTGCAATTCTTTAAAGTATCTATACGATTTTTTAAAACAAGAATTTACAATGTTTTTCTGTTTTTCTTGTTTTTTGTAGAAATTATTATTGTTACGTTGATGGCATGTCTTTGTAATTTGTTACTTAATGTGAAATTGTTTGAACAAATAAACTTGTTTAAACAATAATATACAATGTTACGTATTTCTTGGTAAAAATTATTATAGGATTTCTGGTCTTTTTTGTAATTTTGAGGGCCTTACGATATCGGTCAAACCAGTATTGTAGTTGCAACACTAATTATTATTATAGGTTATAATTGAAAATTATAACACATTTGGAAAGAAAGAAACACAAGTAATACTATAATAATTTTTGCCAAAAAGATACGTCAGTACCATTGTATATTTTTTTTTAAACAAATGGTATTTGTTTAAAAAATTGCAAACTGCTTAATTAATGACAAACAATGCTGATCTAACAATAATTTCTCAAAAAAAAAAGAAAAGTATGTCCGAAACATTGTATATTTTTGTTTGAACAAATGCTAATTGTTTAAACAATTTCAAATTAGTTAATAAATGACAAAAAATACGTCAATAATCCGATAACAATCACTTCTGCCAAAAATAAGAAAACACGTAACATTGTAAGATTGTAAATTTGGGGAAACTTTTGTCTCGTATTTAGGGTGCTATAGGGGGGGGGGATAGATGAAAAAAATACTGGTTCTGGATTTGTACCTTGGGGAGTTCTGAACAATTTTTTATAAATTCCCGCAACTTTTTTCAAAATCCAAATCGTGAAAAAACGCGAAAAGAAGATGCATTTTTGCAATGTATTTTAAATGGGAAATTTGTAATATTTTGATAACAGTCATATTTAGATAACCGTAATACTTTGTATATGAATATATCTAGTTAATTAGGTTCTAAATGGTCTGTGCTATAACCCTCTTAAAAACAATAAATTCAAAAATCCGCCACGGTAATTTGCAATCGTACAATTCTTTGATAGAATTTGACATTCAACACAATCTAAAAAAGAATCCCAACATATAGAAACCAGGGAAAAGGGTAATACTGTGTGGAATGTGCCCGTACACTAGATCCAGTTGTAGTGCAATGATCTCGAAATCAATATTGACCTACTTCCTCGGATTATGTGATTATTTCCACCAATATTGCTTCGACAACGTATTTCAGGGCAAAATTGCCCGGAGCGGGACGATGCACTTCTAATGGACACAATTCTCCATAATGATTATTTATGCATGCGCTGCAGCCGCATCAACTATTCATATGGAAAATAGAACACCCGGTATCATTACCTATTTATTTACCTCCTAGTCATGCTTGATAACTGCATTGGATGGCACACAGGAAGTCTTGTTAGTGCGGCCAACTAGATAACCGATGCACAGTCGCGGAAAATATGTTTACATCCAAATTTTTTTGTTTCTATGTAACTCAGAAAGTACCCAACCAATTTTGATCGGACTTTTACGCAGAAATCCTTTGTATTTTAGGTAATATTCAAGAATAAGTACTCCAAAATTTATTGGATAGTTTTTGAGTTATAAGGTTAGCTAAAAGGAAAAAAAATAATTTGAAACGGAAAAGAAATATTTCTTTTAAACGTTTCAAAGATCCCGCATTGCCCTTAAAAATGTTTGATCAACTTTAAGTACAGAAGTTCACAACTTTATTTAATTCGCTTAGCTTCGTACTGGCAGATAAACACTTGAAAATTCATTTAAGAAAATGCCATTAATGGTATTTACTTTTCAGACTAGCTAGTTTCAAATTGACATAGTCAAAACTTCTTACATCTTACTTGATACCATTTATATTTATGAAATTGGTTGATAATGGTCTGTCTATAATAACGCTAAAGTTAATGATGACATATTGCAAATTTCATATGTTGTACTTCTGTCTCTGTATAGACATCCTGAATTGCATGATTATAAGATCATTTTGTAGATGATATTCGGCTCATAGCTGTAACAACCACTGACTTCAAAAATACTTAGGTTAGTAGCGATGAAAAGATCTATAATATTGCAACTACATAATTAGAACGAAGAAAAGACGAATGGTCTATATTCAATATTTACTACAAAAAGATCTCGGGGGTAAACCTGTATTCAGACAAAGTTGAAAAAGACATTTAAAAACGTTTGATCCAAATAAGTTAATGCCTGTTTCAACAATGAACCATTCTCATTAGAAATTCTCTTCTCAATTAAAAAAATCTGATGTGGCCAGGCACATAACTTTATCATACTATATATAAAATTAATAGTTTAGCTGCATGAGATTCTATTTGATCGAGATCGGCTATGTCTGCATTAAAATAAAACTAGTAGAACTAGACAGATATCTCGATTAAAGCTGCGTTCGGATATTGTACTCCGTTGACACCGGGTACACCGTCCAAATGACACTTACGTGTTATTGGATGTAAAAAGTGTAACGGTGTTCAATATCCGAACGCAGCCTATATTGACAGTAGTATTTTCAAAACATTAGCGTTTGACACTAGCTACTGTCATTAGAATCAAAAAATCTGACATATCCTGGCTACTAGTCTTAAAGCAGTACGACCGATCTCAATGAAATAGAATTTGCTCATGCAGCTAAACTATAAATTCTACCAAAAAATGTCATATACATAAATTATAGAAAATTTCCTCTCCTTTAATTTATTATTTAACTATTCTGGCGACATTACACAAATAGCGGCTCATTTGCAAAATCTTTGAAAAATGCTAAGAGTAAACGACCAGTTCCTTTGGACCCTTTTCAACAGAAAGCTTTTCAGCTCTAAGTTTGGTTATGAAACTTCTAAATATGAAGTTTCGTCCCGATACCTTTAGTAGTTTCTCCGGAATCGTCGCCACAAAAACGGGTACACACACACACACACACACACACACACACACACACACACACACACACACACACACACACACACACACACAGACATTTTTTTGTACCTTGGTCAAAAATGTTCAGGGGACCCAAAAAGACATATTTCCGCTAAAATCTCCAAAAATTTTTTTGGCACGATTACAATACTTTACATACTGCGTATGATAAAGTAAAAAGAAAATTGTAAGGATTTATTAGGGTGCTTCTTATTTAGTCAAAACTGTTCATTTTAAGCGGTACCTTTTAAAAATGTTATGTGATCAGGAAAACAATTGCAGTAGTTATTTTTATAATTTTCAAAATATAATTTGGGATCGCTTATGGCTGCCAAATTAGCGAAAAATTATGCAACTTTGTATGTCCAAATTTTAACTGCAACATTGCTCACCACAATAGATATATAAAAGAATATAATAATATTTATTTATTTTTAATTTATACAGGATGAGTTATTAGTATCCCGGCGGTCCATAGATAATAAATCGTTTCAGAAATAAAAAAACTATTTGATGCAAAAGTTGTTTGACACGCTATTTACTATAACCTAAAATTATTTTCATTTATACAGGGTGTTGCATTTAGGTGTGACGGAAAGTATTGACATTTTTTTAAATGGATAGTGTATTATATTATGTATATTGTAGTGTATTATATTATGTATATTGTATTATATTATGAATACTACTAAATTTGTTTATCCAACCGTGTATGTTGCTAAGTCACAGCGTTAATAGTTTCAGAGATATTCCATTGTTCTTCCAAAATATGCCCGTTGCAGGATCTTTTTAAAAACTATGTAAAAAGGACACTTTTGCCGATTTTGGCTTTAAACTATGTGAGACAATAGTCAAAGCCAGTAGGTAGATGACAGTATCCAAAGATATCAGATACACTATACAGGATGTTCATTGAACTTTGTAAATTTTGATATTTTCAAATGGCTTTTTCTCGAGTTTTTTAAATGGAACACCCTGTATAATATGTGTTGATTGTAATAACCTTTTATTTAGCTCCAATTTACATCTAGTATGTCATACACCAAATGTTACTATTTTTTCTGATATTTGCAATTTAACGAAAATGTAATGCAATTGTAAATTTTAATATTGCTGTGATTAAGGTATTTGGTAGTTTAATGTAAAATCATGAAGTGACCATAGAAGAGATATTTTAGAAACGATTTAACCAGCTTAATCCTTATACAAAGTATTACCGTTATCAACATATGTATTAACAATTTTATATGAATTTTTTAAAGTATATTTTGCCGTCTATCGTATGGCACCCGAATACGCGATGTAAAAATTTCAAATTACTGCTAAAGTAAACCCTATACTTTTAGGTTACCTATCGTGAAAAAGAAAGAGTGTTGAAAATCAGATTTTCTTTCATGTGATTTATGTGCTCACACACAAAAACCAACAATTATGCAACAAAAACAATCTGATAGGCATCGTTAGACTCAGATTTTCATCCATAGCAAAGAACTTCCAAATAACCCACTTTCCATTCACATTATCAATATTACTCATATTATCCCAATTTTGAATTGTCTCTCCAGAAAAAAACAAATACGATATATGTAGTGAATATAAATTACAAAGAACTTAAGGGACATTTCAAATAGCAAATAATATACAGGCTGTTCCATTTAAAAATCTCAATAAAAAGCCGTTTAAAAATGTTTAAAAACTTTTGCATGCTACGATCACCTTGTATAGCGCATCTAACTTTTCATGACATCAGCATCTAGCTATGGGTTTAGTTATGATGTGACAAAATTTTTAGGACAATATCTGCAAAAATGTGATAATAACGTAGTTTTTAAGAAATGCCTGCAATTGCCGATTTTTTGACAAACAATTGAATATCTCAGAAACTAATTACTAATTACACAGGTACAACACAGTTGGAAGGACAACTTCCTTAGTATTTATAATATGGCATGATATACAGGGCGTTCCATTTAAAAAAATGTACTGATTTTCCTTTTTCTTTCTCAAACGATGTGATGACTATCGACCGCCGGGATACTAATAACTCACCCTGTATATTATTTATAAGTATATACGTTTTATTTTTTGTTTGTTTTTAATTCGCTCTGTATTCGTTAATTTATTTAAATTTAATAATAAATAAACATTTCCCCGAAAAACAAGGTGGGCGATACTTCAATAGCTTCAAGCTGTTGTTCTTCTTACTTTAAAATATGATGCTCAATCATGTTCTCACGTTTTTTTCCCAGCCGGCCGCAGCAATTCGAGAAATTGATACGTGTCTTGGAATTCACATGTGCGTTGTTTTGAATCGATATAACATTTTTATACTTTTTGTATTTTCAAGCGTTGACTTATTTATAAAATATCAATCTCACAGTCTGATTAGCTAATCGAATAACATAGGCACTGCGTATAAAACAACTTATCAGATTTATTTTTACATATTGAACAAATAATATTGAAAATTCTAAGAATACTGGCGTTTGTACTGTAATTGTTTGTCTTATTTTTTAATTAACGATTATATTAAATAAAGATTCGCGAAGAAAAACTAAAATCATAGATTACTCGAAATGCCAACTGACATATATGATATATGTGATAATATATTCTCGTTTCGATAATATTGACTCCTGTGTTTGAAGGGCGCATAACTCTAAACCTACCGAACAGAAAAAATTTAAATAAAGTGTATCATACTCCTGAATCATTTCGACATAAGTTGTATGAGTGTCAACATTTTTTGCCTCTCGGTGTAAACTTGAGCGCGTGAGAAATGAGAAAAGTTCCCCGATTTTTGCACTTTTAAATTAATGTTAATGTTTTTTTTCCTCGTAAACCGCTTGTCACAAAAATTTCATTTTTGTTCAGTTTGCATTTAGAGCCTCTTCTATAGATGCGTTTTTGTTTTCTGCATTTTTTGTGTAATAAAGGTTGCGAACAAGATTTTCATGGAAGCGGACATCTCAGTCGTCATATTTTATTTAATGTGACTGTAGAAAAAGAATTGGATAATAATTTTAAGGTAATTTTAAAAGCGATTTAATAGGAATGATATAAATTTCGTGCAGCACGCACTAAGTCAATCGTAACGGTAAATGGAAACGTAGCTGGAACAGTCGAAGATTATTTACTATTAGTACGATACGATCATAACAATTTAATTTCCGAATTTTGAATAGTAATGCGAGTTAAATATAAATAATGAATTTAGATGTACAATTAATTATACCCAACAATATTTTACAAACACGGATTCAAACAGATTCACTGATCGCGTCAAAACTTCGCATCACGTTCGACTGCCTCGCACCAAAACCCACAAGCGAGGGAAGCCAAACTGCGCAAAATATTGGTCATTTATTTCGGTCTTAAAAATTAACAAATAGTTGGAATGCTATTAAATTCAAGGGATATGTATCGCAGTAAATAAGGATTATTTGCTTCCTAACTGCGTTGTCCTCCTAACATTTGTTCCTGAGATATCGGCTTCCATCAAACTCTTGTTCACAACCTTTATTACATAAAAACTGAAGAAAACAAAAACGCCAATCTATAGAAGAGACTCTAGATGCAACCTGAACAAAAACTGAAATTTTTGTGGTAAGTGGTTTAAGAGAAAATAAATCGGAGAGACAAGCGTCAATTTAAACTGCAAAAATCGGGTACTTTTTCTTCACTTCTCTCGCGCTCATGTTTACACCGAGAGGCAAAGAATTTTGACAGTCATACAACTTGTGTAGAAATGATTCAGGAGTATGGCATACTTCTGTTTAGTAGTTTTAGAGTTATGGGCCTTCCAACGCTGGAGTCAATACTATTGAAACGAGAGATGGAAGTTAGGGCGAATCTCTCATGCGTGGTCACATATATATGATAATAATTACATCTCTGTATTATGGATGTCGTCGGCGTCAGCAATTTGTTGTGTTTGCAGCCGCGAGCGTATGTCTAATTGTCCGCTTGTAGGTCAGTACTGAGTATGTTGTATTTTGCGTGTTACTTTACGCGGTGTGCTGATTAATTGGCTGCATAATATTCTCAGTTTGTTTGTGATTCTCGCAGCAAGTGCGCTACAGATCCCTGTAATTTGCTGCTCTAATACCTAGTAATGCGCTCTGTGCAGGCCTTTGTAATTTACTGATATGATTGAAGTTCAGGTTTGCAGTCTGCAATATCGTATTGATCGTGATTTTTTATTTAAAACGAATCTATTGTTTAGTTTTTAAAATAAACAGAATATTTTTTATTTAAATTTATAATCTTTGTCTTTAACCCCTTCACAACACATACAGTATTCTTTAAGAACGTCAAAGAAAAAAAATCAGACAAAGCTTGCGTTTATTTTGACCTTAGCATTTATAATTCCACAGCTGACTGCATTTAAATCCTGTGACATTGTGGTAAAGTTTAAAGCAATTCAAGATAGCTTCTTCCACTACTTAGTGGACAATACCAAACTTCTTAATATGATTCTGGCTACAGCATATTGCGCTGAATAGAAAACCCGTGTCCACAAATACATACCTTTAAAGCTGTTATTTAAACTTCTAACTATCGAAATTGCCTCGACATTTTACAGATGCGAACGTTTCATCAATATTCACATCCAATACTGGTTGAAAGCCCTTCCCTTCAGCAAGTACTTTATACTTGAATGCAAATATGAACAATGCCTCAAATCAACGTAACTCCAGCTTTGGAAATCGATGTGTTCGCAGATGATTCATCGCGAATGTGTATAGATTCACACCACTGCTTTATGACAGTCGAGAGGGCAAATGGGGTTAGATCTATCCAGCATGGCGTAGCAAACAGCGCACACCGTGCGCTGTAGCGATAAGTCGTTTGACCTACATATTCCGAAAGGACCCGCTCACGGGTTCATACTTAATAAAGGCCTACTAACGCTCTACGACTATGTTCTATACAGTGTGGAAATTAAGTACCTAACAAGTAATTTTCAGATAGTTTCAGAAGGTTGCTCAGCAGACATGTTTAATTTGTCACAATCACAATATTACCTTGTACAAACTACTATACCTATACATTGGTTGTGGCAACAGATTCACTTGTTAGTACAACAAATACTGAATTTGACATTTTATGAATGTTATATTAAGTACTACAATTCGGTAAAACTGGGGACTTACATTTTTATAAATAACTTAAAAGCAAAATAGGAATATCATACGTATACAATTATACAAACATGTAGTAAGGTAAGTACTAAAATAATTATTGGAAGTCATAGTTCTTATATTAAATAAACTATTAGCAAATGCATTGGTATTGGTAATCAAATCACACCAATAAAAGTAACAAAAATCAAAGCTTCGAAGAATGGTTTATTTTTATTTTTGATTATTATTTAATTTAATTTATTTATTAATTCTTTAAGTAATTTATATTATATTTATGATGTTCTCGACAAACCAAATTCCGCGTTCAGGAAAATACTGTGGTTTACATCGCTTTAATTGGCTACTATTAGTACTACATTATTACTACTATAGAAAATGACAGACACATGACTTTATCATACTATACAGCAGTGTCAAACTTGTGTGTCTGGGGACTTACATTTTTATAAATAACTTAAAAGCAAAATAGGAATATCATACGTATACAATTATACAAACATTTAGTAGGTAAGTACTAAAATAATTGGAAGTCATAGTTCTTATATTAAATAAACTATTAGTAAATGTATTGGTATTGGTAATCAAATCACACCAATAAAAGTAACAAAAATCAAAGCATCAAAGAAGGGTTTATTTTTATTTTTGATTATTATTTAATTTAATTTATTTATTAATTCTTTAAGTAATTTATATCATATTTATGATGTTCTCGACAAACCAAATTCCGCGTTCAGGAAAATACTGTGGTTTACATCGCTTTAATTGGCTACTATTAGTACTACATTACAGTGGCGGCTCGTGGATAATTTTTGTGGGGGGCTGAAAAAAAAACTCTAATATAAAGTCAGTACGAGTTGAAAAAACCCATTTTTATTGATCACATTTATTTAAACATCATAATATCATAACTATAAGCTAAAATACGAAGTTCGAACTGCACACAGAACTATAACATAACCTAGAATGATCATGAGCGTTGCGCATTCAATTTCGTGGCCGTTACCGAATATAGGCGAAGCTTCGAGGCTGCAATGTTTGCAGCCCACAATATACATATAGCAAACACGTATACCACGCGTTCCCCCCACCAGCGCTATACACAACTGTGCGGTTTGACACGGCCTGCACTGACTGCAGTCCTGTAAGTTCGCATTCGCACCGACTCATGCAATACGCACATACTGAGCACATATCGAGGAACATACAATGCAAAAATAAATATACTATAAACGAAAAAATTATGTTTTTGTAAAATAATTGTATAGTAATGCAATAGCTAGGTATAATAATTTGAAAGTGTTTTTATTTTGGTGGGAGGGCTGCAGCACTGCAGCCCTTATGGGCGAGCCGCCACTGCTACATTATTACTACTATAGAAAATGACAGACACATGACTATCATACTATACAGCAGTGTCAAACTTGTGTGTCAAACTCTGAGGTTTTGACAATAAGTCAAATGGAAGTCAATAGAATCAAAAGCTCTGTCAATTCCTGGCTAGTTATAATGCGGACACGACCGAATTTCGTTCAAATTGAATTTGCTCATGCAGGTAAACTATTAATTTTACCAAAAAATGTCAGAAGAATTATACAAAACTTTCTCTACTTGAATGTATTATTTCACTACTTTGACGACATTACAGAAATGGCGGCTTATTTGCAAAATCATTAAAAAATGCTAAGAGTAAACCGCCAGTTCCTTTGGACTTTTTTTGAACAAAACTCCTTTCAGCTCTAAGTTGTCATGAAACGAAATATGAGGTTTCGTCCTGATACCTTTAGTAGTTTCTCCGGAATCGTCGCCACAGAAAGATCGGTACACACACAGACACACATAATACACACATTTTTTTATACCTTGGTAAAAAATGTTCAGGGGACCCAAAAGGACTTATTTCCGCTAAAATCATTTAAAACCTTTTTTCGATACGATTACAATACTTTATCACACTATGTATGATAAAGTATATGTGTATAAAAAATAGTGGATATAGTCATTAGCACCACATAAATATAAATTCTACAGCTAAACATGTAACAAAAAGTCCTTAACCTGTCTGAACTTGGAGTGTTTACTTTAAAAATATCATCGTTTTGAGATAAAATCATTCTTTGATACTTTTTGAGGTTGACAGGTTTAGTTATTCTGGTCGTCAGTGATTTGGGTCACCATCACTCTCAGTTTTGATGTCTGCTTTTTTATTATAACTTTTACAAATCCCAATCAGATGTTGTACCTAAATTGTAACCAGGTGTTCAGCTAGTGGTAAGTTGCATACTGAAAGTTTCCTTTGCAAGCTCTACCACATCAAAAGGAAGTTTCCCAATAACGGCAACGGCGAACTTATGTCGCTTCATGCGCAGCTGTCAACAGTTGTCCGAACAAATGGGGTATTAGTTGAACAAAAATAAATAATATCTTGTTGTCGCAATTTCGGTGATGTTAAAAGTACTAATTGGTAGCTACTCCTTATTGTATAATAGAGCTACAACTTTTAGTTATGGCAATGAAAATGGATCAACAAATTCAGTAAACCATTGTGGAAATTGCCAGTTGGGCCAATGTCGTTAACTCTATACAAGCAATAAGCGATAACCGCTCGAGGAAGCGACGTTTACTAACTATGCGTTCGTACAGCAAATGCGAATTTGGGTCATGAAAATGAGATTAAACTGAACTCACAATGGAAATATTATTGAGCACGCGTTGGCAGTCGATAGCAATTTTTTTCGGGGTGCTGCCAATGACCTCTAGAAATAGGTGAACGTAGGTCTGCTAGCAAAAATCGATATCTGACTTTACTGAAGTCGTCCAGAATACATGCACATTGGAAGACCATGCCACCAAGATCTTATATTGTTCACAATATGTTACAAACTTCAGTTACTATGATTTCTGAGGTTGTACCTGGGCAAAATTGGCATTAGCTCAGTACCCCGAAGAACATTGGGAGGGGGGGAGTAAATCAGTATTTTGGAAACTCACTTCTGTTAAGGAGCTCCTACACGCAGTGCCAACGTCTCGCCAACGTTGGTGATGTGACGCGCTGCGCGTAGTGCGCGCATTCACTTCGCCAACATTGGCCAACGTTGGTATTGGGCGCAAGGTATTTCTGTGTATCGTAGAAGGCTCGTAGCGTCCCGTAGAGAATTAAAAATGAACAGTGAAAACGATATCATTGCTGTTGCCGCAGCTCCCATTATTTTAAGCAGTGCATTGTTGCTTAGCATTAAAGAAAGGAACCCTCGAAAGAGGACACTGTTTAATAAGATTGTTAAATATTAAACATGTTTTTCAGTCATTATTTATACAGTACGTTTGAAAATATTAAATACATTAAGGAATACAAATGTACAGCAATACAGGAAACAAAACTATTTAGTTTTTTATATTTGCCACGTAACATTAAAAAAATCTCCCTTTTAATTTTCTTTATGTTTCAAGCAACAAATGCGGAATAAGATGGGATAAGATCTGATACACTGAGTGGTCTATATTTTTATGCAGGACCCTGTTAATTTGTGTCGTTTCTTTATATAAATATTTCATTTCAGTAAAATCGATGAATTCATAATTTTGATTTAAAATATAATTTATATAATAAAACTGAAATTATTTATAACAAGATACAAAGAAAAATTGAGAACCCTTACATACACGGAGTTTTAATTATAGATATTAAAACTCCGTGTATATATATTATGTAGGTATATTTATTATCAACCCAATATTTTTAGTAACAGATATACTTTTTGATATTTTTCTGATAATCAAAATAAGGAAAAGCATCCAGTATAGTTTTTAAACTTTGTTGAATACATTAAATACATCAGATTATTTAAATTTGCCGCTTAAAACTAATCTATAAATTGTTAATTAATAAATAGTTAATTGTTGTTAATTATATAAATGCAACTTTGTTTGATTGTAGTCAATATTGTAGGGAAGAGGGTTGACCGCAGTCCTTGGACCCCTATACCGTATGACTCCCCATCGTGTGTAGATTCATATCCCGCTTCCCTCCAACCCCCTCCCTCACCTTTCCCACCCCACCCTGGCGAATAAGGTTGACCGCAATCCCAGAACCTAAATACCGTATGCCTCCCCATTGTGTGCTAATTCATTTTTAAAATTTAAATGATGACGTCATTCCTGGAAAACCCGGAAGTCATACTAACCTCAAGACCATCCCATAAATTGGCTTTATCTGTCTATTAACACAACGTTCATTCCTTCGGCGTCAAAAACATAAAAAATAAACAAACGTACCTATGCCGTGGGTCACCCATTATAACGACTTCAATATTATCTTCAGAATATTCCCGCTACGCGAAGCACTCCGATGGCCAATGATGGCCCCTATTGGCACTGCGTGTGGGAGCACCTTTATAGACTACCACACCATGGCAGTCCTCATTAACCTTTTAGGCTCCTCTCAGCGAGGCCCCAAGTAATCTTAAACAATGTCAATACCGTGTCAAGAACATTGAATTTTATATTTGCGCTCCTGCCGGTTTGGAACCAAAATTAATCTTTTATAAACTATAAATTAATTAATTAATAAATTACCGTAGTCGAATATGAATTTTCAAAAACGACGAGCTATTGATACGGTAGAAATCCTTTTTGTTTAATTGCTTTTTTAACATTATATCGTCTTGTAAGATTTAAACGACTGACCTCAGGGTCATGCGGTTTTCGCAGTTCGATTTGTAATTTCAAAGAGTATCAAAAAGCAGGAAAATATACAGGATGCTATATTACCAAAATGGAATTTGGTCTGCTTCTTAAAAATACATCACCCTGTATATTCAAGTCATTAAAGTTTTCTAGCTTAGTCTTTTCCTAAATCTTTTAATTGGTTTCTTTCTTCTAAACTTTGAGGACCAGATATTGACACTTTATGTTTTTATACCCCCACATTTACTGTGGTGAGGGTATATTGAGTTTGCCACAACATTTGTAACACCCTTAAGGAGGCGTGTATGTATATGTATTTGATCAGCATTGAAAATTGAATCGATTTAGCTATGTCCGTCTGTCCGTCTGTGTACACGATGACTGCCGTAATTTTGAAGTAATTGATCTGAAATATGGTATACTAGCTTATCTCTTTTTTATATTTATATTTTACATTTATATTTATGAAATTGGTTGATTTTGGTCTATTAACACCAAAGTTAATGATGACATATGTGACCCCGCACGAGAGAATCGCCCTAACGGCCCTCTCTCGTTTCGATAGTATTGACTCCTGTGTTTGAAGGCCCATAACTATAAAACTACTGAACAGAAAACATTTAAATAGAGTATGTCATACTCCTGAATCATTTTTCTACATAAGTTGTATGCCTGTCAAAATTCTTTGCCTCTCGGTGTAAACGTGAGCGCGAGAGAAGTGAAAAAAGCACCCGATTTTTGCATTTTAAATTAACGCTCATCTTTCCGATTTATTTTCTCTTAAACCACTTACCACAACATTTTCAGTTTTTGTTCAGGTCGCATTTAGAGTCTCTTCTATAGGCGTTTTTGTTTTCTCCAGGTTGCGAACAAGATTTTGATGGAAGCCGATATCTCAGGAACGAATGTTAGCAGGACAACGCAGTTAGCATGCAAATAATCCTTATTTACTGCGATACGTATCCCTTGATTTTAATAGCATTTCGACTAGTTGTTAATTTTTAAGACCGAAATAAACATGAACACTATTTTGCGCAGTTCGGCTTCCCTCGCTTGTGGGTTTTGGTGCGAGGCAGTAGAACAAGATGCGAAGTTTTGACGCGATCAGTGAATCCGTTTGAATCCGTATTTGTAAAATATTGTTGGTTATATGTAATTAATTGTACATCTAAATTCATGATTTATATTTAACACGCACTACTATTCAAAATTCCAAAGTTAAATTGTTCTGATCGTATCGTAGGTACTGATAGTAAATAATCTCCACTGTCCCAGCTACGTTTCCATTTACCGGGATTCTCTCACACTTTTTGCAATAAGCAAAATATTAAAAAAAAATCTATCCAAGCGGGAGTCGGTATATCTAGATTCCCTAATGTGAAAAATATTTTTTTTTTACTTGTTAAGAATACTCTTTTATTTATTAAGATAATATAGTTTACTTGCTACGAATTTTGATTTTTTAATTTTTAAGCTATTTATTTGTTATTTTGTGTTTCTTAAGAATATTCAATTGTTTTTAAACAATTATGTAGGTACTTATAATAAATGCGTTGTTGCAAAAAAGTTAATACCTTCAGTATTATTAGTGTACCTACTATAATATTTTTGTATAAAAACTTATTCTTCTTAATTCAACACTGTATATGGGGGCCCTCAAATTCAAAATTGCCCAGGGCCACATGATGGCATAACGCGCCACTGTGTACAGCATCTGACATTAAGCAGTTCCTACAGGAAATGGAAAAGTGCTTTCGTTTGGCGTCCTCGACATCTCCTCATCAATGTTTAACACTTCCGTTAGCCCGGGCGAATAAATAGTACGCGTACCTCAGCCCGTATCCTAGCAACAATTGCTCGCATTAACCTATATAACGCATAACAACTGCAGTTCAGTTCTGCGCGACGTATCAAGACCCACTTCCACGATGCTACTTTGCAGTCCAGATTGCCACCAAAAAATCAAAGCGATATTGCGTCCTATGGTTATAGGGTTGAGAGATTCTGAGCCCAACTGAAAAATTATGTAGGTCCCATTCATAGAAAATTAATAAATATACAGAGTGATTTGCAATTCTAGGCGAAAATTTATGCGGACAGGAAATTAAAGTGAAGTTTAAACTTTTGTGGCTGTATTTAATTAAACATAAAATAATTAAATTAAATTGAAGTGAGTACCTACCTACACTTATTTTGACAACGCAAAAATATCTTCTATACTTCGGTGTTTAATGTTTATTCCCACTCTTTTTTTCTGAGAACGTAAATATTGTTCTGACTAAAATGTTTCATAAGGACTTATCTATGTTTCACCTTATTTGACTTATCTATGTTGTACCTTAACAAAATAACAAAATATTAATAAAACAGTAGGTACCTACTTTAAATAGCTCTAGTAAATGTTTCTTAATTTTTGGATTTTGACCAATGATATTTTTTTTAAGGAATTTATTTATGTAATTATTAGTAAAGGGTAGATACTGTTAGTATTCTTCGTTGTCGCATTGTTTGATTTGTAGTCTTTTTCCTTCCTTTGGTGTTACCTACTTGAAAAAGCTGTAACTTTTGAAGGACGTGAAAAGAACAAATAATTTTACACCTAGAGAGAAATATCTGCAATGTTACAGAAAATTAATGTAATAAACTACCAAAAAAGCTGTAAAAGAAGAATTAACTGTAACAACGCTGGTTATTGGATACCAGCTATATTTCTGTATTGTTTTTATAGAACTCACATATTCCACATACCTACATTTTCCTGTGAAATTACAACAGTACCACAGTAATTTTACAGGGCAGTTTTTAAATTTCACAGGAGACGTACTTTATATTCACAGTAGTTATTAATTTTCAATAATGAAACATGAACTGCGTTGCTTTACAGATTTGTATCTGGTTACTTGAAAAACTACTTTCCGCGGTTTTTTCTTCGGAAAAAATACTCGAAATGACATTGGGAAGGACATTGTACCTATAGTTATTTTTGTTGGGGTTCCGCCACGTTCCAACTCAATTTAAAGGGTTCCGCAATAGTAAAAAGGTTGAGAAACGCTGGTCTAGAGAGTGTAAAATGTGGATTTACATCATTCCAGTAACGACAATGCTGTGAAAATGACATCGTCATTTGTTGAAAAGGTGCTTTCATCCGAAAATATAATGAATTTATGAATATTTCGGTTATTTAATAATTAATATTTCGTTACCAATCTCGAGACAGAAATTCAAACGTCTAAATCATGGTCTAAATGGTCTAAATTTCAGTTTGTAACGCTCTTCTTCGAAGAGATAATTTTTAAATTTCTTTATTTAATTTCTTTCATTTTATGCTTTTTTATTAATACAGAAACCGTTTCCAAAAATTTGTTCATAAGTTTGCGAGCCCCAACGTAAGATATTCTTGTATTCGGATATTTTGCTGGAGTGCCATAACACTGTACTAAATAAATTCTCTCCTTCAACGAGTGCGAATATTTATTTCAGCATCAAGTTAGAAGAGACAGCCAACCCAAACGAAAGGTTACCTCTGCGACGGTTACGTCTGCTGGAAGCGAAACGTTGGCTTCGTGTAGTTTCACTTCTCTCCTATCCTATCCCATGTTAGATTAGTAACTACTGCAAATAATACCCACGCTCATAGCGGCGCATATTGCAACATACGACCTAGATGCAGGTCATTGCTATGTTGCGAGAGCGTTCCCATTGAAATCGAAATGTAAGGTCGCTCGGTTCGGCGGTATTCTCTGCATTCCCTCCGCCAATAGGCGACGCCGCGCGCCGAGCTCGACGCTCATTGGCTGGTTAATTAAAAAAGGGCACAGGCGGGCGCCGTTTTTCTTCTTTCCGCGGTACTAGCTGTGTTTTTCGTATCGAATCGTAACCGACGATAACGCACGATTGCAGGCGCAATACCTTCCGTCAAAAAACGCCCTATACAGGCTGTCATAATATCACGTCGCGCAGTTAACTACCTTACCGACCGGTCCGTCAACTAATCTCCGCTTGTGCACAGTTTCCTATAAATTTAGTTAAATTTAAAAGTTGCCTATGCCGTGAATAACCGAATCGGGTTTTAAGAAATATTTTAAACCACTCTGTCATTAGTATCCTATGGAATCTGTAATACGTAAGTTTTGAATCTTTTTTACTGGATATTTTGAAATTTGTTGTGAACTGTTTGTGTAATTACAGCCACGCTACAGGAAAAATACAGCCACGGTAATTCTGTAAAATTAAAGTAAATTATATGTAATAAATTCACAAGAATCGACAGATACATATTTACATACTTGTAATAACACGTAAAATTATAAATTTACATTGCGAATGTACGTATTTTACAATGCAATTAAGTTTTTACGATTTCAGTAGGTATTAGATGTGGTAATGTTGTAAAATTACAGTGAATTTTATGTAAGAAATTATAGTAAAATGGTATGAAACAGAATTTACAGTTAGGCATACCTATAAAAACGGAGTATGATTATAATATTTACAGTTTACATGTATAAACGGTGTGGATATTGGTCTGTAAAGTTACAAAAAAAATATGTGTAGTAAACTACAGCAGTAGTTTAACTACAGCAAATATACTGCAACGAAAAAAGAATCTGTAACGAAAAGAATGACAGTGATTTACCTGTACTCGCCACACTGTAAATTTACATTGTGGATGTACATATTTTATCATGCTTTTTTTTACAATTTTTAAGATTTTGCGGTATACTTTTTGTTCTTTTTTTTATCACAGTAGGTAATCGATTTCAAAATTATATACCTACAGGGTATATAATTTATTGACTTTTGTTTTTCTTTGTAATAGTTACAGCAAAAATATTTTAGGTATTCGATATGGTAATGCCGTAAAATTACAGTGAATTTTATGTAACAAATTACAGGAAAACGGTATGAAAGAGAATTCACAATTATTTAGCTGTAAAACCGCAGCAAGATTATAATACTTACCTATTTGTTATAATATAACGGTAATACTGTATAATACCTTTAATTAAAGTAATTTACAGACAAAATGCCGTAATAGAAGAATTGACAGTTATTTACCTGTAGGTAATACCTAACTTCCCGAATTGTAAATTTACAGCTTTCACGATTATAATTTATTTTATTTTTAAAGCAAAAAAGCAAAAATAGCAAAAATACTGTATATGTATATGATACCTACCTAATGCTGTAAAATTACAGTAAATTTTATACCTACAAGGTTAGTCAAAATTACCGGAGCATTAGTAGGTACCTAATTCTCCAACCGCAATACTTTTTGGGTTTTAAACAGGCGATCGTCTAAAAATATTTTTAATATACCTACATGTTGTTCATTTTATTATGTAAACTTGGTAACCTCCTTTTTCTAATAGAACACTATATTTTTACATTTTTTAATTCTAAGATTATTTCTAAGAATTTTTATTTTCGAATTTTTATTTTAACCAAACGGATAAAAGATGAAAGAATCAAGAAAACTAACAAAACATATTTAATGTAGGTAAACTATTTTTTACAGTTTAGCTTTACAATATTTACAATTTAATAGGTAATTTACATTATAAATTCGAACTACAATTGCTTTTGTATACCGCCGGGTGCAATGCACTACAAAGGTCCTTGGTTCAGATCTAGGTCATAGCTTTAATTTTTAATTTAATTTAAAATTAAAGCCCACAACCTACGGGTTGCTACGTAAAAAGTAGGTAAGCATGTCCTGTTTTTGTTTAGTAAATCACTTTTCAATTTGTTGTTGAGTTGTTGTATTAATACATGCATGCCAGCTCAAAATTACACTACATCATCTACTAGTTGTGAGCGTTGCTACAGGAAAGTTATACATATTTATGTATTATGCTATGCAGTCAATGTGCTGTGGGTTTAACTTTGCCTGAACGGTGTGTGGCCACACAACAGCAATGGCGGAGCGTATTTTCTAACTGCAGTGGTATTTTGTACGCCACGCCATATCATGGCGTATACTAAGCGGAGATGCGTAATAATATTATTCTGAGGAAACCTTGCCTCTCGTTTGTATTCTTGTTGTAGTCGCTTACGTGGCGACAGTAAATAAATTTCAAGGTTAACGTGAGCACTGTTTTCAACAATGTTATATTCCCATAATAAGGTTCAAATAGAAGAGAAACTATTATTAACTGAACGATTTGACAATAAACATGAATCATTGAATTTTTGTTTTGTTTTAACTATTATACCGGGTGATTCAATTGCGAGGCTCACCATGGGGATCTCGCTTATTAGTGGAGATAGTGCCTATGTTTAAATTTGGCAAAGTTTCGTATTTTTGTGTTGGCAGCAAAAAAAGTGAAATGTTAAGGTGGGTAGGTAGGTACTTATCGTTTTTAATTTTTTCCTCAAAACCAAATGTAGCTAGACATTTGAAACAAAAACAGTCTACAGCTACTTTTTAACAAGGAATGCTGTGTCATTTTTAATTTGAAATAACATCAAAAATGGCGGCGTAACCATGGCCAACTTTTGAATTTCTCATGGGCGCCATGTTGAATTTTGGCATTTTCCGATAGTCGTGTCTTTCCTCATTTCCGCAATGTATCTACCTATAACATATAACCGTCAAAAATTGTGATAATTAACAAAAATAACTTATTATTTTTGTTGTTTTTTTTAATTCGAAGTTAATTTTTCTTCTTTACCTACATTTGACAGCCGTAGCAAACCCTAAATTTTCTTTTCAAATTAAAAAAAAATTAATAATTTCTCAGCTCATATAACGTTTTGAAGGGGTAAAAAATATTTTTTAATAAAACAAGAAGCACCCTTGTATACATAGATAGAAAGTTGTGTTTAATTCAAATAAGTACCTATGCATTATCTCAAAAACATCTGTTGTGTCAATGGAGGCAAAATTCCGGTTTTTCCGGAAATGACGACATCATTGAAATTTTAAATGGCATCCTAAAATATTTTTATGATATTATTAATCATGTCGACATTCTGAATATAAAAACATATCAATCGTCTATTTATATTACCAACGGGACGGAAAAGTCCCTTTTTTGTTTATGTGGCCACGTATTGGTGAAAATATTCGAAAATTGTCAATAAATATACAGGACTGTTAAATATCAGCAAATAAACATTAATTTGAAATGAACATTTTTGGTTAGGTAGTTATATCAAAGCAGCAAATTGCTTGGTACAGCAAAATATTTATTTGTTATTGACATATATTGTTGTAGGGCAAAGAAATATTATATTGTAAGTAAACTGAGTAAACTGCACACAACGAAACATTGTCGCAATTAAAAGCAACATTTGTTAATCCAAAACAACGGTTGTTTTATATATACCACCCAAGTATAACGTTCATTGAAGAAAACCGTTGTTTTGACCGGTTGTCTTACTTTTACATTGTACAATTTTAAAACGATACTATACTAAATACTTATTTGACTTAAGAATTTGTTCTTTTAAATCAAAAGGTTGGTTAGTTAGATTAATCAGCTCACATTCTTATATTAAACATTCATGACATTCATCTACTTCTTAAATATGAACATGTTATTATGAAAGCAATAATATTTTACATGGAATGTAATTAACGCATCCAAAGAAGAATATCGTTATTTTCCAACTAGAGAAGACACCCGGTGTCCCTTTTTAGTCTCTTTCCATAAATATTAGAGCTGTTGGACATTTCTACGTCAGGTACATTGACGGTATATTAACACAATCACTGATGCTGCATACTATATACCCTCTAAGAGACCTCTCTTACGACGAGAAACTGAAGCTCCAACTATTGGCATCCTTCACACTATTTTCAAAACAACGACTTTCTGAAATAAAAACAATCGATTTCTTAAACCAAACATTTAACTCACTGTCAATGTGAACGCAATAAATCTAAACAAAAAAGCAATTTATAAGTTTGCAGTTTGCACAAAATTTAATTGGCGCTACTCACATATTTTTACTAAAACTGAAATAATAACATTCTTTGATACCTTTTGAGATTGATAAGTTTAGTTATTCTGGTCGTTAGGGATTCCATCCCTCCCAGTTTGCTTTTTTACTATTACTTTTACAAGTCCCAATCAGATGTTGTAGTAGGTCCTTACCTACGTAAATTGTAACAAGGTATTCAGCTAGTGGTAAGTAAAGTTGCATACTGAAAGTTTCCTTTGAAAGCTCTACCACATCAAAAGGAAGTTTCCCAACAACAGCAACGCCGAACTTCTATGCAATTTGTAGAGTGCACATCCTGGCTCGTAAGTACACAGTTGAGATGGAAAATTGGCCGGTGCAAGGTTAAAATTATTATAAATTCCTGCAAGCCCCCCAATTATATACTGTCCGATTGCCTAATGTAGCATACAGTGCTAATTCATAATGATTACCAATTACGTCACATTGGTAGAGTTAGTTTCAACTATACGGATATGCTATGTGGTAGAAATTATTAGATTAAAAATGCCGATTTCACGGTACATTTAATTTCGATTGGTGTTGTAATATTCAACAGTTTTCTCACAAATTTAAACTTCCTGTTTCAAACGCTTATACTAACTTTCACAATTTTTTTAAAACTTTCCCGCTTTCCTTACTCTTTGCTAATATTTCCAAATTTATAATATAGGTTATTTTGCGAATCATATACCAAATGATTATCTCTGTATCAAACCCAAAAGCAAATATTATTGCCAGATAAGCAATTTGTATGTTTGCTTACCTTATGCAATATCCAGTAAAATTAAAACATGACAACTTTCTGCTAGGAGTGCGCCTGTATATTCTAGATTTAATGATATTTGAAAAATCATCACGATGGAACAATGGGATGGAGTTAATGACCTCAGAATTGTGTGAAATTTGACAAGGTGAAACAATGAAGTGCCTTAGCGAACACCTGTTGAAACTTTTCGAACAGAGATTTGCCACAGAAAGAAAAGGGAAAGTTATTTCGTGGGATCGTATTATTTAGAGTTTTGATACTTGAATATTTTACCAGACATCACCAGACATTTTCTTTTGAGAATTTTGGTACTTACACAGAGAAAAATCAGACAGAGTTGAATTTTTGCAGAATACATTCACTCTTTTTGTAGCTATTTTTATTTGCAACGAAGTTGAAAATATATCAAAAGGAAATTGCAGGTGAAAACCCTTTTTCATAAAATAAATTTCGGAGTTCTGATGTGGCCTGGCGCATGACTTTATCATACTATATATAAAATTAATAGTTTAGCTGCATGCGATTCTATTTGATCGAGATCGGTCGTGTCTGCATTAAAATAGTTAGCCAGGCATTTGACAGATATTTTGATTCTATTGACAGTAGGTATTGTCAAAACATCAGCGTTTGACACTACCTACTGTCATTAGAATGAAAATATCTGTCAAATCCTGGCTAACTAGTTTTACGTTAATGCAGACACGACCGATCGCAATCAAATAGAATTTGCTCATGCCAAAAAATGTCATAGACATAAATTATACAAAATGTCCTCTACTTTAAGATATTATTTAACTTTGTTAACGAAATTACAGAAATGGCGGCTCATTTGCAAAATCCTGGAAAAAAAGGTTAGAGTAAACATCCAGTCGCTTTAGACCCTTTTGAACAAAAAGCTTTTCAGCTCAGAGTTTGGCCATGCAACTTCTAAATATGAACTTTTGTCCCGATGCCTTTAGTAGTTTCTCCGGAATCGTCGCCACAAAACACAAATATATTTTGTCAAGAATGTCATTAAAACATTGACTCTAAGGTATCACTAGCCTAACTTTTCCCAAGCTTTGTTCTAGACACATAAGTAGTGTGCTTAACATTTTTTATAAACTGAACATTATCATAATGTACTGGGGGTTAATATTTATTTTTAGGAGATTTATCACTCAGTCATATAAATTCTTTCCGTAAAATTTGTATGTGTGTATCTATAACAATGAAATTCCCTGTATAACGAAGAATCAGAGTATACCTATTTCGAAGAAATACTTTCTAATCATCTGCATAATCGCAATAGATCATAATGATTTTCGATATGGTTCATGTAGCTCAACTTTCTTCTGCAAATGTCAAACGCGCAGCATCAAGACATGACCCGATCAGATCAAGTTGCCACTCGTTAACCTTAGTTGTTGAAAAATTCATCTTTCAAACAAGATAATCTTCAATAACCACACGACAACCTTTTAGCAATCCTTTCAGCAATATGGTTGATGGTATATTTAATCCCACGAAAAGTGAGAGTGACTCGTCCCTTAAAATCATAAAAAGCATTAATAGTAAGAAGAATTACGACGCATCATCAAATGTACAAAAAAGTAAATGTTTGCTGTGGGATTACGTGCAATAGCAAAGCATCATTTAAAATACTTTTAACTTTCCCGTTTCGTGGAATTTTTTAGCCGGCAGTAACTGGACGGTCCGGTTTTGAGCTTAGGGTGCCGTTCAACCCTTTAATGTCTGTAAATAGGTCAAATTTTTCGTCAACTTCAGACTTAAAATTCAATTTTTGTAGACAACCCTGATATGTATAGAAATTCAGCCCATTCATCCTAAAGATTAAAATATTATATTATAGGCAGTTGGTCCGATTTAAAATTTAAATGACAGATTGTATGCAGAATTTTAGTAAGAATTAAACAAAATACTAATAATAATATAAATTTGGCAATTTGCGTTGTTTAAATTGTTTGTCCTTGCACATTTCTAGTCGCAGCAAGGCAAATGATAGCCCACAGCTATAATTTGGCAACTCCGTTCTACTTTAAGGATGGTATGTTGCTTTTGGAATAATTTATAGAAAGTTGTTTCAGTCGTTTTAACATTATTTATTAGTTATTATAGCAAGAAGATAAATAAACACCGTAATTGAATTTATATTTAAACGTTCGATGTTAACGATATTTACTAGATTAACATCCACTAATTTATTTTCATGACATTCTATACAGGGTGTCTCACGGAACTGGTACATTAGAAGTTACTCATGTTCTACCATTTCTGGAAACTTCTGGAAACTGTAAATTTTGAACAGCCTGTATAAGATATCATGATGAACTAACATCGTCTTCTTTGATTATGTTTCTAGTTTTGGACCACCAATCATGAAACTTCTGGTTTCAATAATAACCGAGATATTCAATTTGAAACGTAACCGCGAAAATCACCAAAAAATTAGTAAAATAAAAAAAACTAAAAAATGGTGATATTTAGGTATAGGAAACCCTTATCAAAAATGATGTATTTTGATATGTAGAAACCAAAAATAAAATAAAAAGTATACCATTCCATTTAAAACAACAAAGTTGATACTGACTTCCGGTGACCGGACGTGACAGTTAACTTGAGAATATTTTAGCTGAAGAGCTCAGATCGAGTAAATTCTAATTCCAAAATTTCAAGTTTCCCGAAATAGTAGAACATAAGAATCTTCTAATGTACCAGTTCCGTGAGACACCCTGTATAATGTGGTATCCTATGGCATAATAAAATACCAGCGATTTTTGTTTGCTTCATATCTCGGTTGCACATATACAAAACTAAATTACGCAATGACGTTTAATTTTTGTTATTGCAATTCTATTGGTAATAGTAGGTACTTATTATATGTTTAATTACTACCTTAAATGATCCTGTTCCTTTTCAAAGAACACATTAATATGCTTCCGTTACTATGAGTATTTGTTGCCATTGGCATTGCCTTCAATAATAATTTTAATAAAATGAAGGTAACACTTTTGGGTATCAGAAAAACTGACGTCGATCATGTAGAATAAAAATTGGATCCATATTTTTTATGATACAATTAATGCCGAAATATGCAGGAGATAGATAGTGGAAACATTAATCAGACAGCTGAATGACAGCCAACAATATGGGGCAATATCCCATATAACTAAGCAAACTAACCGAACTAAATATCTGGCTGAATTTATTGCGTTTTGTTATTTCTTTTTTTTTTATCCGAATAACGGTGATGCAGTTTGAAACGTGTAGCTGAAAATAAAATTGGGTTACTACGTTACGACAAAAATGTCATTTGATTCACAGGAAGAAGGGCAATTTGCCCAGCAGATGAACGCATGAACGAATTGGGTCACTAAAACGGAAATTTACTCAAAGCAGGGTAATTTCACGTCATTCAACACAAGTAGTATCATTTTTTTTGCAATTGGCAATTTCAGGTAAAGAGAAAAACAGGTAGGTTGAAATTGGTACTATTTTAATTTTTTACTTGATACTATGAAGATTTTTAATTCAGAAGTAATGTTTGCGATAGAGTAGAAAGCAAGAGTCCAATGGTGTGAGATCAGGGGATCTAGCCGGCCATTCCGTTGACTCTCTCCTTCCTATCAATCTTCCTGGGAACTCTTCGGACAAATAATGTCGCACATAATTCTTTGTTGTACTCTCAGATGCCATTTTGTTAACACCATAAACAAAATGAAGTCCGACCCGACAACTCTATAATTATTAACCACAAATGCAGGCAAATAACAACGCAACAATGCAACGCGCTAAATAAAATAATAATTCCAAAGAAATACATAACAGAACAAAATTCTGAAAACCAAATCAAAATTAAAAGGATATCCCATTCAAAACTAAAAGCAGATCCGAATTAAAGCTGAAAGGAGATAAAGTTTCTCAGAAGAGAAATGATATCAAATAAAATTATAAACAAACTTAGAAGTGAAAAGAGTAAAATAACAAATCACCAACGACCACGTGTTGAACTTGTGTTGTGAACGTGTGTTGCCAAACTACAAATTGAGAGAAAAACTAGTATATCTCAAACTGACTCACTAGTCAAAACATGCATATCCATATCAACATCTGGACAATTTTCCGAAAAAAAAGGCAAGGTAGTAAATGTAAAAACAATACTGCACAAATTGGGTTCCTGATTTTCTGGTTTTAGTTACTTTCTTTGTTTTAGCTGGCTCTCAAAGTTACAGTTATCTTTATAAATGCTCCTGAAAGCCAGTAATGTTCAGGTGAATCTTTATCTCAATATTAACAACGTGTCACCATAATTTCAAAACGAGATGACATATCAACATAAAATTTGGTATTTTTTGTCAGCACCACATTTTTTTTTATTTTGTAAGCAGATATAGACTTGTATACATGGACCGTTGTCAAGTTAGCCCCCCACTTTTGAATTTTAAGTAAATTTTTATGCATATCGTTTGGGAATCGTTAGGGAGGGTTTGGGAGTACATTTTTTTCGTTTGGGAGTACCTACATGGTTTTTGAGAAAATGAAAATTATCTTTTGTACCGTCAAGCTAGCCCCCCCAACTTTCACATTTTGTGCTTTTTTTACTGGAATGGTTTGGCAATCGTTAGGGAAGATTAGGGAGTCTAGTTTCGACGTTTGGGAGTAATTAGTTTAACTGCAAAGCAATATAAATGTTTAGTACATAACCTCACTTTTTAGTTTACCGGCGGAAAGTTACGCTAACGGCTTTGTATTGCTAGATATTACCCATTTCTTCACAGTCGGTTAGAATATCGTTAGGGAGGATTAAAACTGCCACGTTTTATATCATTATCATTAACTATATAATATATCATTAACTTTCAGTACGGAAGCCGACATAACTAATGTATTTATCGGCTTTGTTTTACACAAATTGATCGTATTTCTGCAATAAACCGTTAAAGAATCGTTATGGAGGATTAAAAAGTCTACTTTTGATGTAAGGGAGTATATTAGTTTGCCGCAAATCGAAATTAAATATTGAGGTTATGTACATACTCAACTATTGCATTTATCGGGTTTCCCTTCGATAAATGGTGTGTATTTCGTCATAAGTAATTAGAAAATCATTAGGGAGGATTAAAAAGTTTACTTTTGATGTAAGGGAGTAGATAATTTTATCGCAAATCAATATCTAAGGTCGCGGTTATGTACCTTTTGAATTAACGAATTTAAAAACTTCTCTTTCCATAAATGGGACGTATTTTGTTCATAGTCTTGCAATATTAAATTTGTAAATTTAATATATTTATTTATTGCTTTTATTTTTATATTAACACCTATTTACATTTATTTTCGACGGTCATAAACGCCATCTATGAACACTCGTAAAAATCATACTGTGAACCACGGGAACCACAAACAATTCAAAATTGTGGCAAGGTATGCAGCCAAATATACTTGCATATGTATCCATTGGTTAGTTTAGATTTTAAATACCGATTTTAAAAACTCTTCGAACGCCCGAAAAAGCAAAGTTTTATTTAAGTCCCCAATTTAGTAGACAAAGACAAATGCTTACATTTTGATGGAGTAGGTAGAGTTTATTTCACGACAAGTGGCAGTAAGCCGCGACATAACGCGCAAACGTTCCTATACGCATTGACGTGTGTTAGAATGAAATAGCAACGTTTGCGCGTTATGTTAGCGGCTTACTGCCACTTGTCGTGAAAGAATTTATGTATATCATCGTTATGGCTATTTTGTGAACAAACGAAAGACTCATAATGTATGTTCTTTCAAACATAAAAGTAAACTTCATCACCGTCCCCAGAAATATTGCAAGATAAGTGTTTAAATAAGTTCATTCAGAAGGTACATAACCGCTACCTTAGATATTGATTTGCGGTAAAATTATCTACTCCCTTACATCAAAAGTGAACTTTTTAATTCTCCCTAAGAATTTTCTAATGACTTATGAGTCTTATCACGAAATACACGCCATTTATCGAAAGGAAAGCGCCGATAATTGCAAGTTGAGTATGTACATAACCTCAATCTTTAATTTTGATTTGGGTCAAACTAATATACTTTTTAATCCTCCCTAACGATTCTTGAACGGTTTATTGCAGAAATACGACCAATTTGTGTAAAACAAAGCCGATAAGTACATTAGCTAAGTCGGCTTCCGTACTAAAAGTTATTTATTGATTTGTGGCCAAATAATGAACTCTCTTATATAAAAGGTGGCATTTTGAATACTCCCTAACCATATTCTAACCGTCTGTGAAGAAATGGGTAAAATGTATAGCAAAGCAAAGCCGTTAGCGTAACTTTCCGCCGGTAAACTAAACAGTGAGGTTATGTACTAAACATTTATATTATGTACTTTGCACTTAAACTAATTACTCCCAAACGTCGAAACTAGACTCCTACTCATCCCTAACGATTTCCAAACCATTCCAGTAAAAAAAATCACAAAATGTGAAAGTTGGGGGGCTAACTTGACGGTACAAAAGACAATTTTCATTTTCTCAAAAACCATGTACTCCCAAACGAAAAAAGTGTACTCCCAAACCCTCCCTAACGATTCCCAAACGATTTGCATAAAAATTTACTTAAAATTCAAAAGTTCAACAAGTTCAACAATTTTGCCGGACAACTTTTTTCCAACGGCCACAGGGGATAATTTATGCAGCATCATTTTTTAATGAAAAAAACTAATATCTCAAAAATGATACATGTTAGGTATAGGGAATGTAACATAAAATTGATCTAAAATTTAATGAAGATTTCAAAAATGCTATAAAATATAGGGTGTTTCATTTCAAATATAAAAGTTGACACAAAAGTTCTCCATATACTTCTAATTGCAGCTCGTCGTGGGAGACCCTGTATATATATTTGATACGCATTGCAAACTGAATCGATTTAGCTGTGTTGAATTCAAAACTACCGATTATTTACCACCTGCCGAACGTGCATGGTCCTTCGGTCCGAATAGGGTTCGCACCGTGGAGTTCATCGACCGTATTCAATGTCCCGGGACCCTTGAAAAAATTTTTCATTCTCCGCAAGCACCGGTCTCCTGTCGAGGTTACGTAAAATACACGCAAGTCGACATTGCATAGCGTATACCAATGTGCGAAAGCAAAATGGCTACGTGACAGTGACCAGCTGCTATATGCTGTGTAGCCGCGATTTTTGGCCGTCGTCGCTTTTACGTAATTTTAACCCGGTTCGGCGCTAAAAATTTCAATTTGTTTGCTGGCCGCTAACGAAAGCAACATGGCGTCGACGCTGCGCGCATTGTTGTCAAGGTGTATATGTGTCAAGGATGTAGAGTTCTTTGACATGGCACTGAGCGCGAATCGGTATTAAGAATGTATTTATATAATTGCGACGTGTAGTATAACGAATAGTTAATAAGATTTGTACAGGCAAACAAATTGCCTGTTTGCCGGTACCATGTAATTTATTGATAGTTTGGTCTTTGCTGCCTACATGGAATGCTTATTGAAGTATGAGAGTTTGAAAGAAAACAGAAAGAGCATTTTCTTTTATTACAAATAAAAATTTCCCATATGCAGTATGCTCCCGGATAAAGTTACAAAAATTGCGTCGGTTATGTTAAAAAAGAAGACGAGTTCTAAATTCTTAATAAGAATTTTGTATTTTCGCCAGTGGTAGAGATTCTATCGCATTCTTTATTCTTAGTTTTAATAGTTGTGCATCGTCTTGTACTGGTTCACTGTAAACAATTGGTTTCAATCGTCCCCGTAAATAAAAATCCATAATTGTCAGATCAGGACTACGTGCTGGCCATAACATTGGGCCATTTCGTCCAATCCATATTTGAGGAAATTTTAAGTTTACCCATTAGTACGTCTGATTTTGTCGAAATGTTTTGACGCTGAAGTAGCTTTTAATGCATTGAAAGTATCTTTTTAGTTTTTGCGGCGTATGAACGAAAGAAACAACGAAGCGCAAAATAAATTTAAAAAAAGTTGTTTTTTAAGAAACATATTATTTTGAGCTTATTTTTTGCATGAAAACATATTTCCTTGACACAAAAAATTGCTGTCATCAAAATTTACATTTCTTACCAAAAAGTAATTCTTTGGGGGTCTTTGGAGGGTTTTGGATGTCCTAAAAGCCATAGAATTTTGATTTAAAATATAGGCTGATTTGAAATCAAGACTGCTTTAAAGATGCTGTCAATCAAGATTGCTTTAAAGATGCTGTCAATAAATACCTGAGAAAAACCCTCCGAACTTTTAATTATTTGGAAACTAAATGCTGACTTTTTACAAAAAGTATTATACAAAATACATACAAAATACAGGATATATTTAATTTGTGGATTTTTGTATATGAATAAGCTTTTTATATGGTAGTGCAAGACTATTACAAAAATGGTAATTTTGCATAAATAGACATTGACCAACCGGTATACTCTAAGCTGTATTAAATATCAAATTTGTACACATAATTTCTGTACAGGTTAGATTATTTGTTGTTCAGTGTATGTAACAGTACTATACCGAGTGACCCACATCAAAGTGACCCACAACGACCGTTTATCTTTTTTATTGATTACTTTGAAGAATGAAATTTTGAGTGCTAATAAATAAAAAAAGGCCATTTTGAGGTCATCATTGAAATTTTAAATGGCACCCTATGTTATTTGTGTGATATTTTCAATCAGGATGATATTCTGAACACAAAAGCATACCTATGAATTTAAATGGCAAATATTAGAATATTATCTGCTTGCATATTCAGGGTGAAAAAAAAAACTATGAAAAAGTCTTAAGAGTAAAGTACCTTTATTTTAAAAGAAATGCAAAAATGTTATTTTAGAAAAGGTTTAGAAATATTAGAGGGTATTAAATACGAAATTATAATCTCCTTCGTCGTTGCATGAACACCCGTTATATGGAACGTCGAAGATGACTATAATTTTAATCTAATATTTTGAAATACTTTATTAAATAATGTTATGGCATATCTTTGAAGATGGTACAATTTTTTCTAGTTCCCTGCTTTTGACGACATTTCCACGCTACGATTTTAGCAAAATATTAAGTATTTGGTGTCATTGTAACTCTATCAGTTTGCCGATGATACTACGCTGATCATTAGGAGCGACACTTTGGCCGGTCTTTCTGCCGCGACTGCTGATGCTGTGGGTAGAGTGACTGATTGGTGCACTGGGAACAGAGTGATTTTGAACTGTAAGAAGACTGCTCTGTTGCAGTTCTCATTGGAGGCGGCATCGAGTTCAATATTTGTTACTACAGGCGATGGCTCGCTGCCGGTTAGTGGTAGCGTAAAGTTTCTGGGTGTCCATTTACAGGGAAATTTAAAGTGGGATCTTCATGTCCAATCTCTCCAGAGAAGACTTAATGTTGTCTATTATTCGTTTTATAAGTTGAGGGGGATAGTTGACTTCGTCTCTCTCAGGACTTACTATATCGCCAGTTTTGAATCCATCATAAGCTATGGAATTGTGCTGTGGGGTTCCTCGCCTATTTGTCTTTTCCGGTTGCAAAAAAGGTTTCTCCGGTGTATGTTGGGTCTCTTTTATCGAGAGCCGTGCAGGACGCATTTCAGGGTGAATAAAATATTGACATTGCCAAGCTTATATGTGTACCGCCTTTTATCGTTCTGCAGAGCCAATATGGCCAAGTTTGTGAGAAAGGGTGATATCTCTTCATCAATGCAGACACAACACTTCTCTTTTGGTCTGCCCGCGACACACCTCATCTGTGTTTCAGAGGGGACCATACTACATGATGGTGAAGACATTTAATGTACTCCCCTCCGACATAAGAGACGCAGCAACTACTACCCAATTCAAACTAAAACTAAAAGAATACTTAATTGCTGGAGCTTTCTATACCATTGACGAGTATTTGACTGAGGCAGGTTCGCGAAGTCGATAGTTTATATGTTCTGTGTTATGTGTGTTCTATAGTATTTTATTTTTCTCGGTTTGTGGTTGTATAGCATCATTGTAATATTTTATGACAATTGTCCATGTCTGTAACAGATCCAACGACAAATATATACATTATTATTATTATTATTATTATAATTATTATTATTAAAATGTTATCTATCGAATAATCAGCGTGCACCTATAAAGTACACAGGAAAAATTACTCATTGGCCAAAAACCAATGAAGTCACGCTAGAGGGCGCCAGTAATACAATATCGGCCAAAATCGATTTAATCAGTGTTTATTTGACAATTGTCGACAGTTTTTGACGAATTCATAGCCACCTAGATTAATAAAGAAAAAGTTATTTTTTCGGTGCCGTGCTGATAAAAATTGACGATCGATGGTTTTGTGTACAGAATGTCATCCTGATTGAAAATATCACACAAATAATGTAAGGTGCCATTAAAAATTTTAATAATGGACGTTATTTCCGGAAAAACCAGAAGTCATATTAGCCTCAAGAGTATCCCAAAGAATGGTATTTTTTGTCTATTAACTCTTTCTCAAATTTCATTCGTCCAGCTTTATAAACAAAAAAAATAAACTGTAGTACCTATGCCGTGGGTCACCCTGTATAGGAACTTACCGTTTACTCTTATTAAACCACATTTTCTTATTTCAAGTATTCGTTTTTTACCGTGTAACTATCTAACATTTAAAATTTTAGCGATGTTGTTACTTCCGGAAAAACCGGAAGTAACGAAGTAAAGAATATCCCATAAAAATGGCATTTATTTATCTATTAGGACTTTTAAATATTTCATTTGGCCAGCTTCATAAATAAAAACAACAAACGGGCGTACCTACCTATGGCGTTGGTCACCCGGTATGTTATTTGGTATCAATGTCGACTGTCGTGTGGAGCATAAACATTTCGATGGTGTCCGCTGGTAAACAGCGGCGACGCGGCATGGTGCTCGGAGTGAGCAGCAGCGGGCGTAAGCATGTTGAACCCGATGTGGGTCAACTTTCTCTTCGAGAAGTGAAACTGCCATTTGATTTTTTCGCACACAATTCAGGTGAATAACCTGCGAACGGTATTGTATTTGCGTGCGGCGTTGCGTAACGAGTGTTGCCCTCGCTCCTGCCTGCTGCCCGTGGTGTCCTTCCTCCTATTCTGCAACTCCTTGCGACATCAGGACTAACGGCCACCACCAATGTTAAGGTACTCGTGGACCGTTGCACAGGCTGGCGACGCTCTACCGTTGTTCAGCGGGACGTATTGTTGCTTCAAAGCTCCAACATTCAACAGAAAGAGCCGAACCATACCGACCAGTCACGCTCCTACGTTCACTTTCGATTTGGTAATGATCTTCAAAACGAAATAGTCATAATATTATTATATAAAACCAACATTTGAGGAGCAGACTTTCTGCATGCATGTTCTCTAAAATACAAAATTTTCACAAACAGAGCAAAACTGTTACTAAGTTTGTGGTCAAATTTATCGAGAATGTTGACAAAAATTGTAACTCAAATCATGTAATTATTGCGTCCAAATGCCAAAAATCTGCTATTGATATTTTCCAAAATAAACGCAAAAAATTGTTGGACAAACTGCATTTAGTTTGTCAGTCTGGAACAAACTGTATTTTGTTTTGTTGATGGGGTGTTAAAATAACTATAACAGGTTAATAATATGGTGACATACAGGCGGGATGTAAATTTTAAATAACTGAAAAATTACAGCCACAACCTGGATTCGAACCAGGGACCTTTGCGTTTCTAGCACAATGCTCTCCCATCTGAGGCCCTACTGAGGCCTATGACATTTGTTAGATATAATTTGTCTAAATCCAGGAAACGAAGTAGTGGTTACTACCAAACACTAACCTATCTTGACGTACACCTATCAAATGTCATCTACTAACCTATAATAATGTCATATTATTAACCTATAATGTTACTTTGACAAAGTATGTCGTTAAACATTTTCATTTATAACTATAACTAAATAATTAGAAAGAAAAATAATACTTTATCTTACACACAGAAAATTTTGTTTAATTCAAATAAATAATATGCATTGCCTAACATATCTGGTGTTTCAATAGAGGCTAAATTTGTTTAAAATATTTGTTTGGTACAAAGAACGTGTATTTGTGTCAAAAAACTTTATTTAGTTCAAATAGTTATGATTGTGTTAAGTGAAAGAATTAAATTTTTTTTTAAATTAACGAACTGTTGGTTGAGTTGAAATGCGATATTTTAAGGTTGCGATAAATGGTTCTTCGATTAAAGAAATTATTAGTTTGTCGAAGGAATTAATGTGGGCCTTTTATAAACAGGAACTTTTCGGAGAGTACAGTAGACTGTACCAACACAATACTGTCTTTGGCCAGTCACCACAAATTCATTGGACATAATCCTGATGACACAAGATTGTAGGTCACCTTTCATAGATTGTTGCGCCACCTTTGGTTAAAAATGTCAAATTTTAGGCAAAATGCATATAAGACCCGCTCGGAAGAAAGGAGTCTTACTGCTAAAATCAAGTTTTCGAGAAATACGCGTCTAGAGTACAGCGCTGCCCGGCGCTAAATAATAGTATGGAGACATGTGTTTGAAGACTCACACCTCTGAAACTACTTATCAAAACCAAATAAAATAAAGTGTGATATATTATTCCGTAATGAAACAACTAAGTATTCGTATCTTGTGGTAAATATTTATTCTTGGTAACCAAGAATAAATATTTACGAGAAGATACGAATAGTTGTTTCCTTACGGAATATATCTACACTTGTAAGAAATTTTGAGAACCACTCCACAAGTGATATATTAGTTAATCGTTTCTATATGTAGTGTATAACTATCAAAATTTTCTACGGTTCGGTTTAAAGATGAGCGCGACAAAAGTGTAAAGAGGTACCCGATTTCTGCAGTTTTAACTGTTTTAAATTAGCACTCGCCTTTCCAATTTTTTTTTCTTCTAAACCTCTTACTGCAAAAATGTCAGATCATGACGGAGTAAAATTTGGAATCTTGTCTATTGATTAGCATTTATGTTTTCTTATGTTCTTATGTACTCGTTATACTGGTTGTAAACAAGTTTGTAAAAATCGAGTTCGATTTTTCACGTCTCATGTTGAAGTTTAAACCTAAGAACAGACAGTTTTGATAGTTATATATACACGTTATATAGAAATGTTTCAGGAGTATTACGCAGTTCATTTGATTTTTTCCGTTATGTCATTTCAGAGTTAAGAGCATCTTTGAGGTGTGTTTGAGTATGTTTTAGGGCACAAATTCACGTTGCAAATCAAGTCAAGTGCTCTGACTGCACATGTTCCGCGGCTATTTATGCTCTACAAAATTATAAGATTTCTGCAAAGTGAAACCTTCAAAACTTCAAAATTTATAATTTAGTAGTATATCATCTATTATTGTTTTGAGAAAGGTATCTTAGTATTACGACTTGTCACTGTGTGACGATTTCGCCATTTATATTTCTATGTTTCGTTACTGCAGTTGCATACTATAATATCGGTGGTATTAAACAGTGAAAAGTGAACAAACCCGAAAAACGCAGGCCATTTCTGAAAAGTTTATGAATGTTCACAATTGTTGTTGATTTTAGTTTTAGCCATTTCAAAAATAAACATTGTAAAAATGAGTTTGTATGGTTCTCGAGCTACTGGAGAATCAATAAATATCAATAAAAAGTGTTTAAAAACATATGTTGTATTTTGAATAGGTACTACGGTTACTGATAATAGTTACAAATAGGTTTAAAGTGTATTTGTTTTTCAATATCATATTAATTAGTATACATAATTTTGAATTAAAAACAAGTTATTATTGCTTATTCCAGTCATACATATGTAGTCTAAAACTTACCACAATAATATTTCGTTGGTAATATGGCGTAGTGCTCGAAAACAATTTTTTTTTTACATAAGAGTGTATTTTTCTGTGCAGCATTTACAACGTTATTCGACGTTGTTTAGGTGTCTCAGGAAACAAATTAAAATTAAATTCGATGCCTAAGCTATGAACCGAATGATTTTTCTGCGTTTCGCAAACTTGAAAGCTTTTTCTAGAGTATAATGTTTTCAACTGTATATCACAAACGCACATGTCTGTTTGAAAATATTTTAATAAGTCGAATTCTTATTGATATTGTGCAGTTGATAAATTATTCATGCGAATTTTACTTTAAATAAGGAAAATGAAATTACACATCACACCATGTGACAGCGATGTACGCAAACAGTACCTTTTAATATTGATTCCTCCCGCGAAAATATAGTCTTGTGGAATCTTCTATCTTACTTCGCCAAATTTTGTCCGATTGATGTCGGATAAATTGCATGTTAAAGAATAAGATTCCAGCATTCCGAATCTGTCAAAACCCCAATGTTTCTGTATAAATAGTGTGTGTGCGGCAAAGAAACCCATGATAATCCATACATTATCAAATCTGGTATACAAACCAAAAAATATCTCATCGCCATCTATCCATTCAATGTAGGAAAACTTTGCCTTCTATGTTGAGATACATCATTTTTGGAGATGATAAGGAGATGATGACTACACTTACAGAGGCGCGTTATCCCATGGGCAAAATGGGCATTTGCCCAGGGCCCCCAATAACAGGGGTGCCCCCAAAGCAGTATTTTGGAAACTCTTCCGTAATAGACTACCACACCATTCCAGTCCTTATTAACATTGCAAGCAGATTTAGGCTCCTCTCAGCGAGGCCCCAACTAATCATTAACTCATTTATTACCGTCTCAAGAATAGTGAATTTTATATTAGCGCTCCTGCCGGTTGGGTACCAAAATCAATCTTTTATAAACTACAAATTAATTCGGTATTTAATAAATTACCGTATTAAGAATATTAAATTGAACTTTAGAGTAGTCTTGCCTATGGGGCCCTAAAGAGAGTGGAGGAAGTTTTAGCAGTTAAACTCATGTTTTTCTTGCAATAAAAGAAACTACATCTAATACTGAACGAGACTAATGAGAAACCCTTGACTGTTAGAAGAGAAAAACTAGATTTTCAGTCGCCACTTTTCCTTTTATAATAAAAAGGATATGGTTCTTCCTGTTCAGTTAATTTTATTTACGTAGTTACATGTTTCACCCCTTAGGGCATCTTCAGACTACACTGGAAATATAAATAAACAATAGAGATGAAACACATACAATAAAAACTACTTACAGTCAAATCAAAACTTCAAAGTTTTTGAGGACCAGATATTGACACGTTACTTGCTTCGTTCATAGCAGAAGGCATTCGGAATAATTGTATTTTTTATGATATGTAATCGGAATCTTAGGTAATTTTAGAAAAAGAAATAGGAAATTACATTTTATTAAAAGTAACATCTCAAAAAGAACTATAAAAGTGCACCACAAATTTAATAAGTACATATTCAGAGGACATATACAGGGTGAGTCACTAGAGTCGCGGTGGTAGATATAGCAATTATCTTTAGAGATGGAAAAAAATATTTAATACAAAAGTTGTTTGGCATATCATTTTCTACAACGTAAAATTATTTTCATTTATACTGGATGTTGCATTTAGGCGTAGCAGAGAATAAATTAACTTTTTTAAATGGAATGCCCTGTATATTATAACATATTATGATTGCGAAGAAAATTGTCTTACTAATTGTATCAGGTGATATTGACGTAAAGCTAATAGTTTCTGCAATATTCAATTTTTTATTAACAAAATGGCCGTTGCAGGCCTTTTCCGAAAACTACGTAATAGCGTCATTTTTGCAGATATTTTCTTACAACTTTGTCAGAAAATAACCAATACTAATAGGGAGGTGATAGTGCCCAAAGAAATTTGATGCGCTATACAGGGTGTTCCTAGCACCTAATCAATTTTGATATTTTTCAAATGGCTTTTTCTTGAGTTTTTTAAATGGAACGCCCTGTATATTATTTGCTGGTTGCATTTCCCATTAAGTTGCCTTTAATTTATATTAAGTGTGGCATATACATATTTGTACCCGTTTTCGTGATATTTGGAATTTAAAGAAAATGTGTAATAAAGTATACCAATACAGTGCTTTAATATTACACCTTGCATAACATGGTTCTTTTTTAATGATTTTTTTTTGTAAAGAGAACATAGAAAGGAAAAAATACTTTTGTTGAATTAAAAAACTGACAGAATTGCTCAAAATAAATTGAAAAGTACATGGAATTGCCATTTAGTTACTCAATATGAAAAATTAATATAATTTGAGACAACTAAAAATTAAATAAAAACAAATAATTAAGAGAAACCACAACTAATAACATTTATTAAACTATTTTTTAAACTTGATAAGCATTAGCATAAAACTAGTAAAAAACTATAACAATTAAAGATAAAACAACAAGTAGTTATTGATTTGGTAGGTGTTCAAAATGCCCTCCATTTTGTCTTCTACAAGCATTAATCCGATGGGTAAAAGATCTCGAAGTATTTCTTAACATCTCTCTCTTATTTTCTCTGATGTCAGCAAAAACATTCCTTATTCTAATCTTCATATCGTCTTGTGTGGTAGGTGGTGTCTGGTATACTAATTCCTTAACATGACCCCACAAAAAAAAATCCAACTTATTTAGATCAGGAGATTTTGGCGGCCATAACGTAGGGCATCCTCTTCCAATCCATTTGTTGGGGTATTGGTTGTTCAAAAATTGTCTTACGTTCAGACTAAAGTGGGGTGGGGCTCCGTCGTGATGGAAAATTAAGTTTTGGCGAATATTAAGCGGCAAATCATCTAAATATTCATGTAGATGGTTGTTAAGAAAATGTAAGTACCTTTGACCATTTACGGAACCCTCAAAAAAGTAAGGCCCTAGCAAATTGGTACCTACTATTCCACCCCATACATTGAGTGACCATCTATGTTGATGGTCCAAAGGCCTGATAACGCGAGGATTTTCTGTTGCATAAAAATGGAAGTTATGTTGGTTAACATACGCATTTTTATGAAACGTAGCTTCATCAGTAAAAAGAACAAAGTCAAAAAAATTTGCTTCTTGTTGAATTTTAGCAGCTGCCCAATTACAAAAATTTAATCTCTTTTCTAAATCGCTTCGCTCAATTCCTGTACATGTTGCACATGATATGGATGATACTTGTGTCGCCGTATTATTCTGGACACAGATGATTGGGTTATTTCTTGATTTCTTATTTGTCTAGTGGTTGAGTATGGATTTTCTACCACACTAGCAACTACCAGAAATTCATTCTCTTCATGTGTCGCCGCTTTTTTTCTTTTTTTGTAAGTAATAGTACCTGTTGATTCAAAACGTTCCCGAACTCTATTAATTGTTCTTGCATCGGGATGCCGTCTTTCGGGATATCGCTGAGCGTAAATTCTTGAGGCCAGTAGAGCGTTTTTGCCGGCTTCTCCATAGATGTAAATAATATTTATCAGTTCCTCTTTAGTATAATTAAAATTCATCGTTAACAGAGATTACAAATGTTGGTTAGCTATATTAAGTCTGTTGACAGCAATAACTACACGTCTGTTATTTGTTTTTGTTTCCATGACAACGAGGTTAAGTAAATCTAAGCTAACTTAAAATATTAGCGTAACTCTGCTATTTAAATGTAGCTTTATAAAAAATAGCATTTTTAACTTTACCAACATTTATAATTTATTTATATTATAACAAAATACATGAAAAAAACTAACTCAATTATACAGGGTGTAATATTAAAGCACTGTATTGGTATACTTTATTACACATTTTCTTTAAATTCCAAATATCACGAAAAGGGGTACAAATATGTATATGCCACACTTAATATAAATTAAAGACAACTTAATGGGAAATGCAACCAGCAAATAATATATAGGGCGTTCCATTTAAAAAACTCAAGAAAAAGCCATTTGAAAAATATCAAAATTGATTAGGTGCTAGGAACACCCTGTATAGCGCATCAAATTTCGTTGGGCACTATCACCTCCCTATTAGTATTGGTTATTTTCTGACAAAGTTGTAAGAAAATATCTGCAAAAATGACGCTATTACGTAGTTTTCGGAAAAGGCCTGCAACGGCCATTTTTTTAATAAAAAATTGAATATTGCAGAAACTATTAGCTTTACGTTAATATCACCTGATACAATTAGTAAGACAATTTTCTTCGCAATCATAATATGTTATAATATACAGGGCATTCCATTTAAAAAAGTTAATTCATTTTCTGCTACGCCTAAATGCAACACCCAGTATAAATGAAAATAATTTTACGTTGTAGAAAATGATATGCCAAACAACTTTTGTATTAAATATTTTTTCCATCTCTAGAGATAATTGCTATATCTACCACCGCGACTCTAGTGACTCACCCTATACGTAAGGAGCAAGTATACCCCACTAATGAAAATTTTTGTTAGTGTTTAGAGAAAAACTATTTGCAATGGAAACTAACCACAGGTGATATAGGACGTAAAAAAACAGATGAAACAACCGGTAAAGTCAAGGGTGTCTTAGAAAAACCAATTTTTTTCTAAATCGCGGGTTCGAAATCACGTAAAAACGATAAATAATTCAAAGTAAGTTCATAGGTAAAAACCTTTCTATTTTTTTATGTTCTATTTTGGAAAGTCATTTTCATAAAATAATAATGCATACCAAAAAAAAAATAATGTCGTTATTCAATATTTTATTACTTTTATATACTTTCCAACATGCAATATTATATCAGAAAACCACTGTAAAATTTTCACATCTCCACAACGCGTATTAACGCTAGGATTCCGAACCTACGGTACACTTCCGGTAGACTACGTCGTTAACTGATAACATAACACACAAATGATTCATTAAAATTCGAAATTATGTATTGTAAACAATGGTTAATTCAAACACCACCTTTTATTCAAGCAGCGCACTAATAATATGCACCTACTATGCTGTGTCAATGTGCATTTGCAGTCCGTGCGTGTTTTTGTTTTCGTCCGTGCTAAATGGTTTGTAGACCCCGTGACGTAATAAAATGTTAGCGTCTTCCAATTTGTACGCGTCTCTCTACGTTTGCTATCAAAACTATCGGTGTATTGCTTTAAAAAATGTGATAAATGTGTGACATTCGGTATTAATGGTGTCCCGTTGACTTTTTGTTCGGTTTTCGCCGACTTTGAAGAGACAAATTGCCGGTTTAAGGTAAGATGTTTTTTTATTGCGTAATCGCTGTTGATCTTGCTGGAATGCTGGCGTTTTAAAGTCGTTTTAGGCTTGATTTTGTATGATGTATTGATGTAATTCTATTATTGAAACAAGAATATATGGATCGGTGTGTGGATGAACACTCAACAAAACTGATGTATATATTGATGATTGCGTATTTGAGAATGAACAACCGCAGTTTTTGAAATATTTAAAATATTAAAACAATTTATTTGTAAGAATATCCTTTCTTTATTAAGAAAAATTTACTTGCTACGAATTTTGATATTTATATTGTTAAGCTATTTATTATTTATTTTGTAATTTTTAAGAATAAATAATCCGTTGTTACTGTAAATAATTATGTAGATGCTTATATTAAATGTTGTTGCAAAAAGGTTAATACCTTACCTATTATTTATGATTTTTGTTAATTGTTTTGTTTGTTATCAGTATTATTAGTATGTATATATTATTTTTGTATAAAAAAAAGTAATTCTTCTTAATTCAACATTGTATATGGGGGCCCCCAAATTCAAAATTGCCCAGGGCCCCATGATGGCATAACGCGGCGCTGCTACACATCATAAGAAATTCAAGAACGTATCTCGTTTTCGTTGATTTCGAGGTTAAGTTTATCTTTATGCAGACATTCTATCTTGTAATTTAGTTTTGTATTTTTTTTCGTTATCAGTGTTGATTACATTAAATCGATTAACCTAATCCCTTAGCACGTTTTTGTTATTTTTATGAAGGTATTTCATAATCTAAAAGAGTTAGTTATAGTGGGGTGCTCTCTTCTTAGTTTAAAACATTTATAACCGCGAAATGGAATGGGGTACTTGACCGCTATGATGATTTCGAAAACTAAAATCCGAATCATTGTGGGAACTACACTCTACGAAAGAACAATTGAAACTCTCTTTATCGGAATAGCTGGGACCGTGTCTTAGAACTGGTCCACGAGATCGTTTCGAGCGATGGTCTGGTAGAGCGAGTGAAACTTACCATTGCCACGGCTGCCAGAGTTGCCGGTTAAATGTCTCGCTTACTCGTGCACCATTAAAATTTCACTTTCAAAAATAAAAACGGTTTCGTCATCGCCATTTCCTACTTTCACTTTGCGGTCTGCCCGAATGTAGGCCTCCTCTCATCGACGGTATCCGAGATTAACAGTTAGACTTGAGGAGGAAAAAGTCAAGAATCTGTTACATAAATCGCTCTCCACTCTATTAGAAAACGAGAAGGACCGGCTCTAATGATCGATTCTAGCTGTATTTATTGGCGTTACCGCGATTTGTTGCGCACATTGGACCCATTCTGACCGTTACCTCTTTCTTAGACAACTTGAAATGATAATTACTTACTTACATAACTAATGCCATCGGTGCAATTTGCAATTATTCCTGTAGAAAATTAATGAAGCTGGTTCAAAATGGGTTGTTAATGCGATACAACTAATCTAAACCATAAATCAAACATATTTTCCTAGCTGTTTACGATTTGGGTAAGTTGTACCAACCACCCCTTCGTTGGGGTTGTTTGACAGAACGGCAACTTGTCGGGTAGTACGGAAAAAAAGAACTAAATAATATAGAATTCGACAAGCGTGCGTTGTGCCAAACAACCCCCACGAAGGGGTTGTTGGTACAACGAAGCTAAACGATAAATCAAACATATTTTCCTAACTCTTTACGATTTGCATAAGTTGTACCAACCACTCCTTCGTGGGGGTTGTTTGGCACAACGGCAACTTATTAGGTATTACTTATTAGGTATTACAACTTATTATTAGGAAAAGAGAACTAAATAATATACAGGAGTCTCAACAGTGCGATCTCGGAAGATTGTGCCTCTGTTAATGAAGATATTTTAAAAGTGATTTCACTGATATATACAGAACGCCGAGGCGCAGATTTTATAATTATTAGCGTGTATACAGGATGTTCCATAAGGTAGTACCAACTCAAACTTATGTTTTTTTAAATGGAAAACCCTATATTTATTGGCATTTTTATGGAAAAACAGCAGTCTAAGAAAAATTGTATATCTCAATACCCAAAGCTGGGCAAAGTTAATCAGAAAGTTAACTTCGTTAATCATTAATCCGTTAACGAAAAAGTTAACTTCGTTAACCGATAGTCCGTTAATTTGTTACAAATGTACCGGAAGTTAACGTTAACCGTTAATCGTTAACTTTTTATAAAAAAGAAATAGGTTATGTTGAGTGCCGATCTACCGGTGAGTATGCAACCCAAATAACTGCGGACCTTTCTTGCGGTTGCATATGTAAAAATTGCCTTAGAAACTTTTCAAACTAGGTACAGTGGTAACTAAAAGAACTACATTGGGAGATACAAAGATGAAAAGATCAACTAAAGCTACTTTTATATCTAAGCAGTTCAACCCCGCACTTTTAACAATGCAGTTTTGAAAAATCGCATGCAATTTTATGACAATTTGTACACCATTTACATCTGTGCAACTTTAATAAATCGCATGGCTTGAACATCAGTGATTATTATTTTTTGACAATAGTTGCTTTGGCTTGGTAGCAAACATAACGTCCATGCTTTGCTATTAAATTATTGATTACGCTTTTCTTCCACACACAGTTTTTAAATCACAGCAAACAATAACAAATAACGAAATGCGGGATAGGTTATGTTTCGCGTCTATACATAGTGGTGTCACCAAATTTTCGTTTCAGACAAAAATTCCTAGATTGTTGCTATAAACGCACGCACTTACATATTTAGCACTGATCGAACTGATCCTAATTCCATGTAACTTGGTAAATTTAAAATGTTTCATAGAGTAAAACAAAAAAATCACATTGGACTTGTCGAATTTAATTGCGCGTATGAAATGCACAGAATGAAGTAAAGGGGGCTTAAGGGGGTTGGAGTTGAAACAACTAACAACGAAACAACTCGCGCGCATGTTTTATATACGGACGCCACGTCACACAAAGTAGTACGTCACAAATGTGAACAAAACCAAGTCCGAACTTGCACATAATGCCTATACAAGCATTTGAAATATTTATTGATGATATTTCCGATTTAACGGACTTGAATTAACGGATGATGAATGTAGCTGAAGTTAGTCAGTCCGTTAATGGTTTTGAAAGTTAACTTAAAAGTTAATTCGTTAACGAAAAATTTAACTTCGTTAATTAACGATTAACGGATTAACGCTTTTGTGCCCAGCTTTGTCAATACCAGTTTTTAATTTTATTGCGCACGCTTAGTATTATGAGAAGTAAGAAGCGTTCTACTAGCGTGGTTACCTACCATATCCAAATTGTGTACAGGTTGGTCATAATCTGCAACAAAATATAGCAAATATTTTTCGTAAGCAAGTAATTTTTTTTAAATGGAACACCATGTATCTAATTAATTTTTTGAATTCTACGCATCGTTCTGCACAAAAAGAGTACTAGCGCACACCAGTGCTAAAATAAACAATTGCAGAGATAACTAGTCTTCTTCATAAAAAAAAGAGATTGGTATATCAATAAGTGCTTCTACACCTGCATTAACCATTAAACCAGCTAAGTATTTACCTAAATTACTGTTTTCTCGCATGATATCATCTTTTCTTTAATAAATCAAAACATTTGATTACATGTGCAATTTAATATTATAATTTGAAATAAAATTTTATTATGCCCTGTAGGCTATAAGAAAACTGTGCTAAACAAGTTATTAAGGTATAAAGCTGATATAAAGTTGTTGTTAAAGAGCAGGTGTTGTTTTACTTATCTTAAAATAAAATCAATTCATAACTCAACTCAATATCAACCACTGTACCTACATTTATTTTTCCATAAAGATTACTTCTTAATATTGTTTTGCAAGAAATAGAAATTTATAACGGTAATTTTATGTAAATTTTTACGAAGAAGACAAGTTATTTCTGTAACGGTTTATTTTAGCACTAGTGTGTGCTAGTATTCTTTGTGCAGAAACCATTTTGATTGCATTTGCCAAGAACCCACACCATGTCAATTAGTTCCTCCTAAGAAGAGTTTGCCATATTTCCAAAAATTATGCAGATCTAACCTAACAATATCATCACCACTGATAAATACCTTAATAATTTGTTTAGCACAGTTTTTCATAGCCTACAGGGTATCAGTAAAATTTTATTTCAAATTATAATATTAAATTGCAGATCTGACCAAATGTTTTGATTTATTAAAAAAAAACATGAAATCATGCGAGAAAACAGCAATTTAGGTAAATACTTAGCTGGTTTATTGGTTAATGTAAGCGTAGAAGCATTTATTGATAGAAAAATCGTTTTTTTTTATGAAGATCACTAGTTATCTCAGCAATTGTTTGCTATATTTTGTTGCAGATTATGACAACCCTGTACACAATTTGAATATGGTAGGTAACCACGCTAATAGAACGCTTCTTACTCAAACATAATCTAAGCGTGCGCAATAAAATTAAAAACTGGTATTGAGATATACAATTTTTCTTAGATTGCTCTTTTTCCATAAAAATGCCAATAAATCAAAAAGTATGAAGTTTAGGGTAGGTAATGTTATTTTCATAGTCTTAAAATTTACGTTAGGTATATTATTTCTTTAAAGATAATACATAATTGGATTTGTGTATTTCGGAATCTGACATTCTATTCATTCGCTGCAAATTAATTCTTCGAATATAATAGTACAATAACACGGTGTTCGCCGTTCACCGAAATAACATCGGTTACTTTGTTCCAAAGATGTGCAATATAATAAACGCTTAATCATGCGCAATGTAACGCTAATTAAATGTAAACTGCACCTCCCAGCTATACTTTCCATATTGCAGTTTTAAATGCCAAATCTAAACGAAAATAATAAACTAATCGTATAGATACGGTACAATTGTTATGTCACAATGAATGTGCTAAATTCTTGAGCATTGAATTCAACTAATCAACATTTTTTCTTTTTGTTTTCAGGTAAGTAAACCAGTGGTTTTTCCTTGTGCAAAAAGTCTGGCCAAGGCAAAGTTGTAAGTACGTATGATAAAAATTATTGAAATAAACTGTTGTCCGTTTAAAATCGTATGCGTTATAGACTCGTTAGAGGTTTCACTTGGCGTCACGTCATTTCGTTATGTAGTGTTTCTTCAGCAGGATTATTGGTATTGTCAAAACACGTCATGAATTTTCAGTGAAAGTTGAGAAACATAAATTAAATAGCTTTTAAAAAGACAAATAATAATGAAGTTTTTATTTTTATAATCGATAAATTGTTGAGTAGATATCAGAAAATTTGACAGAATTGCAATTATTTAATTTGTCAAAAATACAATAATCAAAATTCAAAACTAAATGCTAAACTACCCTAGCCAAAATTGAGAAAGTTTTAACCGATGTTCGTATGTTTTGTTTCTGTAGAATCTGAATTGGAAGGAAGCAGGTCTAATTTTTGATTCTTTTGATTCTCCGAAGTAAGTTGTCTGACAGGGTGATCGTTTAGTTTCAAATACTGTTTAATATTTATGCCCCAGATGGAAATATCCCAATTGTTTTCGAAATTTTGACTAAGATCAGTAAACAAATGATTCTACACCATGTAAGATGTCATCCTCAGAAGGTTTTATCTGCGTACGTTGGTTCGTTTATGATAAAATTTCGATTAAAAGAGGTAAATTTTAAAATTCTTTGACCACCGTCGGAAATACCCTCTATATAGGCCGGCCACACACATTCAGTTTCGACTGACAGTTTGAACTTTTCAGTTCAACTGTACAGTTTAACCTCTACGTGTGTGGCGACTTCAGGTCAGCTGTACAGTTATCAGTTCAATTTATGCGTTAGCAGCCAGTGATGATAGATTTTATTGCCATGTACAGATCGGAAGTTTGTCTATGGCAAGTAAAGAGTCATGACTATCATGACAAATAATAAGAAGGTTCCTGCATATGAGAAATTAGCAAACAAATTGGACGAAGTTGAACCTGGTGCTAACAAGCAGTTTGTGATTAACATAATTAACAGTTTGAGATCTGCTTTTCGCAAGGAGCTTGCAGTTCTCATCTTTCTTCTTAATCAAAGGAGAAACCAGCGAAAGCAACTTTTGGTGCACTGTTTCTGACATGCGCAAATAATTGCGGAACTCTTTCGATAAGCTGCTGTCCGAAGATTGATTTCGTCTTTGGAACCACTTTTGCACCATTGTTGACGCTTGTTCGATTTTTAAATTTTTAGATTTTCAATTCTTTTGCAAAATTACCTGCTGCCTCGAATCCATTGTAAAAACTGAAGGATTGAACTGTAAGTGTGTGTGCTTCACAGTGTTCAGTTTCAACGGAACAGTTCAAACTTTCAGTTGAAACTGAACGTTTGTGGCCGGCTTAACAGCCGACTATGGCTTAGCAACGATGTCTCCTTTATGGTATTTTCTTTTGGTAAGGTTGTCGTCAGTGTTGTTTACTTGTTTGGAAGCCATTTAAACTTTAAACACATATCGCTGTCAAACAAACATCAAACAATTCTCATTTCGTTTCTTGACACACCACAAACTCTATAATGTTGTTTATACATCGCACCGCTCTCACGTAGTCTATAACCTTAGTAACATGTGGCTGTCATGAAAAAATGTAGTTAATAAATCTGTGTTAAAGTCAATCAAGCGGTTTGAGTATCATCTATTCATTACCTACGATTGCCAATAACGACATTTCAGTGGAGATATTTCTGTATGTTATCTTTTTCGTCCAGGTATATTCGGTAAATATTTTTAGAGGGTCGATACGTCTGGTATTCGTCTATAAAAAGACCGTACTACCCCCGTCGGCGGGGGCGGTGGCAGATCCGTAAAAGCAGACTATTCGCCGCCACGCCGGACTCCTGGAACTAACCGAGCCGTCCTTGGCCGTGGCTCTACTGCCTAATCAATACGCACACCACGCTGGTGCCTTAGTAGGCCATGCTGCACAAGGGTCGTTGTCCTACGCTCCGATGTCAAGGGCCTCCCCAGTTCTCCGCGTTTTCTTCCATCCCTTCTCTATCCTTTTTTCATTTTGTCTCCCATGGGCCCATACCGGTCTCTTTCTCTCTATCCTTCTCCAAGCGCTGATTACGATGCAAAAAGGAAATTTCTCAGCGTGGCTAAATTCAGAGTAGAGTTCCACCACGCGATATCCAGATTTAAGTTGTCGATATAAAGGGAAGGTTTTAGCTAATTATGTACACAGTACCTAATTAGCCATTGCCATGGTGGTGATTCAAAAGAAGACTGTGTTCTAAACCAAAATAAATTTGCTCTGAATCTTTCTTTTTATTTGGCGTTACTGAAGAGAGTTAACATGTTCGAAGACCATGATCGACAATATTAAACCAGTGGCGCGTTATCCTATGGACACAATGGGCATTTGCCCAGGGCGGCTCGCGTATAGGCACTGTGGAACTGCAGCACCCCCTATTATTTCCACTTAATAATATGGATAACATTTAATATAATGAGTCTTTTTTCCTTTAATTGTTTCTTAATCCTTAATGTCAGTAGCCATCCCCCAGTTTAAGAAAAAGATTCAAAAATCGTTGTATGGAACTGTGATCTGCACGGTTCCAGTAGGCGAGCTGTTTGGCTGTTCTGCGCATGCGCACACAACAGCGGCAAGCGAGGCAGCGGCCTGTTGGATACAGATACAGAGACTAGAGAGAACTGTTGTCCCCGCAATGCCGACCGTGCCGACCCTCGGCTGGTGGAAGGTAGTTTTACAAACTGCGGATGGCATATCAAAAGGCAATACGTATTTTACAACAATTGCAGTGCTTCCAATAGAGAAAAAATTCCTCAGTTTTCATCCAGAGACCAAGGATAAAATTATTGATATTTTCGCGCAAATTAGAACAAGAAGAATTACGCTTATCTTCACTTGTTTGTTTGCTACAATCTTGTAGCAATCGATACTTTACCTACTTCCCAATATCCAATCGAGTTGAAATTTTGCACGTGGACAGATTGCCGGTGACAATGCATAAAGGAATACAAAAATTGAAAAATTTTTGGAAATTTTGCCACAATTTTCGAAATATAACTTCTAATGCGTCTTTTTCATTAAGCGTTGTTTTTTAAAAAAGTTATTTTTTACATAGATTTATTACTACGCTTACTTTAACTTCACTTGTTTGTTTGTTATGTATAAATCTTGTAATCGATATTTTACCTACTTCCCATTGTCCAATCGAGTTCAATTTTTGCATGTACGATTTCTAGTGACAATGCATGAAACATTAAAAAAATATGGAACATTTTTAATTTTTCGTATACATATTTTGTTAATCCGTAGTTTATAGAAAATGTATTTTTTTTACATAAATTTATTAATGAATGTAACTAACAATTTATGTAAAGTAAATAAGAAATCCGTTTTTATTCCCTAAATTCTTTTACGATTTCATCAAGTGTCTGAATAAATTGTCTTTTTATACTTTTTTTTTCCTTTAACACAATATTTTTTAAAACAATGACAAAAACATTTCTGGAACAGCACCCCCACTAATATTAGCTACGAGCCGCCCCTGCCTAGAGGCAGTGTTAGCAGTTAAACTCATTGTTTGCCATAAAAAATATCTAATTTTGAGAAACTCTTGACAAAGTTGAAGAAGAAAAATACTGTATGAATACATTGATGATTTTCAATCGACTCTTTTTCTTTTGTTATGGAAATCTGTTCTGCAAAAATTAATTCTCCAAAAAAGTCTGTAAAATAAAAACTCGATCTTCAAAATGCTTACCTACAGTTTGTATAAAAAGTAATGACTAGTCAATATTTTTATTTCTATAAAGTCGACAAGGAAAAGATTCCAATAAATGTTATAGGAAATTGCTGAAGCTACAAATTTGAAATGCTTAGAAATGAATCAGATTATATATTCAAACGTGTTCTGTATTTATAGCTTAAATCATTTTCAAAAACATTTATTTTTGTTTCTTGTAACCTTCTCAGAGGTCGAGCTATTAACATGGTCAAAATCGTTTTAAAATTTGTAGTTGCTTTCCTTTGACATTTATCAATTTGTATCATTTAAACGACTGGACTTGGACTTTGGACAGAAAAAATATACAGGGTGCTATATTAAAAAAAAATGAATTTGGTCTGCTTCTTACAAATGCATATGCGTTAACTAACAATAAAGATTTTGAAACCGACAATGTCAGCAACAGAAAGAGGAAATTACAGTTTATTAAAAGAAACATCTCCAAAAGACTGTGAAAACTGCATTAAAAATTTAATAAGTACATATCCAGAGGACATAGATAGTGACGATGGCGTATTTAAGGATGAACTATCGCAGTGTTTGCAATATGCAAAATATTAAAAAAAAACACTGTTCAAGCCGGAATATATCTAGATTCCCTAATGTGAAAAATGATTTATATTTTTATTGTCAGTTTGTTAAGAATATCCATTTATGAATTAAGATAATATATTTTATTTGTTACGAATTTTGATTTTTAAATTATTAAGCTATTTATTTGTGGTTTTGTAATTCTTAAGAATATTCATTTGTTGGTTGATAACGATGTAGGTACGGAAACTTGTCCGGTATCACGAAAAAAGAGCCAAACAACCCACACGAAGGGGTTATTGGTACAACTAACCTAAGCAATAAATCAAACATATTTTGCAATATTTTTCCAATACTGATATCCTTTACTGGCCTACACTTGAATACATAGTTTATATTGCATTTCCGCAAAAAAGCAAGGTGACTAATAACATAAGAAACTTCTTAACCTTTTGATAAACATCTCGGAGATGGTAAAGTTTCAATTGCGTACTATTGTTTTTCTTATGTTCCTCATGATAGGTAACGATATGTGTTTTACGGTATGTTTTAAATGCTAATGTATTTGTAACATGAATATTATTGCTGATTTTCTATCTTATTACTATTTCCACGAATACAGCCAGCGACCTCAGAATCGGTGAACCAATAGAAAAACGTGCAAAAAGTTTTCCGTTGCTCAAATCTACAAATGGCAAATCTCTCATATAAAATAATACTATTGATTGACACTTGTTAATGAAAATTAGGCACAATTAGGCACGTAAATTCGTCGTTTATAATACCCAGTCTTAATTGGCTAAAGCCTATGAGATTTTTTGGTAAACTATACAAATACAATTCAACGAGAACGCTTCATTTCGTAGTCAAGTTGTTTTGATACTTTTACTTTTTACTCTCACCAAAATAATATAATTGGTTTCATGGAGATTTATTGCCATTTCCTTCTTTCACTTTTCAGCCATGAATGCAAAATTTGTACGTAGGTATCAAATCGTAATAATCGTTATTGATGTTTCTACACAAACGAAAGTACTTAAGATTCGACGGCAAATTTTATCGACAGAAATTAAATTAAATTATATTATGCGTATTTACGGAAATGTACCATGCGTTAGCGTAGCGTATTTTGTTTGAAAAACAACGCAGCAGTTCAGTGTTATTGTCCTTGCTTGTTCAAGGCGCAATAGACTCGATCCAATGTAATAAACATAAAAGAAAAAGATACACCGACATACGAGACCGAGATAGAAAACGATCAACATTCAAGATGTTGTAACAAGTTGTAATACACTGACTGACCAAAGGAATTAACGCAGCACTAAGCATTTGTTCTTAAAATCGATTTTAGGATCTGAACCCATCAGTTTAGGACATTAGGACACAACCACAGGCATGCATTTAGTCGCATAATAAAAATGAATTAGTTAAAGTTCGAAAAAATACGTGTTTTTTTGTGTAGGCTTATTTAGATGTTATTTGGCTTTATGGAGTTTAAATTGAATCGATCGGTTCGAAAACAGTATTGAACAAGTCCAAAAAGTGAGTTAAAAAAATTAACAAAATAATTTTGTCGGTGCAATATCTTAAAAACTATAGCAGTTAGCTATTTTGTGCCAACAGACAAAATATAAAGTAGTTCACAGCGAATTAAATGTATTACATACTTTATTTATATTTACATTAAAAGCAGAGCTATGATTAAAACAATCATCATGGACATGTACTGTTTTTGAACTCTACGGAAAAACAGCGTACCTTTTTAACAATATTTGTTTATTTAAAGCATTTAAATAATATTTTTATTATGATGTATGGTGTTTTTGGCGTTCTGATTCCAAATCCGTTGTCTTATTTTTTAAATTCAAAATGGCGGATTCAATGTGGCGACTAGACAATTTTATACTGTTTATGTAACTTATTTGCTGTCATATTTGAAGAACCTAGACTCCAAATCCAATGTCCAATTTTCAAAATTCAAAATGGCGGAATCAATATGGCGACCGAAAATGTAAAAAAAATCTTGCTTTTGCATGAAACTTATTTCCCGTCATATTTGTAGATTGATAATTAAAATGTGTTGTCAGATTTTCAAAATAAATTCAAAATGGCAGATTATACATGGTTAGTCAAAATTACCGGAACACCTTAGTAATTCTTCAACCGTAAAGAATATCAAAGAAAAATTCAAACAAAAGTTTTTTTGGTTTTAAACAAGCTATCGTCTATATATATTTTCAATATACAGGATGTTCATTTTATTCCGGAAATTTGGTAAACTTTTCTTTTTATAATAGAACAGCCTGTATATTTTACATTTTTTAATTCTAAGATTAATTCTAATAATTTTTTAAGAATCATTTTTTTAATAAATTCATCGTCTTTGAGTTATGAGCAATTAATCGATCATTAACAGATAAAAAATAAAAAAATAAAGAAAAAAATAACTATAAATTAATTATTCAAGCTGCCATATTTAAAGAAATGTGTATGTATGTGCGAAAATATTCTTAATTTCAAGTCCAAGAGTTTTTATTAATTGCTTATAACTAAAAATGATAGTATTGTATTTAAAAAAATGATTTCTACAAAAGAAGAGTTCCTAGAATTAGAAAATGTATAAATATACACGGTGTGCTATCAGTTACCAAATTTCCAGAATAAACAATTAGTTTGTTTAAATCCAAAAAAATTGATTTTTTTTTCAGTTGGAGAATTATTTAGGTATTTAGGTAATTTCGTCTGTTTTTGATTAATTGCTCATAACTCAAAAATAATGCATTTTATAAAAAAAATCATACAAAAGATTCTTACAATTAATCTTAGAATTAAAAAATGTAAAATTATACAAATTATATATATATGTTCTATTTGAAAAAGGAAAGGTTACCAGATATCCAGAATAAAATGAACATCCTGTATATTAAAAATATATTTAAACGATAGATTGTTTAAAGCATACAACTTTTAATTGAAAAAATTTTTGAAATTATTTACGGTTCGAAAATTCTTTAGGTGTTCCGGTAATTTTGACTGACCCTATATACCTATGGCGATATGATAGAGTATGATGTAGAGTTTGATGATTATATACATAATAGTATTAAATTTCTTCTTCTACGGCGGTGGACGGTCCGGAAGTCACGTGGTAGTAAAAGACTAAATTTTCACCAGTTACATACTTGAGGACTTTTTTTAGTATTATCTATCTTTTTGATATTAATATTCATATTGATTACTTCGGCGTACCTCAACAACGATTTGAATGAAAATTACGAAGTTGGCGAATGTTCACGACTGATATATCAGTAGAAACTGAGTAGAAACGCGTTGCATGTGGGAGCAAAAAAGCACTGTTCTGGACTTGTTTATTTCGCCCAAGCATCCTCTTTAGCATCCTCTCTATTCGATAGAATAAACCATAGTGAACATTTTGGCTATTTCAGTTAAAAATGGCCAATTTTGGACTTGTACTGTTTTCGCAGTCGGTGATTCAATTATGTTTGCTTCTTAATGATTTAATAGTATTCTGTAAACGCTTTACTGGTTACCAATGACATTGCATTCGTTTGTGCAATCTCTCTAGTTCAGAGCAGATACAATCTCGAAATCGACGAAATTTATATCCGAACGTTTACATCACGTTTACATGCTCGGTACGTCAAAAACTTTGATCAATCGCGATGACATAACATAAGAGACGTTCTCTTTTGCAGGCCGATGCAAACAAAACAAACGCAACATAGAAAAGGCGGTCTACTGTCCGCGATCTCGACTCTTGTGTTGTGCGATTACGTAAAGTACGTTGATATTTACCTGCGGATAGGGAAAAATGTATCAGCGGTGTTTGCCCTGACGCGAACGAATTTTCTACATAATATCGAAGCGAGCGGTGCATATGCATCTAAGATTTCCTGTAATGCCATAATTAACGCCACGATTGAAAAGCATGCGTATTACATCACAACCGGTGAGCCGTTTCCTATATATACAACGTGTTTCAGAATGTTTGCAACGTATGGGACACTTGATTTTGATTGATTTTTCACAAAATTATAATATGAATAAATTTGGCGGTTTGTTCGAAACCAAAAATGCTAAATTAGTGTTTGAATTCGTAAAAATTAGTAACAAGGTGGATTTTTTAACAATATCTACAGCGTATATTTCGTTTTAGGGCAGAGCAACTTTGTTAAACAATAAAAACCCCATATGCAGACAGGTTAAGAGGGGCGTTTAAGCTTGTAAGATCGGCGTCGGCATTGAGTCTGTAGTGCGCCCAGGATGTGGTTCCATCTAACGGTGAACCGTTGTACTGAAGTTATTGTGTATAAACAAACATACTTACTTCATTTGTTCAGCCGATTTCTGCCCTTAGCCAATAGGCAGCTACTGTAGTTGTTGTCAACTGTTAGTTATTATTGATCTGATCTGTTAGTACTCTTCTCCTGCGTCTCGGTCTGGTGACTTTATTACAGAAACCTTCTTTACAGAGTTCCGCGGTGACAGTTCGTAGTAATTCGACACAATTGCATAAAAAGCAGATCAACTTGACAACGGCTGGGTCAATTTTAAAGAGTTATGTCTTAAAATGTCACCCATAAATTAGCTCCTGTTCCAGGATTATTGCTATTGGCTTAATCACCAAGAAAGTATATTAAATCAACCAGTATATAGTGGCTTTTCTCTAATTAAGTTCATGATTAAAGCAAGCGCGGTTGAATTTTATATTTATCCCGGAACAATGCCCCATGCTTACACATTCCACCAGTACCTTACTTTTACACATCAGTGCAATAGTTTCGGCTCCAATGTGCTTTTTATGCGCCCGTGTTTTGCATGTAACTGGTATATGGATGAACGCCCCTCGAATTTTCGTTACATTTTTAACTATATTTATGTGGTCTTAATGACTATGTAAACTGTTTTTAAATTAATATTTCCTTCTGAAGATATCTGGCTATTGATTTATAAAGAAAATTGATACTAACTATTTAATTTATAATATTTTTTATAACTTTAACAATTGCACCTTATTAGGACACTAAGCGTATATTTTGATCCGAAGTCAGACACTTCAGTGAACGTAATTCAAACAGTGGTCCTAAATCAGACATTTGTGGTACATTATTCCGAAAAATAAAAACATTTAAGTAAATATTAGGTGTTTTAGATATGAAATGGTAAACATTTATGTTTTACTACAATTTTCAAAGACACAAAGTATAAAATTAGTGTTTAGTCTTCTTCAGTCTGCCCTCTCTACATCATTAATTTTTGTTGCATCTCGGATTTTTAGTGCTTTCTTGTCCTTGATGTAGCTTTTTAAGCTGTTCCTTTTATCGCTCTCTGATATTCTTTTGTGTTTCTTTCTTTTTAATTAACAAATATTCTCTCAAAGCATCCGAAATAGTTACAGGACACCATATAAATTACCGTAATTAATGGTAATTTACGGTTTTTTAATTACCGTAACTTACGGCTTAAGTTGCCAAAGATATTTTACCGTCAGCATATATTACCGTTGGTAATTTACCGTCAGCATAATATATTACCGTTGGTAATTTACCGATATTTATAATAATTTCAAAGGCCTGAAATGATTACCTGTTAAAGAATACCTTATTTTGTTTCATTATTATTTATTACTTTTGTGCCTGGCACCACAAACAATTATCATTTTTTAACCCGGATATTTTTAACACCTGTATATTTTTATACTCTTGGTCGTTATCAAAGCCCCTTTACACTCCTCAATTCACCTGCCGAATGATATTTGGTAAAATATAGCACATCTTTTTGGAGTGAATGAACAGAGAGTGGAAAGGGGGAGATCGATGGAGTGGAGCCAATAACGCAAAAATAAATCAGAAGCCAATTGCATACTATGAAATTCACGATTTAAGGAATGTTCCGGTGATCCGGATAAAAAAAATCTGATGTGGCCAGGCACATGACTTTATCATACGATATATAAAATTAATAGTTTAGCTGCATGAGATTCTATTTGATCGAGATCGGCTATGTCTGCATTAAAATAAAACTAGTAGAACTAGACAGATATCTCTATAACTAGACAAAGCTGCGTTCGGATGTTGTACTCCGTTGACACCGGGTACACCGTCCAAATGACACTTACGTGTTATTGGGTGTAAAAAGTGTAACGGTGTTCAATATCCGAACGCAGCCTATATTGACAGTAGTATTTTCAAAACATTAGCGTTTGACACTAGCTACTGTCATTAGAATCAAAAAATCTGACATATCCTGGCTACTACTTTTAATGCAGTACGACCGATCTCGATGAAATAGAATTTGCTCATGCAGCTAAACTATAAATTCTACCAAAAAATGTCATATACATAAATTATAGAAAACTTCCTCTCCTATAATTTATTATTTAAATTTAACTATTTTGACGACATTACACAAATAGGGGCTCATTTGCAAATCTTCGAAAAATGCTAAGAGTAAACCATCAGTTCCTTTGGACCCTATTCAACAGAAAGCTTTTCAGCTCTAAGTTTGGTTATGAAACTTCTAAATATGAAGTTTCGCCCCGATACCTTTAGTAGTTTTTCCGGAATCGTCGCCACAAAAACGGGAACACACACACACACACACACACACACACACACACACACACACACACACACACACACACACACACACACACACATACACACACATACACACACACACACACACACATACACGACATTTTTTTGTACCTTGGTCAAAAATGTTCAGGGGACCCAAAAAGACATATTTCCGCTAAAATCTCAATTTTTTTTTTGGCACGATTACAATATTTTACATACTGCGTATGATAAAGTATGATCATTGTTTGTGAAACCAAGCGTCGTTGTTTTGTGAGTGGGTAATGAATTAAGGTATTTTCTACTATAATTATACTGTTAGACTGCCCTTTTATAAATTGCTGATATAAATACTATTTCGCTTGTAGTTCTTGTTTTCATTGTAATAATCAACTACTACTATCAAATCAGGAAAAGCATCAGGGATTGGTGATTATCTACAAAATAATGACTTTAAAGGTTGCACCCTACATTTTGATTGACATAATTTACTGTCATCGGTAATTTATCATTTTGAATTGGTAATTACCAGGTAATTTAAGAAAATATAATATACCATTTTAAATTTTTAATTACGTGGTAATTTAATATTTGGAATTAATAAATTTAATGTAAGCTGTAATTTACTGTAAAAATTAATTACAGAAATGTAACATCCCTAGAGATAGCTAGTTATCTACAGAATAACGGCTTTTATTGAACAAATATTTTTATTAACATAAGTAGCAATCATAAATTACTGTGATCAGTTTACCGTCGGTTTAATTTACTATTTTGAATTTTTAATCACCCGGTAATTTAGACGTGCGTTAATTTACCATTTTGAATTTTTAATTACCCGGTAATTCAAGCCAACGTAATTTATCATTTTTAGTTTTTTATTACGTGGTAATTTAATATTTGAAATTAATAATTTTAATTTCAACGGTAATTTACGAAAAAAAAATAATTACCGTAATTTAACATCCATGTTTGAATTAGAGGCTATTTATGTCCGTAATTCCCACCATAGTGTCATCGCAAACGATGCAAAATATGTTATTTTTTTGTGTAAAGAAAGCAATAGAGCCACATGTATTATTTCTGCACACAATACATGCACACAATACCGACACCCCTAAATTTGTAAATAATAGTGGTTAAAGGGGCAATATAAAAGAAAATATAAAGCAATTCGCATTGCAGTTACCTATAAGGAAAAAATCAACAAGCATAACACTCAATTATCAAGATCAGTCGGATGTCCTAAATCATAGTTCAATATTGTAGATTTCTTAGTTAACCAACTTAACAGAAATATGTAGGAATTTAGGAAAGTGTCTGAATTTCGGACGTATATCTTCTTACATCCATAGCCTCAGAATTTACGATGTGAACGCACAGATTTCATATCTCCTTCTGTAAATAGTAAATACACATTCCCAAACAGATATTTCAAGTGGGGGGGTCTAGAAGCTACATTATATTGCACCTTTGTGCTATCATGTGTCCCAAATACAACCAGCCACGTGTAAAAACTTCCAGCTGTGGCACGCGGAGTCCCCAAGTTCAAGGAACGCAAACCCCTGGAAAAAAAGGCACAATAAAATTGCCGAAATTCAATAGCGAAGGGAACTTGGGAACTTGAGGAATCACGTGGTTCCTGCGCGCAGGCGACTACAGCCAGTGGCGGACTGAGTTCAAAAATATTGGTTGCCAAGAAGCTAAGGGGGCCCACCATTTTTTGTTTATGCTGCCGATATATAGATACAGGTGTCCCACTTTTTTTCCCCGAAAATTATTTTTAGAAAGCAAATGTCATTCTGAATAAATTTTTTATAAGGACTTATTTGTTTTCTCAATTCCTTGAGAAATTCAGCCGTTTAAATACACCCACTACACATAACAACCATAGAAAGTAAATAAAGTTAAATAAAAATATTTAAAACAAAATCAACATAAGTTGAATAAGTAAATGAACAAAAAAATTTATATGAAGCTGTTTATTAATTTTTTTTCTATAAAACAAATATCATTTTGAGTAAAAAGTATCATACTTATTGGTTTTCTCAATTGCTTAAGAAGTTGGCGCCGGTTAAAATACGGTTTTGTTAATAACTCAAACGGTTGTAACTTTGACATAAATTGAAAAAATAATAAGTCCATATGAAACGTTTTACTCACTATCTCATTTACTATACGGAAGAAAAATTGCGGGGAAAAAATTAAAAATGAAAGAGTTACAAAGAAAAACTTGCAAAAATATTATGAATAAGATCGATAAATCAGCTTTCCTAAAATGTCTAACTCGGTGGTCTATTGTCACCAGCTAAAAAGTTATTAAGCATCTAATGTGACACTTGTAACTTATGCACAATATTCATAAATTAATATTAAATATCCAGATTGTTCGACGAAATTCAACAATCTCTCAATTAGAATAATTCATCTTTTCATGCAGCAGCTTTTAGTAATAGCATTCTGCAATTTTGATTTATACAAACGTATAACTTGTGAAATTTATTTTCTTAAAAAAATTAGTAATTTATATATCACTCTAAAATTGTTTAAATAATATTTATCAATGACATTAAATTGTTCATGGTGGTCCAACGCTTTGAAAAACTAGACCGCCTGATTTAATCGAGTTTGATTTGTTATACCTGTAGACATATTGAGGAAGAAATTTATGGGAATATTACAACTACTATAGCGTACATGAAGAATAGTAATAAGTAATAGTAATAAGGAGGCGTCAAAATATTTTTGTGGAAACCATGGAAAATGTAATATTTCCACCGAGAATGTGAAGCAAGACAGACGCATTGACCTGACAGGGTTGATATGTGCACTCTTTACAATCGTACTGAAATAATAATTATTTATTCAGTTTACAATTATCCATTTATTTAATTATTTATACTTATGAGAGTACAGAAATGTTAGGATTTCTGAAGAACACCACATTGCTACCAAAGCACTGCTTGTTTTTGTTATCAGTAGTAACTGGAACATCCCCATAAACTTATTCCTTAACATGTCCCGAAATAAATAAATTAAACTGGCGATTTAGCTGGCTAAGGCGTTAGACCACTACAACCAACCCCAAGGATCTATTAAAATTCTTTAAATAGTTTAGAACATTACGTAAATAAATACAAATTTTAAATAAGTTTCGACTGGTACTCATAAAACTAATTCTTGGATGATCATAAATTGCTCATTTGTGTGTAGCAGTTTGCAATGACTAATTTTGCTGCAGAAGAATCATTACATTTGTGCGATTGCTGAATTTCGTCGTGGCAACTAAATATGTTATATTAATTTATGAAATCTTTTTGGATGCGCATAAATGTTAAATTAGATGGTTAATAACTTTTTAGGTGTTGACGATAGACCTACCGAGTTAGACATTTTAGGAAAGTTGATTTATCGATCTTTCGAAGTATGTCAAGATATACAGGATGTTCCATTTAAAATGCTTGTTATTTAACATTTAGCAAATCTCAAGTTAGTCCGGATAAGTCATATTAGAATTTAATTTATTTAGCAAATGAAAATAACTGTAAAAAATGCGATACTTTTACTATCCAAAATGAGTGCTTTTATTTCTCTATTCTTGTTAGTTACCTTAGAATAATTTTGAAAATGCTCATTTTTGACAATCCTTTCACAATATCTCAGGAACAGTTGATAATAGCCTAACACAAGTTGAAGTCAAAACAATTAGGCTAAAAATCTTCATCAAAAATTGCAATAATATACCTAGTGTTCCATTTAAACAAACATAAGTTTGTTGGTACGTTGTTGTGGGACACCTGTAAACATGAAAATATTTTCTGGCTGTAGGGCGAATGATTATCTATAACTTTTATAACAGCCTGTACATCAATTTTATGATATCTTCAAAAGTGAAAAAGATATATTACTTTTTATATCATTGAGCAACACAAAAATGCGCAACTTTGTTTCTAATTTTATTTGCTATTTTTTTTAATTTACATATTTTATACTATAAATAAGTTTAATTTTATTTTTATTGCATGTATAAAAGAACATTCTGTATAAGTGATTCATATATTCATATTCATAAATAAATTTTATTTTATTTTTATTGCATGTATAAAAGAACATTCTGTATAAGTGATTCATTTTGTACCCAAGTAAAATTTTATTTATTTGATTTATTTTGGTCCCTTTCATATGTTCAGCAAATATTCCACAATGTTTTCCTGCATATCAATAATCCGATTTAAGTTTTAATTTTGTACATCATACCATCGACTTTTTTATTTTAAATTTTTCTTGGTAAAAACTACCACGTCATGCCATAACAATTCTGTACTTTGTGATTTGTGTGTATTGGTATTTCAATTTCGGATGAATAATATTTTTGCCAGAACCCGGTCAACCAATTTAAAAAAAAACTTGTTTTTTATGAAAGATAAACGTCCAGTAAAAAGTTTCAAGTTCAAATAGTAATACATTTTAACATGTTTTCTTGACAAGGGCCTTTTGGAGAATTTTTATTGTTTCCCAAAGTGGGTTTCTTAAAACTCACCATGCAATTTTCTTATTGGTTCTTATTTATTGCCAAACAAAAATAAATTGTTAAGGCGGTCTCGTGCAAGTTTCAGTATAAATAAATATATTATTAATATTTTCAACATATTGTCTTAAGGGGGGCCCACTGAAGGGTGGGCCCACTTGCCATCGGGCAACCTGGCACCACCTGGCCAGTCCGCCACTGACTACAGCAATGCAACCCACATACTGACGATCGGCTGAAAGAGCCCGAAAGGCTAACCGGCCGGCGTGTTCCGTTTTATTTAGCGCAGAGTGAGGACGGAGTTATGCGGAAGCGTTCCATGGCAGAAGAGGAATACACGAACGCTCCTGCCGGTAAAGAAGCGCGGCACATGCGGCTAGTGCCTCGCAATATAGAGTAAACGGGCCGCGAATGTCAACGACCTCGTGTTGCCTGGATACGCCGACGCCCCCATATTGTAAATATAGAACACACTTGATGCGCCTCTGGATTTGGACCGCCGCGCCGCGCCGCGCGCGTCTAGCATGCAACTGTTGTTTAACCGACCAAATTTTCGAAATAAACCTAATTTCTTCCAGAATGTGGCTTATTCGCCAAAACAAACGCGACTCACCCCCTCGTGAATGAAACTTGAATCACTCACCGCATAAAAACAACAATTATTGTTGTTTTCCTCAATGTAATTTATATTTCAGTGAGGCGTCGTCATCATTCCCCAAGATAAACCTTTATAAATCGAATGTGTTGAAAATTGGTAAATCAATTTCAAAACACATGCGAGTGTGCTCAAAACAGTGTACACTGCTCAAAAAAATTAGGGGAGCACTTTTTTCGAAACCTGTAACTTTTTAAATTATTGTTCTAGGCAAATCAAATTTGGTATACATCAACGGCATATATGACAGTGGGGTTTTCCGTGGTGAGGTTTAATACAGTGTATGCCCTCCACGAGTACGAATCACTTCCTCACACCTGCTTGGCATGCTTCGCACTGGTCTGCGAAGAGATTCTTATGGTATGATTTCGCATTCGTCAATCAGAGCTTGCGTGAGTTCCTGTCTGATAAGTGGTGGATTTGGACGCTTGCGAACACGTCGGTCAAGCTGATCCCACACGTGTTCAATAGGATTCAGGTCAAGACTTCACGTTCGTCAGGAATTCACTTTCTTGTAAAAAGTTTCTGGTGATGCCGGTGGTATGTGGCTTTACATTGTCCTGCATTAGGATGAAATTCAACAAGATCAGTTCTGTTATCTATACTGATTCCAGCCCAAACCATCACAGATCCACGATCAAATCTACCCACTTTCCGTATAGTAGCGGCTGCGTAGCGTTCACCAGGACGTCTATATACACGTACTCGACCGTCGCAACGAGTTAAACGAAATCTGGACTCATCTGTAAACAGGACGGACTTGCCAATCTCTGTGATCCAGAGCAAACCTCATTAGCGCTGCTTTGTGATGCTGGCGTTGCGTAAGGCGTCGTGCGCGGACAGGTCTTCTTTGTTTCAAATTCTCTTCTTGTAATCTGTTTCTAACAGTTTGATCAGAAATTTCTATTCTATGTGCTCGTCGTAGGTCGTTTAGGAGGTCTCGTGCTGTGGCAGTACGCTGACGTACAGACGAAAGGACAAGAAATCGGTCTTGATTTGGAGTACTTTTTCGATTTCAACCTCCTCTAACATATTGGCCAGTCTCCCAAATCGATTCCATAAATACTGAATAACAGAGGAGGAAACTTGAAGGTCCCTGCTAACATGTCGAATAGAGTGGCCATGCTGAATAAGGGCGACACCACGAGCAACTTGCACTTCACTAAGATGCCTCATTTTACTTCTAATGATGTTTCTAATCAACGAAAATTGACGGCTGCATTAATTTGTCATGTTTACTAGGCTTGTATACGTGAATTCAAAGCATACTTGACATTTTTTCCATTTTGTTTTGTTTTATGCAAAAATAATACATGCCCTTAAAGCATACCAAATTTGGTTTGCCTAGAACTATTATTTAAAAGTTATACGCTTCAAAAAAAGTGTTCCTCTATTTGTTTTTTAGCAGTGTATGAAAATAAATATTTAGGACACTAGGATAACAGGCTTTAGCTCCCTTGGCGCCCTCGGGCAAAGTGTTTCTGAGCGCCCTTTTCAAAATTACAAAATGTAAATATTTTATTGTCAGTACAAAAAAAAACACAAGGGTTCAGAGAATTGAAAAAACATGTTTTACAAACACTACAAACAATATTTGAAACTAATTTTATTAATGTTCGAAGTTAACTTTTCTAGCCTTTTTATCGGCGAAATATTTAATAAGAGCAGAAAAAGAATTTAACGATCTGATCTTTAATTGACAGATTTCCTAATCTCGAAAATCTGCTTTGAGACATTGTAGATCTTATTAGTTGAAGTTTTGAAAAACTTCTTTATCGAATACATTCGACAGTGTTGTCAGTAATATTCGCAAAGCATCCATACATTTGGATATAAATTTTGGAGTAATTTTATCTCTAACTTTTTTCAATTTTTAACAATTTCAGATTTTCAACCCATCGTAGGTTTAATTTGAAGATTTCTTTCTAGTAGATTGTCCATATTATACAAAAAACAGGCTTCAAAATACCTACTCATCTAATTAATTGTTCAAATCTTTCTTTTATTGACATTATAGGGAGTTGAAGAATTCGACTCTTACTTCTTTTCAGGGCAAACGATAGGCTCGTTCTTATAAATTTTATCAAACTGACGTTTCACGTGTTTAATCTTTGAAGACGTGAGTGGATGAAGGTGTTATGTTACAAAATCAAACTAGGCAAAAATTAGTTTTTCTTAAGGATTTTGTTTAGTTTCAATCCATCTAAGCAATTATATGATCTTTGATAGCTTCGAACCATCTCAAACATATAATTGCTTAGTTGGATTGAAACTGAAAATCCTCACTGGATGCAGGAAGCCGACAACCAATATCTACAGAAGCTGAATGTATGGGCAAGACTTGTGGGTGACAGAATTACAGGACAATACTTTTTTTGAAAATAATTTTATAGGTGAAAGATACACTTTCAATAGTTTGAACTACTACTGTGTTAGCATAATTATTTCCGGATGAAAGCAACCCTAACTTACCAGTTGATTATGGTATTGAATGCGCCTCCACCATTTATATTGTTAACATTATCTCCTCTTAAAATGCCATCACTCAAAGATTGTTAAAGAAAAACTTGATGCAATATCCTGGAAATCTAATATATAAACACTAGATTTGGTATTTCAAAATGTACCCACACCAGTTTGTTGTTTTATGTTTAGCTAGAAATGTTATTTTCAGTTAAGCAACAAGTCTTTCTTACAGATCTTCTTGTGACGAGTATTTTCTGTGCACGTCCGATATTGCTTATCAAAATAAGAGCAATCTTCTGTACATACAAGCATAGAGGCTTAGTAAACATTTACAAGGTCCTTCAGTATTTGCGCTATCAATATTGATAAAAATATTGTTGTTAGCCTTGCCCATTTATTTTTTTAGCTGTGCGTTATGTCGATTTCCTTAAACACGCCAATCTGTCCTTAACCTCTGTTTCGAAATAGTCGCGTCAATTCTGATATAATAATATTGCATGAATAGTTTACTGTGTGAATTAAAGAAGTATACTGAAATATAGGCTTATTCCGAAAGATTCTGGAAATTTGATCCTTTTTTTCCTATGCATATTAATAATTCTGCCATTGCATTGCAGCCGTTTTTAAAGTGCAAGTTCAAACAGCATCGGAAATTATAAAAATACCGTGGTATTGGTGTCACAAGTTCTATAAATACTGTCGACGAACGGCGCGAATAAACACAACGCAACGCGCCTGTATTGAGGGATTTAAATCCTCATAGTCGAGCTAGAGACCACTGTGCCACTGTGGTCTGTGGATTAACTTCATGATTCACGCTTTGGTCTGCTATTTGACATGTGTTCATTAGCTAACTGCATCTGCTTAAAACGACCATGACAAACGGTGATGTAAAATTAAGCTATCCTTTTCTGTTACTGGCCATGGCTGCAGCGGAAATATGTTTGCTTGCGTCAAAGGGAAATGGTAGAGCACTGGTCAGACACAGTTCTTATGGTCATTTTCTACTTCTATTTAATTCAGACTCTGTCAGACATTTTGGATTTTCCATTTTCCAAAAATTATGACGCAAAACAAAATGAAAAAAATGTCAAGTATGCTTTAAATTCACGTATGAAAGCCTACTAAAGATGACAAATGAATTCAGTTGTCAATTTTCGTTGATTAGGATAGGAACGTCATTAGAAGTAAAATGAGGCATCTTAGTGAAGTGCACGTTGCTCGTGCTGTCGCCCTTATTCAGCATGGCCACTCTATTCGACATGCAGGGACCTTCGACTTTCCCCTTCTGTTATTCAGCGTTTATGGTATCGGTTTCGAGAGACTGGCCAATATGTTAGAAGCGCTGGACAAAGTCGAAATCGAAAAACTACTCAAAATCAAGACCGATTTCTTGTCCTTTCCTCTCTACGTCAGCGTACTGTCACAGCACGAGACCTCCTAAACGACCTAACACGAGCTCATGGAATACAAATTTCTGATCAAACTGTTAGAACCAGATTAAAAGAACCGAATTTGAAACCAAGAAGAGCTGTCCGCGCACCACGCCTTACGCAGCATCACAAAGCAGGGCGAATGAGGTTTGCTCTGGATCACAGAGATTGACAACTTCGTCGAGTACGTGTACATATAGACGTCCTGGTGAACGCTACGCAGCTGCTACTATACAGGAAGTGGCCGGATTTGGTCGTGGATCTGTGATGGTTTGGGCTGGAATCAGTATAGACAACAGAACTGATTTTGTTGTGGTTCCTGGTAGACTAAATGTCATGAATTACATCGAATACATCTTGGAGGACCAGGTGGTGCCAGCTGCATATGGCGTCGGTCAAAATTTCATCCTAATGCAGGACAATGCAAAGCTACATACCGCCGGCATCACCAGAAACTTTTTACAGGAACATGGTCAGGTCATGGAATGGCCGGCGTTAAGTGACCTGAATCATATTGAACACGTGCGGGATCAGCTAGACCGACGTGTACGCAAGCGCCCTAATCCACCACTAACCATACAGGAACAGACACAAGCCCTGATTGAGGAATGGGAAAGGATACCCCAAGAATCACTTCGTAGACTAGTGAGCATGCCACGCAGGTGTGAGGAAGTGATTCGTGCTCGGGGAGGGCATACACTGTATTAAACCTCACCAATCCATAGAAAACCCGACTATCATCGATACTATGACAGTCATTTCCATTTTGTTTTGCGTTATTAATTAACATTTTTAAGTGTAACTTAGAAGTAACTAAGAGTTGTAACATTTTTTTTATAATATTCTTTAGTTAAATATATGCTGTTGAAGTATACCACATTTCATTTGCCTAGAACTATTATTTTAAAAGTTACAGGTTTCGAAAAAAAAATTTTTGAGCAATGTATTGAGTAGTTTAATTAGTTGTTTTTGTACTGACTATAGAAAACTTAATTTATTTCATATTTTTGATTATATTTTGATAATTATTCTTAAGTAATGGAGTCGTAATGCTGTTTCCATGATAGCTGCACTACTAGCTGACGTTATTTAGCTATCTGTACGAACGGGAAGTCAACTTGAGTAAATGAGTAAGGTTCGACAATAAGAAAAAGTGTCCATATTGAATCAGTAAGTTCATTGTTTTAAGGTTGGACAATAAGCGCGATCACACGCATGACCGGGTGCGTCCGGCGCGCCGCGTGGCTGTGACCTAAAAAGAGAGTCGCTGGAAACAGCTGTTGATGGATGTGAAATATTGCACGGTGATACATTTGGCTCCGTCCGAAAAGGTTGTAGAAATTTCGTCGTCGGGCCTCGATTTTTTACAAGTTCATTATCCCGAATTAACATTACACTTTCTACTCTTTGGCAATCTGTAGCGTTCACGGTCAGGCGGGTCGTGGGTTTACCATTACCATGGCGTGTTGTTGGCACAGACGAGATTTCTAAAATGTGCCTACAACCAGCACCCAACAATACCACGTATTTGTTATTGTTGGCCAATGCTTTTTTTCAGAATATCTTTTGTAGTGTGTTGTATTAATTTGACTATCTTCCAATTCTATTACCTTATGTGTACAAAACTGCGAATCATATGGATACACATGAGATAATAGTAAAATGGATTTTTGGGGAAATTTGTGTGAATGCGATAGAATCTCCACCCGTCAGAAATTTTAAATTCTTATAAAGAATTTAGAACTCGTTTTCAAATGTGTGCTGAATTGGGAGGTTATTGGTTTGAATAGTTGATTTGTTCCCTTTTATATAAATTTGCTTTTTTTTCAGAATATATTTTGTAGTGTTTTGTATTAATTTGACTATCTTCCAATTCTATTACCTTATGTACAAAACTGTGAATCATGTGGATACACATGAGATAATAGTCTCACCACAGTCTACAGTCAAGAAATGATAATGTTGGTCCATTAAACGTATAGTAGGTTCATTTGGGGACACACTGTGTATATATATATATATATATATATATAGATATTTTTTTTATTATTCTTATATGGCGTCATAGAGGAGTTCAAGAAAAACGGAATGATATAAGCCTAGAGTCAGCTGTCCAGAAAAGGTGTTTTTTCCATGATCTGATATCATATGGCTTATTTTGTAAACCATATGATATATTGCGGAAATCAGAACAGCTACAATTAAAGTCTTAGTCTTCTTTTTTCTGAATATCTCAAAATGTCAAAAACTAAGGACAAGTTCGTGGATGAGCAAAATCGGTTAACTATATTTTTTTCTCAAATTCACACAACTGCCGTAAGTTTGGAACAGTTGATCTGATAAAAGCTTATCTCTTAAAAAGAAAGGCCAAGTTCGTGAATGGGCAAAATCGGTTAACTCAATTACTTTTTTTCAAATACTACGCCAAAAGTATTTTACGGTGGGGCTATTTTAATTTCGACCCGGCTGAAGATAATTTTCTTACTAGTTTTATTTATAACGCTGGACAAATGGAATTTTGAGAAGTGCTAATATATTAAAAATACATGTTTTGAGGTTAGTATTACTTCCGGTTTTTCCGGAAATTACGTCATCATTGAAATATGTATGATGTTTTCAATCAGGATACCATTCTGGACACCAAAACAAATCGACGTCAATTTTTATCGCCAAGGCAACGAGAAAATAACTTTTTTGTTTATTAATCAAGGCGGCTATGAATTGGTAAAAATAGTCAAAATTTCTCAAATAAATACTAACTAAATCGATCTTGGCCGATAATGTATTACAGTAGAGCGTCGATAATCCGAACCTCAGTAATCCGAACGTTCGCTAATCCGAACGTTAAAAAAAAAAATAATAAAATAAATCACTGAGTAAATCACTTAGCTGCAATATTTAATAATCCGAATTACTTTCGGTCCCAATTAGTTAAATAAATAATAAATGAATAATAAATAAATCATAAATCATAATAAATCATAATAAAGTCATAAATATCCTTTAGATATCCCTTTGATATCTCTTCGATATCCATCGATTTTGACTTTTTGACATTCCTTTTAGTTTAAGAAGAGCGGAATCGAATAAATCATAATAAATCATAAACATGTCATAAATAAATCGTTTAGATATCCCTTTGATATCCCTTCGATATCTCTTCGATATCCCGTCGATGTCTCTTCGATTTTTACTTTTTGACATTCCTATAGTTTAAGAAGAGCGGAATCGAATGGTGTTGGTTTTATTAAGATTGAACTTCTATCCAATACTCGTAGTTTCTAGTATTTAGCTGCAATATTTGATAATCCGAACAATTTGATAATCCGAATCACCTTCGGTCTCAATTAGTTCGGATTATCGACGCTCTACTGTACTTATCTTATTTATTTTTTTAGAGTTAAGTTGTTGGTTTTCGAGCAGCCAAATGCCAAATTTAGCTTTGTTCTGACTGGGCGAAAAATTTTTCTGGTTTCTTTTTCAGCGATTTTGGGGCCCCGTGGGGTTAACTTTTTCCAGGGTGCGGTGCGGAGCGCACCTACCGTACCCCGTTACCACGCCACTGGTGTGTGTTTATTCAATTAAAACAAATATAAGTAAATTACGGACTATTTGCTTAGTCTTGTTGACAAAGCAGATAAATATGCCAAATCATAAGTAAGAAAAGCGCAGCAACTGTGCAAAATATTCACTTGACGCCGCTTATTTTCTATAGGTATACTGCATTTCTAGGTCATGGCTTCGTTGGTATTCAATGAACCGCTTTTCGGTGCAACAATCGTTAGTACATTTTGAAAATATTTTGTGCCAAAAACAACTTCTCGCTCGCCAATTATAGGAACTTATAAATCATTAATAATACATTTTGTGGTTGCGTCCACAATTACAATAATAGAAGTAAAGTTATGGATGATGTAGACGTTTGTAGCATACCGTTTGTAGCACATACAGACAGTATTAAAAGGTATGACCAAAACTTCGAAGAAGAGCGTTACAAATTGTAATTAGTAAATCGCTAGAACTTACAAAGTAAATCAAATTAATCCATTTAGACCACGATTTAGGCGGATTTTGAATGCCGGCGATGATGCCAATCGTTTGGATTTCTGTCTTGAGACTCTTGAGATTGGTAATAAAATATTACACAACCGACAGTTTCTAAATTTATTGTATTTTTGGATAAAAGCACCCTTTTATCAAATGAAATTGTTCCTTCACAGAATTGTCGTTAGTGGAGTGATGTAAATCGACATTTTACACTCTCTAGACAAAGCAAAAGTAAGAAATACGTATTTGGATATGTTACAAAATTATTTTGATGAACAACTTGATGAGGCTTTAAGGCTTCCGTCTCAAAATACCGAACTCTAGCGAACTTCTCCCCAAAGCTTCGAAATAAAAAACCACCAGATGTAGATGGCGCTACTATAAACATGTCTGTTTATATTTCGTATTTATTACATTTGACGTATGATAACCTAAAGAAATCAATGTATTACTTTCTATTTGTACAAATATTCAAACTGGACTGTGTTTGAGTTTTCTTGTCGATGATATAGTACTTTCACAATCGTCGCTATTGTAAACATGGTTGCCAACTTATTACAAACACGCGCAACAACACTCCAGAGTGCAAGTCTAGAGAAGTTCAGGAGAAAATAACTTGTGCACTTATAGTTAACACTTAATTATAATTTATAATGTCATCGACGAAACTGCCATCGAATAGCATTTCTATATTTGCTGTCCACACCAAAATTTGCATAAATAATTTTTATAAACATTGAAGTTCCTTTCCGATGGTAGTTGCATAAGGACCTTCGGCATCGAATGGTAGCGAGCATTTCACGATTGGCACAATAATTATGGCGTGGGTTATTTTCGCGTTTTGGGGGTCGGTGACGGGAGCCTTAAATTGTATACGGTCAATGTACTTTCAGCAAGATGGTTGCTCAGCTCACCATTCAAACATTGTGACCGAATGGTTAAATTTACAATTTCCCCAAAAATGGATTTTTGGGGAAATGTTTAATGAATGCGATAGAATCTCCACCCCAGCCAGAAATTTTAAATTCTTATAAAGAATTTAGAACTCGTTTTCAATTGTATGCTGAATTAGGAGGTGATTGGTTTGAATAGTTGATTTGTTCACTTTTATATAAATTAGCTTTTTTTCAGAATATATTTTGTAGTGTTTTGTATTAATTTGACTATCTTCCAATTCTATTACCTTATGTACAAAACTGCGAATCATGTGGATACACATGAGATAATAGTAAAATGGATTTTTGGGGAAATTTGTGTGAATGCGATAGAATCTCCACCCCAGTCAGAAATTTTAAATTCTTATAATGAATTTAGAACTCGTTTTCAAATATGTGCTGAATTGGGAGGTGATTGGTTTGAATAGTTGATTTGTTCACTTTTATATAAATTTGCTTTTTTTCAGAATATATTTTGTAGTGTTTTGTATTAATTTGACTATCTTCCAATTCTATTACCTTATGTACAAAACTGCGAATCATGTGGATACACATGAGATAATAGTAAAATGGATTTTTGGGGAAATTTGTGTGAATGCGATAGAATCTCCACCCCAGTCAGAAATTTTAAATTCTTATAATGAATTTAGAACTCGTTTTCAAATATGTGCTGAATTGGGAGGTGATTGGTTTGAATAGTTGATTTGTTCACTTTTATATAAATTTGCTTTTTTCAGAATATATTTTATAGTGTTTTGTATTAATTTGACTACCTTACAATTCTATTACTTTATGTACAAAACTGTGAATCATGTGGATACACATGAGATAATAGTCTCACCACAGTCTACAGTCATGAAATGATAATGTTGGTCCATTAAACGTATAGTAGGTTCATCTAGGGACACACTGTGTACACTGTGTATAAAATATATAGATATTTTATTTATTATAATTATTTATTACTTAGGTATATAGCGTGTTATTACATAAATATACATATAAATATTTAACTTAATTATTTAGTCCTATTTTTATTTGATTTGTACCTACGTATCTTTTCGATACTGAAACATCAAAAGACATGGTTTCTATGGTTATATAATTCCAAAAGTGGATGACATATAGTCGTCAATTTTCTTTAGCTACATGAAGACAACTTATAGATAGCAAATATCATCAAAATACAAGGTGGTGAGGTAACGTAGATACACTATCGGTTGTGTGTATAGCAGTAAAATATTCATGTACATTTTCAAACTGAAATGAAGTCGATTGTTATCGTGTCCTATTTAAAACATCCTGCCGTTTGAGTTTATCGACCCATATACCAGGCAGAATTGTTTATTTTCCATTATGCAAGGAAACTAGAGTGCACGCAAAATAACTGTACCGCTTCCTGCTTTCTGAATTTCGTTTGTTCAAAAGCGAAATTTGGCCCGAAAAAATATCCGGTCTTCTGGTCTAACTGAGCATTACAATTACCAACGATTTGTGCTAAACTAGTACCTTGTCGTTGAATTCGGTGCTTGGATTTGGAAATTATGCAATTTCACCACTCTATTTCAACGGTTATAATTAATTATTGCGGAAGCTATGATCAAATTTAATTACCTATATATTATATTGACTTTATTTCGTTGTTTTATTCTCAATACCTTGTTACACCGGTCAGTAACTGTCGGATAGAAATGCAATTATTAAATTACATAATAGCGATATTTACTGTACTGCAACGGTTGATTTTTATACTGCAAATCATTTCCTGATAGGCACAATTGAAACACAAAACTGGAAAATACAAACTGAGTTAATTTATACATCAAACTAAGAAAAGAAACATGTTCAAATATTGATTAAATGTTGTTAAAAATGTAAGTAAGTATTGTAAATGAACAATTACCTAACATGAAATAGAAAACTATTTTGTTATTGGTGTAATAGCAAAGCACACATAGTTGAATAATTTACTACAAAATGGCCGAACACGGAATATGCTGTGTTGTGTACGTATACAAAATGGCGCCAATACTGGATTTGTTTATAATAATTCTTGTTAATCGTTGTGACTATACAAAATAGAAAATCCCACCGTAGTCTTAAAGTTTTTGATGTATTAAATCATTTTACTACTCCAACGGCTCCCATTTCTTTCCCTAACAAACCTTCATATCGATTAGCTTGCATTCTTATCTTATCACAGTTATCAGAACGAAAACTGCAATCGGAGATAAATCAAATATCGTGTTATTTGCGCACAGTTTCGCTACATCTTCATGGTGACTTACAGTATTCTCAGAACTGCTGTGATAATGATTTTTAGGAAGTAAATAAATTCGTCATACCAGATTCGTTGCCTTTTTTCAATGCCATACACCACGAATTACATAGAGATACGATGAAGGTTGAACGATATAACAAAATATTTTGCTAATTTGTGATTTGGCTTGAGAAAACATAAACATGCATATTATAGTATAAAGTCCTCCTTCAGATTTATTTATCTTGTATGGTTTACTTTTTTGGTAACTTGTCTTCGTCTAGAAAGTGCAATATGTGGATTTACATCACTCCGGTAATGACAATGCTGTGAAGAAACATTGTCATTTGTTGAAGAGATGGTTTCACCCGCAAATACAATAAATTTATGATAATTTCGGTTATTTAATAATTCATTACCAATCTCAAGACAGAAATCAAAACGTTTGGCTTCATCGCCAGCATCCAAAGTCTGTCTAAATCGTGGTCTAAACGGATTAATTTTATTTTCTTTGTAAGTTCCGGGCATATGCGACTTACTTATTTTAATTTGTAACGCTCAGTTTCTTGTTCTGCTTCTCCATGGAATGAATACAGAACCCTTTTCCAAAAATTTGTTCAAGTTCAAGGAAAGATATTTTTGTGTAGATGTCGTCCATGGCTCTCCGTCAACAATGTCTGGTCGCCAATAAAAGTTAAAAGTGATAGGAAAGATGTAACACTCGAAAAGTAAGAGAGGATGTTAAACTTTCACAAAAAATCATGGTGGTAAGGTAAGAGTGCAACATCGTTGACCGACCGTCGAGTATAGAAGAGTGTATATAGTAGGTAGGGGACTAGGCTGTCATGGAGATGGCCGAATGCCCCACTCGCGACGGGATTGCCTCCACACAACTGGCTGCTAACAATTGCAATCTTCTGCGTGTAGTTCGCGCCCTACTTCGTACCTGGGCGATACGTATAGCTGTATCTGTAGTACTACAACAACCGTTAGCGTGCTCGGTCGGCCGGTCGGTCATGCGGCGCTCTCACTTACCAACAACCGTCGTGAATATACGCACACTTGTTTCGTAATTAACCTGACCGAAGAGACTCGTATTTGGTGATTCTGTGCTTTATGTAGAGAATATAAACAGTGCATTTTCTAATTTCCTAATTTTCTTTTCTTAATGAAACGTCGAAATATGTGATGCTGCTTCGATAAACTCAAGTGCGATAAACTCGAAGGTGAAACTGATGGATAATTTTCTTCTAACCGTTGGATAAAGGCTACCGGCACGTCACGTCACAGGAAAACTGTTCCCCTCGAAGGGGAAATTGTCCGCAAGCACGGATCCCATGTCAGATGGATGGGTAGAAATGCCGTCCTTAGGTAGGACTTTGTTTTAAATTTTTGTATATACGGAAAAGAACGGAGCCTTCGCTGTTGCGACGATAGGTGGCGTTGCAGTTCCCGCACTTTGCAATCTGCATTTAGATGCTTCCGGATGTTGCGTCACTTGAACACCGAGGAATATCAAACAGTTGCTATCGGCTAAATATTTATTATACAGTTTACGTCTTTCTTTTGGATGAATGTTGGTGGTATTTGGTATCAACTCAGGGTGATCCTGAAACTGAAACTATAATTTCGAAGTATTATTTTTTTTAAATGGAGATATGACAATTACTCACATAACTACCAAGTTTCAGTAAAATATTTCAAACTTTTAGTGTTAATACACATACTTATAGAAAAGACGATTTTTCTTTATATTTGCTAACTGCCATATCTCGTTTCGATAGTATGGACTGTTGTGTTTGAAGGCTTATAACTCTAAAACTACTGATTGAAAATAAAAGTGTTTAAAAATTGAAATAAAGTGAGTCTTACTCGTGAATTATTTCTACATAGTAGTACAGTTGTATGACTATTAACATTATTTGCCTCTCTGTATAAACATGAGCGCGAGAGAAGTAAAAAAATTTACCCGATTATTGCATTTCTAAATTATCGCTTGTTGGTTGCATTTAGAGTCTCTTCTATTGATTGGCGTTTCTGTTTTCTTCAAGTTTTATGTAATAAAGGTGGTAAACAAGATTTTGATGGAAGCGGATATCTCAGTAACGAATATTAGCGGGACAACGCAGTTAGCACGCACATAATCCTTATTTACTGCGATATATATCACTTGAATTTCATAGCATTCCGACTATTAGTTAATTTTTAAGACCGAAATAAACATGAACAATATTTAGCGCAGATCGGCTTCCATCACGTGTGTTTGGAACGTTTTGACGTTTTGAGTGTAAATTCCGAAATCGGTCTGATCGTAATTAGTAAATGATCTTACTAGTACTGCCCCAGCTACGTTAAATTTACCGTTACGATTGACGTCGTACGCGCTGACGAAATTAATAACATACATATAAATCGCTTTAAAAAATTAGTTAAAAACTTCTATACGATTCTTTTTCTACAGCTGCATTAAATAAAATATAACGATTGTTTACGTGCAGTTATCGTGTTAATATTCGCTACTGAGATATCTGCTTCCATTAAAATCGTGTTTACAATCTTTATTACATAAAAATTGAAGAAAACAAAAACGCCAATCAATAGAAAAGAGTCTAAACGCACCCTGCACAAAAAAATATTTTTGTGGTAAGCAGTTTAGGAGAAAAAAATTGGAAAAACAAGCGTTAATTTACCAGCAAGAATTGCGTACATTTTTTTGTTTCTATCGCGCTCATGTTTACACCGAGAAGCAAATAATGTTGATAATCATACATATTATGTAGAAATGATTCAGGAGTATGACACACTTGATTTCATTATTTTCTGCACAGTAGTTTTAGTGTTATGGGCCTTAAAAGACAGGCGTCAATATATCAAAACGAGAGATGGCAGTTGGGGCGATTCTCCCATACGGGGATTCTCATATATTTCGATACAAACAGGTTCATGTCCCGATTCCGAATCAGCTTTCTTACACCATGTATCTACACTAAAGCTTGAGTAACGTTGTACCTTATTACCGACTAGAAACTTTTTAAACTTGAAATACCTTGATAAAACTAGAGAATAATTAAATGTAAATATTATTAGTAAACACCGGCTCTGATCTTGGGTTAATTTTAATTCACGTATGTTTGTTTTCTTCCACCAAACAAATGCATTTTATTCGCAAATAAATATTACTTTGCCTCTACTGAAACAACAGATTTGTTTGACTAAATAGTTTTCAATAGCCAATTATTTACTTCGTTTTAGGTCTTATATCTTCACTTTTAACAATACTATCTAATAGTTGTGTTATTCACCTATTTCAAAACAAAACATTCTATCCATTGAATGTTATTGACATTTTATACGTTGTAAACAAAATGATAGGTAAAGTATTCAAAAAATTTTAATTCGTTCTACCTGTTAGCTATCTGAATCAGATTTAAAAGAATTTCCAACCCTTACACAAGAGATAAAAACCACCTGGCATATACAATAACAAAACAAAAAAAAAGCAGTTGTTAATTGATATTTGTTTTCTGGTAGAGTCCAATACCTATCGCGTCTATTTCAGATTCTATTGTTTACTGTCCTTGCATTCAATATTTCGCAATTTTATTTCTTCTCGAGGTTTCTGGACTATATTTAGTCTCGAGTTTTCAGGCTTCAACAGACAGAGAATACCCGAGAAATAATTATTTTGTGCGATTACCGATTTTTTCTCGATTAGACCTACTAGAATTCTGTCATTGCGTAACTTAATATTAATGTATTATCATTCGTTTAAAAGCGAGACGCCACAAGTATCTGCAAATTTACGCGCAATTTTTATTATATGACTCTCTAAATTCACGCAAACAAAAATAATATTATCGCGGATTTTTCTCCACTTAATCTAGCTAGCTTGCCTCGTTGAACCGTCATATAGGTACATAGGATGCCTTTTTAATGGCATTCGTTGATAAAATAATAGTGGCCGATTTGATAGCGTAGCCGCGAAGACTGTTATAATTTATAAATAGAATTGTACTAGTCGACAATCGTCACAGTGCAGCAGTTAAAATTATTTTAATTTAACCTTGTGCCGTTTTACAATATTCCGACAATAGATTAGAAAAACAACACAGATATAGCATGTATGTACGTTATAACGGTGGAAGCAATGTTTTATTCTTGATAAGGCCACGGTTTAACCATTTTTGATTGTCGCATTATCGCCCATTATGGGTCGATATTGTTCTTCATATAGATAATTTTAATCAGTCATAATATTTGTTAAAATAGTGGTTAGACCCCAACTTTAAAATTTGAAAGGTCGTTCCCCATTTCTAGATTTATCGTTGTAAAGAGAACGATGATAATAATAATTAAGAAAAAAACAACAGACAAAAGTAGTTATGATGTACAAAATGTACTGAATATCGATCCGGAATTAGTTGAGGCTAGTGACCATAATAGCAAAATGTCTGCTACTGAATGCACTTCATATTATATAACAGAGTATTGCATACCCCACCCCTGTGAATCTTTTTCGAACGCATGTTTATTATGTATTTATATAACGCTTATTGAATAATTGAAATGCACTTCCAGGTTCAGATGTAACTGTATTTCACACACAAACTGTTGTTGGACCTAATCAGCTATGACGTTGATGACTTGTGAAATAATTGTTGTTTTTATAAGTAACAGATCATATTACCGTTTTGACAAATTTCGACAGATCAGAGGTGATACAATTCTAAGAAAAAATGTTTCATCAGTTTTTAAATATACTACCTATTTAATAAAAAAATTGCAATATCAATAAACAAAAACAAAACAACACTTGTCTTCACAACAAAAGTTTAGAAAATGATAGCGACCAAATTACAGCATTTGAATCGTCGCTGAATGTCATTTCGGAGTTCCAGGCTCTAATACAGATTGCGGACGCTATAGAATATTTAATTCCAACACTGTCCACGTCGGATCGCAAAAGGGCATCTGTATTGAGTTTATTTCCCCTAATAGTCCATTTTTCGTCTAATTTTACTGAAAAATAATGTCCTAATGAACAGAAAAAAAAAACGGTACGCCTTTAAGATGCGCAAATGATATTTTATACTTTTAAGATGACTTTTGCCTTTATATTGCTTATTTGGATACTTATTTATTTATTGTAAGGTAATCAGTCATTAAGTATCTGTTTTCGAAATAAAATTAAAATTGTTAATTGGAAAACTTGTCTTATATAAATTCAGCCCAGATATCAAATTTCAATGTTGTTTACTAATTTAGAAAATAAATTGCTTCCGGGTTATGTCGTGTGTCAAGATTCGTAAATGCTGACGTTTCGCTAACCATGTTTCTCGCTCCTTCAGAGCCTAACTGAATACTTGTATTCTAATGTTTCTAAATTTAATATTTTATTTATTTTGAACAAAGTAATATAACAAAACTCTTCATCAAACCTCAAACTCTCAAACCCTTTTCCAACGATTTTGCAAATGAGCCGCCATTTCTGTAATTTCGTCAAAATAGTTAAATAATAAATTAAAGTAGAGGAAATTTTGTATAATTTATGTCTATGATATTTTCGGGTAAAATTAATAGTTTAGCTGCATGATCAAATTCTATTTCATCGAGATCGCTCGTTCTGCATTCTAACTAGTTAGTCAGGATTTGACAGATATTTTGATTCCATTGACAGTATTGTCAAAACATCAGAGTTTGACACAGTTTGACACTGCTGTATTTTATGATAATGTTATGTATCTGGCCACATCAGATTTTTACTGGTCAGTGATGTGAAATTTGAAATAGAACATTCAAATTTGATGACAGTATAAAATTAATTCAAAATACCTTTTTCCTATGACATTTTTTTATCTAATCCCAAAAGAAAAACGGTAATTTACTCTTGTTCCAATATAACATTTTCGTGTTTTTCGACCATCCTGTATGCTAGATCAGACTATTTAAACTCATTATATGATTTATTATAGAATTATATATTATATATTTATATATTTATTGTTAGAAATTTCATCAAAATCCTAAGATGGTGACTTAAAATCACCGTGTTGGTTTGACAGGGAATTATTAGATAGCCTTAGGCTTTCTTTCCTATTTTATGCTATAATGTACAGTATAGTTTGTAGATTTTGTTCAACAATGCCATCGTTCGACAAGATTGAAACTGTATGAACACCGGCCACCGCAAATCATTACATTATTGCATTAACTTTAAGTTCAAGGACACTGAGTATGAATAATTATCGGTTTTTACCGTTGCAAATAGATCTTTATTACCGCTCTTGTTCATGCGAACAGATTAATTTGTATGTTGTGACGAAATGCACTCTTAGCCTACATAGAAGTTTATATCAAATAATTTTAGTAGGGGAGACAAGGGCACATTGGGACGGGTTTTGACATATAGTTACCGCATATAGTTGCCTTATTTTTCACAATAACTGGTAAGTAATGGCAATACTACTTAATATATATACATTTATCCAGGTATTTTTGGAATTATAATAACTTCTTTCTAATTTGCAGTTTGTCCCAATGTGCGCCGGCTCGGGCACATTGGGACAGGCATGGGGCACATTGGGACAGTGTGAATATCTTGGTTTTTATTGAAGATACCAATTTGATGTTTGGTGAGTACAAACCATCAACATGGACAAAAAAAATCTTATACAGAGTGTTTAAAATTAGTAACACAAATATCACATTTTCAAACTAAAAAAATCATGTTTTTAAATTGAACATCTATCAAACAAAATCTTGCCCTCTGTCATTCCAGACTATACCTGGTAAATATAATTAAAATTAAAATAGTTTTTATATTATTATACAGACTGTGTTATTCCACGTCCCGAATATTGGAGGGGTGATAAAGCGTCTTATTTTATGAACAAAAACATCAATGAACATATAGCCTAACGGCGATTTGAATGCATGGTGTGACCTTGTGAAGGTCAAAGTGTTTGATGAACTACCTACAATGGTTGTTGCGGAATTTCTTCAAAACCAGCATAACAATATTTTAAAATTATTATTCAAATATTCGGCCGACAAGCAAACGAGTCGATTTTAACCTCAAATATGATTCACCGAGGCGCAAATGGCATAAATGAGTAAATTTCGCATAAATAAAAAAAATACCCCTTATTTCCCTGTCCCAAACTGCCCCAGTTGAAATGTCCCAATCTGCCCCAACATGAGTTTTATGAAAATTGAAGGTTATGATTTGATAGCCCCCAATAGCGGTAATGTATGAAGAATATATGTATAATTGTATAAATATACATAATATTATACAATATAACATATCAACTTGTGTAGAGTCTTACGAACAGACGTAGAAAATACTTACTTGGTTAACCAAAAACTGATACATTCATCAACAAACGTAGTTTCGACACTAACGTGCTGGAAACTTTTTTGTATATTGCTTACATTCACTGACGCATATTCTGTGTGAATGCGCATTTAATCGCAAGTCATTAAGGCGGTGAATTTAAAGTGTCCCAATGTGCCCCGTGTCCCAATCTGCCCCAGTCTCCCTTACTGCTGAAGTATACCCATCTAAATATTTAAATTTTTATGAATGGTTTGCCAAAGAAAAGCTGTATAAGTAAGTATGCAATAAAACCATTGTTTCTTCTATGTATCATGCTAGTATTCTGTACATCCTAGAAGGTGACGTGTTCACGAATTACTGTGCGAAACATTTGAAAGTAACTTTCACTCGAAACGGAAATAATGAGCACATCCACGTTTACAAAGGAGTATTATGCTGGCAGCCTCTAACATAACATCTCAACCACATTGTATTATGAAAATACCAAAGAAGTTGTGAATTATTATTGAATTTATTTTGTATATAGGAATATTATTAGTGATATTATTATTTCAATTCCTAGAATATTCAAATAATGTCTTTTTCTCACAGTTAGCATATTTCCAGTAACAATTAAAAGAAATGACAAAGCAAATTAACAATAAATATCTACGTGATAAATATGCCGCACCAACCGTATTATATTACTTAAGACAATAACTTAGTCACTCGAACGGCTAACTTTGTATTTCCAGCACAAAAACAGTTAATATAATTAACAATTATAAAAAAAGGTTAATTAGAGTTGCATGCCACACGAGCTGAGTTTATTACATCTGATGATTTATGTAGGTATATAATCTTTCAACGAGCCATACCCCATAACTATTCGGTGTTTTTACTCATATATGGTTCAAAAACAGGGTATAAACAGGGTAAAACATGTTTTTTTAAAATTAAGTTAGCTAGTTTTGCATTTAAAATAATTTTATTGGCACTAAATTAAAACTGAATAAAAATCACATAACTAGAATGCTGCCCATTGGCTAAATTGTATTTTTGCAGAAGCTGAACGAACATTATCGCCATTTAGGGGTTCTTGCCCATGGGGCAAAATTCCGATCGTCTAACGGCTACTAGATCTTTTAATTATCTATAATTAGAGGTATGATAGAAATGTATGCAATAATTTTTGTAAATGTTGTTAAGTTTTTCTGTTGCAACTGATTGATTTACGTTTGCTATTCGAACGGACATTATCGCCATTTAGGGGTTGTTGCCCATTGGGGCAAAACTCCGATCGTCTAACGGCTACTAGATCTATTAATTAGCATTAATTAGAGCTATGAAATGTGTGCAACAATTTTTTCAAAAGTTATACACATTTTTCTGTAGCAACTGATTGATTTACGATTATTTTAACATATATTATACTTACATTTAGGCAACCCAATATACAGGATTGTTATTGAATTATTGTTTCTATCTATGAATATCATAAAATCGAAGTACAGATTTAGACTCGCAAATGAGCTTGATGTTTGATCTTGATGTTTGTTCACCAACAGGAACGGACTGGCCAACAAAATGCAATGTCAAAGACCATGTCTTATTTTTTGTATATAATTAGTACCTAAGTTAAAATTGCACTTTTAGCATTAACTATTTTTTATTAGATGCATTTTTATACGGTCCAATATACAGCGTGTCCAGGAAAGTCCGCATCATATGGAATTTTTTTTTATTATTCATTTCTCAGAAAATTTTATTATTTATAAAAGTTGGCGGCTTGTATGAAACCAAAACGGCAACAGTCAAATATGTAAATTTCGCTGCCACATACCGAGCGATTTAGAATATATGGATTTGTGATAAGAATAAAGTATCTTTATTTTCAAGTAAGTACGTAGGCTTTCACGGCCAGAATCATTTAGAAAATAAACTGCTTCCGGGTTATGCCGTGTGTCAAGATTTGTTAATGCTGACGTTTCGCGAACCATGTTGCTCGCTTCTTCAAAGCTAATTGAATACTATATACTATACAGTATTCAATTAGCTTTGAAGAAGCGAGCAACATGGTTCGCGAAACGTCAGCATTAACAAATCTTTACACACGGCATAACCCGGAAGCAGTTTATTTTCTAAATATCTTTATTTTCATTATTATTGATAAACTTTATTTGGAAATGTTGTTTAGAAGTAAAAATTATATTCAAATAAGAAGTCACAGCCACCTATCTTGATTTTTTTCTTTTTCTGTTTATTTTTAAAAATTTGAATACGTTTTTTACAATTTTTATTATTTTGGTATGATATATTTATGATAGTTGTCCGGGTGTCTTTCATTGAAAATATCACCAACATCGAGATAATCGCTTGCTGTAGATGGATAACTATTATAAAGATATCCAAAGTCATTAATATTAATTGAATTAAAGGTAAGTCACGCTCCTGTATTAGTTATTGTATGATCTATTATTATCTACAGGGTGAAATATCAACGTCGCATCAAGAAAATGAGTAATTTTGCGCTAGTTCTAAATAAACATTAGTTATCATACCAAAATAATAAAAAAATGTAAAAAATGTATTTAAATTTCTAAAAAATAGATTAAAGTGGACCTTTTAGGATCACTGGCATTTACATTTGTCATCAAAGTCAAAATTAAAAAAAAAAAAAAAAGAAAACAGAAAAGGAAAAGTTTCATGATAGGTGGCTGTGACTTCATATTTGAATACAATTTGTACTTCTAAACAACATTTCCCAATAAAGTTTATCGATAATAATGAAAATAAAGGTACTTACTGTTAGGTATCACAAATTCATATATTCTGAATCGCTCGGTATATGGCACCGAAATTTACATATTTGACTATTGCCGTTTTGGTTTCATACAAGCAGCCAACTTTTATAAACAATACAATTTTCTGAGAAATGGATAATAAAAAAAATTTCCATATGATGCGGACTTTCTTGGACACACTGTATATGTACTTAGGTCTATATAATATGTGTTCGGAAAAATAATTTCACTTTATTTTTAACGCCCCAAAGGTTTAATTTTAATGCTCTTCAAATTACTCGCAGGCAGCGAATTTGCGAATGCGCAGTGAATGTTGTTTTTCTGCGGATATTATCTGTTTAAATTTTCCCCAGATATCACTGGGCGATATCGATCAAAACAATCTACGAGCGTTGAGCGTTTGTTTGTTTGTCCGCGGCATAGGTAGTGCGAATCTCGGCAAAACGTGGATTTAGTTGTACGCGGTTTTCTGTTCTGTCGAGATGTTGGCTTGTGTGGTTTTTCGTGCATACTGTAGTATTATAGTCGACGGTATGTGTTAGTAGTAAACAAATATAACGAATAGTACGTAGTCCATTCATTTGACTAACTGTAGTTTGTTTGCAACTTGTTCGCTAGTATCCTAAGGTCAGTTAAGTTGCTAAATATAATCTCAACCGGCACTGGTTGGCATAGTACAACGTAGTCTTCGGTGTAGTCGTGTTTTTCCTTAGTATAATCTTACTTTACGCATTTTGTCACCGGTATTATTTCATTTTATTGCAGTACGTTACGATCTAACGCTATCTACTACGCGCTTGTTATAATATTATTCATGTTTTGTTGACATTTTCAACGAGTAGCAATGAAACAATAGTGGGGTATTCTACTGAAAATATTAACTCGTCAGGAATTATGTTCTTTTCATTTTTCATTCGTCGGAATTCCGTACGGAAATAATGGAAATTGTTTACTAGGAATCGGCACAAACTTAAAATGTCCCTATTTATTAATAGACTAGTCTTCCGGCTTTGGCGCGTATCTCACTTGTTATCTTCAATTGAACCAGTGTGAAGGTGTCTGCAAGACTTTCATTATGGATCAAACTTACCAAAAATTAAAGTGCCCTTACAAATTCATTGAAGGTATTTATCGTTTCCTTTACTTATAATTTGCAATTACTACTAATTAGAGTTTATTCTCGAATATTTTCGGTGTTCTACGCATTAAACATTGTGTCCGTTTTTTATTGGAATGTAAGAAACTAGGCTTCCTTTAACTTTGTTATATTATTTTCGAGACCATTACGTTTTAGAATTACTATGAGTTACCTATTTACTATTTTGGCGGGAAATATTTTCCATGCATGTAGTATGCAAATGTTCCTATTTCCTCATCTAAGTTTGACTAATAATGTAAATAAATAACACATTTTTGGTACGCGCAAAGAGCGGAATAGCAAATATTTATTGGAGATAAAAAGGATAAAAAAACATATTTCCACGATGTCATGCTTCGTGAATTGTATTACATCACAGTAGGTTAATTCTATTCTGACAGTTGGGCTGTGCTGCAGAAATCCAATGAGGAAATAATAGAGAGGAGGACGTGGGAGTTTCGACGCAGGTCATTGGCGGAGGTTGGGGGTTTTGTCTTGGGTAGAGGATCAAATCATAAATCGTATTTTTTTGTAATCGTTATTTTTATTATATTTAATTGGTTCTCCTAGGACCAAGTTTATTTTGAATGATGGGGAAAACGCGTCAAATTAAAACAAATAATTGCTTACATGTTTCTTTTTTATTTTGTTTTGTTTTCATAAAAGCCTTAATTTAAGATTACCGTAAAACGGGGTGAGATTGACTTCACGGGGTGAGATAGATCACTCGTTGTTTTCCTAAACAAATTTAAATCTTCGCCCCATGCCCATGCCTTTCGCCCAATTTCTATACGCCTTACACTTTTAGTTACTAGACCACTAACGGGCTATATTCAAAACTATGTATATGACGAAACTGTATATTCATTCCTTGGGAAGGTTATTGTCCAAAATGCAAATTCGTATATGTTTTTATTGGATCGTACTGACCTTCGAAATACAACGGGGTGAGATTGATCAACTCGTTCTTGGTGTGATCAATCTCACCCCGGTTTATAGTCGATGATGAATTTAATTTTATAAAATAGATGAATTGCTTTATTGCTACAGGTTATCAACACAAAATGAGAAAAGTGTTTGTAATTACATAATTTTAAAAAATTTCAGAGGTGTAAATAGAGGCATGAATTTTACTTGTTTGTTTGCGTGTTTCGTTCAAATCTTGTAATCGATATTTTACATACTTGTCAATGTCCAATCGAGTTTAAATGTTGCATGTGGACAGATTTCCGGTTGAAGATTTTCCTAAATAAGGAAAAATTTGTCCAATCGAGTTGACATTTTGCTTGTGCACAGATTTCCGATGACAATGCATGAATCAATAAAAAAATGGAAAATTTTCCAAAATTTGGAAAACTTTTCCAAATTTTTAAAATTTTTAGATTTGTCTAATCGAGTTTTGCATGTGCACAGAGTTCCGATGACAACACATGAATCAACATTTGGAAAATTTTCCAAAATATAGAAAAAATTTCAAAATTTCTAAAAGTTGTCCCATCAACTTGAAATTCTGCATGTGGGCGTATAAATAAAAAAAATGAAAGTAATTAATCAGTAAAAAGAATTGAAATTTTCCATAGTTTTGAAATAAATAAATATTTTTTACATAAATTTAGATTTAGTGTTGTTATTGTATATACGTTTTTTTTTAGTTTGTTATCCCGCATGACAAATATCATCCTGCTACTAAGTTATACCAATTACAGCAAATTGGCTTGGTTGATTTTGTTGAAATTGAGACTGACTGTTACTACAGCAATATAAAGCCATTCGCTATTGTTAAAATGGTGTGATAAATTACACCCCATAATCAGGGGTGAGATTGATTACTCACTTTTTATTTATTTTTGTTATTGTTATTTCTTAATTGTTTGGTTTAATATTTTTTATTCCGAAACAACTACATCTGTATCAAAGACCTGCCAAATATGGTTTACTTCACTCTAAAAGTAAAAAAGTTATTTATAATATTAAGTTTAAAATGATCAATCTCACCCCCACTTTACGGTAAATATAGATTGATAATATGCAATGCAAATTTTTGGGGGAAAACGCTTATTAACTTCAAATTGTTCACTGAAAGACTAATCTAGTCTGATTTTTTTATTGGCTGAAATGGCTTAAGAACATGTCAAGAATAATGTCAGACATCAGCCATTGTTGAAAACAAAATTTAAGTGCTCGTAAGAGACGAATTTACGAAACAAGTCCGACCGCTTCAAAATTATAAATTGAGTTTCGGGGTGAGTTTCGCCCCTTTCATTCATTACCGGCGGTGTAAAGGTGCACTATATAGTTTCTAAATGAGGTACAGATGGCGTTAGTTGGTAGTTTGAAGCAAATATTGAACATATGTTGCCTGTGTAGCCATTTTAGCCGTTAGCATAGAACTGCGAACGCGTGTTGCAAGCGTTAGGTGCAGGTTTTCTCGAAACTTTGTTTAAAAAGGCGGCTAGCAGTAGAACTCGAGTAATTTTTATCCGATTGACTAGACATTTTGGCTGTACCCTCTTAGATAGATTATCTATATCAGGGGTGGCCAACAAGTCGATCGCGATCGACCGGTCGATCGCGAAGCCTATTTTGGTCGATCGCTTGCGATGTCTAGACTTATTGTGTGATGGTGGGTTTAGTCAGATTTTTGTAGTAGTAAAATAGCCTATTGTTATCGAATAAAGAATATGAAAGATAGTTAGGAATCATGTACTTTACTAATTTTTTCCAGAAAAAAACAGCAGGCAACACGGGAATCGAGCAATGACTGATCTCACAGACCTGTCCGTTTAGCGATAGCGGCTTTTTTTCTTATCGCATTGAAACAAAAAATCTGATGTGGTCAGGCACATGACTTTATCATGCTATATATAAAATTAATAGTTTAGCTGCATGAGAGTCCATTAACCATTAACACAAATATATTAATTAAAGAAAATACACATTATGAATTAACATAATTTCAAATGCTATAAAACAAACGGTGCCTTGCGCCGTGAGCGCTTATCCGAAATTGTATTTACAAATTTGAAATCTTTACGATTTACCCGTCAGTGAGTGAACAGCTTGGCGGGTACATTTTTAAAAACAAACGACGATAAAACGATAAAAAATGCTTTACAAAAATATTTAAAAGGACGTAACACGTTTTGATCTAAACATTATTGAATAAAACAAGAACACAGCACGCACACGCAGCTACCGCCACCGCCTTCGCCGTCTCCTTCGTTGATCAGGCTCAACGTCATCTTCATCCCTGACGTCCCGCTCAGCATCTAGTTGCAGAGGTCCTGCATCCGCATCCCCTTCGTGCTCATCCCAGGCTGCACAGGTGGTTCCGGTGCTGCAACCTCTTGCGGATATTTTGATACTATTGACAGTAGGTATTGTCAAAACATCACCGTTTGACACTACCTACTGTCATTAGAATGAAAATATCTGTGAAATCCTGGCTAACTAGTTTTAACGCCGACACGACCTATCTCAATTTTAATCTGCTCCTGCAGCCTGCATTTTACCAAAACATGTCATACACTTATGTGCATACAAAATTTCCTCTACTTTAATTTATTATTTAACTATTTTGACGAAATTACAGAAATGGCGGTTCATTTGCAAAATGCCTGGAGGAGACATCCAGTTCCTTTGGACCGTTTTCAGCCAATATCTGGCCCAATATCTGAATCAATACAACAAATAAAATAATTCCTAACACGGCCAATCCTGACTATAGCTTTGCTCTTGAAGGTAGTCTCCGGAACCACTATCCTCAACGATAAACTTGATGTCAGTAACTCATTCAAACTTCAATTCAACAATTCATAATTTGCCGAAATTCAAAGGTGTTACACATTCAACAATATTCAAGTTACCAATATGTATATCTTCTCCTTTTGTGTTCAAAACGCTATCATTCTAGCTCAAAACATACTCAAACAATTGCATAGAGCTAACCACCTTTCAGCCTCAAAACCGTAATCAAATATTTCCAAAGGCCTATCAGCTCAAACATAATCAAACATTAGCCATAAGGACCAACCATGCAGCTCTACAAAGTAAATTATCATGTACGCTAACTTTTTAGCTCAACAAAATAAACAAATATTGGCAATATTCGTAATCCTTTCAGGTCATGACGATAAACAAATATTAGCAAAGGTCTAAACATTCACCTCACCAAGCTAAACAAATATTACGAAAGGGATCACCTTTTATCTCAACAATATAAACAAATATTATCAACTAACTGTTTATCTCAATAAGGCAAACAAATATTAGCAAAGGGCTAATCAGCTCAAAACCATTCGAATATTAGCAAAGGGCTAACCTTTCAGCTCAACAAGACAAAAATATTAGCAAAGAGCAAACCTTTCAGCTCAACAAAATAATTCACTACGGGAGTAAATGGTTGACCGTCCGGCTCAGCAACGCAAAGAGTTAACCTTTCAGCTCAACAAAGTAAATAAATATTAGCAAATGGCCAACCTTTCAGCTCAACAAAATATAAAATGTTAGTAAAGGGCTAAGCTTTCAGCTAAACAAAATAAAATACTATGTGAGTAAAGAGCTGACCTTCAACTCAATAAGTAAAAATATTAGCAAATCTATCCTTTCAGATCAATTATGTTAATATGTTTTTTACGTAGGTAGATATACAGGGTGCTTCAGTATGAAATGCAGTCCCCCGCTATATACCGATAGATTAGAAAAAAATCGTCTAAAAATCTTATGTCATCCATGATAAATTTTCCTGGCCCAAAAAGAATCGCAAAAGTGAAATCTTAAAATCAACTTATCGGTCATACTGTGCATTATTATAACAACTTTTTCATATTTACAAATAGTATCACAGCTTATACATTGCAGCAATTGATATAAAAAAATTAAATTGTATTTTAAGTTACTACAAATTTATCTTGAAAAATTGTTGAAAAATCAAGTTTTTTAGGTACCGCCTAGGTCTGGAAATGTATTTTCTTTATGAGCGTAAATCTCGAAAACTTAATGAGTGATTAAAAAGTACAAAAATAGTTTTGAACCTATATTTTGCATATCTACCCATGACTCGCGGCTGTGCTACGCTTATGACAACATGTCGATCGCTACACATGTTTTAACTAAAAAAGTTGGCCACCCCAGATCTATAGAAGTACACACGATTTTTGAGTTTCGTAAACAATTACGAAAAAGCGCCTTTTTTTGTTCAAAGTGCTCCCAAATTTGCAAAAAACAATATTTCTTAATATCCATGTGTACTTCTATAGCTATACTCGTAGATCATAAAAAAAAATCCATTGCTTCAGATACGTTCGTTGGACCTTTGTGCTGCTGCTAGCCGCGGGACGCCTAAAAAAATCGATTATCTTTCCGTGCACTGCTGAGCGGCCGTTTTTCCATGTTTTTCATGTTTTTCGATATTTATCCAAATCCTTAAATTAGTCGATTTTCGACTTTTACGATGACGACATTTGGTTTACTTAGGTTTACTTCAAAAATTCATATCAACAAATCTGTAAATTGTATAGATCATGTAGAAACGATGTAAACGTTCAGAGAAATTGGGGAAGTAGTAGTAGCGAGACCTTCTTTCGCGAGACCTTCCATAATGAAATAAGGACACATCTCATTGCCAGTGCTCCGCGAACCGTCAAGTTGCATTAGAATTTTTAATGTCAACACGAAGTGAAATCAACTAATCGTACAGCAACAGAGCCTGATGAAATAGTTTGCATTCTTTACCTAAGGTTTTCGTATTTTTACGGCGACGCTTATTGCTTATTTATTATTATTAACGCACACTTATTAATAATTGCATTAATAGCCGACAAGTATTGCGATAGGACAAAGTGCGATTTCAGCGTTTGAATTAATGGCGAGCTGCATTTGTTCCTGCACCCGACCAGAAGCGGTCAAGGTGTTTACGAGAACACCTGAGATATACACAACATTGGGACAATTTAGCAATTATGTTTTATTTTGTAGTTGAGTGTTTTATTATTTCACTGCATCATGTCTAATTAGTGCAGGCAAATTAAGTTTAGAGAGTTTGTGTTTACTAATTGTAGACAAGACTTTTATCATTGGAAATGCTAAAGGAGCTTTAATAATAGGGCTAATTCGGTGGGGTTGAAAGGGGGTGCAAAATATATTATTGGATTTTTTTAAATTGACGTACTATCAAAAAAGTCCCACAGAAGAGTTGTAAACTATAAAAAAATCTACAACTTTCATAAGAATCAAATCAAGAAGTTTTGAGATATTCAGTTTTTTCAGTCAAATAATTTTTTTTTCACAAATACATTCTGTGGTAAAAAGTAATCGTACAGAGTTCTTCCTTTTTTGTTTTTCATGTACTTTTTGATACAATAATAAAAAATCTGATGTGACCAGACACATGACTTTATCATACTATACAGCATTATCAATAGAATCAAACTATCTGTCAAATCATGGCTAACTAGTTTTAATGCATGTACCAGCGATCTCGATGAAATAGAATTTGCTCATGCAGCTAAACTATTAGTTTTATCTAAAAATGTCATAGACATAAATTATTCAAAATTTTCTCTGCTTTAATTTATTACTTAACTATTTTGACGAAATTAGAAATGGCGGCTCATATGCAAAATCGTTGAAAAATGCTAAGAGTAAACATCCAGTTCCTTTGGGCTCTTTTGAACAAAAAGCTTTTCAGCACTAATTTTAGTCATGAAACTTCTAAATATGAAATTTCGTCCCGGTATCTTCAGTAGTTTCTCCGGAATCGTCGCCACAAAGAAAAACTGGTACACACACACACACACACACACACACACACACACACACACACACACACACACACACACAGACATTTTTTAAACCTTGGTCAAAAAGGTTCAGGGGACCCAAAAGTTTCCGCTAAAATCATACTTTGTATGATAAAGTAAAAATAATAGTCCCTATTTAACATTTTGTAAATAGAGGCATGAATTTTACTTGTTTGTTTGCGTGTTTCGTTCAAATCTTGTAATCGATATTTTACATACTTGTCAATGTCCAATCGAGTTTAAATGTTGCATGTGGACAGATTTCCGGTTGAAGATTTTCCTAAATAAGGAAAAATTTGTCCAATCGAGTTGACATTTTGCTTGTGCACAGATTTCCGATGACAATGCATGAATCAATAAAAAAATGGAAAATTTTCCAAAATTTGGAAAACTTTTCCAAATTTTTAAAATTTTTAGATTTGTCTAATCGAGTTTTGCATGTGCACAGAGTTCCGATGACAACACATGAATCAACATTTGGAAAATTTTCCAAAATATAGAAAAAATTTCAAAATTTCTAAAAGTTGTCCCATCAACTTGAAATTCTGCATGTGGGCGTATAAATAAAAAAAATGAAAGTAATTAATCAGTAAAAAGAATTGAAATTTTCCATAGTTTTGAAATAAATAAATATTTTTTACATAAATTTAGATTTAGTGTTGTTATTGTATATACGTTTTTTTTTAGTTTGTTATCCCGCATGACAAATATCATCCTGCTACTAAGTTATACCAATTACAGCAAATTGGCTTGGTTGATTTTGTTGAAATTGAGACTGACTGTTACTACAGCAATATAAAGCCATTCGCTATTGTTAAAATGGTGTGATAAATTACACCCCATAATCAGGGGTGAGATTGATTACTCACTTTTTATTTATTTTTGTTATTGTTATTTCTTAATTGTTTGGTTTAATATTTTTTATTCCGAAACAACTACATCTGTATCAAAGACCTGCCAAATATGGTTTACTTCACTCTAAAAGTAAAAAAGTTATTTATAATATTAAGTTTAAAATGATCAATCTCACCCCCACTTTACGGTAAATATAGATTGATAATATGCAATGCAAATTTTTGGGGGAAAACGCTTATTAACTTCAAATTGTTCACTGAAAGACTAATCTAGTCTGATTTTTTTATTGGCTGAAATGGCTTAAGAACATGTCAAGAATAATGTCAGACATCAGCCATTGTTGAAAACAAAATTTAAGTGCTCGTAAGAGACGAATTTACGAAACAAGTCCGACCGCTTCAAAATTATAAATTGAGTTTCGGGGTGAGTTTCGCCCCTTTCATTCATTACCGGCGGTGTAAAGGTGCACTATATAGTTTCTAAATGAGGTACAGATGGCGTTAGTTGGTAGTTTGAAGCAAATATTGAACATATGTTGCCTGTGTAGCCATTTTAGCCGTTAGCATAGAACTGCGAACGCGTGTTGCAAGCGTTAGGTGCAGGTTTTCTCGAAACTTTGTTTAAAAAGGCGGCTAGCAGTAGAACTCGAGTAATTTTTATCCGATTGACTAGACATTTTGGCTGTACCCTCTTAGATAGATTATCTATATCAGGGGTGGCCAACAAGTCGATCGCGATCGACCGGTCGATCGCGAAGCCTATTTTGGTCGATCGCTTGCGATGTCTAGACTTATTGTGTGATGGTGGGTTTAGTCAGATTTTTGTAGTAGTAAAATAGCCTATTGTTATCGAATAAAGAATATGAAAGATAGTTAGGAATCATGTACTTTACTAATTTTTTCCAGAAAAAAACAGCAGGCAACACGGGAATCGAGCAATGACTGATCTCACAGACCTGTCCGTTTAGCGATAGCGGCTTTTTTTCTTATCGCATTGAAACAAAAAATCTGATGTGGTCAGGCACATGACTTTATCATGCTATATATAAAATTAATAGTTTAGCTGCATGAGAGTCCATTAACCATTAACACAAATATATTAATTAAAGAAAATACACATTATGAATTAACATAATTTCAAATGCTATAAAACAAACGGTGCCTTGCGCCGTGAGCGCTTATCCGAAATTGTATTTACAAATTTGAAATCTTTACGATTTACCCGTCAGTGAGTGAACAGCTTGGCGGGTACATTTTTAAAAACAAACGACGATAAAACGATAAAAAATGCTTTACAAAAATATTTAAAAGGACGTAACACGTTTTGATCTAAACATTATTGAATAAAACAAGAACACAGCACGCACACGCAGCTACCGCCACCGCCTTCGCCGTCTCCTTCGTTGATCAGGCTCAACGTCATCTTCATCCCTGACGTCCCGCTCAGCATCTAGTTGCAGAGGTCCTGCATCCGCATCCCCTTCGTGCTCATCCCAGGCTGCACAGGTGGTTCCGGTGCTGCAACCTCTTGCGGATATTTTGATACTATTGACAGTAGGTATTGTCAAAACATCACCGTTTGACACTACCTACTGTCATTAGAATGAAAATATCTGTGAAATCCTGGCTAACTAGTTTTAACGCCGACACGACCTATCTCAATTTTAATCTGCTCCTGCAGCCTGCATTTTACCAAAACATGTCATACACTTATGTGCATACAAAATTTCCTCTACTTTAATTTATTATTTAACTATTTTGACGAAATTACAGAAATGGCGGTTCATTTGCAAAATGCCTGGAGGAGACATCCAGTTCCTTTGGACCGTTTTCAGCCAATATCTGGCCCAATATCTGAATCAATACAACAAATAAAATAATTCCTAACACGGCCAATCCTGACTATAGCTTTGCTCTTGAAGGTAGTCTCCGGAACCACTATCCTCAACGATAAACTTGATGTCAGTAACTCATTCAAACTTCAATTCAACAATTCATAATTTGCCGAAATTCAAAGGTGTTACACATTCAACAATATTCAAGTTACCAATATGTATATCTTCTCCTTTTGTGTTCAAAACGCTATCATTCTAGCTCAAAACATACTCAAACAATTGCATAGAGCTAACCACCTTTCAGCCTCAAAACCGTAATCAAATATTTCCAAAGGCCTATCAGCTCAAACATAATCAAACATTAGCCATAAGGACCAACCATGCAGCTCTACAAAGTAAATTATCATGTACGCTAACTTTTTAGCTCAACAAAATAAACAAATATTGGAAATATTCGTAATCCTTTCAGGTCATGACGATAAACAAATATTAGCAAAGGTCTAAACATTCACCTCACCAAGCTAAACAAATATTACGAAAGGGATCACCTTTTATCTCAACAATATAAACAAATATTATCAACTAACTGTTTATCTCAATAAGGCAAACAAATATTAGCAAAGGGCTAATCAGCTCAAAACCATTCGAATATTAGCAAAGGGCTAACCTTTCAGCTCAACAAGACAAAAATATTAGCAAAGAGCAAACCTTTCAGCTCAACAAAATAATTCACTACGGGAGTAAATGGTTGACCGTCCGGCTCAGCAACGCAAAGAGTTAACCTTTCAGCTCAACAAAGTAAATAAATATTAGCAAATGGCCAACCTTTCAGCTCAACAAAATATAAAATGTTAGTAAAGGGCTAAGCTTTCAGCTAAACAAAATAAAATACTATGTGAGTAAAGAGCTGACCTTCAACTCAATAAGTAAAAATATTAGCAAATCTATCCTTTCAGATCAATTATGTTAATATGTTTTTTACGTAGGTAGATATACAGGGTGCTTCAGTATGAAATGCAGTCCCCCGCTATATACCGATAGATTAGAAAAAAATCGTCTAAAAATCTTATGTCATCCATGATAAATTTTCCTGGCCCAAAAAGAATCGCAAAAGTGAAATCTTAAAATCAACTTATCGGTCATACTGTGCATTATTATAACAACTTTTTCATATTTACAAATAGTATCACAGCTTATACATTGCAGCAATTGATATAAAAAAATTAAATTGTATTTTAAGTTACTACAAATTTATCTTGAAAAATTGTTGAAAAATCAAGTTTTTTAGGTACCGCCTAGGTCTGGAAATGTATTTTCTTTATGAGCGTAAATCTCGAAAACTTAATGAGTGATTAAAAAGTACAAAAATAGTTTTGAACCTATATTTTGCATATCTACCCATGACTCGCGGCTGTGCTACGCTTATGACAACATGTCGATCGCTACACATGTTTTAACTAAAAAAGTTGGCCACCCCAGATCTATAGAAGTACACACGATTTTTGAGTTTCGTAAACAATTACGAAAAAGCGCCTTTTTTTGTTCAAAGTGCTCCCAAATTTGCAAAAAACAATATTTCTTAATATCCATGTGTACTTCTATAGCTATACTCGTAGATCATAAAAAAAAATCCATTGCTTCAGATACGTTCGTTGGACCTTTGTGCTGCTGCTAGCCGCGGGACGCCTAAAAAAATCGATTATCTTTCCGTGCACTGCTGAGCGGCCGTTTTTCCATGTTTTTCATGTTTTTCGATATTTATCCAAATCCTTAAATTAGTCGATTTTCGACTTTTACGATGACGACATTTGGTTTACTTAGGTTTACTTCAAAAATTCATATCAACAAATCTGTAAATTGTATAGATCATGTAGAAACGATGTAAACGTTCAGAGAAATTGGGGAAGTAGTAGTAGCGAGACCTTCTTTCGCGAGACCTTCCATAATGAAATAAGGACACATCTCATTGCCAGTGCTCCGCGAACCGTCAAGTTGCATTAGAATTTTTAATGTCAACACGAAGTGAAATCAACTAATCGTACAGCAACAGAGCCTGATGAAATAGTTTGCATTCTTTACCTAAGGTTTTCGTATTTTTACGGCGACGCTTATTGCTTATTTATTATTATTAACGCACACTTATTAATAATTGCATTAATAGCCGACAAGTATTGCGATAGGACAAAGTGCGATTTCAGCGTTTGAATTAATGGCGAGCTGCATTTGTTCCTGCACCCGACCAGAAGCGGTCAAGGTGTTTACGAGAACACCTGAGATATACACAACATTGGGACAATTTAGCAATTATGTTTTATTTTGTAGTTGAGTGTTTTATTATTTCACTGCATCATGTCTAATTAGTGCAGGCAAATTAAGTTTAGAGAGTTTGTGTTTACTAATTGTAGACAAGACTTTTATCATTGGAAATGCTAAAGGAGCTTTAATAATAGGGCTAATTCGGTGGGGTTGAAAGGGGGTGCAAAATATATTATTGGATTTTTTTAAATTGACGTACTATCAAAAAAGTCCCACAGAAGAGTTGTAAACTATAAAAAAATCTACAACTTTCATAAGAATCAAATCAAGAAGTTTTGAGATATTCAGTTTTTTCAGTCAAATAATTTTTTTTTCACAAATACATTCTGTGGTAAAAAGTAATCGTACAGAGTTCTTCCTTTTTTGTTTTTCATGTACTTTTTGATACAATAATAAAAAATCTGATGTGACCAGACACATGACTTTATCATACTATACAGCATTATCAATAGAATCAAACTATCTGTCAAATCATGGCTAACTAGTTTTAATGCATGTACCAGCGATCTCGATGAAATAGAATTTGCTCATGCAGCTAAACTATTAGTTTTATCTAAAAATGTCATAGACATAAATTATTCAAAATTTTCTCTGCTTTAATTTATTACTTAACTATTTTGACGAAATTAGAAATGGCGGCTCATATGCAAAATCGTTGAAAAATGCTAAGAGTAAACATCCAGTTCCTTTGGGCTCTTTTGAACAAAAAGCTTTTCAGCACTAATTTTAGTCATGAAACTTCTAAATATGAAATTTCGTCCCGGTATCTTCAGTAGTTTCTCCGGAATCGTCGCCACAAAGAAAAACTGGTACACACACACACACACACACACACACACACACACACACACACACACACACACACACAGACATTTTTTAAACCTTGGTCAAAAAGGTTCAGGGGACCCAAAAGTTTCCGCTAAAATCATACTTTGTATGATAAAGTAAAAATAATAGTCCCTATTTAACAACATGCTCAACAACTGAAAAGCTTGAAAATGACTTTTGCAACAATGAATTTTTCAATAATTGGTGGTTTTGGCTTCTAAATCAGTTAATTCGCTTGCACTAAAATAGATAAGTCTAGAAATAAATAATCTCAAATGAATAAAATTAACTTCCTCAACTTTAATTTTTCAAATAATACGTGAACAACATGCTGGTAACAAATATCAGCACCTACTTTAGTTTTCTAACCTTAATATACGAATCACAAAAAAACGGTTTTCTATTATGCTAATACTATGAGATGAATTTTAATAGCGAAATAATAAGTCTTCTAATTCTAAATTTCTATTTACCTTGACGATATAGGAACCCTAGCGTTTGGAGAAAAAAAATATCGACAGGAATGTTTCTCGTCTAGTGAGACAACCAGGAAACAAACGTGGATATCTATCTGCTAAATGGATTCCATTCGCTAAGGTTAGATGCATAATGCTCAAGGATCAAACAACATTGATGTCGAAACGACGGCATTGATTATAATTTATTAAATGAGTTATTAAATGATCGAACCGCGGATGAAGTTCAATTCTTTTAAGGCAGCTGCACCAACCAATACAATTTATATCTCTAATCACTTTAACTAGTTCCAATCTACAGTATCCCCCCGATTATCCACATTATAGCTATAATGGATGTAATTTTTTGTTTCTTGAGAAAAGTCGTTCTTTATAAAGAACTTGGGATGTCCTAAAAAGTCGGTTGCCATATTTAAATTTTTGATGCAACATACTGGGTGGTAGATAAATGAGAAAATGTTATATTGGCCCAAGACTAAAGTAGCTATCAGTTTTACGAAATGATATTAAAAATGTTATAGGGAAAAGATCTTATTATTTTTTTATTTCACTTCAATAATTATTATTGTGTTGAGTGAAAGAATTATAATTTTTAACTTAACGAAACTTAGTTGAGTTAAAATGCGATATTTTAGAGTTGCAATAAATGGTTCTTTGATTAAAGGAATAATTGTGGACGTATTATTGACAAGGACTTTTCGGAGGGTACAGTCGAGCAAAATCTCCTATTGTCACCGCCTTTTGGGTCGCACATCCTCGGCCAGTAGTTGGTCTTCCCCGACCTACATATATATAGTCAAGGTTAGGGTAGCAAAGTGGACGCTGAAAATATGGTCCAATTATTTTCTTGTAATAAACCCCACACCAAATAGTTACTTCTTTATAGTTTTGAGAATTAGTTGTTATACGGAAATTTGGATTTTCTTGAAACCAATATCTGCAATTATGTGATCTAACAACGCTATTTGTCGTAAACGTCGCTTTGCCAGAGAAAATAATTTGTCTATAGAACAATCTATCGGACATAATGTGATCTCCCATTAATAGGCAAAATTCCAATCGACGAGCATCATCTCCTTCTACCAAACTTAAAGTGTGTATTATTACTGGTTTATGAGGGTGCAATTTGTCATTTGAAAAGATCCTTTCCTAGTGGCTTTTATTACCTAATGTTCAGCTCTCGAGATCTTTGCCTCTACGCCTTTTTTGAACAAATGTTCACCGAAGCAATAGCTAAAATAGCTCCTGCATCATTTTCACCATGTCGCTTTTCTTCTTGATACATTTTACGTGTCCTGTAGCATGTAATTTTTTAACCAGTTCACAAAAGCTTTTATAGCATGGCTCTACGATATATCACCAATGCCTAGGTGACCAGGTGACTAGGTGACGCGTCCCTCGGAGTTTTCGAAATGCCCCGATTTTTTTGAAATCTTTACTAAATATGTGATGGTGGTTCTTTGGTCTTTATTTTGTACAAACATTTCTCTTGAAATTTCTCACTGAACGGCAGTAATAGTACCTATATCATTATAATTTAGATAATAAATTTAATTTAATAAATATGAATAAAACAAAATTAGTTAAATCTTTTTTTCTGCTAAAGTCTAGAAATAAATAAATCTTAGGTAATTCAATAATTATAAACTTAATATTGATTTATTTGTCAATAACAAGAGCTTCAGATAAATGAGTGCAAAAGCAGTTAATTCTGTCATTTACAGATTTACATAGTTTGGTAGAAAAGCCAGTCATAGATACAATAAGAGCTCGGAGCTGCTGTTACTTAAGTTACAAAGTTCTCAAAGGATTTCTAGCATCAAAACAAAGCAGTGCATATTTTTGTTGTTCAATGTATCATTTATCGGCAAATCTTGCTGACATTTTAAGGAACAGCATTACCTGTGGTTGCAATAAAGTATCTATGAACAAAGAATTGTATTAGGTATATTTGGTCTATCGTCAATAATATTATATAGTTAATTGGGGATATTCATAATTTTTTGTACCTATAGGCTTTGGTAAAATCAATAAAGAAAAATGAATTTACGAAATATAATTGATCTAGAAAGCACCTTTATCTATATACAAATATATACAAGGTATATACAAAATTCCAGTAAAAAATATCAATATTTTATAATTATTTAGGGACTTTGAATTCGAACATTTGTTTGTTATCTTCTTGGGGTTTAAGATTTGTCTTAGTTATTAACAATTCATTTATTTACAAGATTTAGGACATTTTAATATTTGAAGGATATTTGAAGAATTTATGTTAAAAGAAAGAGTACAATTTACATCTTGAAAGGATAATGATTTGAACTTACTTACTTAGAACGTACCCAAAAATATTTATTTTTTTACTTAAATAGATACACACAACGAAACGTTAAAGCAAAAAATAAAAATAAAGCAACCTTTGTTAATCCAAAACAGACGGTTGTTTTTATATATACCTACCTACTCAAAAATATATATTGTTCATTGAAGAAAACCGTTCTTTTGACCGGTTGTTTTACTTTAAGATTGTACAATTTTAAATGGATAGCTAGGCCTACTATATTTATTTGACTCAAGAACTTGTTATTTTATATGAAAAGGTTGGGTAGTGAGATTAATCAGCTCACATTCTTGGATTAAACATTCACTTAAGTACTTCTTTTAAATAGGTATGGCATGTTATTATGAAAGCAATAATATATTACATTGAATGCAATTTTATTAACACATCCTCATAAGAATATTGTTATTTTCTAACTAGAGAAGACACCCGGTGTTCCTTCTTAGTCTCTTTCCATCAATATTAGATCTGTTGGACATTTCTACGTCAGATACGGTATAATAGCACAATCACTGATGATGCATAGACATGTATGCGGTTATATCCTACCCTCTATAGGAGACCTCTCTTACGACGAGAAACTAAAGCTCCATCTATCGGCATCTTCACATTATTTTCAAAACAACGACTTCCTTGAATCAAAACAATCGTTTTCTTAAAGCAAATATTTAGGTTGTTTTATATTAAAGAAATATTCTTATTAAGGTAAATGGTGTTGTCTTAAAACAAACTATTTCTCTGTGTGTGGTCAATTAATACCTATAGGTAAAACTACGAGAGCTGAAGTTGAGTCATCGATTCCAGCTGTTATTTTGCTGATACGTTACAGATTATTCCCGTGCGTTAGAAAGAAACAGAGTGCTTTTTCATGCGTCTGTTCTTACGTTTTTAGGCGATGACTCACCTTCAGCTCTCGTAGTTTTACCTATATATAGGTACCTACCTACTTACTGGTTGGATTCAATTTTTGATTGTAAGTAGGTACCTACCTACAAAAAAAAACGATTGTTTCCTCTTGGGCTTCTTTCACAGTTTCTAATATGATTTCTCCTATGCATTCAGCTAAAGTAATTTTAATATAAAGATAACATAAAGCTGCATTTGCGAATATTATCTATTGTTTGGCGGAATGTTGTCTTTGCGAGCATTGAAATCACGGTTCATTGACATTAAACTCAAAGTTAGTCGGTTATACAGTAGGCTTATGTCAGATGTAGTGGCGTAACGCCAAATAGCCGATTGCAAATTATCGCATAAGCAAGGGAAAATGCAAGAACGACGCGGCACACTTATTCGGTAGAATTGTCCTTTTCACGTTTTCTTCAAAACGGTTTATTTAATAGTATCCGCCGTGTTGCGCAATCCCCTCAATCAGGACGTTAAACTTCGCTTTCTCTAGTTGTGTAACTCAATCAAACGAAATTGAAAATTGCACTTTCCAACGGTGTGCTTCTTTTTTTTCTATAGACGTGGCAGAGCCTTCACTTGTTACATTATGGTTACAATAGGTAGTTAGAAGATCATTTTTCTTTTGATGGAGCTACGTCACGTTGTGCACCTCGAGGTGCTATAATTCTGTAAGTTAGGTAGGTATAGTGCCTCCAGTTTCGCATTTTTGCTGCTGATGTCGATGTTATAGTAGGTAGGTATGTTATTCGATTTCAAAAAAACACTCTCCGCTGCTTACATAAAGCCGGAGAAAGTGTGAATATTAAACAGGAAGAAGTCGGTATGCAGCAGAAAGGAGTTTTGCTTGTTTTTTACTGATATTTGAATCTGTTTCCTGATTTCCATTTTCTGTGATTTATATCTCCTTCATAATTTTCATCCGGCAGATATGTAATGTTTATGTCTTTATCTAAGGAGGTACCTATAGGTATACCTATAGGTAAGGTGAAGTGGGGTAAGTGCACCCCAGTTTTTAGTAAGTTTGACTTTAAAGCCATATATCTTTAATTTGTTTTCTAATACCTTAGCATTTATTGATATCAACGAATACTTGAGTTAATACTCTTTAATTAACATTGACAAAAACGCCAAGTTTACTAGTATATTTAATTTTTTTAGAAAATTGCAAAAAATTGCAACAGCTGTGCACTTACCCCGAAAACGGGGCAAGTGTACAACCGACAGTTAAAACCAATTTGAAGCATTATATCATATGCAACGAGGCAAAAGCATAACTATTCATATGTCTGTTATAAAATGCTTTTTACCGCATTCAAATATGTTGTTTCGCTTTGGAGTAAATCAAAAATAAAAAAATTAATAAATAGAAACGGATTAGTGAAATAAAATAAGCTAAATATAAAAGGGTTTAAAATATATTAATAGTAATACTACAATGTTAAATAATGATATTTTTGAACATGTGTATTAATCAGAATCCTGACAGCGTTCACATTCATATCGTCGTAAAACAAGAAATAATTAAGCATAGGGTTACCATATTTCTTCGAGTAAAAAAGAGGACACCGAAAGTTTGGAAAGCAGGGGGCGGGGGGGGGGGGTGTTTATCAATGGAAATATAGTCAGATAAAAACATTTTATGAGGAAAAAATGCTATTAAACTAAGAAAGTGTACATCTAATTTTACAAATTTGAAATAAATTTGTTAACGAATAATAACAAATATCAAAGGATCATTTAAAGTAATGCACTAATTAAAATTGCAAAAAAATATTTATATTGGTACTCGTAAAAAAACATACTTAACTTGAAAATTGTTATTAGTTATCACTTACAAATTTCAATGTAATTTCAGTAATCAGAAGTCAAAGAGAAGATTACGACAAGGAAAGATAATGATCTCCGTTCAATTAATTGTAATTACAACTTCAAAATATTAAGACAACTAATATCAGAAAACACATTCTTACCTGATATCACAGTAATCAAACACTAAAGAATAGCCTCGGGATGCACAACAACGACCGTCCTCTCTGACGACTTAAAACAACATGACAAATTTTTTTAAAATACTTCCCTAGGAACTCATACATCCCGAAATTGCAAACACTCAACAGTGCACATAAGAAATTGACGAACAAAAATCAATAATTCTCAGAAATTGTTCGTGCGAACATCGCTCCGGCAGTAGAGTTATTGCGGATATTCACTTCCTAGAAAGGTTGTTTAGGAAGAACAATTTTTTTTACGCCGCTTCTCTGAATGCGCCCTAGAAAATAATTAATTGTGGAATGAAACTATACATTACCTTATTCCTTTGTCCGTTATTTTATGATTTGGTTAAAAAATAGAACTTGTCCGGTTAAATGAGGACGTCTGGTAACCCTAATCAAGCACGAGATTTTCTGGGGCATGTGCTATGCTCTTACCCCACCATAACGGATGCACTTGCCCCGGGTCTCAATATTTACGAGGTAAGAGCACGCTAGCGCTTTTCTCAATAAATTTCAATAATTCAACAGAAATTATTTATTTAAAGTAAAATATAAACAATATTTTTTATTACGTACAAAAAATAATAACACAGAACACACTATTTTCTTTAAAAATCCAGCACGTTTATGATAACCTCAAAGTTGATATGCACTTTACATGTGGTGCTTTCCAAGTGGTTGGCATAAATCGGGGATGCCCCTCATTACTTTCCCGCAATCTACGTGGATAGGATGGTATTAAGTTTGAGTAGATTCCTACATATTAGGTATTGCAATTGTGCTCATATTATATTAATAATAGCCCGTTTATGCACTTACCCCGTTTATGCACTTACCCCACTTCACCTTATAGGTAATTGCCGTGATTGTTAGTTCCTGATATATATATATATACCTATATATATATTACCTATAAAAACATAATAAATAAGCAGGTAGGTACATTTCTAATACACTGCTCAAAAAAATTAGTGGAACACTTTTTTCGTAACCTGTAACTTTTTAAATAATAGTTTTAGGCAAATCAAATTTGGTATACTTACCTGATGGTTTAACGCCATAGGTACATTTAATTAAAGAAAATTGCAAAAACAACGTTACAACTCTTGGTTACTTCTAAGTTACACTTAAAAAAGTAAATTAATAACGCAAAACTTAATGGAAATGACTGGTCATAGTATCGATGACAGTCGGATTTTCTGTGGATTGGTGAAGTTTAATACAGTGTATGCCCTCCACAAGCACGAATCACTTCCTCACACCTGCGTGGAATGCTTTGCACTAATCTGCGAAGAGATTCTTTGGGTATGCTTTCCCATTCCTCAATCAGGGCTTGTGTCAGTTCCTGTATGGTTAGTGGTGGATTAGGGCGCTTGCGAACTCGTCGGTTAAGCTGATCCCACACTTGCTCAAGAGGATTCACGTCAGGACTTAACGCCGGCCATTCCATGACCTGAATTCCACGTTCTTGTTAAAAGTTTCTGGTGGTGCCGACGGTATGTAGCTTTGCATTGTCCTGCATTAGGATGAAACTTTGACCGACGCCATATGCAGCAGGCACCACATGGTCCTCCAAGATGTTTTCGACGTACCTAATTCATGGCATTTAAGTTATACCAGGAATCACAACAAGATGAGTTCTGTTCTCTATACTGATTCCAGCCCAAACCATCACAGATCCACGACCAATACTATCCACTTCCTGTATATTAGCGGCTGCGTAGCGTTCACCAGGACGTCTATATATACGTACTCGACCGTCAGAACGAGTTAAACAAAATCTCGACTCTGTAAACAGTACATGCGTCCAGTGACGAAGTTGCCAATCTCTGTGATCCAGAGCAAACCTCATTCGCGCTGCTTTGTGATGCTGCGCAAGGCGTGGTGCGCGGACAGGTCTTCATGGTTTCAAATTCGCTTCTTTTAATCTCTTTCTAACAGTTTGATCAGAAATTTCTATTCCATTTGCTCGGCTTAGGTCGTTTCGGAGGTCTCGTGCTGTGGCAGCACGCTTACTTAGAGAGGAAAGGACAAGAAATCGATCTTGGTTTTGAGTAGTTTTTCTATTTCGACCTTACCCAGCTCTTCTAACATATTGGCCAGTCTCCCGAAACGGATTCCAGAAACGGTGAATAACAGAAGGGGAAGCTCGAAGGTGCCTGCTAACATGTTGAATTTATATGAATAGAGTGGCCATGCTAAATAAGGGCGACAGCACGAGCAACTTGCACTTCACTAAGATGCCTTATCTTACTTCCAATGACATTTCTAATCAACGAAAATTGACCACTGAATTCATCTGTCGTCTTGAGTAGGCTATCATACGTGAATTCAAAGTATACTTGACATTTTTTCCATTTTGTTTTACATTATTAATTTACATTTTTAAGTGTAACTTCTAATTTTTTTGAGCAGTGTACAATACAGGTTAGCTTGTACTTGATTACCGATAAATAAATATGGATAACACACCAGAAGGAGTCATCAATATGCCAATAGGAATGAAACCTCCCTCTCCACCAGAATGAGGAATTAGCTGAAGTTTATTATTTTGAGTACTATCCTAATTAAGATGTATAGTAGAATATTAAGTTAAGCGTATATCAGCATACCAAACGTAGAACTCGAATGCCCTTCAACAGAAAATCAAGGAAGGTTGGTATAGCCATAACAATTTATTTACATTGGAAAAGACACTTTTGAAATGTAAAGGCCAATGTCATAAGGAAGCGTGACATTGCTCGCAAAGTTTTAGTCTTTCTGCTGACGTATAGATTGTGGGAAGAACACTTCTTCCAACAAAATATCCTTGATAGTGATTTACTTTAAACCATATCTAATGCGAACCATTAGCGATCGTAATTGGACTTATAAGTCCGTCTTGTGACTATTATTGGCGCGATCTAGGTCAATTAATAGCAAGAAAGACTCAAAGTTTGCCTATATTCAATTAGAATTTGCATATCAACACGATGGAATGATATAAATAGATTTTTTATATCTGCATATGTATATCAATTACATCATGTCATAGATATACATTTTTCCTCGTCGCTTTCCTACGTAGATTCTTTGAAATTCAGTTGTAAAGGTGTATCAAGAATTTATACGTATCCTATATGAGGAATTTAATAAATGCAAATTTCTCATGCATGACGGTGAATCACACAACAAATTCACAGTTGGGTGCATTGAAGTCATGGAATATTGGAATATTATAGAAATATGAGTATTTCTCTACAAATATGAAAACTACCTAGCCGAATTTCCCGTCATACCAAATCAATTGTTTCATCATTTATTTTGTCTATTGCTTCCCTAATTTTTAATTTTTGAATGTCTACATTATCTTGGAAAAATCTATTAAAAACTACGGACCCAGCCCGAAGTCGAACCGAGGTCTTCTGCCTTACCGGGGTATTGCTCTATCGCTAAGCTCTTATTAGATGTGTAAGAGTTTATTGTTAAAATTAGTTGCCTGACTTTGTTCGTTACTAATGCCAACAAACACTTAAAATAAAGGTTTGTTTATTAATATTATAAAATATTTAATGATTCGTTCCATCTTCACTAATAAATTAGATCCCATGATGAGGTTGGAATTTGAATTTATCCCGCCAAGTGCTCAGAATTAGTTACAGGCTAACGTTTGTGTTTTTTTCGTTTTCAGGAATTATGACTCTTACGCGTACGCCGTGTGAGCTCGACAAGATGAGCCTGTTCCAAGACCTGAAGCTGAAACGAAGGAAAGTCGATTCAAGGTGCAGCAGCGACGGTAAGTACCCTTCCGCAAACTGTACCAACACTCCCGCCATTACCTCTCACGTTCTCCTCATTAAATGTATCAAAATCACACGAGCCCAAGTCACGCAAAACGTACAGAAGACCTACCGACCTTACGTTAGAGTAGGCAGCCATCCGCACAATCTGCTTTTAGGCAATGTCTATGTCCGCTTCTAGGCGAATCGGTCGCCGATACAAGTACTTCTTCGCCAGATCTCATCGGTCCGCCGTCACCCAAGATGTCGGAGGTCATCGCCAATCCACCCAGCCCCGACTCCACGCCGGGAAGGTCCATCAAACTGGAGCCGCCACCGCACGACCCCATCTCGACGAGGCTGGAGGACTCCGGAGTGTTCGACGGTGGCGGAGGTCTTCACGAACGCGTCGGAGATCTTCACGAACGCGTCGGAGGTCTTCACGAACGCGTTGGAGGCACCAGCGTCATCAGGGCTCTTCCACCGGCGTCCAGGTCGCACAGTCCGCCAGTCATCAGGCCGCCGCCGCCCTGCAGCCCCAGTCAACCACCGCGACCTCACAGTTCTCCTGGTCGGCCGGCCAACACCAGTCCAGTCATACGTCATAGTCCTCTCATCATGCATCCGCCGACCAGTTCGCCACCACAACATCATGCGCTGCAGACGAGCCCGGTCATGTCTCCTCACTCTGCCTCTTCGTCGTCATCATCATATTCGCGTAGCATACCCAACTTAACCGGTGTCATAACCACCCAGGCCACAGTCATCCAGAACCAGCTCTGGTTCCAAGGGCCCAGGATCAACGGAGTGAAGCCAGAACTGATAGGAGGCAACTTCGGGGCTAACCTTCTCTCGCCGCATCGGACGTCCAATGTTAACATCAAAGGTGCCCCGACGGTGATCATGGGGGAGAGCGGTGGTGTTCGAACGATGGTGTGGAAGAACGCAGAGGAACAAGAGAAGGACCTCCTAGGTCAACAAAACACTCCTGGTCCACCGCTCAACTGGAGTCCTGGTGTAAGTTCAAACTCCACAGGCTCGAATCCTGAAGAGAACGCTGCCCAGATGCTTCTTAACTTAGGGCAGGAGAGACCTAGACCAAGTACTATTAGATCACCAGTAAACCCAGTTAGATCTCCACCTGCAACCTTGCCTTCTCATTTCACGAGCGTTCCGTTGAATATGGAGAGGTTATGGGCGGGTGACCTTACTCAGATACCTGGGAATCATCAGCAGGCTTTAAATTTAACGTCGCCGACGCTGACACCGCCACCGATGATGTACACGAGTCCGCGGTCGGACCAGAGGTTGATGAATCCGGAGACGACCAGCCATGAGGCGATGGAAGAGGAGGAACAGCCGATGATCTGCATGATATGTGAGGACAAGGCGACGGGTCTTCACTATGGGATTATAACTTGTGAGGGGTGTAAAGGATTTTTTAAGAGGACAGTGCAAAATCGGAGAGTGTACACCTGTGTGGCGGACGGGAACTGCGAGATTACCAAGGCGCAGAGGAATCGGTGTCAGTACTGCCGATTTAAGAAGTGTATAGAGCAAGGGATGGTCTTGCAAGGTGAGTCTTATATGATTGATATTAGCTATTAGCTTAGTCATTATGGGTGAAATACATACATTTACGCAAATTGGTATCTGCTTGTTTGCTTACATAATAACTGTTACAGTACATTGATTAATTTTGTATATAATATAAACTATCAGTAGAATATTCATATGGCAAAGCGTTGTTGCTCTAGAAACGTTTGAACCTACTTCGAGTTGATTGATTCTATTAAATTGTTCGTGTTTTTGTAGTATTCTTGTACTACACTGCTCAAAAAAATTAGGGCAACACTTTTTTCGAAATCTGAAACTTTTTAAATAATAGTTCTAGGCAAATCAAATTTGGTATGCTTTAAGGGCATATATTTAACAAAACAAAAAATTATAAAAACAATGTTACAACTCTTAGTTACTTCTAAGTAACACTTAAAAACGTAAATTAGTAACGCAAAACAAAATGGAAAAAATGTCAAGTATGCTTTGAACTCACGTACGAAAGCCTACTAAAGCTGAAAAATGAATTCAGTTGTCAATTTTCGTTGATTAGAAACGTCATTAGAAGTAAAATGAGGCCAAATGAGGCATCTTAGTGAAGTGCAAGTTGCTCGCGCTGTCGCCCTTGTTCAGCATGACCAATGGCCACTCTACATGTTAGCAAGGACCTTCGAGTTTTCCCTTCTGTTATTCTGCTTTATGGAATCGGGTTCGGGCGACTGGCCAATATGTTAGAAGAGCTGGACAAAGTCGAAATCAAAAAACTACTGAAAATCTAGATCGATTTCTTGTCCTTTCCTCCCTACGTCGGCGTACTGCGTACTGCACGACCTAAGACGAGCACATGGAATAGAAATTACTGATCAAACTGTTAGAAACAGATTAAAAGAAGCGAATTTGAAACCAAGAAGACCTGTCCCCGCACCACGCCTTACGCAGCATTACAAAGCAGCGCGAATAAGGTTTGCTCTGGATCACAGGGATTGGCAACTTCTTCACTGGACGCCTGTACTGTTTACAGACGAGTCCAGATTTCGCTTAACGCGTTGCGACGGTCGAGTACGTGTATATAGACGTCCTGATGAACGCTACGCAGCCGCTACTATACAGGAAGTGGATAGATTTGCTCGTGGATCTGTGATGGTTTGGGCTGGAATCAGTATAGACAACAGAACTGATCATGTTGTGGTTCCTGGTAGACTAAATGCCATGAATTATATCGAAAACATCATGGAGGATCATGTGGTGCCTGCTGCATACGGCGTCGGTCAAAATTTTATCCTAATGCAGGACAATACAAAGCCGCCGGCGCCGGCATCACCAGAAACTTTTTACAAGAACGTGGAATTCATGTCATGGAATGCCCGGCGTGAAGTCGCGACCTGAATCCTATTGAACACGTGTGGGATTAGCTTGACCGACGTGTTCGCAAGCGCCCTAATCCACCACTAACCATACAGGAACTGACATAAGCTCTGATTGAGGAATGGGAAAGCATACCCCAGGAATCACTTCGCAGACTAGTGCGAATCATGCCACGCAGGTGTGAGGAAGTGATTCGTGCTCGTGGAGGGCATACACTGTATCAAACCTCACCAATCCACAGAAAACCCGACTGTCATCGATACTATGAGAGTCATTTCCATTTTATTTTGCGTTATTAATTTACATTTTTAAGTGTAACTTAAAATGTATCATTGTTTTTGTAATTTTCTTTAGTTAAATATATGCCGTTGAAATATACCAAATTTGATTTGCCTAGAACTATTATTTAAAAAGTTACAGCTTTTGAAAAAAGTGTTCCCCTAATTTTTTTGAGCAGTGTACAAAACAGCAGAATAAAAGAAAGATATTTTGACTTGTGAACTTCATCAAAATCTCGTAAAAATAAAAACTGTATATATATTGTATCTTTCAATTCAAAACATACCTTGTTAAGTACAGTAGTTTAGGAGAAATTCCACAGGGAGGAAGGTAGGTATTTCATAAAAATACTTCTCAAGGTCATATTTTGGAACTAAGTCAAGATTTGTCTACATGTTTCTTGGCATTTTGATCTTAAAATGGAATTTTTCATATTCATGTGAAAAAAAAGGAGTTTGCCATCTTTTATAATTTTAAAAAATATTTGGGTGTTCCTACCGGCTGTCAAACAATAAATATTTAGTTCACAATTAAATAATCAATATTAATAGAAAAATTACGATAAACTTAACGAGAAGCCAGAAAATTTCACACATTTGCAGTCAAACAACTGACAAGTTATCCTGACTAGGAAGTTTTAAAATTAGGAAGTTAGAAGTATTCTCGAGGATAGTGAATCATTTAACAAAATGCAGGACATGACGCCCAAAGCATGGGCGTCATGTCCTGCATTTTTTTCTGAACTAAATACTAAATACAAACCATAAACATCGCTTATTTCTCGCATTCAGAATACCAATTTCGCATTTAAAAATAATTTTCTATCCACAGAATAGTTCTCCAACCAAATTTAACGCACCAATCATTCTTTCAGCTGTCAGGGAAGACAGGATGCCCGGCGGTCGAAATAGCGGTGCAGTTTATAATTTATACAAAGTAAAATATAAGAAACACAAGAAGACAGCCGGTAAGCAGGGCGGCGCAAAGCCTATGGACAACAAACCTTCGCAGCTATCGCCACAGATGAAGCAGGAATCTCCATCCAGCATACCGGCCCACCTAGTCAACGGTACAATATTAAAGACGGCCCTAACGAACCCTAGCGAGGTGATCCACCTGAGGCAACGTCTCGAGAGCGCCGTGAGCAGCTCCAGGGATAGAAACTACTCCCTGGAGTACACCATGTCGATGATACAAACCCTTATAGACTGTGATGAATTCCAAGATATCGCGACACTGCAGAACCTCGACGATCTGCTGGATAATAAATCGGACCTGAGCGAGAAGCTCTGCCAGATAGGCGACTCGATCGTGTACAAGCTGGTCCAGTGGACGAAAAGGCTGCCTTTTTATCTCGAATTGCCCGTTGAAGTCCACACGAGGTTGCTCACGCATAAATGGCACGAGTTGCTGGTTCTTACCACGTCGGCGTATCAAGCTATCCACGGTACGAGTAGTCATAAGTCGCCTGTCGACCATATGGCGCCCCCTACGGAAGCTGAGTTCAACTTAGAGGTAAGAGCGTTTGTTAAAAAATACAATTACTTCCGTTAAAGAAATCAAATTTTGTTTCAACTAAATGTAGGTATTGTTAGTGTCACTTTCAAGTTCAAATTAACCACGATTTAGACAGACTTTGGATGCTGGCGATGATGCCAAAATTTGGATTTCCGTCTTGAGATTGGTAATGAAATATTAAATAACCGACCTCTTCATAAATTTAGTGTATTTTCGGATGAAAGTACCTTTTCAACAAATGGCATTGTTTCTTCACAGCATTGTCGTTACTGGAGTGATGTAAATCTACATTTTACACTCTCTAGACTAGCGTTTCTCAACCGGGGTTCCGTGTGATGTCAGGGGTTCCGCGGAAAAATAGTAACAAATAGCGGCGACGGTCGCCGGTTCATGGGCACATTATTCATTGTTATTTTTATGTATTATTTTAGCATTGGATTATTATTTGAAATATTGGATTAATAAACAGGGGCAATCCATGAATAATTTTGATTTGGAGCCCTTCTAACCCAATAAACCATCCAACGGGCAACATTCTAGACTATTCATTAACTTCAATTGACAATATTACTTACAATTATCTGTTACATAAAACAAAATAACCTGTAGGAAACAAGAATCTGGAAGAGTTATTCGTCAAACTCTAACATTATTTGTTTTCAATATTTTTGCCTTTCCAAATGTGTGACAAAATAAACCTATAATTTGAATCTGCTGCTGATAATGGTAGATACTTTAGGAGAAGAACAGAGTTGTAGGTGGTGGATTTCAATATGATGTTACATTCCAGATAAGATAAATAACCTATCACGAGACAAGTTCTGAGCTTCGAAAATTATGTCGATCCTCATTATAGAAAATCAATGAATATACAGAGTGAGTTACAATTATAGACGAAAATTTATGCGGACATGAAACTAAAGTGTAATTTTAAAAAATAATTAAATTAAATTGGAGTACTAATTTTGACAATGAAACAAATTTAAAAGTGCTTCACATATTTTTATTTAGAATTTGGTATACTTTTGCATTCAATTTTCACCTCAAGTTATAAATTACCTTGAATTCATTTAATTTTCAACATTGTGTATGCATGAGCAAGCTTTTTCTTATTTAACAAACTTTAAGAGAAAATACAGAGATCATATGTTATAGATACAATTAGTGTGTATAAATATCTTCTACTTGGGTGTTTATTCCCACACATTCTTTCTCAGAACGTAATTAGTGTTCTGACTAAAATGTTTCATAAGGACTTATTTATTTTTTCAATACCTGAAAAAATACTAAAATATTAATAAAACAGTATTTTAAATGGCTCTAACTTCTTAAGGAATATTAACTTCTTATCAATAGGGCCATATGAAACTTTTTACTCAGAATAAATGTTTCTTAATTTTTGTATTTTGACCAATGATTTTTTTAAATTTATACTGAATTTATTTATTTAATTATTTTTAAAAGGTACTTTTTGTATTCTGCGTTTTCGCATTGTTTGATTTGTATTTTCTTCTTCGTTCCTTTGGTAATACTTGAAGGAACTAAAAAGAACAAATAAGTTTGTACCTAGAGAGAAATATCTGCAATGTTACAGAAAATGAATGTAATAATCTACCAAAAAAAACTGTAAAAGAAGAATTAACTGTAACATCGCTGGTTATTGGATACCAGCTAAATTTCTGTATTGTTTTTACAGAATTCACATATTCCACAAACATATTCCTGTGAAATTAGCACAGTATCACCTTAACAGGGCATTCTTTTAATTTTACAGGAAAAATAGTTTAATTTCACAGTAGTACCTAACTAATATTCAATCATTGAACTGCGTTTCTTTACAGACTTGTAGCTGGTTACTTGAAATACGTTAGACGTTTTTCTGTACGCAAAAATTACTCGAAATGCCTTGGAAAGGACATTGTATAATTTTTGTTGGGGTTCCGCCAGGTTCCAACCCTATTTAAAGAGTTCCGCAAGAGTAAAAAGGTTGAGAAACGCTGCTCTAGACGAAGCCAACATTTCAAAAAAGTAATCTAACATATCACGCGGTAATTGGATCATATTTCGTCGATGGAAAATGTAAATGTTAATCAACAGAAAGTATTACACAATTCTTTTAATGAACAGCATAAATTTACAATTTCCTCAAAAATTGATTAGACGAAATGGCCCTATTTAAAGGCCAGCAGCGTAGTCTTGATCTGACAATACGGTATTTGACTGTATTAAAAATATGGTTGTATTATAGTCATCCTAATAGATTTCAGTTTAAGAAAACTATTTGTTATTACTTTTCAAAAAAAATATGCTTTATTTCTATTAAAAACCAAAATTAAAATTGAATTTTATTCACGTCCTATCACGTGATTGAAAACGCTCTGTAATTGGCTCAGTCTCCAGTGACGTCATTCGTTAGTACGCTTAGAGCGCGTTCGGTTTGTCAGGGTAGGGTATGGGGAGAGCAATGCTCAATGATAACCTGGGTTGGCTGTCTCTCTCTTATATCCAGATCAACGCCGTGTGACGTTAGTCCGCCTATTATGCAGCGCGTCACTGTCACCTGTCACCGTACAATACCGGGTTATCCGAACGCGCTCTTATGCTTCTCCCGTTTGAATTTAATAGCACTAAAGTGCCATGTAAGCATAACTTTGTAGGTTAGGATAGCCCTAACCTTAAGCTGTCAGATCAGATAATACCTGGTTCGAAAATACGATCGATAACTTATTCTAGTCAGTTTTACTTATGTCGAAGTGATCTTCACAACAAAAAACACTTGTATTGGCCGCTATTTATTTCATTTGGATTTCTACGAGCCAACCACTTTCTTCGCAGTTTCAAATCTTGCGGAACAGCTACAAATATTTATCCGGAGTTTTTCTTGACGTATTTCTGCATTGTGGATTTATAACCCATTTTTATGTAGAAATTGTGAAAACAACACATCATACAACCATGGGCGCCGTTACATATGGGCAGGGGGGGGGCGCTTGCCCCCCCCCCCCTGGATTTTGAACCCAACTACCGCTACGCGAAAAACGAAAAAGATAGGAGTGGTCGAGAAATTTGTGATCGATCTTTGATCACAATTGAAGACCGATAAATAGATCTGATCGATAAATCGGTTATTATCATATTAGATGGATCTTTTGATCGTAGATCAGGTTGATCTTTTTCATCAGATGGATTTCGCATATCAAACCGAATTGAAAGCTATGTATTTATTTAACAGACAGGTCAGTCGCCGCCCGGCCTGTGTGTAAAATATTTTCGCGGCTAGGGTTAAAAGTTATTAACTAAACGCCTAGCGGGCAATTAGCATCTTTCGTGTCCCCACAAAGATGCAAAAATGACTAGTGATGACTATTCCGATTATTATCGGCTATTGTCACCAATGTCAGTTTTATTAGATATTGCGATATTGCCCTCTCGTAACAGTCGCGAAAGAGCCACAAGATGGCAAGATACGGTATCCAAATTTTGCGCTGCAGTCCAAAATAAGTATTGTTGTATGCACTTTTATTTGATCATACTTATTAGTTTCCATTACTTCGCAATTTTTGGCACTGCTGAGCAGTTTATCTTAATTACACTGGGTGTTAAACTAATAAGCGTAGAAAATATAGATAAGGTATAATAAGTCAGCTTTTGGTAGTAGATCAAATTTTGATAACGAACTCATGTCCCGATAGACGCCGTTTAGAAACTGCAGAGAGCCGGAATATTGTACCAACTTTAGAAATTGCTTTAGTAAAATAGGTTGTATAAAGTATCATAGAATATCGTTGTATAAAATCAAATAATTTAAAAAAATTTATAGATAACCCATTATTGGCTAAAATTGGTACTAAAATTACAAAACTTCGGTTAATGAAAAGGGAGTTTCAAAAACGTTAAATAATAAAAAAATTTCACATAAAAGTTATTTGGTATTAAAAGGGCCATCCTATGATACATGACAATTGATTCTCTATGCTGTTTGTAATATTGGTACCATTTTCTGACTCCCTCCAGCGTTGACACAATACATTTCCGTACATGAGTTCGTTCAAAAGTTAGTAGTTGACCTAACATTGTCGCGTTACAAGTGTTCAAGTATAATAGTAATATAAAAAAATATTATTTCGTCGTCGATTATCCTAAACACATAATTTTCAAATTAATCCACTTTTCTCTACATTTAGTCATTATTTCTCGTTAACGGGGTAAATTTTAAAATAATATTGTTGCCTTTTTATTGTTTATCAATTTGTTATTAAGATATTGTATCAGATTCTCGATGACCACGAGCTAGAAATTATTATAGGAAATTAACAACAATGTCTCCTAACGTATTAAAAAGTAATAAAAAGGCTACAATATTGGTTGAAAATTATACAAAATCTTAAATTCTAGAATAAGAGTTCAATGATTCAGAAACAAAATATATTTACAAACAATTATTAATTAAAAATATTAATCCCACATTAATAAACGATATAGAAAGACGGCAAAATGACTTGAAATTCAATGAATATCAATATATAATAAGTAAGTGTTGTCGAGCATACAGGGATCACGACCATGGATGCCTGTTAACACACAAAAATGTGAACAAAAACATTTCACTACCTTAAAGCGATAGAGATTTCTCAGAGTGTATGCAAAATAACAAGACGAAAATGCTGCAAAACAGTCAATAGCATAGTACATTGGGTCACCATTTAATACGAAAAAAATTTTGCCCCCCCCTGGAACATTTTCTAACGGCGCCCATGCATACAACACAATTACCAAACGGCGACGATGCCGATGCTGACAGACCATATGGGCCGATTTGACATCTACTATCGGGTGACGTCACACAACAGAAAGTATCGTTTGGCGAGACTTTTTGTGATTCAATTTTTAACGCTGATTTTTATGAAATATTGAGGAAATAATTACGAAAAATAATGCATTTACAATGTACAGTGAAAGAATAAACACACTAAGATGGTTTTCCAATACATAGTAGTCAAATACCCTATTATGGATTTATTTCAACTTTAACATATCGCATTTAAACTTACCAACCATTTCGTTAATTTAAATCTTGTTTCTTATAATATACAAATTGTAAATTTTAGCTGAAAACAACTGAAATTATTTGCCACAAATAAACGTTCTTTCTACCAAACAAATATTCTAAACAAATGCATTTTTATCCCCAAAAATATTTCTTTGCCGCTGTTCAAACAACAGATTTGTTTGAGCTAAAGCATATTTATTTGAACTGAAAAAGTCCTGAACCATTGGAATACGAAAAATTAGAAAGTACGAACAAATTTTCTGTTTGTAATACTTATACGGACTTGTAATACAATATTTAGTTTGTATACAGTTTGACTATACAGTAGTTTTTCTTGCGTGTTTTTCGTGTTTCTTTAATTTTTTTTATAACTAAAATAATTATAATCATGTCGACATTAAAAGCAAAATATTAATTTAGAATAACTTCAGTAAATATACTCGAAAAATGTATTTTCCCGAATAAATGATTTAAGGAGTTTCATTTATTTTGATTTTGTAACCTGCTAAATGTATTCTATTTATTACTAATTCTAATTCTTGACCAAAAAATATTAGATCTCTATCATGTTTAATAGCTAATAATTTTTTTAATTTCATTCACTTTACAGACACACTGAGGAAACAAATAAAATCAAACTGTGAAAACCTGATAGTACACTGTTAGGTAAATTAACTATTTCTAGTTTTGCAACCATCCTGTATGTTAAATCAAAATTCTAACTATGGTTGTAGCATTTTTAGGACATCAAAACTGTTTATAAAAAATAACTTTTCCAAAAATAACGAGACAGAATTCTTGAAGCAGTAGAAATGAATGCTCAGTCTTCAAATCAAAATTGAGTCGATAAAACTCTGTGAAGTGTTTTTTTTTTTACTAAAGTCAAACGTAGAAAATATCCATATTAAAAGATGTTCTAGACACAGAGTTGCCTCGTGTTTCTGTGTTTCACAAAGTATAAAAGCACTAATGGTTCTTTGTTCCTCAAATTAACAAATGTTATATAAAATAAACCACTTTTTGCAAATGCTTCGACAATTTATTAAAACAATTCAGCACAACAGTCATAAAAACGAGAAATAGTCAATTTTGAATACTATGAGGTTATTGATCTAGTATGATAGTTACCCTATCTTGACCTTAATGTAGACAAATAATACATAACCACACTCAGTGTATGCAAATGAAACTATAATCTTAGCTTGTCATGCAAGTCGTCGGACTATTTACGCTGCTTATAAATAAGCTAGAAATTGTGCAAAACCAGACGCGCGAGTCGTCGTAGCGCGTTGTACTCCAGTCGGTGATTTATATTTAGTTGACCCAGTTCGGTGGTTTTATCACAATTCGTCGGAGGTTACAAATTTAGATAACGCCGAGGCAATGACATTAAAAAAGCCCGGCTCTTTACGAAACAGCCAAGTTCAAGTAACTCCGGGGCGGTCGACCTTAAAAAAAATACGCAAACCAATCGACGCTCGACTACAGAATTCCACACCTGAACGCACAGCGACATCTAGTGAATGCCAAATCTAACCAGGTCCTTATAAGTCCGTTTGTACAAGATTAGAGTCATTTTAGATAAAGAAATACTGCGTTCTACAGGAGATTTTGTTAGGGATGGTATTAGAAACTGTGACAATTTACATTTCTGGAATTTCCAATAATAATATATGTGACTCCGCATGAGAGATTCGCCCTCTACCATCTCTCGTTTCGATAGTATTGACTTCTGTGTTTGAAGGCCCATAACTTTAAAACAGAAAACAGAAAAAATGTAAATAAAGTGTGTCATACTCTTGAATCATTTTTACATAAGTTGTATGACTGTCAAAATTCTTTTCCTCTCGGTGTAAACATGAGCGCGAGAGAAGCGAACAAGAGTACCCGATTTTTGCAGTTTAAATTAACGCTCGTCTTTCCACTTACCACAAAAATTTCAGTTTTTGTCCAGGTCGCATTTAGAACCTCTTCTATAGATTGGCGTTTTTGTTTTCTTCAGTTTTCATGTAATAAAGGTTGCTAACAAGATTTTGATAGAAACCGATATCTCAGGAACGATTGTTAGCGGGACGTCCTTATTTACTTCGACACATATCCCTTGAATTTAATAGCATTCCGACTAATTGTTAATTTTTAAGACCGAAATAAACATGAACAATATGTTCCGCAGTTCGGCTTCCCTCGCTTGTGAGTTTAGGTGCGAGGCAGTCGAACGAGATGCGATTTTGACGCGATCAGTGAATCCGTTTGAATCCGTGTTTGTAAAATATTGTTGAGTATAATTAATTGTACTTACATCTAAATTCATTATTTATATTTAACTCGCACTACTATTCAAAATTCCAAAATTAAATTGTTCTGATCGTATCGTACTAATAGTAAATAATCTTCCACTGTCCCAGCTACGTTTCCATTTACCGTTACGATTGACGTAGTGCGCACTGCACGAAATTTAGATCATTCATATCAAATTGCTTTAAAAATTACTTAAAAATTATTATGCAATGCTTTTTCTACAGTCGCATTAAATAAATTTGCGTGCATATCCCGATATCGTGCACAGATAGAAAAGATTTCTTGTTTTTAAGAAATATATTCGTTTGAATTTATTCTTTTGGGTCAAAACATATTTTTTTGACGCCAACAATATTTACTTCATTTAATACTCTAGTTTTTTGCATGTATTTTTTTTAAATATTTAATTAAGTGAAATAAATATATTTTGATACAAACAAAAATTACTTTCCTTTAAATTAATATTTTTGTTTTGATTTTAAAAAAAACATTTTTTTACAGCAAAGAAATCTAATTTTGATTCAAACATATAAATTTATATATAAGGAGAGATTTATTTCGTTTAAACTAATATTTTTTCTTTGGCTTAAAAATAGGTTTACTTCCGCCAAAGAAATAATATTTTGATTCAAATAACAATATTTGTACACAAGAAGAGATTTATTTCCTTTAAACTAATGTTTTTGTTTTGACTTGTGTGCCGTGTGATCGACAGTATAGACACAGTATAGACATAGAGTCCCATAGAGTACAGTGCCTGCAGGCTCAAGTTCCGATTCCAAATCAGCGTACATTTTACTAACCTAACCTTGACTATATATGTAGGGCTTGGAAGACCAACCACTGGCCGAGGATGTGCGACATCCTCGGCCCACCAAAAAAGAGGTGACACGTGGCGACTCTACTGTACCCTCCGAAAAATCCTTGTCTATAATAGTTCCACATTAATTCCTTCAACAAATTAATAATTTCTTTAATCAAAGAACCATTTATTGCAAACATAAAATATCGCATTTTTACGCAACCAACAATTTCGTTAATTTAAAAAAATATAATTCTTTCACTCAACACAATCATAATTATTTGAAGTAAATAAATCTCGTTCTTTATAATATACAAATTGTAAATTTTAACTAGAAACATAAGTTGTTTGACACAAATAAACGTTCTTTCTACCAAACAAATATTTCAAACAAATGCGTTTTTATCCGCAAATAAATATTTTTTGCCTCTATTGAAACACCAGATTTCTTTGAGTCAAGGCATATTTATTTGAATTAAAGAAAAATTTCTATCTGTGTGCTAACATTCGTTACTGAGATAACCGCTTCCATGAAAAACTTGTTCGCATCCTTTATTACACAAAAACTGAAGAAAACAAAAACGCTAATCATAGAAGAGGCTCTAAATGCAACCGGAACAAAAATTAAAAATTTTGTGGCAAACGGTTTACGAGGAAAAAAATGGAAAAACGAACGTTAATTTGTGGAAAATGGGGAACCTTTTCTCATTTCTCTCGCGCTCATGTTTACACCGAGAGGCAAAAACATGTTGACACTCATACAATGTAGAAATGATTCAGGAGTATAATACACTTTATTTAATTTTTTTTCTGTTCGGTAGTTTTAGAGTTATGGGCCTTCAAACACAAGAGTCAATATTATCGAAACGAGAGAACCGCCCTGCCATCTCTCGTTTCGAGATATCCGCTTTCATCAAAATCTTTCTTACATAAAAATTGTAGAAAACAACAACGCCAATCTATAAAAATGCAACCTGAAAAAAATTTTTGGTAAGCTGTTTAGGAGAGAGAAATCAAAAAGACGAGAAATGCAAAAATCGGGTACATTTTTTCACTTCTTTCGCGCTCATGTTTACACCGAGAGGCAGAAAATGTTGCTTGTCATAAAACTTATATAGAAATGATTCAGGAGTATGACACCCTTTATTTAAATTGTGTCTAAATTTGAATTTTCGAAATGCATACAAGCATTTGGGCCAGTATTCATTTCTAATTTTTGAGGAAGATGAAAGCCAACAACGATTATTGCTTCTAAAAGAATTTTTGTTTTGTTTTTTACAGGCTGTCAGCAATCTTCAAACGTTGCAGTCTTGTTTGACGTCAATGATGGGTAGGTCGATCACGATGGACCAACTTCAGCAGGACGTCGGTGTAATGGTAGAGAAGATAACGCACGTGACGCTCATGTTTCGCAGAATTAAGCTCAGAATGGAGGAGTATGTGTGCCTTAAAGTTATTACCATGCTTAATCAAGGTCAGTACACGCTGCATACCGTACGCATTAGAGTTTAGACCAAGGCATTGGCATATGTACCAATGAACTGCTGTAGAATCATTAGCGATTCCCATTGAGTACTTTATTAGCCTCCAATATGGTACAAGGTGAGACCGTCAATGATTTTGTTCCTTTGTGCGTAACGTAAACGCATCGAGGAAGTCACCACGCGGAAAACCATTGTCGGAGCTGTTTGAGAAGTCTTTATTTAACATTTCCAGATGAGTGTTCTAACACCATGCATTGATAAAAAGAAATTTTAACAGCCGACAGTGGTTTGGCAACGATGTCTACTTATACATCGCACCGATCTCACGTAGTCAAAACCTCAATAACAATGCGGCTGTCAGCCTGAGCTGCCAACGCAGTAACTATAACTGCCAACAAAACATAACTATGTTCGAAATGAAGTAACGTTATCAAATAACTTATTATACATTGCTCAAAAAAATTAGGGGAACTCATTTTTCGAAACCTGTAACTTTTTAAATAATAGTTCTAAGCAAATCAAATTTGGTATGCTTTTAGGGCAGATATTTAACTAAAGAAAATTAGACACACAGAATTAGACACAGATATGAAAGCCTACTAAACATGACAAATGAATTCAGTTGTCAAGTTTCATTGATTAGAAACGTCATTAGAAGCGATTAGAAGTAAAATGGGGCATCTTAGTGAAGTGCAAGTTGCTCGTGCTGTCGCCCTTATTCAGCATGGTCGCTCTAATCGGCATGTTAGCAGAGACCTTCGAGTTTCCCCTTCTGTTATTCAGCGTTTATGGAATCGGTTTCGGGAGACTGGCCAATATGTTAGAAGAGCTGCACAAGGTCGAAATCGAAAAACAACTCAAAATCAAGACTGATTTCTTGTCCTTCACTCTCTACGTCAGCGTACTGCCATAACACGAGACCTCCTAAACGACCTAAGACCAGCACATGGAATAAAAATTTCTGATCAAACTGTTAGAAACAGATTAAAAGAAGCGAATTTGAAACAAAGTAGACCTGTCCGCGCATCCGAAGCGAATTTGAAACCAAGTAGACCTGTCCGCGCACCACGCCTTTACCCAGCATCACAAAGCAGCGCGAATGAGGTTTGCTCTGGATCACAGAGATTGGCAACTTCGTCACTGGACACCTGTACTGTTTACAGACGAGTCAAGATGTCGCTTAACGAAAACTGCTTGTATACAGACGGCCTGGTGAACGCTACGCAGCCGCTACTATACTAGTATCCAGGTCAGGTCTAGACCAGGCAATAGAGCAGAAAATGACAGTTCGTGACAAAAATACTAGCAGGAAGCCGGCGGTCCCAGGTTACGTGAAACAGTCCGTAGATGTATCGTGATGTGTTTCCTACTCGCAAATATCATTTCTTAATTTACAAAGTAGCGATTGATGGGTACTTTGAGTGTGCACAACCCAGGCGTTGTCCGATGATTAGTTTTTGCAAAATTGCAATTTAAATTTTTTTTTATGCCATATGGTTCGGCGAGCCTGGATGCGTCGGAGGTGGTCCGATTTTAATTTTTTTAACGTATTTCGAAAGTAGAAGTATTGTGCTATAAAACGTCTATTCTGATTTTGCGTTAAAATGATGCGAAATAGGCGAAAAATGCTTGCAAACATGACCGAACATCTACGGACTGTTTCACGTGACCTGGGACCGTCGGCTTCCTGCTAGTACCTTTGTCACGCAAAAATCTCTATTGCCTGGTCTATATAAGAAGTGGATAGATTTGGTCGTGGATCTGTGATGGTTTGGGCTGGAATCAGTATATATCAGATTAAATGCCATGAATTACATCGCAAACATCTTGGAGCACCATGTGGTGCCTGCTGCATATGGTGTCGGTCAAAATTTCATCCTAATGCAGGACAATGCAAAGCCACATACCGCCGGCATCACCAGAAACTATTTACAAGAACGTGGACTTCAGGTCATGAAATGGCCGGCGTCCTGACCTGAATCCTATTGAACACGTGAGGGATCAGCTTTACCGACGTGTTCGCAAGCCCACCACTAACCATACGGGAACTGACACAAACCTTGATTGAGGAATGGGAAAGCATACCCCAATAATCTCTTCGCAGACTAGAAGCATGCCACGCAGGTGTGAGGAAGTGATTCGTGCTCGTTGAGGGCATACGCTGTATTAAACCTCACCAATCCACAGAAAACCCGACTGTCATCAATACTATGACAGTCATTTCCATTTTGTTTTGCGTTATTAATTTACATTTTTAAGTGTAACTTAGAAGTAACTAAGAGTTGTAACATTGTTTTTGTAAGTTTCTTTAGTTAAATATATGCCGTCGAAGTATACCAAAGTTGATTTTCCTAGAACTATTATTTAAATAGTTACAGGTTTCGAAAAAGTGTTCCCAAATTTTTTTGAGCAGTGTATTTGCTTCTGTTTACGTCATTAGAAGATATTCTCATTTAAATTTAAAACGGCATTTTCTTAAAGTAAAATGCCGTAATACCATATTGACACCATCGAGTCATCAAAGTCCCCATAAATCTCAAAAGTGAAATAAAAACTTAACTGTAAACGTGCGAATACTCTGTGTTGAATTTACTTTTTTTACAGCGCGACCTGGTGTTGCCGGTAGCGCAGAACTAGAAAATATTCAAGAGCGATACATGACGTGTTTACGCGCCTACACCCAACATATCTACCCCCAGCAACCGACGCGGTTTCAAGAGCTTCTTGTCAGGCTACCCGAGGTAAGAAACTATCAATTTGTACCTCCATAATCCTCGATTTGGACACATGACTCACCGTTGGTCACAGCCCAGTCAATTTAAGCTTTCACTTCGGAAAATTTCAAACCCACCTGTTTTTGTTGCATGCACGTTTGGTTGGGCATTACAAATAAGGTGCAAAAAGGTCCCATGTATTTGGTAGTTTGATGTAAATTCTTTAAGGGGTGATAAAAGAGGTAATTTAGATCATATTTAACCAGATTTATCCTTATACAAAACAAAGTATTACCGTTTTATTAACAAATTTCTATGAAATTTTGTAAGTATGTTTTGCCATTTTTGCATCATATGGCAAATTACTACTACAGTAAACCCTAAACCCGGCGCTTTTAGGTTAACTATCGTGCAAATTTGCAAACTTCTGACAGTGTTAAACACTCCAACAGTTTGGTTGCATTTCCGTTAGAAAAAAAATGTGTATCAACCTTCTGAAGGACATATCTTGAGAATTGTCAAGTTTTAACTGCATGCTGTTGCTTTTCTTACTATAAAATATGATGCTCTAGCATGTTTTCAAATACTTGGGACGCGGATTGGATCACCCAGCACGTTTTTCAAGGGGTTTCTAATCATCAGCTGGGTATGAATTTGTCCGAAGTTTGACGTTTCTTTTTGTCTAATTTGACTGAATTTGACTGGCCTAACATTGAAATTACTCAAATAATAAACAAATTTTAAGTTTTTTCTTTATTTCAGGTTCAATCGGCAGCTGCTCTCCTATTGGAAAGCAAAATGTTCTACGTTCCTTTTTTGTTAAACTCTGCCATTCAGAGATAGTACTAATGTTCACCCTCCCCCCCACATCATTCATCTGACTACAATTTGTCTGTAAACCCCTCTTTGCCCACTCCCCTCATTTCGTCTATCGCAGACTAGAAAAGATCTAAACAGTGTTTTTTTTTGTTTATTGTAAGTAATTGTACATACTTAGATTTATTGTCATGATCAGACCTATATCGAGCTTTCGAGTATTTATTCGAGAAGAAAGAAAGTTTTTTAAAGATATATTATTATTATGACCGCCTGGTGTACATACATGAATAAAACAGTTGATCGGAGAATTAAAAAAAGAAAACGTACCTAAATTTTTAATACTTTTGTAATTGTAATATCACTTTCTTCTTCATCTTGTTATGTATATGTATTGGCTATTTGGGATTTACATTTATGGACTATATTAGTCTTCTTTTCTATTTGTTCCTTTACTTAACACATTTCTCTCATTTTGTTCTTGAATAAAATTTAGGTATATAACAGATATTCAATTAATATAGTCCTTTAGTAGGCCTTCTTTATTATTGTGAGGTTAAGCTTCCACAGATATACCGCATATTTCTCTTAACAACAGTCTCCTAACATTAAAGTAAGGTTATGTGTGCATATGTCACATGTCAAACTCACTCGTACCAACTCAAAAATCCTTGCAAAAATTATATCATGGACAACTAGACTAACTAGAGAACCATTTTGATTGAACAGCTGTTAACTAAAATTGACATACTTACACCCTTCTTCCATATTTTACAATGGAAAATGATAACTGAGTCGACTGTATTGTGATATTTGTGTACACCACGGGTTGCACTGTAAGTTCAACGTGTTAAGTTACCATATTTATATAAATATAAAAAGAAAAAGATTTTACATACAGGAGAGAAAAAAACAGTAATCATGCCTGAATCCGAAAGAAGCTGGAAAATATATGTACTGTAAAGATATTCATCGTCATTGTGTTCGGAAAGTGTCCGAAAAAAAAGTCTGAATGGGTTGCCTTCAAAAACCGTGTCCGGGCGTGTGACATCCACGTAAAATCGGTGCGACTTAAAATTTTACCACTGCCAACGTTTCGCAATGACATTTTTACGACTACATTTTTATACTATAACCAACGCAAGACTGTGACGGCGTATTTGCCAGTAAACCGTTATTTCTTTTATTGAAGCAATTCTTAATTTTGAGACTAATCTAGTCCGATTTTTTATACAATATATATTTTTAAGAGTTTTGTACGAATTTAGATAGTCGGTTATTAAATTTTACCATACAAATTTTATACGTACGAAAATTAGTTAAATATCAATCAAAAGTCTTTCATCAAATCAGTTTTAAATATGTTATTATCATTCTGGTCACGTTTACGATCAATTTACTCAACATAATATATAATCAAAATATGTTTAAAAAAATACAAATATCCTACAACTCAAACATAAGATGCTTAACATATTGAAACTAATCTAAAAGATTAACTATCAATCCTATATGTGATGTTTATTTGACAAAAACATTAAAAAGCTCCTAAATAAAGTAGATATATTTCTTGCCAAGTCACGATAGATCTTCTGCAATAATAATCCACCATAAGTCACCTAATTCAACATAAATTAGTTTACGAACATCGTTACTTAACAATCGCAATGTAGCAGTATTTTTTCTTTTAATAAATCATAGACATTGCCCAAACAAGAGGTTTTACAAAACTGCCACGCGAAGTTTACCAAATCGTAATGTATGTATATACATAAATGACAAACTATACCATCCCTTTTCAGCAATCATAGTTACCAATTATGCCATTTAATAATAAGTTGATTACGCTACCATTTCGTCAAAGTTAAGTATAGTTAATATTGGTTTATCTTTAACTGATGCGTCGATGTCACAGCTTTGTCCGGACACGTAACATTCTTAACATTAGTTAGCGTATAGATGATATAAATAATAATAATGAAAACATTGTGTTATTTTTGTGGTTGGAATTATAGCATTACGGGGACATAAGACGTAATTATATTATATAATAAATAAACAAAAATACGCGAACGTGTTACAGACTGAAACTAATCGTTACAAAACGCTATTATACTCTACGTGCAAAATGTGTAGTATAGACGAATATTTGTTAAATTCGACTTTTTTATGTCCTTGTAGTGTATTAGTTTACTAATTACCCATACTTTGTACAGACTTATTTTGCATTTATTCGCAACTCCTTTTAGTGGAGTTAAATTAGTTAAAAACTATAAAATATTGAATGATTCTTTTTAAAACTAAAAATGCTCATATACTTTTCGGCATATTTTTATTACTAATGATATTTTGAGCATTAAACAAATAACTTACAACATAAAAAATAATTATTCAAATCCCGAGTACTTTAAACCCCGTACTAAAAAAAAACAAAAACTAATTTTCTTCCACTATTTTCTTCCGGTGTTTAATTTTCATATCTCTTCCTCTCTAATCTTTTCTACATACACATTTTCTTCTCCTCGTCAATGCCATCCATCAATCAATAAAGAACTGAAATTTACATTCCTACTGTAACCGAGACTTTTAATCATTGTTCATCCACGTACGTCTACAAATTTGAATGCGCCAAACACAAAGTATGGGTAATTTTTCGGTGTCATTACTCAGTATGACCAAAAAACATGTAAAACGTAAGTTACCAGTATAACCAAGAATTTGTACAAAATTGCTACGTTCCTTTTCATTTATCTCTTTTGATTTGTGGTAATTTTATCCTATGTGGTTTATCTTCCTTTTAGTCTTTTTTGCGAATTATCGAGAACGCTGATGAGGTGTGTATTAAATGTCTTTTAAACCGAGATGGAATAACGTGTACTATCCTTATTTTCTAATGATGTACATTATGCTAGCTACCTGATGTCAGTATATTATATATGGAATAGTTTTTATTGAACACTATCTATTGAAGACAAAGTACTTATATTTGATATAAAATAGAACTGATCTTTCATTGAAATGCTAAAAAAAACGATCGATGCAAATTATTAAAATATATCAGACTGCATTACTAATCTTCAAGTATGAATTTTAATGTGATTAAATGTATCTAAATGTGGTATCGATATTGTTAGATGGGTAAATTTGGGGAATATACAACGGAGTATTTGACAATGGACTTTCGCAACTATATTAAGACTAAGCTCCGTTTTATAATCCCCACTAAGGATTGTGGATTAAATATTTGTAGTAATGGAACCACTTCAAACAGAATAATTATTGTACTTGTCAGATGACCTCTCCTCTTCTCAGAGAGAAAACAGCATTTACAGGGAACAACCTGGAAAGCCGAAATTATTATCGAAAAAATCATTTCTGCCGCACAGCAGTCCAGAGAGGTCCAAAATTCTTTTCTTTTTGAAAACTTTATATATGTTATTATTGTGTTTATAAATTTTTGTATTATTGTGTAGTATAGACTATATTGAGTTACCGTTATCATTATAAAAGTTTATTACATTTTAAGATTATAATTAAATGAGCTTGCGTATTATAAAATAAATAAATTAAAAATACTTACACTTCTTTTTATTCACTTATACCATAGAGGAAGGAGGAGTCGCCATAAGCGCTCGGATATGGGACCACTTTCCCCACCCCGGAGGACTTTTAATGTCAAAGTGACATTCGCAACGTTGACGTGTTATTATTTTATTTATTTTGCTTATTTCGCTTTGTTTAAAGATATTATAGTGAATTGGTATGAAGATATACATAAAAATATAACATCTAATTGCGCTGTTCGCAGCTGCAACAGCAGAAAATCAGCTATAAACCAGATTTCGACCGGGGTAACATTTCATCGGTAAGTGACTATATATGTCAACAATGTACAGGCTTGTACTGGCCGCACGCACAAACATTTTTTGAAATATGTTTCTTACGTGTTTTAAAAAAAAAATGACTAAATAAATTCTTAAAAGTGTTCATATAGCGTGTTTTTATAATGTACCGACTCGACACATTACAATATATTACAGGAAAAATTTCTTGAAATTTCTGGCCAATTTCAGAGTTAATCCGGACCTGGCAGGCGGCCAATTGTCAGGGTAGTTTAGTGTCACGTTAGCCCCGCCCCCCGGGGTCATTTTCTCGCTGCTAAGTGTATAGCGTATAGCGACTCCATCTTCCTCCATGGTTTGTTTAAACAATTACAAATTAGTTAATAAAGGACAAAAGATTCCAATATTCTAATAATTTCTGCAAAATTAGAAAAATATGTGCGTAACAACATACATTAGGTATTGTTTAAACAAATGGTAATTGATTAAACAATTGCTAATTAGTTAATAAATGACCAAAAAGCAATAATTTAATAATTTTTGCAACAAATGGAAAAATGTGTAACATCGTATATTTTTGTTTAAACAAATGGTAATTGCTTAAACAATTTATTAATTTTTAAGTTAGTTAATTAATGACAAAAAAACATCAATAATCCAATAATAGCCATTTCTGTCAGAAAAATAATAAATCATGTAACTTTGTAAAATTGTAAATTTGGGGAAAATTTTCCCTCATTTTTTGGGTACTGCAGGAGAGGGTGGGAGCGGTGAAAAAAAAATAGTGGTTGTGGATTTGATATTTGGGAAGTTCTGAACAATTTCTGATAATCTCCCGCAACTTTTTTTCAAAATCCTAACCGTGAAAAAAAGGAAAAAAATATGCATTTTTGCAATCTATTTTATATGGGAATTTTGAGGTGCTCGGTGGCAAGTGTTTAACGTTAACCGATTTTTTTCAAACTTAGGGGGAATTTTTTTCCGGAAAAGGAACCAATTGGGGGGGATCGTTGCCCTCCAACAAAAAAAAATATTTTGCAAGGTATACATTTGGACCACCCTAATAAACACTTAACCAATGAATGCGGTATGCGTAATGGTATATAGGCAAAACCGGGAGAGGTGAAGTTGACTCATCGCTTAAAATCGTACGAACCAAGATATGGACGTACCGCGTGGATTGGTTCTATTGCTGTGTATATTTGGTTGCCTACTAGGTAGTTCGTTAAAGATTAATATTTAATTACTAAAATACTATCATTGGTCATTTAATTGTGATATCCTATCTAATTTATATATCCATCATTACCATGTTTAACAGAAGCAAAGTGAAAACATACCAACTAGCCCATTTAAGACAGTGTATTTGTGCGGTTGGAATATGGTTGGAATTAGCTCAGAAATAATCATTTTGTGACCGAGTGCTTAAACTTGGAGTTTCTTTTCTGTTTGTGTAGACATTATTCAATATGTTTTGAAATTCATTTCTGAATATTTCACGATAAGTATTTCACAAAACGGTGGTAGTTTGTTGTAAATGTGAGGTTATGTTTTTAATACGTGTTTTGATAATGGATTCCGACGTACGACGAAAATAATTTAATACGTTCATGACCATAACCATCGATTTCGTATTTAGGGCCTTTCCTTTCAACGAAAACATTTTGGTCACATTTAATTCACACGTCGCGCTGTGTTATTATAATAATTGGAGGTTAGGTTGCAAGTACCGCTGTCATCTGGTCTAAGAACAGACGTACTTTTTTGTCTTGCCCATTTAAATTATACAGCAGACGTATGAAAAGGATGCTATTTCGTTTTAACACACGTCAATATTTAGAAATAATCTGTAACGTATGTCGAAAATAACAGCTGAAATCTATGAGTAATCTTCACCTCTCCCGGTTTTGCCTATACATACCTAGTACCTAGTACAGCCCAACCACTCAGAAGTCGTTCGGAGAAATATAAACATTAGGATGCGCAGTGGACACGGCCCACGGGATAGTTTTGGTGGAGGGGCGCAGTTATGCCTGGTTTACACGAGGACAGTCAACTAAATTTTAACTAAATTTTAAGTCACTTGAACGCGTGTGAACGGTGCGTTAAGTAGTAAGTGACAAGTTGCCGAACAAGTAGAAATTTAGTAAGCGGAATAGAAAATATTCTATTTTTCGTGCAAGTAACTGCGCTGCGCGCGCAGCGCTTCCCCCACCTAGGCCGTGCACTTGTACTTGACCCGTGTAAACGCGCACAGTTTAGTCAAAGTTATTAGTATCTGCCTTTTGTATCATGGGTTAAAGTTTTTTCTTGTCCGCTTACTTGAGCGCCAATGCGTGTGAACGGCCCTTACCACAAATACAGTAACTAAAAATTTAGTTGTCACTTGCCGATGCGTGTGAACGACACTTACCACAAAAGCAGTAACTAAAAATTTAGTTACCACTTACCTACTGTCCTAGTGTAAACCAGCCATTAGTGTGTTGATGCCGAGCGTACAGTGCCTCTCGCTTCCGCCGAATGTCGGCCTTGTTCTCGTTCTGCGCACACGTCGAGGCAACTTCAAGTTGGCGAAGCTGTACCGTTGATGTAGGTGTTCCTAGTTTTACTTTACAAAAGTAGTAGGCCAGTACAAGTAGTACAGCCGTGATTTAAAAGAGTTCGCTAGATGGCGCTACTGCAAAAGGGGCAAATTTATATAATTTCAAACTGATACTGACACTGTCACACTGACAGGAAAGTGTAAAAGAATTAAGTCGCTGTCCGTCACTACCTCACAACCTGGCGATCAAATAACGAATAAACTAGCGCCGTGCTGCGGGAAAACAGGTAAAGACGGTCAATAGTTGCAACTGCGCACTCTAATTTTCAACGGCGGGAAAAGTTGAGTGTCTTATCTTGTTTATATATCACCGCTGATGGTACTTTAATACTCTACTCCTTTCTAAACCATGGGCATAATTACGAAAAATTATGATGTGTGAAAAATGTCATGTCACTTTATTTGTGAAAGAACGACACAACAAATAACATTGCAAGATGCAGGGATATAAAGCAACTTTTTAGAATAATAACGGATATATAAACCTAGTGGCAACATCTTTGATAAACTAGCTAAACTGCATTAGTGGCGACATCTCAGAGAAACTAGCCAAACTGCATTCGAATCATCAAAGAAAACTGTATTTAAAAATTGCCTTGAATTGTAACTGTAGTTATCATTATTTTATAAAGTAAATACTAAAATACGTGGCGAAATAAACAAATAAAATGAATTGGACGATTTCTGCACACACAGTAATTTTATCATTGTATTGAGAGCAGAGGAATTTCGTATTTAGGTTGTCGCTTGAAGTTGGCGTCAATGGCCATTTGACAGATGGTTTTCGAAGCTAGTTTCATTATAAGAATTACTGCTACCGACTATCAACGAATGTAATATTCACTTAATTCTTTGTTATAGTTTTATTTTGTGTAGTTTAAATCATACCGCAAAGTGCCCGAGGTAATTTTAATCCAGCTCCGACGCCGACAGATGTGTTTATTTGGTAGTACTAATAGTTAATGGTAAAAATGGCAGAGCTTGACAATTGGATTGAAATTGCAAAACAGTGTAAATATTTACCAGAAAACGATCTGAAAAAGTTATGTGATATAGTAAGCGAAATACTGTTGGAGGAATCGAACGTTCAACCGGTCTCCACGCCCGTAACTGTTTGCGGCGACATACACGGACAGGTTAACTCTTATTTTGTGTACGGGTCAATATTTGAAAATGCGATTTCTATCTATCGAGAAATGGCCACACTTCCCATGAGGCTTGATTCCATTTTTAAATATTGCCCCAACACATTTAGACATATTCGGCAAGTTAAAACTGTTTCCTTGCAGTTTTACGATTTGGAGGAGTTATTCCGTAAAGGTGGGCAGGTCCCAGACACCAATTACATATTCCTAGGCGATTTTGTGGACCGCGGGTATTACAGTTTAGAAACATTCACTCGTTTGCTCACGTTAAAGGCAAAATATCCCGACAAAATCACTCTACTACGAGGAAACCACGAGAGTAGACAAATTACGCAAGTATACGGCTTCTACGATGAGTGCTTGACAAAATACGGCAATATAAATGCCTGGAAGTACTGCTGTAGTGTATTTGATTTATTAACCGTTGCTGCTGTAAGTATTTTTATGTTAGTTTAATTATCATTAATAATACTCTCTCGGCAAAGAAATGTCCACGTAATATTTTACTAAACATTGTTGTGATAATCTGGGTAAATAGTCCAGTCTCATATAAATCAATATTTGAATTGGCAAAATTATTAAATGTGCATTTGAATATGCATTTGTTTCTTTTTGTATAATGCTGATGTGGAGCCTACAGAACTGCCTCCTCAAAGCATCATAGACTTCGAAAGGCAGGAAAGCCAAGCGACTCACACAGCGACATAATATAACAGCATTTTTTCCTTATAAAAAGACCTATCGGCTGGACATGAATTTATTTATAATGTGTCCAAAAAAGAATCATTTGACATGAAATTTAGCAAAACCTTACACCTAATGAGTGTAATAAATACCATATTAGTATTGTACCTAAATAAATTTAGTGGTATTGGATTTTCAGTTAATCGATGAAAAAGTGTTATGCGTCCACGGAGGTCTAAGTCCGGAAATCATAACAATCGATCAAATCCGGTGTTTAGAACGTAACCAGGAAATCCCGCATAAGGGCGCTTTCTGTGATTTGGTTTGGTCTGATCCGGAGGATGTGGAGACATGGTCAACAAGTCCCCGCGGGGCAGGCTATTTATTTGGTGCGAAAGTAACGCACGACTTCATGCGGATAAACAACTTATCCCTGATATGCAGGGCCCATCAGTTGGTACACGAAGGTGGGTTCATCTCTCCTCATTTATTTCCTGTTTATAATGAATTTTTGTTGTTTTAGGGTACAAATACATGTTTGACGATAAGTTGATAACAGTGTGGTCTGCACCGAACTATTGTTACCGGTGCGGTAACATAGCGAGTATTTTAGAATTCGAAACTGCTGAGAAGATGTTCGCTAAACTGTTCAATGCGGTCCCGGACTCGGAAAGGGTCATCCCCAATCGGACCGTGACGCCGTATTTTTTGTAACCGCTACTGAATTTCCTGTAAATTTAAATTACCCAATAAATTGCAATATCTTTTTTTATAATCAATTTCTCTGTTATTGCTGTACGGTATTATTATAAATATTCATCGTGTAGATCTCCAATTATTATTCCCTTTTACAACATTTATTAAGTAATAAAAGTTAAAACCACTTTACCTGTGTTGTTTGGTTACTTTTATATATACTTATATAAAAAATCTTGTGGCCAGACACATGTCAAATTCTGATGTTTTGGCAATACTGTCAATAGAATCAAAATATCTTGTCAAATCCTGGCTAACTAGTTTTAATGCAGACACAACCTATCTCGACCAAATAGAATTTGATCATGAAGCTAAACTATTAATTTTACCAAAAAATGTCAGACATAAATTATAGAAAATTTCCTCTACTTTCATTTATTATTTAACTAGCTTGACGAAATTACAGAAATGGCGGCTCATTTGCAAAATCGTTGAAAAATTATAAGAGTACACCTCCAGTTCCTTTGGACCCTTTTGAACAAAACTTCTTTTAGCTTTCAGTTAAGTCATGAAACTTCTAAATTTGAAGTTTTGTCCCGATACCTTTAGTAATTTCTCCGGAATTGTCGCCACAAAAAAAGAAACAGGTACACATACAGACATTTTTTTGTATTTTGGTCAAAAATATTCAAGGGACCCAAAAGGACATATTTCCGCTAAAATCTCAAAATTAAAAAAAAAAAGCTTATGTTCTATTATTTATAGTGACACTGATACATAGATCAACAAGAAATGCTAACACTGCACTAATATATGTTTTACCTACGACCGTATGTGTAAATGTCCCTTACGTCACGGACTACTTAGCTCGTATATCGCTTATAACATACGTGTGCCTTTGGCTGTGCGTTTGTGTTTTTAACGCACGACCTAATGTCATAATGACAGATGTCGCGCGAATATTTTGATTATTTATTTGTAATTTTTGATACAATTTATATTTATTGAAATTTTCGGTCGTAAGTAAGTGCAATACTCGAGCTGTAACATATTATTACTTGCACGTGATAATTTATGTTGAATTTGTACTGAAATTTTCGATCGACACTTCAGACAAAGTTCTCCGTAGTTGCAATAGATGTCGCGCGAATACATTGATTGGTTAACCGTCAAATATTCTTACCTGTATGTGTTTGTCATTTTTGATACAATTTATTGAAATTGTCGGTCGTAGGTAAAATTATGTACAATACTCGAGCTGTAACGCATATTACATACTCGTGGAAAATAACAAAACTCGCCGCTTCGCGGCTCGTATGTTAAATTTCCACTCGTACGTAATATGCTAGTTACTGCTCTTGTAATGTAATATACTATAAGAACACGTTTGCAATTTGCCTTTACAAATATTTTACAGTAAAAAGTAATGCAAGATATTTTTATCACAAAAGAAAATGTAAAACATTACTTATGCCCTTGTCTGCCAGAGTTGGCATTAGGTTTGTTCGAGCAGCACCAAAATAAGTGCATAAAGCACTTATTCTTTCTCCTGCGCATGCCAAATGGGGGTTTTGCCCTGCAAAAACCTGGATTGCGTAGAAGAATCCCCAATTGTTTTGACGACTGCTCGAACGAACCTATCGTTATAACCAATTTTTTAAGTAATCTCGGACTGAAGTTAGTTTTGGGGTTGGCCAATAGCAGTCATAACCTTCAAAAGTGGACGTCTACCCAAGAGAAGTTAGGTATCCAGGTTGGTGTCTAATATAAAAGTAATGCCTAACAAAATTGTTGACGATACGCCAAAAACCACACCAAATTCCCTGTTTTTAAAGAAGAAGAAATGTAAGTTAAATTTCTACACGTAGTCTTCCCAAAGTTCCTAAAATAGGTTGGTAACTATGGACGCACGTCACTCGGTATGCCACATGAAGTTAGCGCATATGGAATTCAGGATTTTATGTGAGCATATACAAAATAATAATTGTTTTTGAGAGATTTAACGGAGATGAACCATGAACGGTCCACAACGGTCCGTAAGGTGTCAGCAAGCCTACTTCTAATATCTATAAGTTCAAGTAAATTTGAACGGTCATACAGTGTGACGTCTCCACGTTTATTTCCTGACTTCTTATTGGTCTAAAGTTACAAGTTACAATCTGTATATTTTAGAAACCGTGTACCCTTCCGACAAACATAACCTTAACTTTGACATTGGTTCAATAGTCTATTGGCAAATGGGGACATTTATTATTGTAGTAGCTCAAATGACTCTTGCGTCGGCGTAGCGATCAAGCGATTATATTCGAACGCCGAACGGTTAAAAATTGATGACGTCAGTGCCAAAAGTGACCATAGAAAATAGGAACTGCATAGTTGCATCGAGGAGAGGGGGTAGAAAACCGCACTCTATACTTGATAAGATTGGTAATGTACTCCATGGTGGACATAAAACATGGCGGATAGCTGCTAGCCGCTTTGAAGTGCACGTCATCGTTCAGAGATCAAGGTTATCCAATACAGCAGCATTTGAAATCAGACGATTCTTGCGATAGCTACGTTTTGCCAGTTCCACACAGTGCACACGAGCGTGAAACAGCAGCACCATGGTTCAGGAATACTCTCGATCTGACGTAAAAACTCACGACAATAATCAATCTGCGTGGATTGTGGTACACAACAGTGTATACGATGTAACACCATTCCTAAACGAAGTAAGTACAATTTAAGAAGTCTTCGAAAGTAGCGGTAATTTTAGCAATCATCGTGATTAATCTCGACGAATGAAAGTGATACGTCACTGATTCGTGCTGATCATGTGCTGATTCAACAATTGTCATAAAGGGCGATGTGTGCGGTCAGTGGTCAATAGTGTGGCATTTACCACGTGTTAGAACAGTCAGTCAGAAATTGACCGAATCACCCGCTAGATCAATTGATTTTGCAAGTCGACTTTGGACGCTTATTATTTCGTAATATTTCGATAGCGATCTTCCACTCGACTGTAATCAAAACCTACTTTATTTAATTTTTTCACCCTATAGAAAAGCACGTTTCTTACTTGTGTTAATAAAGTATGTGTTTACACCATTCCAACCACTTTGAACTTGCGTAATAGATAACTTAAGTACCATGCACATTTTTATTGATATGTATTCTCGGCTTCCAAACCTTGAAACTAACGTCCCGAACATCCGCCAGAGAGAAGTTAGGTACGCAAGTTGGTGTCTTATAAAATAAATGTTCGTACCGAAATAGTCAACATTGCGTCAAAAGTCACAGCAATTTGGAAGAAGAAGAAATAATATAACCTAACATGTTTTACTAATATTTCAAAACATTTAGGCTGTATGTGTAGGTATATACATTTCTACTTTAAAAACATATTTTATAAAGCGTACCATGTCTTGGGGATTATGTCAGTTTGCAAAACCTTCTGATAATCTTGATGTATAAATTTCTTTACAATGTGCTAAAATAGTCACCGCGGAGAAGTTAGCCATAAAAGATAGCAATAACTTTTTTTTTTCGAATTTTGTTATGAAACATATCAAATGATGGGGGTGTTCAAGTACTATACGCCATAGTTTTGCTCCGAAAATTCATTAAACGGAGTTGTCGGAAATTTGATTTATTTCGTTACGCGTCACCTTATAAGAGCTCTTGTCATCTCAATAAAGAATTGCCCATAACTTTTTGCAACAACCCCATAGAGAAACAAGTGATACAAATTCGGAAAGCGCATAAAATTTTCCATCCAATAATGGTATTGGGAAGGTGCTACCCCTAATATCACCTACCCCAATACACCTATAATACAAGAAATTGCGCGCCGGTCCACTAAGAAGTGGTATTAATGAACATAACTCACGGTAAAATTATTGCATAACTTTCCTAAGTACGTCAAATTATAAGCAATTAAATGTACTATTTACCCTTGAACGCTTGGAGTTTTGCTCGAAGGCGAACAACCCTTAAATGACGATCATGTCCTTACGCAACCGTACCCGCCGGCAATCATATGTCGGTTGGATTTTGCAGGAAAATATTTATAACTTTTGCAAATATTGTTGCATACTTTCTGTCATATATCAAATTGTAGGTAATTAAAAGGGGTACGCACCCTTCGCCGCTCCGAGTTTTGCTCGATGGCGAACAACTCTTAAATGGCGATAATGTCCGTACGGAACAAATACGACGGGCAATTATATATCAAGTGGCTGCTGCAGAAAATCATTTATAACTTTTGCAAATATTGTTGCATAACGTTCTATCATAAATCAAACCGTAGGTAATTAAAAGTGCTTCTCATACTTCCCCGCTCGAAGTTTTACTCCATGGCAATCAACTCTTAAATGACGATAATGCACCCAGTTTGAAATTGCTGTATTAAAGGCAACTGGCAACTCTTTATCGCGAGCTATCGTTTGCTTTTATTGGACCTTTACTTAACTCCGACCTATAATGTGATATATGGTAGAAAATTATGCAATATTATTTGCAAAAATTATAATAATTTTTCTGCTAGAAGTGACTTGCATGTGATTGCCTCTCACACTGGTTCCGTTCGGACAATATCGCTGTTACAGGGTTGTTTGCCGTGGAGTAAAACTCTAAGCTGGGAAGAATGAGAAGCACTTAGTGAGAAGCCTACAAGTTGATATATGATAGAAAGGTATGCAACGATATTTGCTAAAGTTATAAACATTTTCCTGCCACAACCACCCGCGTATGATTGCCGGCGTGGACGGTCGCGTACGGACATTATCATCATTTAAGGGGTGTTCACCGTCGAGCAAAACTCCGAGCGGCGAAGGGTGAGAAGCCCTTTTAATTACCTATAATTTGATATATGATAGAAAGTTATGCAACAATATTTGCAAAAGTTATAAACATTTTTCTGCAGAAGCCATTTTATATGTGATTGCCCGTCGTATTGGTTGCGTACAGACATTAACGTCATTTAAGGGTTGTTCGCCGTCGAGCAAAACTCCGAGCTGCGAAGGGTGTGAAGTCCTTTTAATTACCTACAATTTGATGTATGATAGAAAGTTATGCAACAATATTTACAAAAGTTATAAACATTTTCCTGCCACAACCACCCGACATATGATTGCCGGCGGGGACGGTTGCGTACGGACATGATCGTTATTCAAGGGTTGTTCGTCGTCGAGCAAAACTCCGGGCATTCAAAGGTAAATAGTACATTTAATTGCCTATAATTTGACGTACTTAGGAAAGTTATGCAATAATTTTACCGTGAGTTATGTTCATTAATACCACTTCTTAGTCGACCGGCGCGCCAATCTCTTGTATTATAGGTGTATTGAGGTAGGTGATATTAGGGGTAGCATCTTCCCAATACCATTATTGGATGCAAAATTTTATGCGCTTTCCGAATTTGTATCACTTGTTTCTCTATGGGGTTGTTGCAAATAGTTATGGGCAGTTCTTTATTGAGATGACAAGAGCTCTTATATGGTGACGCGTAACGAAATAAATCAAATTTCCGACAACACCGTTTAATGAATTTTCGGAGCAAAACTCTGGCGTATAGTACTTGAATACCCCTATCATTTGATATATGTTTCATAGCAAAATTCGAAAAAAAAGGTATGGCTATCTTTTATGGCTAACTTCTCCGCGCTAAAATAGTCACCAAAATCTGTTAACCATGTTTGTCATACACAAGCTAATACTGTTATTTGCAACATCTTGAATGATAAAAAAATACCAACTTGATAATAAGCATGAATTGAGATATAGTCGATCTCCGTTTCTTTGATGATTATGCTAATTCACACTGAATCATCATTATTAACTTCTATTTTTAGGAGATACTTTGCAGTCACTGATAGGGAATTAAGACGAAGATTTAAAACATAACGGATGAATATATTCAATACTTTTTTATTGAATTTTTTTTTTGTTTTTAATGAGGAAAACATGTAAATATACCTAACAAGTTTTACTAATATTTCAAAACATTAAATAATTTTAGGTAATGTATGATGTTAGTGAAGTATACAATACAAACATATGTAATTCGTTTTCTCACTGTTTTTCAAATTGGAAATACGTTTGGTTTAGCATAACACTATTCAAGGTTGAAAGGTGAAATAGGGAACACATTCCTTATGTAGGTACCTATTGTACATATATTTTGACGCGAAGGAATTTGTTTAAACGGGAACGGACATTTTAACAACTACATTCTTAGTAGACCATAATTGTTCATGGTCGGTTCGTGGAATATATAATTAATATCAAAACGAAAAGAATACAACCAGTACAGACAGTAATTATGCTGGTTTTGTAGTAATAAAAATTGTAATTAAATATCAAACACAAACATCAACAGTCATGGGGGCCTCTAAAAACTGTTAATGATCTTTGTTATAGACGCATGCGAGTTTATCATCCCAGTTTTGATAATTTATCCTGAATAAAACAACGTACATTGCATAATATAATACTCTAACATTGAAGTACATACAAATAAAGCAACTTCATACTTAGTAATTAGTAATTACATATTATACCGATCGTCGCATGTTTAATTTTAACTTTCACAACCTCTTACATGCGAACTTCCTGGCTATTTATGTATACAGGTTATCATGTACAATGTTTGATAATATAAATATGCCGTCTAAAATGTTGGTATTTTATCATGATAAAATGAAATTTATGTCCTACATGACCTAAATGATCATAAAGTGACATTTTACATCTTAGATACCGGGGAAAAAACTGCTTCTTATGGGCCGAATCCACGGTCATGCATGCATGACGAGCATTCGATGCTGCCATGCATGCATGACCGTGGATGGCGTTGCATGAGACGTTTTCATGAGAAAAAAAATGCATGAACAGCATGCGTGACACGCATGCATGACCGTGGACGGGCTCCATTAACGCCCGCGCGGGCATTAAGCGTTGCCATGCTTTATATTTTTATATAAGCTGTTTTCCAATAGGGTATTCCGGTCATGTCAAAATTTAAGCAGATATTCATTCGGTTTAATCTATTGTACAATTTATGAGGATTCATAAAGTTAAGCTATGAGCTTTTTTATTTAGTTTTTCTATGAGATAAGTGCAATTAAAAGTGCATTTCGTTTGAATTCACCGACCACCCTCGGAAATACACGATGATTACCGATCCCTAGTAGCGGTGGCAACAGCGGACAGCTCTCGAACAGCTGATCGGCCAAGTTGGCGGTTGGCGACCCTGTTGTTTGACAACGAAATAAAGGTAACTTTTTTGAGAATGATTTGATCATTGAAACTTGAAGCCAAACATCTCTCATCTCGCTAGTCGGCAATGTAAAGAAAATCTTATCAGGAGTTACTGTTCTACTGCTGTTACAGCCCGGCACAGAACAATGTCGGCGTTGGAGTTTATACATTTTGAACAAGTGTTTGATATAACCTCAATAACCAAAGCAGGTGTCAACAAACGAGCCATTCTAAACGTTGACACAACAGAAGACAAAAATTTACTACGTGCACCCTAGATATAGCAACGTTGTCAAGTCGCTCACTTTGAGCGGTCTTTGTGACGTCACAAAGACCAATCCTAATTCAAACTTCGAACAACGATTTCTCTTAATTTAAAACAATGTTTGATATTTTACTTGTGAAGTAGCAAACAGTAGCACCCATACTTTGTAAAAAATGACAATTTCAAAAACACCGGAATACCCTATTACATGTATTACGCACTCTCTACGTTTAACTCCTAGCGTACGCTGGGGCAAATAGCACTGGCCCGTTCGGCATCGTAATGGGAACGTGTCGAGAAATGTCGAAACGCGACAACGTCAAATAAGAAATGACATAACCTTTAAAAATAATAGAAACCTTCAAGGGCTTTGTCATAGTCCTGTTTATTCAAATATATGGAATATGTTTCAGTCGCTAAAGGTCTTTTAACAATAATGTGCAAAATTGGCCGGGTAAATCCATTTATAGAATGAATTTTATGTTGTTAACAAGCACCTAACCTATTACAAAACGACAAATGTCACTGATGTCAGTTGATCGGTGCTAGAAGCACCACTCGAAAACTAGGTGCAATAGGGGAAAGGGGAAGGGAGATTTTCGGCGAGTTGCATCAACTGCAAATTGCAATAGGAACGCTCTGCCATTGGCCCTAGAGTGCGCCAGGGTTCGTCAGAGCGTAATTGGAAAACAGCTAATGTCACATCAAATATTTGAGATTCAAATTGAAAATTTTAAATCGTCAGTGTCAATTATTGACGATTAAGGTTATTCTGTTTGACAATTAATTCTCTGCATTGTCGCTCATCTCCGAATTGTTTGTATTGTAATTCAACTCCGTAGATACGCATGTCACTTGAACACGTCAAAATATTTATTAATATCATTCAAACGGAGGCACAAAACCATCGTAAGACATAAAATTTTGTATGTACCACGGGCAGTACTTGATGTCTATACCCTCGGGCGACTTACGGTCACCCTCGGGGCATAAACACCCGTTTAATGCCCTTGGTACATAAATAACTATTATCTACGACTCACATATAATAAGTTCATTGCATACGCATCTATGACTATATAATCCCCATCATGATACGCGCCAATGATTATAATGACACTACCGTTGCATAATAATGACAGTTCGTTCAAATAATGACTTCATTATTTGAAGGAACTGTCATCATTATACGAATGTACTGTCAAAGTCAGTCTAAACCAGGTGGATGACAGTTATTTGACATTTCGCCTCGCCACAATTGACAAATACATTTCAAAGATTTGATATAAAATGGAATTTATGAGTCGTAGATAAAACATCGTATTCGACTCGCACACAACTGATATCAATCGCTCGCATGTTTATACGCTCGCCTACGGCTCGCGTATAAACTTCATGCTCGCGATTTATATCCTTAGTTATGTGCTCGTCAAATAATATACTATTAAAGTTTATTATATGTATCTCCAACAATAGAAATAAAAATTCACTGCAAATTTAAAGACATTTTGTTCATTGGCTCGCCGTGTACTCTTATCTTCTTAAATATTTTTTGTATTTTTTTGCATAAATTGTGTGCCTCTGTTTTACGACTTTACATAAGATGTAACACATACACAGTGATCTAAAATGACTGAGGATAGGTTGAATTTCCCGCCAATTTGAATAAAAGGGTATTCCGGTGTTTTTGAAATTGTCACTTTTTACAAAGTATGGGTGCTACTGTTTGCTACTTCACAAGTAAAATATCAAACACTGTTTTAAATTAAGAGAAATCGTTGTTTGAAGTTTGAATTAGGATTGGTCTTTGTGACGTCACAAAGACCGCTCAAAGTGAGCGACTTGACAACGTTGCTATATCTAGGGTGCACGTAGTAAATTTTTGTCTTCTGTTGTGTCAACCTTTAGAATCGCTCGTTTGTTGACACCTGCTTTGGTTATGGAGGTTATATCAAACACTTGTTCAAAATGTATAAACTCCAACGCAGACATTGTTCTGTGCCGGGCTATAACAGCAGTAGAACAGTAACTTCTGATAAGATTTTCTTTACATTGCCGACTAGCGAGATGAGAGATGTTTGGCTTCAAGTTTCAATGATCAAATCATCTCAAAAAAGTTACCTTTATTCGTTGTCAAACAACAGGGTCGCCAATCGTCAACTTGGCCGATCAGCTGTTCGAGAGCTGTCCGCTGTTGCCACCGCTACTAGGGATCGGTAATCATCGTGTATTTCCGAGGGTGGTCGGTGAATTCAAACGAAATGCACTTTTAATTGCAATTATCTCATAGAAAAACTAAATAAAAAAGCTCCAAGCTTAACTTTATGACTCCTCATAAATTGTACAATAGGTTTAACCGAATATCTGCTTGAATTTTGACATGACCGGAATACCCTATTGTGATGTTGGCAATGATTGCAAATGACTGCTGTTATTTTGGTCCATTGGCGTAGGTGTTCGTTCTTGTAAAGGGATTCATTCTCTGATTATAATTAGGTATGTTAAATTGAAACTATTAAGGTTAATTTAATTTAAGAAAACTGTATGAACTTACCAGAATAATGAAAAATTCTTAACATTATGTACTTTTAGAAAGACTCTTCAAAAACCCAATAACAAATAAACTAAGAAAAAAGATAAAATATCGTTGCAGAGGAACGTAACCCTTACTGACGAGTTCACTTCACTATGGTATCTGACAGTGGTCATAACCGTGGTATTATTATTAGAGGTATGCTCATACTCATGTGGAGTGGGGATGAGAATCTGCGAAAATCTTCGTTACGTTAATATCCGCTGGGCGGCGCTGCATGGTTGAAGAATAATAACGTAAACATAACTAGTACCAATCCAATTTTTGTTTATTTATGCTTATTTCTACGTACATAATGCAAATGCTTGAAACTTTTCTTTTTATACAAGTACATTTGTCGGTTATATTTTATAAATTGTTAGTGGCATAACCCCTAATAACGTAAACATAACTAGTACAAAACCAATTTTTGTTTATTTATGCTTATTTCTGCGCACATAATGTAAATGCTTGAAAGTTTTCTTTTTATACAAGTACATTTGTCGGTTATATTTTATAAATTGTTAGTGGCATAACCCCTAAGTTTGACATATGCAATGTTGGTTGTATATATATCACCTGCGCAGTAGCGGTCGTAAATTCGTCCAAAAATTGATCATACCTTTAATCTTAATACCACGGTCATAACCTGTATCATACACGCATACCATCATAAGGCGATTTCGCGTGGAACGGTTCGGTTGCGGTTCGACTACCGATTTGAACCAACCATTTTCACATGGCGATTGATGACGTAGCGGTTGCAGTTGGTTCGATTCGGGCCGTCAAAATCTTGAACCTGCCTGGCAAGACGGTTTGAAGTATCGGTTCGTTTGGGTTGTCATTTTTAGGTTATAAGTTGTAAAATGCTGGTAAAATGGATAGGTATGTCGTTGTCGGAATGCGCGGTAGACCACTGCGTATGTCATTACTGTCATATTTAACAGTAAGTGGGGCACCTAACCTATGAATCGAACCGGATCATTTTCCGTCGAGCGGTTACTGACGTTTTAAAAATGATGACGATTTAGAACACCGCTCTGTCAACCACATCCAACCGCCAACCGGAACCAAATCGAACCGTTTAGCCACGCGAAATCGCCTTTAGTAACACTAAATAAGTTCAAAACTGTGGCGGGAAGTTCAACCTGTCCTCAGTCGTTTTAGATCACCCGTTATAATTACATAACAAAGTGACTACATATTTTCTAATGCGTTTATGTGTTATAAGGAATTTGAAATGAGGGCATCTCATAGTGTGTAGTGTTTACGTTTGCTTTTAGCTGGTATTCAGTTGATAAGAGCTTGTTATTAACAATGCTATTATCATTTTGTTTATACATTTATCTACGACTCGCATATAATAAGTTCATTACATACGTAGCTATGACTATATAATCCTTACCATGATACACACCGATGATAATGATGACAGTAGTTTTATATAATAATGACGGTTCTGTCATCATTATACGAACTTACTGTCAAAATCTGTCAAAAACTACGTGGCTTACAGTTATTTGACAGTTCGCCTCGCCACCTAAGACAATTACATTTAAAATATTTGATATAAAATGGAATTTATGAGTCGTAGATAAAAGACATATTCGACCCGCACACAGCGGGTATAAATCGCTCACATGTTTGCACGCTCGCTACGGCTCGGGTATAAACTTCAAGCTCGCGATTTATATCCTTACTTATGTGCTCCTCAAATAATATACTATTATACTACTCATGCCTACGTTGTTTATGTCTTTAAATATTAGTAAAACATATTAGGTTATGTTAACATTTCTTCTTTAAACACAGTGAATTTGGTGTGACTTTTGAGACATTGTCAACAGTTTTGTTAGGAACATTTATTTTATTATGCACCAACCTGCGTATTTGACTTCTCTTGAAGTTTTGAATGTCACTTTTCTATATATAGGATACTAGAATCTTACAAATACGTAATTAGTTAATTTAATACAAATAGCGGGCAATTTAGTTCTGTTAAGTTTTTACGGGCAGGCTACACATATTACGTCGGTGTATGTTTGGTTGTCTACCTATCAAAACAATCTACGCCCTTGTTGATGACTGCATTATATGCAAGGAAATGTGCACATTTGTATTGTGAAATAAGGTTAATTTTTGTTTTAGCATCCTGGCGGTGAAGAAGTGCTATTAGAACAGGCTGGCAAAGATGCAAGTGAAGCATTTGAAGACGTTGGTCACTCCAGCGATGCCAGAGAGTTGATGTTAAAGTACAAAGTTGGCGAGATTATCGAGTCAGAGAAGACAGCTGTAAAAGTAGCGTCGAACACTTGGGGATCCGGTGACGAAAATGCACCCAAAAACGAAACGTAATTTTTTTTTGTTTATTTATTTAATGTGTGATAATTATATCTTTTTCCTGTTTTAGGAATTTTAAATCTTGGATTCTTCCAGTGGGTCTTGGTATTTTAGCTTCATTGTTGTACCGTTACTACCAATCTCACTAAGATTACGGAGTTTTGTACAATTATTTAAGTTAGGAACTTTTTTTTAATAATGTAATTGTTGTGCAGAAAAAAAATCAAATGCTTCTTAGTTTGTTAATGAATGGAACGAGTTCACGTCTCTGGGACCAGTTATGGTGGTGTAATGTCACTTGATGCATTTATTTAAGTAATCTTTTTATCCGATATACTTATATGATTATTGTATACTCATTGTTGGATCGTTTTTCATGTGACATTCGACAGTTGCATATCTGCTTACCCGAATTATGACTAATTGGTTCTTTTAAGGTGTAAAAAGTTCTTTTGATTTATTATTAAGCATTTTGTACTGGTGTTACTGTGTTGTGTGCATAATATTAAGTTTGGGATGATTCAAAATTTGTGGTTCTCTATATTATACAAAATATAATTAAGATAAAACATATATATATATATATATATATATAATATATGCAAGGTAAGAAGAAAAGAATAAATATTGATAAATTTAATTTTGTTTTGCTATAACACGGTTTTCCACAAGGTTAAAAGAAAAACAAAGTTGTGTGATTTTTTTTTAATAAATAAAGCAAAAGATACATTTATTATGAGCATTGTCAATTTTTTTTATTGAAAACTAAAGTAGGCACAAACTCTTGACGTTATATACAGATACCTAGGGTCTAATTAGTAACATTTACAATATCGGAAGACAATAGAACTAGATTTGATTTTAATCCGTTATAAGATCTATACTACGTTAACATGTACCCACAAGACATTCACTAAGAGCTACCACTTATAGTAAAACACAGTAGTGTATAAATAAAATCGTAAACTTCTATACTATCTTGTATAATATAACAGTTTATTCTCTAAAAACAATATATCCAATATATACAGTGCATTGGCATATATCTATGTATAAATATAACAATTATATGTGCTTAATTTAATTTAAAAAAATATGTTTATTAAATATAAAAATAATTGAGAAAATTAATACATTTTTGACAGGTACAAGGCATAGGTAGAAAGATGTTTCAACTTAAAAGTAAGCTAACGATGGTTCAAATACATTTTACCTTGGTAATACACTAACTATTAGAGATTACATCGACTTAATCAGTACGTTTAGGGTTTTTCTTCTCTTTTTTTTCTATAGCTAATGTTACTAATAAGACGAACCGAAATCATAAGACCCAGCAAACTCACAGCACTTTGCGCAATACTCACTTACGTTTACCGACATTTGTCAGTAGGAGTAGTCCATAGTTTTTGTATACTCCACGGCAGAACAAAATTGTGTCCACCAGTATTCATCCTCCCCAGTTATTTGATTCGAATAAAAACTGTTTACGTACTGAATTGTCGACAACAGATCATGAGGATTTACCTAAAAAAAAAATTTACAGGAAATTGCTCACTTTGCGTGTTTTTGATGTAAATTCAGATACTGTCCTACATTCCGACCTATTTCTGTTTAGCTGGTTAAAATAAGAAATCTACAATATTGAACTATGTTTTACGACATTTGGTTTGTTGATTTGACATTACACTTATTACACAATAAAATTGTTTCTTATTCTATCAATGCTCAAATGGTCTAGATATAAATAACCTAGAAGTTTGACTTGGTAATTGAGTGTTATGCTAAAAGTAGATTTTTTCCTTATACAGTAACTTCAATTTGACTTCTTTTTGCATTGCTACAGGATAACATTATATTGTTTCTTATTTTACCAATGTTCAAATGGTCAGAAAATAACCTAGAAGTTTGACTTGGTAATTGAGTGTTATGCTAAAAGTAGATTTTTTTCCTTATACAGTAACTTCAATTTGACTTCTTTTTGCATTGCTACAGGATACCATTATATTGTTTCTTATTTTACCAATGTTCAAATGGTCAGAAAATAACCTAGAAGTTTGACTTGGTAATTGAGTGTTATGCTAAAAGTAGATTTTTACTTTATCATACGCAGTGTGTAAAGTATTGTAATCGTGCCAAAAAAATTTTGAGATTTTAGCGGAAATATGTCTTTTTGGGTCCCCTGAACATTTTTGACCAAGGTACAAAAAAATGTCTGTGTGTGTGTACCCGTTTTTTGTGGCGACGATTCCGGAGAAACTACTAAAGGTATCGAGACAAAACTTCATATTTAGAAGTTTCATAACCAAACTTAGAGCTGAAAAGCTTTCTGTTGAAGAGGGTCCAATGGAACTGGAGGTTTAGTCTTAGCATTTTTGAAAGATTTTGCAAATAAGCCGCCATTTCTGGAATTGCATTGCACTCTTTACACCCAATAATACGTCTCATTTGGACAGTGTACCCGGTGTCAACGGAGTACAATATCCGAACGCAGCTTTAATCGAGATATTTGTCTAGTTCTAGTAGTATTACTTTAATGCAGACATGGCCGATCTCGATCAAATAGAGTCTCATGCAGCTAAACTATTAATTTTATATATAGTATGATAAAGTCATGTGCCTGGCCACATCAGATTTTTTCCTTATACAGTAACTTCAATTTGACTTCTTTTTGCATTGCTACAGGATAACATTATATTGTTTCTTATTTTACCAATGTTCAAATGGTCAGAAAATAACCTAGAAGTTTGACTTGGTAATTGAGTGTTATTATATATTTTCCTTATACGGTAACTGCAACTTGACTTCTTTTTGAATTGCTACAGGATAACATTATTTAAGAAAATTATAATAGTATTGTTTAGGCTGATATTTTATATTTTTATAATATAGTGTACTTCCCATTTAACCACTATTATTTACAAATTTAGCAGTGTGGGAATTAGGTACAAGTAAATGTAGCACATCCATAAGTCAGACATTGCGTGTCAGAATTGTGTACATAGTTATGATTAGAATGTTGGATTAGAATGTTCTTTAAAAATGGTAAAATATAAATGTTATCGACAATATTTAAAACACTTAATATTTGCTTGAATGTTTTCATTTGTCGGAATAATCTATCTGTCTCAATTTTGGGCGTTTATCTTAATCACAAAATAATATGTACAAAACTTACCTTAATTATCACATATACCAGTACGGGTGTAAAATCATCTGCAGCGGTCGACCCCCTGCCTTGAGCGAGCGAGAGCAAGTCCATAATGGCAGTCGCACACCGTATCATACATCGCACCTTATCACGGGGCGTCCTATAAGCAGCCATCATCTGTAGGGCCTCCTGAGCAGGCAACCATGGACACTCGTTCAGATAAATCTTGTTGATCAGGAGATCCTTATGATTCGGGGTTATGATATTGGCCAATTTCTTGAGGTGATCATGCAAGAGGCTAGAATTAAGCAAATTACCGTCGATTCATTAAATAAGATGGGTTCTATGGTAAATCTTTAGATGTTTAGCCTCTACAGGCAACCAAAAACACCAGCGTTCTAAATTCGTTAGAGTTTGGAGTTTGGCAGACATACCTGTCTCTGTGGCGATCACCGTCACCATTTGGATAGAGGGCGTGAACATAGACTTTGGTCATCACGGATTGTTCAATTGCAATCTGCGCCATCTCAATATGCATACTTGATGAATCTATAATGAGTCAGATAGTGAATCTTTTCAACTTTTACTTTGTCATACTACGTATGATAAAGTAAAAATAAGTTTATTAGAATTCCCCATATGGTTTAATATACAGGGTATTCCATAAAACAATAAAGTTTTGCCTACATCCTTTATAAATAAAAATAATAAACTGTATCGTACAACATGATATAGAGGTTGGTTCATAATAAATATAATTTTTGTACAAAATGTAGCTTTGAATGTTATGGTTCTGGGCTCGTGAATTATCACTAGTCTATAATATTGACCAAGTAGTACAACTGCAAAACGTACCTTGCCATAATGGATCTTTGCTCAATAAACTATACAATTCGCTAAGAAAGCTCGACAAAAGATCGTTCTTTTCATCGACGAGATTCAACATTTTGAACTCTTGACAGAACTGACCAATCTTGCACTCCTGCTTCTCCAAAAATATGCTCACGCAAATATCGATAAAATTAGCTTTGCAGAGCTCCGCATCATTGTTCAATTCCTCTTCAAGCCTAAAAATCCATAGAAACATAGAAAATCCTAACAAATCTTTAAAAACATGGTAAATCCTAAAGAAAAAACTTACAAATTTAAATACGCTTCGGTACTTAATAGCAGCTGCTTTGAATTCTGTAAATACTCAATATAAACAGACCGTTGGCAATAATCTTGCCTAAGTACGTCGAATAACTTAAGACATGCCATAGAATCCAGTGCTCTAATACATCGCAAGGCCTCCGAAGTTCGAGCCACCGCGGACCACTGTTTCAAACTTTTCGCTTTTGCTAACTCCAGATGTAGGAACACCTCTAAGTACTTTTTGATATCTCTGCTTTTATCCTAGAAAAAGAAATAGCAAAGTTAAATGAAGTCGAGATTATAGTAGTCTAAGTTACTTCGAATATGGTGTTGTGTTGTTCTTGGGAATGACTCAGAACCAGACGTAACTTCCTCTTGCAGTCGGTGTTCATAAAGTCGTTGTTCATGTTGTAATCAATCTTCAGCTCCCTGTCGCTCAACTCTACCGGTTTTGGCTTCACCGAGACGGTGGTGTTCAATTCATTGCACGTTTTATTACGGTACTTTGCAAGTATATCTTCCGAATTCTCTAAAATACCAGGAAGCCATAAATTATAAAATAACATTTTACAAAAAAATTAACTAAAATTAAGAGTTGGCATTGACGCCATCAATTCTTGAAGCTATCAAAGTCCACGTGTTTGTGCTGGCTAGTTACATATATTTAATGGAGACAAAAACAACAGCTGTAGCCATCTGAAGAAATTAACTCCTCATCAAAAAGTGTCTCAATAATAATTACAAATTATCGTTAAACAACAACTCGGTGATTACATGGATGAAAATTACATTACATCCGTAACTTTTGGCATTTCAAATACACTAAAAAGTAGAGGTATATCACAATACAGTGTAGGTGATTTTTGTGAGTCGCTAATGCGCAGAGCTACGACATCTAGAAATACACCAATCACAAGTGATCGAGGAGTCTGTTCGGTTTATTTTGGTTTTTGTTACTGTCGCACTACATCCGTAAAAAGTTAAAATAATCACGGATATGGCAAAATAAGGACATATATGAGAAATCCGGAAAAAGAAGCAAAATAAAAATAGCGGCAAATGCTTTATTTTTCTCGAATTCGTAGATATCCTTAAGCTTTTTAAACTGCTTACATTAAAACTGTCCGAGCAAAAAGCTTAGAATCCACACTGTAACTATCATTATCGATTATGACAAGAATACACAACTCACCTGTAGAAAATTGTTTCGAATAATCGATGAACCCTCCTTTCCTAGCAGCTGTCACATCCTCATCACCGTGGCCATTTCCGTTCGACCCAAACCTAACATTATGGTCGTCGCCCCTCATCGATTTCCCCCTCCTGCTTTTGAACATCTTCAGTTTCCCAAAAAACCCACCCCTCTTGTTTTTCGGGTCATCATCTTCTCTATAATTCTTATCAGCCGTGGTATCAAAACTGATGCTTTTTGGTATGGCCCCAGTCGAAGGGTTTGCCTTCATCGCTTTCGAGTTCAAAGTGGCTGATTTTCTCTCCGCAAACGTCATATTGTTCACTGGAGACACAAGCGTGTTCGCGCTCATCACACTAAGCTCGCTGGTGCTTTCCGATGGCGTTGACGTTATGTTCAGGCTGGTCTCGGATCCGTTCTGCCACACCTTAATTTAATTAAAGAAGATTGGTCGCTTAATAAATAAGAATAAAAATATAAGTACAGCAGTGTGTACAGAATTATACAGGCTGTCTCATGGAACATGATGTACATGAAGATCTCGAAGACTGTAGGAGCTACGATGTAAGTTAAATGGGACCAAAGGTCTCAGTTCAGAACAGTTTTTACTTTTCTAAACTTTCGCATGGATCACTAGATATTACGGAAAAAATAAAAACTGCCCATTTCTGTTTTCTTGAATAACTTTCAAATTACCGTATTTGCCCGAATATAAGGCGAGGTTTTTTTCAAGAGAATTAGGCACAAAATCACCACTCGCCTTATAATCGGGGTCGCCTTATATTCGGTATTTTACCGACAAATCAAAAATAATTTGTTAGCGCAGAAGCAAGCGTAAGCCGGCCCAAAGACTGTGATTCGCTTCCAGACTTGCTACTGATGTAAATAGGGGAAGCCCCGAAATGCTTGCGACCTATGTGGAGCTAGACAAGGCGCGCTTTTCTTATTCGTTAGCAAACACTTGTACGGATTAGAATTATTGTGAGAGTGCCGGATGAGTTATGTGTGATCGAGTTGAAAAACGGGGTACGACGAAAGGTCAAATAGGTAAAAATATCCGAAGAAGCTATGATGCCAATTTTAAAATTATGGCTGTTCGTGAAGCAGAAAAAACAAACAATTGTGCAGCCGCTAAAAAGTATGATACAACAGAAAACAATATTAGACGTTGGCGACTGCAAAAACAAAATCTTTTGAATGCTTACTCCACACGGAAAGCCTTTCGAGGACCCAAAAAAGGTCGATTTCCAGAAATTGATGAAGCGATTGTTGATTTTGTAAATGAAATGCGTGGACAAGGATTTCCCCTAACAAGAGAAACAATTCAATTAAAAGCTCAAGAAATAGCTAAAAGCAAAAACATCCCTCAAACCACATTTAAGGCAAGTTATGGATGGTGCAGAAGAATGATGGTTAGGAGTGGATTATGTTTGCGACGTCGTACAACTTTAGCCCAAAAACTTCCTAATGATTTTGAGGAAAAACTAATTGAATACCAACGTTACGTAATAAACTTACGAAAACAGCACAAATATCCTTTAAACTTGATATGTAATGCGGATCAAACACCAGTATATTTTGATATGGTTTCAAATTATACTATAAATAAAAAAGGAGAAAAATCTGTTCTAATAAAAACAACAGGAAATGAAAAATCGAGGGTAACGGTAATGTTAGCAGTAGTTGCTGACGGAACAAAACTTCCTCCTTATGTGGTACTTAAAAGAAAAACCATGCCAAGGGACAAATTTCCAGATGGTATTATAGTTAGGGTACAAGAAAAAGGATGGATGGATGAAGCACTAGTTATAGATTGGATAAGAAGTGTTTGGGCAAATGAACAAAGGAATGATGAGCAGAGAGCAATGCTTATATTGGATGCTTTTCGGGGTCACCTTGCACAACGGGTGCGGAAAGAACTTAAGAAGCAAAATGCAGATCTAGTCATTATTCCTGGTGGTATGACTTCACAACTGCAGGTTTTAGACGTTGTAGTTAATAAACCCTTTAAGGATCACTTAAAGAAACAGTATTCAAATTGGCTTCAGTCAAACGATCATCCACTTACTCCCACTGGAAAAATAGAAAAAACCACAAGTTTCAATGCTATGTGAGTGGATCTTACGAGCTTGGAGCGAAATTTCGTCAGAAAGCATTATTAAGGGATTCAAAAAATGTTGCGTTTCAAATGATTTAGATGGTGCTGACGATGATGTCCTCTGGGATGATATGCAGCAAGATCGAGCTACTAGGGTTACTAGTGATGAATCGAGTACTGAAGAAAGTGATGTGGAAGACGCATGTGAAATGAATTATGACTAGATAAGTTTTATTATTCAGTATATTTTCAGTATTATTTTCAGAAATTTTGTATTACTTTTATTTACTGTTAGTAAAGTACATATTCTGAAACTTACCAATGCTTTCTTATTAGTATGTCACATTATATTTATAAATAACATTAAGGTAAGTAGAATATATTTCTGTATATAAGGCGATCGCATAACCGCTACATTTTCATATTTTCAATATCCGTTTTGAATATATGGTGAAACAATCGCGCCAAAAACTAGGGGTCGCCTTATATTCGAGGTCGCCTTATATTCGAGTAAATACAGCCATTTTTATCAAATATCATACGAAAATGTAGGGGTCGCCTTATATTCGAGGTCGCCTTATATTCAGGCAAATACGGTACGATAAATAAAAAGTCGCAATTTTGTATTGTTACATAAGAGCATACTCTGAAGCCATTTTTGTTATCAAAAAGTGTTTTTGTCCATCAGATTTAGCTGGGGGATATTCAACTTTTTTATTTCTTGTGGGAATGGTTTTTAATTGAATAAGGTATTTGACTATTATTGGAAAACCATCTTAGTGTGTTTATTCGCTAAAACGAACGAAAGAGTCGCCCCCTCGTGGTAAAAGAGTGAGTTACTCTGGATGGGATTCGGTGTGGCCAGTATTGAACAAAAACATGGAAAGGGCAATGAAAAGAACCATAAGAGCAACAATTATTGTTGCGCTCCTCAATGTAGTTCATTCTACAGTCAGTCCACAAATTTCCCAAAGATAAATCGTAACAAAACAACTGGCGCCGTGGGTTAAAAATTGGAAAATCGATATTAGGCCAAATGCGTGCTCAAAACATTTTAAAAACGAGGACTATATTTTCAATAGAGGTGAGTACAGATTCTTCATATTACTTATTCAAATTCAGTATTATTTTAATATTGCAGTCCTAACCTCACAAAAGCGGAAGCTGAAGAGAGGAACAATACCACCTTGTAACCTTCAAAAAACGTCGTTTGGCATAAAGCGGAATGCACTTTTGGCAGAAAGTAGAGAAAGAAGACTAAAAAATCGTCAACAGTTGGGGTAGATAAGTAACTATATTTTGTGAAGTCAAATGAAATAATTAATGTTATTGTAGAGATCGTAATAGACAAATAGAAGAAACTACCAAGGAAAATGTTATGTCAACAGTTGTAATGAAGAAACATATACCTATACAGTAGACTCTCCTATAACGCGAGTTCGTACAACGCGAATTCCTACAACGCGCTAAAGATTTTGCGACAACAAATTCATATAACGCCACTCTCGTACAACGCGCTATGTACGAATACGGTTGTCCGGCCGATGTGTGCTAACTGCCAATGAGCCATAAGTATGCCGCTGTTATTTTGAACTGTCACCACCGCGCTTAGAAAATAGATACATAACCAAATTGTTTCGTAACGGTGCGGCACGATGGATGATGGAGACAAACAAAAGGTGCAAAAAGAACGTATTCTTATTAAATTAACAAATCCAACTACCATACTGCATAAGAAAAGACTAAAACAATGCAATATAAGCTGTCTGTAGAAGCGGTAAATGTAGGTACACACGATTTTGCGATAAGAATAAATTAGTTTCTTCGAGTTTGTTTTACGTGTATTCACTAACTCACACTGACTATTCTAAATGCTGCTCATCAACATATCAGGTAGGACATTTAATTCCATTTATAATGTGTTTAAACTTTGCATTGGTTTTGGCGTTAAAACGCTACAGGCGGGCGGCGCATGCGTCAAACTTCGCGATCGTAAAGTTCCTATAACCCGTTTTCGTATAACGCGTAACATTAAACGGCGTTGTAGGAGAGTCTACTGTACAAAAAAAATCAAGTAGGATTTTAACAGTTCTCGATTATCCGAGTTAATCGGGGCAGGTGCTGGCTTTATATAAACAAAAACTTGGCTATCTATATGTAGATATGGACGGTGGAAGCCCTCTTGCAAAACCAATTTGTCCGATTTTACAATCCCGGTTTGGTTGATTCTTTAACCGTTTTCTTTTACAAAATGTTACGTTTTATGTAATAATATTCCTTAATGTTCTTTTTTCTGAATTAATAAAATAAAAACAAACTCCATGGAGCTTTTATTTAAATGGTATTAAGTTTACATTACTGCTAGACATATACGCTACGAAAATGTTTCAGTTGATTGACCATGTTTTGATATATTTGTTAAAGTAATCGTAGTTGTTAATAATATATTATTTACATTTGACACTATTGTACAGGAGTTACGTTTTGAAACAAACAAAAAAGTTTAATTCTTTGAATGCCTTGTTTGACATGGACTTTTGCTCAAGCAATTTCAGCAGTTTTAAATAGTTCAGATTTATTTAGTTTTTCTTAGAAAGGGTGGTCAAATTAATTTTATATTTTGTTACAATTAAAAATCATTTGTCAATGCAAACGTTTCCTTTTTCCCCAATCTTGTTCGACGTGTGTATACGTAACATATCTGGTTATCGGAGCTGTAAACAATTTTATGAATTATTGTTGCTTTACTTTACAATGTTTAAATACTTGTAAATACTTATTTAGGTAGCCACAATATGTTTGCATTTATGGCCTGCACCCAATTTGCAGAAGCAACTGCATTTCCACCGCTTGTGATCTAAAAACCGGTAACTTTTATTTAAAAATTGAATTTCTACTATATGCCGCTCAACTGCTAACTTTGAGGTTAGACACTTCGCGATTTTCGCCAATATAACCGCAACCAATAATATGGCCAGCCGCAAACAGTTTAAGTTTTCTTCAAGGGAGTTTTTTTGAGTCTTTCTTGCTCTGTAAATAACTAAAAATGCTGCTAAAAAGACTGATTAAAGTTATATCGGCTATTGTATGTGCTAAGACTTATCCCGTCTAGAGTGGCCATAACTATTTTTTGCAGCGCCCTCTACATTTGGTCGTTCAGGCGAATTCCTTCACTCTACATTGTAAATGCATTATTTTTCATAATCATTTCCTCAATATTTCATAAAAATTAGCGTTAAAAATTGAATCACAAAAAGTCCTGCCAAAACGATACTTTCTGTTGTGTGACGTCACCGGAAAGTAGATGTCAAATCGGCCCATATGGTCTGTACGCATCGGCATCGTCGCCGTTTGGTAATTGTGTTGGATGATGTGTTGTTTTCACAATTTCTACATAAAAATGGATTATAAATGGTGTATAAATCCACAATGCAGAAATACGTAAAGAAAAACTCCGGATAAACTATTTGTAGCTGTTCCGCAAGATTTGGAACTGCGAAGAAAGTGGTTGGCTCGTAGAAATCCAAATGAAATAAATAGCGATCAATACAAGTGCTTTTCGTTGTGAAGATTACTTCGACATAAGTAAGACTGACTAGAATAAGTTATCTATCGTATTTTCGAACCAGCTGTGGGACTCTGTGCATTGTCGATATCAACATATCGCTTTCTACTATCGCAACCGATCATCTCCGGCGACAGTCACCATAATTGGTACTCCGTGACAGCATCGCCAAGCCTTCGGGTGCCCTCGGAAATATTTAGTAATTTTTGGGTTATTGGTGCAAATGTTTGGTGATTTTAAGATTTCAAGGTTGCATATACTGGACGTTTTGTATTGGCAGTGACAGGAGGTGGTTTTTTTTCGTGTTGACGGTTAGTTTACCGAAGCTTATTTTTTTGTTATTTTTGTTCTAGAATCCACCTATGTATAACTAACCAAATAATTTTGTTAAACCCTGTTTATATGAATATACAAGAACGATTGGAAAATTAATTTCGAACATTTGTCCAGACAAAAACCTAATGACACTGATTAACCCTTATTATATGAACATCAGTGTCAATGTATTAAGAATGCAAAGCAATGCCCGTGGTTTCTATCTTTCTCCAACCCAAAGCGATATATGTCTCTCTCTTTGGCGACACTTCCCTAGCTGTCGCGTCTAGGCGATGTTTGGGTAGTAGAAGGGGTAACCAAGACGATAGTCGAAATATGCACAAGTGCCACCAAGGTAATAATAATAATAATAATATATTTATTCAAACTCAAGCAATTACAATTCAATTAGAAAGCGATATATCGCATGAAAGCGACAGTGCACAGAGTCCCACCGCAGGTATTATCTGATCTGACAGCTTAAAGTTAGGGCTATCCTAACCTACAAAATTATGCTTACATGGCACTTTAGTGCTATTAAATTCAAACGGGAGAAGCATAAGAGCGCGTTCGGATAATATAATAATAATAGGCGAACAAACGTCATACGGCGTTTATCTGCATATAAGAGAGAGACAGCCGACCCAGGTTATCTGAGCATTGCTCTCCCCATTCCCTACCCTGACAAACCGAATATTATTATTATTATTATTACCTTATTTTTCCACGGGCCATTCTTGTGCGGGAACGGTTTGGGTAGGGTATCAGACCCGTGGCTCGACCCACTCGAGCTCGAATTAATACTAGAGTTGCTCAACTGGACATCCTCGTATTTAGCGTTACGAATGTTCTTCTGCACCAAACTAGTCGATTTCAGACCCTCCATGGAATTATCGGAATTACTCTTATTTATCCCACTTGGACCGGCAATCTCCAAATTCGAGATTCTCTTTGTTAAAACTCCTTGCAGTTCGCTTATCTTCGAGATACTTGAATCCAAAACATCTCTCCCGTTCGATACTTTTACTTCGGAGGCGTGATACGAGGAACACGTCACGTCCAACATATTGTTGTTATACTCCGCGACCAGTACAAAATTGGAGTTTTCGCGGTATTCTTGGTAATTATACGAGTTTATGGAGTTCGGCGCTGAAGATCGACGATCCACCACTAAGTTTGCGTTTTCCTCTTCGCGACTGGCATCATCGGAGGGGGCTACGTCATCGGATCTTGCTACGCTTGCTGTGTCGTCCGAGGGGGCCACGCTAGCCAAGTCGTCATTATCGACTTCCGTTAAACGTTCAGTATCAGAAGGTAGCACGTCCATGGACCAGGCGCTCTCACTCTGAGTCTCGGAGATGTCCAGCAATGGATTTGACATGTTGTCCAAGGGTTGTTCGACAATTGGGGAAAAGTTTTGTTCGTGCCTGTCACCTGTGAAAATAAGAAATATACGAAATGAAGTATTTTCCGAAACAAGTTATAGTCTAAGCAGCACACAATTGGTGACTTTGAACTTTTAACTGGACAAAAATTAATTTTTTTTTTTAAGTGAATTGAAAATATGTAGTTGTTGGATAACCCTAAAAATAAGAAAAAGTTTCATGTCATTAAAGGTTGGTTACTTTTAAGAGAAATAAACTTTTTGTAATTCTGCGGATATACCGGACATACAAAAACCTTTGTGAAGAGAGAACAGTTTGGGACTTAATTACAGACATACCTAGAAAGGAGCAACATAGAATCTTTCAAGGAATTAACAACATTAATACACAGACCAAAGACAACAAGTACAAGAACAGTTAGAATAATGAAGGAAGGCGACAACGGATGAATAATGAAATACTGGAGACAGTTAGAGAGAAGGAAAGAATTTTCTTTCAATTATTTAATTGGTTACAAGAAGAAATCCGGAAAATAAAGAGGCAAAACAGGACTTCAAACTATTTAAAACACAGGCACAGGCATGATTAGAAAAGCAAAAAGGGATTTCTATAATGATAAATTATCAGAAAACAAGAAATATTTAAGAAAAACGTATAAAATAATCAATCAAAGATGTAGACAATAAGACAAAATAAAAAAAAAATTTTGTGGATATTTCGCTGTAAGGGGTCATTCATTGCTTCTGTTTGAGAACTACCTTCAGAGTAGGCCACAATATGTTACAATTGGAGGTGAAGAAACTTATGCAGGATGTTCCTAAATATCATGTAAATACAAAAAGGGGTAATTCTTTGGCTTATTTAATGACTAAAAATTCATATAAACATAGGTCCGCAAACGCTTCGTTCCCGATCTACAGGGTGTTGAAATTTTAAGATTTTTTTAGTTTTTTTAGCAATTGTTTTTTTTTCAAGTGGCAAACATCTTTATTTAAATCTAAAATAAAAAGCAAATCAAAAAGTAGAGTAGATTGTAGTTGCTGGGCCAAAAACATTTTTTTCATTTTTGCACATGAAAAAAACAATTGTTAGATTTGTCGTTGTAATTTGTATTGATAATGAAAGTCAGCTAAATTTGTTAAAATTACTAAATTTTATGCCATTTCATGCAATTTAAGTACGTTGCATTAGAATACTATATTTTTTATACTTTTGTTTCACACCATACGTATTGTTAAAATTATCCAACTTGAAAAGAAAAAGCAACCTTCAAAAAGAAAATCAAATTTATTGTGACAAATTATATATTTTTTTCACTTGCGGGAGAGACTATCTTTTTAATTGAGCCATTTTTGTTGTTGTATATATGAGTCCATAGAAACAACTTTATATCAACTTAAAAGTTTGATTTTGCAAAAAAGTCTTATTTTAAGACAGCCAGTGTATATGCGGTCTATCGATTCACTGATCTACCCAATTGTGCATTTCTTTTTGCTTATTTTAATTATTGTTTCTTTTTTGCAATGTATGATAAATGTTAAGTAGAGGTTAATAAATATATTATTATTATTACTCAATAGGCGGTCTACAGGTCCACTAGTGATTATATTATGATTATATTATTTACTACCAATCAGTTATATAAGAATTTGAATTTTCAAAAATTGTTGAATAACATAAAGAGAAGCTTTGTGCTTTGAATAATTCCATTTTGGAGTATACAAAATTACCAAATACAATTAAGAATATAAATAATTATCATTTATTTGTAAAGGCAATCACAGTTTACTTGTAGCGGTGAATGTATGTACATATATAGAGCAATATTTAACTGGGCGTTAAGTGATAGTGAGTCTTCTTTAGCGGGTAAAGGTAGTCCAAAATGTAGTTTCGGAATAAATGATGTTGGTTTTCCTTTTTTATCGCTTTTTTATATTTAAGTAAGTATGTACTGTCACCCAAGTTTTTGGGCACCATTACGTTACGTAAATATAAAAAAGCCATAAAAAAGGAAAACCAACATCTTTTATTCCGAAACTACATTTGGGACTACCTTTACCCGCTAAAGAAGACTCAGTATGTACATATAATTCTGAGGATTGAATTCATTGTCTGGCCATACTGTTGTTATATTATACAAATAAGTAAGTATGCCCGTCAAGGCAGATCACGGCATCAGCCTTAGAGCTGTTTTATGTATCTTATTTATATAGTCATTGGTTTTTCATTGAGCTTGGTGCTGTGTATAGGTGAATATAGACATTATTCGTTTTGATTTATTGTACCTGCAGATTCTGTATTGAATAAATGGTATTATTATTATTATTATACCGGGTGTCCGATAACCATTTTTTACTTAGAATTTTATGCTAAATCTACAATTTTATGTTTCACCTGAAATTAATATAATAAATATTTCCATTTACCTGCGTCAACAGTCTCACTATCCGATGCTAGAACATCCGTGCTCCACGTATCAGAGATAATCGATACCGTTTCATCCCCCTCAAGCAATTTCTTTATTTCAAACTTGCAGAATTTATCATCGATCTCCGAACGTATCTGCTGCACTTTGGTACGTCTCGGCTGCTCCATGTATTCTTGCCGGGCTTCCACATGCCTCACATCCTCGTTTTCCGTCACTTGCGAACTCGGCGTGTCCCTCCCGGAGATATTTGGCGACCCCCTTCCGGAAACATTCGCGGAGACCATATCCGATAGGTTATCGTTATCGTTCTGATCCTCGTTCTCCATTTCTATGCTGCTATCCACAGAATGGTTGCTTGCTGCCTCGGAAATAGCTTCTAGGTTATCGGAAGTATTTCCTATCGATCCATCGTCATGCGAGATGGAAAACCTGGTCCGTTTTTCCTGGCCAGTACTTAAATCTCCGTTAGGTAATATCGGCTCCTTTTGCGTTAGATTCTGTTGGTTTTTTTCGATTTCCATGTTTAGGATTTTCTGCTCGGAATGTAGCCCCACTGGGTACGTCTCTTCGTGGGTTAACGGAATTATTAGTACTGTGGGGTGCGATGCTTCCGACTCAGAATTGGCAGAAGGGAGTCTCGAAATCTGGGATTTTGAGACTAAAATAGACAATGTGATGAATATTTGTCTAAAAATTGTTTTCTGTCAAGATTTTACCTCTGTTCAATATATTGCGTTTAGAGACACCATTCGGGCTGTTTGGAACAGCCTTAACGGTTGAATTTATAGAGCTATGCGCTTGTGACTCGGACAGACTCAGCAACAAGGCGACCATATGGTCCAATGAGGACACATTGCCCATGCGATCGGAATAGTTTAGATTGCCGTTTGTAGTCAAATGATGCGAGGTGTCCGAATGAACCATTTGGAGAAAAGAAACCTACGGAAGAACAAATAAATTTTCAAACTATTTTTTATGTTAACCCTTATTTACAAAAATAATTGATTAAGTTAACTTTTCTTGCAAGCTATCCATACACAACAAACTATACATTAATAACTTCTGAGTCATACGTGACCATTAGGGTGGTCAAAAAAACGGACTTTTCGCTAGAGGGCAACGATCCCCCAATCTGTTACTTTTCCAGAAAAAAAAATCACTTCAAATTTGAGAAAAATCGGTTAACGTTAACACGTGCCACTGAGCACCTCAAATTTCCCATTTATAATACATACATTGCAAAAATGCATCTTTTTCTCCTTTTTTTTTCTTCACGTTTCGGATTTCGAAAAAAAGTTGCGGGAGATTATCAGAAATTGTTTAGAACTCCCCAAGGAACAAATCCACAACCACTATTTATTTTTTCACCACCCCCCACCCTCCCCATAGTACCCTAAATATGAGACAAGTGTCCCCAAATTTACAATTTTACAATGGTTACGTGTTTTATTATTGCTTTTGGCAGAAGTGATTATTATTGGATTATTGACATATTTTTTTGTCATTTATTAACTAATTTGAAATTGTTTAAACAATTAGCATTTGTTTAAACAAAAATATACGATCTTACGAACATAATTTTCCATTTTTTTGCAGAAGTTATTAATTATTGTTTTTTTTGTCATTTATTAACTAATTAGCAATTGTTTAAACAAATACTATTTTTTAAACAACTATATATACAACGTTGCGGACATATTTTCTATTTTTAAAGGAAAGTTTTATTAGAATTGGCATTTTTTGGTCATTTACTAACTAATTTGGAATTGTTTACAAAAATATATAATGTTACGGACATATTTTTCTTTTTTTTGAGAAATTATTATTAGATTGTTGGCATTGTTTGTCATTAACTAACTAGTTTGCAATTTCTTAAATAAATACCATTTGTTTAAACAAAAATATACAATAGTACTGACGTATCTTTTTGGCAAAAATTATTAATGTATTTCTTGTCTTTTTTTTCTTGCCAACCTTGTTAACTAATTTTCAATTATAACCTCTAATAATAATTAGTGTTGCAACCACATTAGGTACTTGTTTGACCAATATCGTAAAACCTCCAAAATTACAAAAACGACCAAAAATCTTTTAATAATTTTTGTCACGATATACGTACTACTAACATTGTATATTATTGTCTAAAGAAATTTATTTGTTCAAACAATTGCACAGTAAGTAAATTACAAAAAGATGCCAACAATGTAACAATAATAATTTCTACAAAAGGAAAAGCGAAAAAACATTGTAAATTTTTGTTTAAAAAATGGTACTTGTTTAAAGACTTGCAAATCCGTTAATAAATGACAAAAAATGGTAATTGTTTAAACAATTGCTAATTGGTTAATAAATGACAAAAAAACAAATGCAAAAATGAGTTCATAACATCAGATATTTTTGTTTAAACAAATGGTAATTGTTTAAACAACTTTTTAATTTTTAGTGTAGTTAGTTATTGACATGACAAAAAACATGTCAATAATCCAAAAATAGTAATTTCTGTCAAAAAAATAATAAATCACGTAACTTTGTAAAATTGTAAATTTAGGGAAAATTTTGCCTAATTCTTAGGGTACGGCAGGAGAGGGTGGGGGCGGTGAAAAAAAAATTGTGGTTGTGGATTTGATCTTTGGGAAGTTCTGAACAATTTCTGATAATGTCCCGCAACCTTTTTTCTAAATCCGAAACGTGAAATAAAAAGGAAAAAAAGATGCATTTTTCCAATGCATTTTAAATGGGAAATTTGGTGCTCGGTGGCACGTGGGGGGAATTCACCCAATTTTGGGGGAATTTTTTATTTCGGAAAAGGAACCGATTGGGGGGATCGTTGCCCTCCAGCAAAAAAAAAGATATTGAAAGGTATAAATTTGGACCACCCTAGTGACCATAGAACCAAATAATACTTGCTGGTAGAGATGACTTAAACTAAGAAGAGAAGCAGAAAGAAGAGAGCTATCATGGAAACAGGGAATTACCAGTCAATGACTTAAGAATGGTGATGGAATGTGGCAGAGATGAATGAAATATTGTTTACACTAATAAAACATACAAGGTAAACGCCCCAAATTCAGACAGGTTCAAGATTGTAAGAATTGTAATTCCGACAGCCGTGTCGGAATTTGGACATAATGCATACAATGAATTGTAATATAGGAAACGATGTAAAATATGTAATTTTTTGTGTAAAAAAAAATCAATATTAACTTAATTACTTCTAACCATGTACACAATTCTGACACGCAATGTCTGATTTACGGACGTGCTACATTTACTTGTACTATGCAAGCCAAAAAAAAGTCGTACAGGTAATATTTCCTTAATGGAATACTGGCTTGTTTTTATTTGTCAACTTGAGAGTTGCTGCATGTTTCGTACTTAAGATTAATGTCAGAATGACAGTGTATAGCTTATAAAAGAACCATTACAAAGCTAACAAAAATATGTTCAGAGTATATGGTTGCATATGTGGTGTACGACTTTTTTTGGCGCGCATAGTACCTAATTCCGACACCCCTAAATCTCTAAATAATAGTGGTTATAAGGGCAGTTATCAAGTTATAAAGTTGAATTGCAGTTGCCTTATAAGGGAAAAATCAACTTTTAGCATAATAGTAATGTGGGTTGATAAGTGTAATATCAAATCATCAAACCGAATGTCCTAAAATATAGTTCAATATTGAACATTTCTTATTTTAACCAACTAAACAGAATTCGGAATTTAGTACAGTGTCTGAATTTGTGATGTTTACCTTACGTAATCTCTTAACACGTTTTTATTATTATTTTTTTATAAAGGTATTCACAAATCTAAAGCTCATAAGTTTGTCTTCCGTTTTCTACCGATTTTACATGGTTATAATTTTATTCCTGCCGATCGGCAAATTTATGATTGTAGTAGCTCGTTTTTGAGCAGTGGTTAGGTTGGTATGACTAAAAATTGATGACGTATATGCCAAATCAAGAGTGGTAACGTTTAGCAACTTCAAAAACTGAATACCTATCAATACCTGGTCACGTAGGATTTAGACATCTGTAAAAATCTGTATAAAACTGCACAAAACACAATATTTGATAAAAGACTTAGAAAACACTTACCAAGTTGTACAAATCAGGTTCGGTGAGAAGCAAAAAAGACTTTGAGACACCTGGGATATCTTGCATGGGTGGATTGTTTCCCAAAGAGTACCGCTGCAGTAAAATATCAACAATATCCAAGACAACACTGCTGTTGAACAAACTATACAAATCCATCATTTTTTGGTCGGGAATCTCGTATCTATACAGGGCGAGCATTTGTAGGATCTGCGCCACCTGCATCAGGTTATGCTGGGCTATCTCCGATATGGGGGCATCAGAGATACCGTAATATTCGGGGTTCAAGATTGCCGGACAGATGAACGAAGTAAAAATCAGATCGGTAGCAATCGCGTTCACCTAAGAACAACAATAAAACACAAATCACTAATTTATTTTTATATTTAATAACTTTAAGGGTGACACCCTGTATATTCCCCTAACTTTAATATATCAAAAATCATACCTCTTTCGAATTTTCACCAAAAGATTTTGCCATCATTTTCCCAATCTGCCATATAAGCCAGCCGAGAGCACTCGGAAAGCAGAATACGTTTTCGTGCAGGGATAATATGAACGTATTGGCAAAATCGACAAGCGTGCTTACGACACGTGACCGGTACTCTGCAATTTTCTTGTCATACTCAGGCGTGCCGACAATGCCAAACTTCTCCTTTATCTCTGCCGCTGAGAACCTCATGATGGCTCTGTCGGGATCAACATCTAAGTAGATATCAGCGCTACCTATGATCTTCACTATCGGCGCTTGCAGTGTCGATATTAAAAACAGCCTGGCCGAGTGCAGATTCTCATGGAAAAGGAAATACATCTTTGCGAAGGAACATGATCCTTGTCTTAATAACCTGGAATAATAGAAAAGAATGTCATAAGAAATAATACTTATTTAATACTTTAGTTTATTTCAGGAGAGATTTTATTAATTCTTCTCTATCTACTATATGAAAGTGAAAACTGCCAGGTTAACCTGGCAAGTTACTTTAAAAGATTGCCCATTTAGTGTAGTTTTTAAAAAGATATAACACTTGCTCTGTTTTACTATACAAAGAAAGATATTGCTATTTTACTGCAACTGGAGCTCATTTTTCACACTAGTCAAATCAATATGATGGGTATTTATTTACAAACAAATCAAGACCCAATAAAATTAAAGATCGTATTCAATTTGCCTGCCCTCAAATCAAACGCAAGCACGGCTTAAATAATTTCACAATGAGCTGATTTTGCAGCATAATAGCAATATTTTTCTTTTCTATAGTAAAACATAGCAATTGTTCATAAAAGCATTAATATCTTACCTTCTGGGATTATCACATGAAACTAGCTGCAGGTAGGCCAATTGTTTTAAAAGCAGCAGCATCAAGTTTGTATCATCTGGTAATATAAAACAGCCGTAGAGTCCTGTGACAATACAGTGAAGTATCTCGAAAAATGCTTGTGGATCATACGATAGTCGTTCACCTGTTGCCAACCAATAAGCCAATTGTTCTGGCTGGTTACGAAGCAATCGCAAGAAATCACCATAGAGAAGAACGCTCTTAAAAATAACAAAATTTGTTGATTTATTCTTATAAAACTCTGATTTGCTTATGGGATAAACTTACCTGATAATCCAATATTTCTTTGGCTTGAATAAAAACGCTCTGGGTGAAATATTTTGCCCGTCGGTAACATTGCTCCAAAGTAACATCTACACGGCTTAGCACCAATGTATTCAGATTTACCCGTTGTTGAGAATTGATCCAAGCAGTTTGAATATTTTTTTTAATGTATTCGTGCACCTATAAACATAACATTTTCATTTGACAGCTAGTATTTTGTGGTTAATGTTACTTTTTCATTGAGATTTTGTATGATTTTCCTCTCCTCCTCGACGTGAAGTCTTTCTTGTCTCAATTTCTTAATCAGTTGAGGTACATCCATGATTTCATCCATCTTTTATTAGAAACACTAAAACTGGACAAGTTGCATTAGCATTATTACTTTGTTGCTCTGTATCAGTCTGATTCGAGGAATACGGTATTTGCAATGAGCAAACATACAGTATATCTGTTATTTCCCCATGGAATAAGTCATGCAAACCCTGGGCACAACAAAAATAAATACACAACAAAACATAACCTACACGCACGCACCTTATCACTAAATGGCAGCTCTAAAAATCTAACAAACGTTCGACCACCATCTGACCAATACTTCTTACGATTTAACTCTTATGTTATTTAAAATTTCCCTTATCTTGACAGCTATATTTGTGGAACAAAATAGAAAATAGAACAAACACTAATGTGAAATATGCGCAAATCGCAAGGACAGGACAGTGAAATCTGTACCTGACTGTACTACCACTCCCCAAAATAAAAATTACCAGCGATAAGATTTCAGTTTTCGGAATAACAAATACCTACCAAAATTTAATTCTGATAGATTTGAGGCATATTGAAGGTGAATAACCGATAGCACGATAAAATTCCGATATTTGAAGAAGAAACTCGGATCTGTAGTAGTGACAACATTATAAACATTAATTCCCACATAACTTCTTTCAAAACACTTCACCCTGAGTTCTTGGAAGATATCAACATTACAATACATAATAATTGTATACAGATCGGTGTTTGCTATCGTATTTGGGGTCTTGTTACCTTTTTGAAGTGGTAGTTAAGTAGTACTTAGCTCACTTTGTAAAGAAGAACCAAACATTCGTCAAGCTGGGAACGAAAACGATGCCACCGAAGTTAAAATTTACTGAGGGTACGTTTAATGGAATGCACTGAGGTTTTAGGAGTAATAACTAATTTAATTGTAGGGGAGAAAGTGTTATGCTTCCACGGACCACTAATTTACGAAGCTAAATGCCTAAAGGCGATGGTGACCAAAGAAAAACAAGTGAAATATTTTATTCACTATGCTGGCTGGAACAAGAAGTAAGTTTTCTTTTTACCAGAGAAATATTAAGGGAAGCCTTAACCTGAGTACATAACCTCTAAACTTTATAAAAATGCAATATCGGAGATTTAAAACCGTTATATATTGTTATAGTTGGGATGAGTGGGTTCCAGAAAGTCGAGTTTTGAAGTATAATGAAGCAAACGTAGCAAAACAAAAAGAGGTTCAAAAGGCTCACTCAACACAACCAGCAAAGGCGAAAAAAGCTAACGCCAAGAAACCAAAACCAGACGCTAAGGATTCAGATTCAAGAGCTAGCACGCCAAATAATGAAGTATCGAAAGGTGTAAAACACAAAATGCCGAATACACCTTCGAGTAGCCAAGACTCTAGTTCTGACGTTCCAAAGAAAAAACGAAGCCGTTTAGACCAATCCGTCGAATCTGAGGAGCAGTTTTTGAGTAAAGTCGAGGTCAAAGTAAAAATTCCCGATGAATTGAAACCATGGTTGGTCGATGATTGGGATGTCGTCACTCGACAAAGGAAACTGGTTAATCTACCAGCAAAAACCACAGTCGAGGAAATCCTAGAAAATTATATCACTTACAAAAAATCAATTAAATCGACTAATTCGAGTAAAGAATCCGCGACAATAGAAATTGTAAACGGACTCAAAGAGTACTTTAACGTTATGTTAGGCACGCAGTTATTGTATAAATTCGAAAGGCCGCAGTACGCTGAGGTTTTACAAAATCATCCGGGAAAATCCATGTCTAAAATTTACGGGGCTATCCACCTGTTGAGGTTGTTCGTAAAACTCGGCTCCATGCTGGCTTATACGCCTTTAGATGAACGTAGTATACAACTCTTACTACAGAATATCCAAGACTTCTTAAAGTATCTAATCAAAAATAGCTCTATGTTGTTTAGCTTACAAGATTACGCTAACGCTTCTCCCGAGTATCATCGGAAAGCCCTATGATATGAGGAAGATATTGGATGGTTATAAGGTTGATATGTTTTCTAATTTGTGTGACTTTTTTGCTCCAAGAATTCATTTGCTTTACAATTTTTGAATGTATGCGATCTGTAGTATTGTCGAATGATAATTTTCTGTTAATCTGATTGTTTCTTTCTATTGACCGAATTCGATCTTTCTGCATACTCTTCTCTTTTAAGATAAGAAATACTATTAGGAAAAGTTTCTACGCCTACCATAATTGTTATTTTAAAACAAAACGTTTAAAATAAATTTATTATTAAACTTATTTTCATTGTTGTTTTTTGTTTTGAATAATGCATCAGTTGTTTTGTACATTTAAATTAGCTGCAATAGAAAGATTTGCATTTTCAGAGATCATGTGGATTATGCTCAATCCTTTATAATCTAGGCAATTTAATTGCCTGTTTAAACTTATGACTGTATTTGAAATATAAGTGTTGTTAGTATTAATATACTTAAGCATAATATATAACAGACACATTATATTTGATTAAATTTTGATGTTCATTAATTTTTTCTTTTAGAAATCATGGCAGTTTTATGCCGCCAAAATAATAATCAAATTCTTTAAAAGATTACAGAAGTGAGCATCAAAGTTAAGAATAATATAAGGTGGTTATTTCGTTGTGCTGGTATGTCTATTAATTAATTAATTAATAAAAATATGTATGTAATATGTTTAGGAACAAAACAATAAAACCATCATTTAGAAAAAAGTAATTTTTATTTCGTAAAAACATAAGCAAACTAATGTACATAGGGCTGTAATGTCTGTAAAACATCATTGTTAATAGGTAAGTCTTTTAGATATGGTCCGAAGTTATTGCAAATGTGGTAAAGGCTCCTCTTCACGGCAGAATTGACGCTGTACTTCATTTTGCTAGTGTAACTGTCAAAACGTTGACTCTTTCGTACTAAAGCCGGTATCCGGTTCAATTTTTCCATGCATAATTTCAACTCGGTCAAAGTTGACAATATAACGGGTAGATCCTTCTGCATAACACCAAATTTGTCCTCTTTTAACGACGCTACTGTTATAATCGACAGTCCTTGCACAGTCCAAATAATAATTTGGCCATTCAATAACAAATATTCGATATTCGACATAGGTAAAGCTTCGAACAAGAAATAAATTCCAGTGCGTTTCTTAAACGTAGCAATAGCCGAGTTGATCTTATTTTGTAGATTTTGAACAATTGTTGGTTTAGGTGGTTCAGCCCGTGTTACGTTCACAAACTCAACAGGCATATCGAAATTCGGCAGCGTTAAATTTCTCATATTCCCGTAACTGTAATTCTTGACGAATTGGTTTGTGGTCTGCGGTTTTATCTCCGGTATTTCTTTATTCGTACTTAAAATAGCGTTGATCGACAGAGTCATCGTCTGCGTGTATGCATTTAAGATATCTAATACGTTCACTATTAGATTATTCCAATTATGTGGGTGATTCCCAGGCTGCGATAGCGAAAATATCAATTGACGCCTCGACGATGAACTAGTAGATAGGAGATAGAAGTCCAAACAGGATAGATGTTGTATAATCGGGATATTGTTTATATTCATGGCTGCTGTTAACGTCAAGTCTGCGTTGTTTAATTCCACAACAGGAAATTCGATGGGTTCTGTCAGGAATATCTCAAAGAAGAATCGCATTAGTTTCATGTTGAATATAAACAGAAATGCAAAGAACCATGCGTATAAAATCGTAAAAATACCATGCGTTGAGTTGCTTTTATGCAGATTGATGATAGCGCTGAATATATCCTGTGAAGAATCACCGAAAAAATAGTATAATAGTACATAAGTACATACAGGAATTACAGCAGCTTTCTGGCTTGTCTTAATGATATCAGCTAAATTTGACTTAAACTGTAAAAGTTTTCCTTGTTGAATAACCGGGAATATAATATTTTTCTCCGTCGAATATATCCGGAGATAGTAATATAATCCCGTCCAAACTCCAAATAAAACTAAATAGAAGCACTCCTCGTTCAAGCAATATCGTTTGTCGCATTTCATTATTAGGCTACCCAGGTCACCACCAGCCAAAGATAAATGTAGCCAAACGAAAAAACCTCCACTCGATGTATGTAGACAAAGCAGTACTAAATTACGTAGCGAGAACATCGAAAAGAAATAACTTATCCTCGTTGGGCAGCAAGTGCATTTTAGTACGTAGTCTTTAGCGCAAATCATGCTCTGTGCAAATATAACGCTTAAAAACGGCACTAAAAAGAGCCATGTGGTAAACGATGTGAACGTTGAAAGTGATGAGAGAAACCACTTTCCTGGGCTGAGTATGTTGAAGTTTACAATAAATAAGAAGATTGTTAGTATCACAAATTGCATCAGTACACTACACGTTACTGCATATGAGAGTTTTCTTAGTAATAGTTCCTTACACCCCACATTGCTCTTAATCTGCAAGTCTGGATCCATTGTTTGTTTATTTTTAACAGTATTGTCCACTATCACATGTAATCGGTGAGAACACAGGAATTTGTGCTTCTAGTTTTGCAGACTTGTTCTAAAAAGCCGGTAGGTTTTGTATTTTTGAATATAACGTGCCTGCCAGCTGACTGACAGCTGGTGCACTCAGCACAACCAACATGACAAAACAGAAATTTTAACGCGGTAGACAGTTTCTTTAGCGACATCGAGAATCGTAAGATGGCGTTAGGGCAACTAAAACCGTATTTTTCAAACGCTGCTTTTATGGCAGTCTTTTCACATCATGACTCCGCACATGGTGGGGTGTCATATGGTATAGGCGTTTCGGCGCCTACATTTAAAAAAGTCCAAACATGCAGCATTCTAAAATAAATTAGCAACACCAGTATCACAAAAAGTTTGGTCAATTTCAGTTCAAGCTAAAGGGGCGTTAGGTTCGTTCAAATTAAATTTTCTGAAGTAATCACAGCTCTAATTTTGTTATTATTAGTTTTAAGGGTCGGTGCGAAACGAAAAAAACGCGTTTTAAGAAGTTGGTAATATACTACCAACTGCACTATCCACGGCGACCTTGAAACGATTATCTTCACTTTTTATCGTTCATTGTAATAGTTTATTCCCAAATCTATTGTATTCACGTAATGAAACAAAAACGAACAAGATCACAACAGACAGAACCTATCTAAACTGTAAATCCATCATTTCCACGTTTGACAGAAACAGAGACGGCGTGACATCTTGCATCTCTCTTTAATTAGATTGGGTGGAAAACAAAGCAAAAGTGCCATAAGAGATCATGTATTTCTGGCTTTCTAAATCAGCTTAAGATAAACCAATTGATACGATAGTGATTCAGCTTGGATTTTTTTCTGGGTGTGTGGACCTTATTGAATATGTTTTGAAGCTAATTTTGGAATATTTCACGGTGAGTATTATACAAAACGATGTTAAAAAGTGACTTCAGAAAGTGAGGTTACGCGTGTTTTTGCAGGTTTATTATGGAAAATATTCAATTCAGTGAGGATTTTAACCAACTAGGACATGCTTACTGTTATCAAATTCAAATTACACATAGCGAATATTGACTTTGTTGTATGGTCCAAAAACGAACTTTTTCTGCATCGATTTTTTAGACGATCCATTCTGGGATTTTACATCTGTTTGCAGTATCACAAAACAATTGTCTTACCTGAAATTTTATGTAAAGAAGCCTGAAGGCAAGGAAGTAGTCGAGGTAGAATAAATCAATAAAACAATGATTGTAAATTAATAGATTTATTTAAAAAATCTGAAATGTATGTAGAATATGAGTAGAATAATGTGATAAGTACAATATTACACTTTATTTCCTGATTATATTTGACAGTTTTTGCACGAACGTCATGCAGGGCACTAGGGCTGTTCGAGTGCTCGCTTTTTCGTACCGAACACGAGTCGGTCTGATTAACTGTCATTTCGTCATACTAAAATTTTGTTCTATCATACCACTGCTTGGATACAACCAATGCTTTAACGTTTATTCAAGCCAATATGCTTGATTACAAGTAATCGCTCGCTTTTGGTATTGAGACTTGAATTTTAACTGAACAAATGCGGGCCAACTCGAAAAACCGAGTGTTCGGTTTGGAAAGAAACCTGTTGTAGGTTGGGTGTATAAAAACGATAGACTGGTCGAAAACTTATATTTAGTACATAGAAATAAACTGTACACTCTTCTACGAACATTTAGGTTACGCGATACAAGTTTACGAACTACCAACTTTCAAGTCGCTACCACAGTATCGATCGGTATGGTTCGGTGCAGTGGTGCCACTCTAAACTATTAACAGTTTGCTAACACAACACCCCCCCTCAAACTGATTAATAAACAAAATTCTTATACTAGCAACTTAAATTTAATGTTGTCTAACACATGTTTGTTTAAAGGTTTAGTAAGTATATCAGCCAATTGCTGACTAGAAGGTACATACTCAACATTTAGTATACCTTCTTTTACTTTTTCTTTGACAAAGTGGTATTTAATATCTAGATGTTTGATACGTTTAGTCTTTTGATGAGGATTGGTTAACTTAATTGCAGATTGGTTATCTTCATAAATTAGGATCTTATCTTTTATGCCAATACAGTGCAATTCTATGAGCAGGTTTCTGAGCCAACATGCATCACTCAAACAGTGGTATAAAGCAATGTACTCTGCTTCGGTCGATGAGACACTGACAGTACTTTGTTTCCTTGATACCCATATCACAAGATTCTTATTTATAAATAAACAATATCCACTTGTGGACTTCCTGTCAGTTGCATCACCTCCCCAATCAGAGTCTGCGTATCCCATGATAACATTTTCAGGAAAACTAACTCTATATACTAATTTTAATTCTAACGTACCCTTTATATATCTAAGTAGACGTTTTAAAGCTGCAAAGAGCTCTCCACTGGCACAACATTGGTACCTTGACAAAATGCTAATACTGGCTGACAAGTCCGGCCTAGTGCCCAACATTGCATACATTATGCAACCTATAATTTGTCTACAGCGTGTTTCCAGTTCAGAACTCTCTGATTTATTTCTAACTAATATTAAGTGATCGAAATTGCAATCCATTGGAGTTGCAACCGGCTTACAGTCTTGCATTTGAAACTTTCTTAGAACAGACTCTAGATAGGTCTTTTGTGAAAGGGTAACAGTCTTATTTGGTAGGTCTTGCACTATTTGAATACCTAAATAATAATTTAATATTCCTAAGTCTTTCATTTTAAAGTTGTTTGTCAAAGCTTCCTTTAACAGTTTAATTTCACTAGTACAAGACCCTGTGATCAAAATGTCATCTACGTACAAAGCAACATACAACACATTTCTATCACTTATCTTAAAATAGACACAATTATCACATTTACTTTTAACAAACTTAAGGTTAACCATGAACATATCAAACTTTTCATACCAGCACAATGGAGATTGTTTTAAACCATAAATTGCCTTATTTAGTTTACAAATTTTGTTAGGATCTAGTTTACAATTTTCAGGCAATTTCATATACACAATTTCTCTAATATCACCATGTAAAAATGCATTACAAACATCCATCTGGTATACCAGCCAAGAATTATTGCTACTTATTGCTAACAAACTACGCACTGTGTTTAAACCTACGACTGGTGAATAAACTTCACTGTGAACACTACGTTGCATAAAGCCTCTGGCCACTAACCGGCACTTAAATTTTTGCACTTGACCGTCCTGCCCACGTTTGATTTTAAACAACCACTTACTTTCTATTATTTCGCACTTTTCTGGTTTGGTTACGACGTCCCAAGTCTTGCTGCTAATCAAGGCCGACATCTCTTCTTCCATGGCCTTTTTCCACTGTTGCGCGTGCTCCCCTTCAATGGCTTCGTCATATGTTGTTGGTTCATCTTCATCGACGCAAAAGTAGCTAACATAATTGTCCAGATATTTGGGTGGCTTCCTGATTCGTGTTGTCCTTTCTGGTTCCAGATCTTCTCCAGGCTCCTCCTCTGTGTTAAGTTCTTGATCATATATTGGTTGTCTGGTTTGTTCATTATCATCATCCTCATAGTTTTGCTCTAGAATGGTTACTTCTTTTCCAGTATTTATTATCTCGTTCGCTACAAGGTCGTTTTTCTTTCCTGGTGTGAAAATTATTTCTCTTACTACCTTGACCTGATTTTCTTCTGGAAAGTATACTCTATAACCTTTTGTATTTTGCCCGTAACCAACAAACAGACCCTTTTTACTTTTCTTGTCTAATTTTTGTCGCTTTTCATTGACAATGTAAGCCCATACTTCGGATCCGAATGATCCCCTTATCATGCTTGCATCAAATGTTTTATTAAACATAATTTCGAAAGGTGTTTTACCTTCAATTTGGCTTGGTCCAGTTCTATTTAGTAAGTATGCTGCCGTGTTTGCCGCTTCAGCCCAAAATTTCTTCTCAAGTTCATTTTCAGCCAGCATTGTTCTTGTAGCTTCAACTATTGTGCGGAAGGTTCTCTCTGCTCGACCGTTTTGCTGTGGAGAATATGGAACCGTGGTTTGATGGACTATCCCGTGCTTTAAAAGTAGCCTTTTTACTGATTTATTTGTGAATTCTGTTCCATTGTCACTTCTCAAAATTTTTATTGGATATCCTGCTTGGATTTTAAAATTTGCTACATATTCTTCCAACTTTTCCACAACTTCAAATTTATTTTTCAAAAAACACAATGTATTGTAACTCGAGTAGTCATCTCGAAGAAGTAACATATACCTTGAATCCTTTAGAGAGGGCTCCTCCATTGGTCCACATAGGTCAACGTGTATGATTTCTCCTGTGTTCATCGTTTTGGTTTGGCTGGCTGTAAATGGCTCTCTGTGATGTTTTCCCTGTATGCATGCTTCACAAAACACATCACTTTCATTTGTTGATACATTAATCCTTTCGAGAAAATGTTTTACTTGCCTACAGTTTTGATGAGCTAGTGCTTTGTGCCACCATAGTAAATTTCTTTCAGTTTTTGCAAGAAAACATTTCTCGTTAGTATTCATACTATTTAAATCAACTTTAAACAACATTTTATACAGCTTACCAACTCTTTTTGCCATTGCACATACCTTATTGTCCTTATTGACAAATATTGCCTGCTTTGAATCACACGTTGCATTTAGTCCTCTGTCTAGAGCACAGCCTTGTGAAAACAAATTTATTTTCAATTTTGGCACGTGAAGAACTTCATTTAATGTGGCTTTGATAAACTCTTTACCATTGTACGCTTCAACTTGTATTTTTCCTACCCCTTCTGCTATCATGGTAGTACCATCTCCAATCGTGACTTTGCGCTGGTTCTCGAGTCTTGTATAATCTTGAAAAAAGTTTCTGTCATTACACATATGTTGCGACGCCCCACTATCCAAACACCAGTCCGTATTGATTTTAGTTTCGATGTACTCTGGAATAGCTATCAACGACACTTCACTTGTTTCGGTAGAGTTCTTGCTCTTATTTGCATAGTTTTTCTTATTCTGTTTCTGTCGGAAACAATTATCTGCAATGTGCCCCTTCTTTTTACAATATGTGCACTGTATGCTCTTCTTACACTGGGACTTAATGTGTCCTCTTTCTCCGCAGCGATAACATTTTCCATTAAACACTTTACTTGTAAGTGCCACCTCTTGTTCCTTATCCTCTTTATCTAATTTTCCTAGACGTTCTTCTTCTACGAGTAGCCTTGTTGTTAATTTGTCAAGCGTTTGGTCCTTTGCCGCTACGTTGTCCCATGCAGAACGAAAATGTTTATACTTATCGGGCAGACTCAACAGTATTTTAGTGATTACCATTTTGTCTGGTATCTCTTGATTATTTTGTTTCAATTTTGCAATAATACTCGTTATTTTTGTCACAAAAGTGCGCACATCTGTATCAAATTTGAGGTTATAGAATTGTTCATTCAATATATGTACTCCAACCTCCGACATTCGATCAAATACTTGCTCTAACTTGTCCCACATATCTTTAGAGCTGTTGCATAGCATTACGTGAGTCATTGGTTCGTCCTCCAGGCGATTCACTATCACTTCTTGCGCCTTTGCATCCTTTTTGAGCCATTCCGCTTGTAAAGCTGCGTCTGCCTTTGGTGCCTCGTCGTCTCCCGTCACCAGCTCGTACAGTCCTTTGGCTTTGAGGGCTACTGTTGTGTGGAAACGCCATACCGCCCAATTCTCGTTATTTAATTTCTTAACTTGCGTTGCCTCCATTTTTGACCGCTTTTCCCGCTCTCCTAACCTCTACAGTTCGACTATTGTTTTCTCCACTATCTTTACACACGCGACTAAACTAACTGCTTTTTACGCGACTGGGCCCATAACCTGTTGTAGGTTGGGTGTATAAAAACGATAGACTGGTCGAAAACTTATATTTAGTACATAGAAATAAACTGTACACTCTTCTACGAACATTTAGGTTACGCGATACAAGTTTACGAACTACCAACTTTCAAGTCGCTACCACAGTATCGATCGGTATGGTTCGGTGCAGTGGTGCCACTCTAAACTATTAACAGTTTGCTAACACAACAAAACCAGATTTACTTAGCTCGAAATTCGAGACTTGAAGTGTTAGATAACTCGAACAGCCCTACGTGGCACCCAATCGGGATGGTCATCATTTCGAGCACTCTTCGAGCTGGTTTACCTTAAAATGAGACATTATAAACAAATATTTCACATCTATATTTCATATAACTCTTACCTGCAATAAAATGCACACTGCAAATCCTCCAATTTTGTAGTTGGCCTTCAGAGAAATTTGGATCTCTCTTAATGGCCTATAGCTATCGTTCCCTTCTAAAAGGTGACAACAAACTGTTGGGATAATTTAGCTTGAGGACTTTTGGTAATAATATGAAGGGAAAATTCCTTATCTCGATGGCTTTTCGACCTGCAGTTAGCAACGCTACAAATTTTGCCCGTTTTAAAACTAACACTAAAGCAAAAACACGGTTTGACACATAACCTCATTTTCGAAGTCGCTTTTAAACATCGTTTTGAATAATATTCACTGTGAAATATTCCAAATGCAGCTTCAAAACTTATTCAATAAGGTTCACACACCCAGAAAAAAATCCAAGCTGAATCACTTTCGCACCAAATGGTTTATTTTAAGCTCATTTAGAAAGCCAGAAATACATGATCTCTTATGGTGCTTTTGCTTTGTTTTCCACCCAATCAAATTAAAGAGAGATGAAAGATGTCACGCCGTCTCTGTTTCTGTCAAACGTGGAAATAATGGATACAGAACAAATTTCTAGTGACAATTTGCACGACGAGATGGCGCCAAGTGTCAACAAGCACGATTACAGTACATTATTTATGTGATTAAAGTACAAGACGCGTTAATTACAATTTATTTTAGTATGGTTGTATATACCATTCGGTTTAGGAGAGCATGGGTGTTAAAATCTCTATTTTATCTCCATTTTGTATCTATTTTATGCGGTTATTTGATACTTAAAAATCATCAATAAATAGAGATAATTGAAATGAGATTAACAATCTTGCCAATTCAGATATTAATTTAATTGTCTCTTACGACCGCCTTGTACTTTTTTTTATTTTACATGATTTCTGTGTGGTCAGCTTAATCGGTTGCCGACCGTTAACTGTGTGCTGAAAGAACATTTTCTAAACTAAACGTGTTCAAGAATACTATCATACTTACCTTATCAGTTTCTTATTACCTGTTCTTTATTCCTACATCATAAAATAAATGAAGCAAATTTTCTAGTAATATAAGGCCCGGTGTCCACCGGATCGGGCCGATAAATATCGGCCCGATCGGAGTCGTACGATAAATATCGGGGACATGCACGTCTATTGGAACCGTCACACTGACACGATGTGTGTCATGCTCGATAAATATCGTGTCAATGGACAGGTTCCAATAAAAATGCAAGTGCACGATATTTATCGTACGACTCAGATCGGGCCGATATTTATCGGCCCGATCCGGTGGACACCCGGGCTTAGTGTGTAAATCATTTGCAGTTTTAAAATTCTGTTTTAAACCCACAGTAAATTCAAGACCATTATATTAAATTGGTTGCAAAGATTTGTTGGAATTTTGAAATGAGCAAGGTGTATATGATACGCTTTTATGACGTCAAGGAGGGGGAGTAAATGAAGAAGGAAACAAGTTTCATTGAAAATGTGTAATATATTACCTCAAAGGTGTTCCAAAAAAGAATTTCAACAAATTACATCATTAAAAACCTGTGTATACAAAAATACATTGTATATTATATAAATTCCTAAGTTATTAAAGAAAAAATTACAATTCATTGCATGCACTCAAAAGTAAAATGTACGGGTAGTATTGTATTACAGAGAGATAGTAAGTGGAAAGTAATTCTCCACAATAGATGCTAGGTTTACAGAAGTTACACAAGAAACGTTATATGCGTCATATTACACCAGCCGACAGTAACTAAGGCAACTGCCAGCAAATATCAGGAGCAGATATTTATTTTCTATTTTTCAATTATTTTTAAGGGTAATGAAAACACAAATTAAAATGTAATACACATACAACTGTTTATTGAGACATTATATAAATCAGTCCTCTCAAAGATCTTAATAACAATTCCAATCGAAGCTCCTAAATAGCTCCGCAAAATAAGACCACTAGTGGCGTTTCTGTTTCATAGCAGTATGTATAAATAGTATGTGGTATGTTATTCATTGTTACAAATCTGAATTTAATTATTATCATTATTAGCTACGTCACACTAAAATAAAGGGACAATGTTAAGAGTGTAGAGGGGACAAAATTCTTGGGGGAAGCAAAAGCAATCAATTGTATTCAATAGTGCCAACACTGATCAATAAACCATATTAATAACGACGATTATAATAATTACAAGACACTGATTCTAAACAAATTAATAAGAAATAATGAAATATAAAAACAATTGCAAGTGAGTCTGTCTTTTAGCTGTAATGTGTGTCGGAGCTAGTCGGAGTCAGTTTTTTGTAAACCTATCGGAAACAGAAGTATGAACTCCTTAAATTACCGCTAAAATACATCACAATGCAAAATGCATTTCGCAGGAATAGAAATATAATAATATACATATAATAAAAAGTCAACTCGTTTCATGGGCGACGTTGCTCTACTCTCCTCCAGCCAGACCAACCAAACCATGAACCGAGCGTCGTCCTAACCTGCTCGAACATGACGACTCTCGACTTTGATCCGCATTGCGCCGGACATTTTTTTCCCCGCGCCCCTACAGTGTCCAACCCACAAAACCAAAACAGCTGCAGATTTGTCGACACCCAGGAAGGTCGGTCAAAACACTAATAAACGTTCAATTGTAATAATAACATAGCAAATATCAAAACGACTATAACGTGAAGGCGTCGCCCCAGCAATGTAGTCTCCAGAACTAGGGACGCAGACACCCCCCAAAAAAAAGAAAAAACAATGTTAAACCAACAACGTTTAAACAATATCCAAATTCCATATTAAAAAAAAACGTACACAATTTAATTTCAATTACACTCAAGAGAAACAAATTACATCTTTTTTTTAAACAATTTTGAAATATCCAACTTGTAGGACATATATATTCATATATACTAAAGAACCAAATCAACAATTATTAAACGACGAATGCAGAAAGATTTGGGGACACCATCGGCTGTTGTCAAATCAAAATGGGTTCCACTAGAAGGGGCAGGGCGCACACACCAGACCGAAGTTGCACCGCCTGCCCTCGCCCAGACGCAGGGCCACTCGCACTCAGTCCCACCGCGCGCGCGGGCTGCACTGATGTCACTTAGCTCCAGGACGAATATGAGTCCTGGTACCATTGCTGCTCTCCATTGACTCCTGCCGCGCCTAGAGGCTGCTGCGCCAGGGGTTGGTTACCCCAAGTGTTCTGGTATCTGCGCTTTGACTCCCCCTGGTTCTGGTGACCCCCGTCAAACTTTCGCTTACCTGCTGGAATGTGAAAAAATTCAAATATTAAACAAGCCCCAAAGCATACTAAATAAAAAAAACATCCCGACGGAGATTTAAGATGCAAGACTTTCATATAAGCTGTTTTGCTAAACTACCGCTCTTAAATCTCCGCTAAGAAGGATTAGGGAAGGATATTTATTATAAGGAGGGGGTGGTACCTACGACTGCCGAAGGAACTATCCTAACGTCACTTGTACATCAAAATAACTAAGCAGTAGCTAACAAAACAGCTGAAATGAAATAAAAAAGATATTATATTAAACTGTTATTTTACCCAACTCTCATACAATCGACTGTTCTACCGCTCGATTTGCAGGGCTGTTCCAAATTATTGTTAGTATTGAGAGAAGCACAAGGACATTCAGGACTATCGTATCGGGGCATTTTAGGAATATGCTTCGTCTTGAAATTGAAATTCAAAGTGAGGTAACGTACAATTTTTATTGTTTACTACTGTTCTGAACTACTTTCCAAAAAATACACACAAAAATACTGCCTGAAAGTTTAAGGAAGAAATTGTAAAAATGGTGTGTTAGTTATAACCTCTTTTCTAAAAGCAAGAAATTTAAATTTCATAAACTCAAATTCTTAAACTAGGCTCAACAATTTTGCTTAATTTTTCAACAGTGCCATTGGTGGCAGTGAGGATCTGCACCAGATATTTATACCTATGTATTGAAGTATTAATTTTTTATCTACGACTCACATATAACAAGTTTATTGCATACATATCTATGACTATATAATCCCCATCATGACACACGCCAATGATTATAATGACACTAGTGTTGTATAATAATGACAGTTTGTTCAAATAATGACGATTATTTGAACGAACTGTCATCATTATACAACACTAGTGTCAAAGTCTGTCAAAACCTACGTGCATGACATGTGAGAATTGGCCTCCCCATCATTGCAAATGGAATTTATGAGTTGTAGATAAAACATCGTATTCGACTCGCACACAACGGATATAAATCGCTCGCAGGTTTATATACTTAGTATTGCTCGTCAAATAATATACAATTATTGAATTCACCTAATGTCACCAGGGTTGTTATAAAAACGTTTTTTTTATTTAAAACAAAACAAACGTTTTTTTTTATAAAAAAACAATGTTTCAATGTTATTCAACACTTCGCAAAAAAAGCTTTTTTTAAATCACCCAAAAAAAAAAAAATGTTTCAAAAGGAAATCAAAATTGTTTTAAACATGTTTAAAACAATAGTTTAAAACGAAATATATTAAAACTATGTTTTAAAACATAACAACCCTGAATGTCAGTGTAAATAAAATGAGCATAAAGTCATCAGCTTGTGCTAATATCACTATACAAATTTTTGTATCTAAACAAAGAATTCTAGAATAACTTTTATAATCTAGTGTTTATAATAATTATGTGCAGAAAGATGTGTTCTACTTAATACTTGCGTAACAATGTTATCAGGTCATTTTAGGTCCATATACCAGATGTTATACTAAGTATCCAGTAATGTAGTAGTAAAAAATAAAATTTGTAAAAAATTTAAACATCCAATAGTCCAATAGTTCTAAGAATCCTATTTTGAAGCATACGGCTCATCAAATCCTGCATGTCCATTGTCCAATCAATCTCCTCTGTATTAGTTAGTAAGACGTGTTGTAATAATATAATAATAACATTAAGGTTATTGCTGAATAGCTACTAGCAAAATTCTACAGCTTGCACAAGCACCTCTGACTAGCTCCAAAAGATACGTAAGTATTTCCATCAGCAAGTAAGAAATTGATATCCAATAAATAAAAAGAGATTTGTGGTTTGTATATTGAAAAAACTCTTTCACTCAGCTCGGTAATGAAGAAAACGGCAGTTGAAGAAAAAAAATGGGAAAATAAAAGAAATATGCATACTGGAATGAAAGGTCAAATTTACCTGGTAAACTTCCCTTGGCGCGGGCCCCCCCACGAGCGGGCTGTCGTGCTGCCCCACGCCCCCCTGCTGCTCCTCCCCGGCCCGCTCTGTTGGCCACCGCCCCACGGGCTGGGGGCCCACCTGCCCGGCCACGTGCCACCACCCCACGTCCACGGCCAGCCTGCTCGAAACACAAATTTAGATATAAAAAACATCCTATCTCCGTTGTACATCGGGATGTGGTAATAACTGTCCATTTCTAAACGACCGTCTTGGGGGGTGAAACGAACGAAATAGACAATTACCACCTGCACCCCACAACACAAGGAACACAGTCTAAACAATGAATTAACTCTATCATCCCTTTCTACCTTCCGAAGGATCAGGGTGGTACATTTACTGCTCACGATTTTCTGACAACAAATTACATAATTTACTTTAAAAAAATAAAAGTTACACATTAAATAAAATAACGATCATGCAGTAAATTCGGGGAAAGGGAATGAATGAGAGGACATGTGTAAAAAAGAAAATAAATTCAAGAAAATAAATTCTAGCATTCATAATACCTGATTGCATCCAGTGTACATATTTTTTTTTAAGGGTTTAGGAAGTTTTGCTGATTGGAAGGTTCTTCGTATAAAAGGAAATGTCGGTAGAAAGGTGTTTCACAAACCTGTGTTCCACTATCGAAGTACACATTGGTTGTGCTCCCTTCGTCCAGTTCCTAAGTGTCAACATAATATCAATTACTTAGCTGTCATGGCAACACTTAAGTACTGGGTTTTACACACAAAATAAACGGCACAGCACTTGACATACTTATTCACCGACCGACAAAATCATCAAATTAATTAACCTTTCCTATGCACTGGGATATGAGGTCCTTCCGTAATGTAAACAAATGAGTCACAGATGCAAAACCTGCCAGGCACATAAAAAAAGACGTAGAGGTTGAATGTAGAGCTTTTTGTTTAATTACTGTAATGTCTTACTGTAATGAGCATGAAGTTTATATTGTATAGGTTAGAATAATTATGATAATTCCTATGAATAAAGAAGCCATTATTGAAAAAACTGTGCTTTTTGAAAAGCGCCCTGATCTGTTTTATTTCTATACGAGCCAAATATCTTGCTTGCAATATTCAATAAAATAAAGTTAAATCTGTGGTGTAAAAAAAGCAAAAGTTTCTATTTGTCCTTGTTGAGAGGTTAGACACAAAAACAAACGTTTTCTAATATGCACTAATAAATCCTCTAAAATTTAAACAATTCTTCTTTATGCTTTTTTTTTTTTTTTTTTTTTTTTTTTTTTTTTTTTTTTTTTTTTTTTTTTTTTTTTTTTTTTTTTTTTTTAAAAAAAAGAGCGGAAGGGATTGAAGATCCCACCTCCACCCCGCTGTCGGGTATCACCGAAGCATTCAGCCGACAGCGACATCTTCCTTAATCTGATTTTTAATCAATTGAAAAAGCAAGTTTTCCCTTTCGCTCTTTTGGGTTTGGGTAAAAACCTTTAATCTCAACAAAAACCAAATTCTTCTTTATGCTAATTTATTTTATGTTACTATTTTGTTGAGTGGCAAAACCTCTAAAATTGGTAATATAGAAAGTAGTTAATTTTGGTGTCTTAGGATCCCAAGAAGTTTGTTTTGAACACTGTTGAATTTGCAAAATAAGGTGATAAAAATAATAGTGCTTAAGGAAATAAAATATTAAGTGTTAGACGTATGTCAAATGCTGGTCCACACACGAATCACAGGAACATAAACCTATACATATATATATAAAAATGCGGAAGCTCTAGAAGGGTTATCCAAAAATAATAAGGGCTCGGCTACACAGCTGGGGCTGTCTACTGGCCAAGCAAAGCGTATAAAGCGAAGCTTCTAAAAAGCACTATAAGCGACGAAGCAAAAAGACAAAAAAAAGCTGAGACGATGGCCCATCCTATTAATGAAAATAGAACGCAGTTGGGTCACCGATAGACACAGCAACAACATGGACATGTAATAATGGGACAACAAGCTGCTTCTTCTACACACATCGCGTGTAAGCAACCAGGTGTAAGAATGTTAGTGATGGCGCGGCGGCATCTTCCCTCGCCCCACCTTTTGGATAACCCTGCAACTAAGAGCACATCATCATATCTGAGCCAGCTGCTGGGAGCTGGCAGCGCGGCACCCGCTGGCGTCCTGACTCATCTCTTTCCCGGTGCTGGACAGTTTTCCGCATAAGAAATACGATCAGAGTGGTATGAAAAAAAATTTTGTTCTCGTTTGTTCGTAGCGCGTAGTCAACTTCAGACTTCAAGCCTGATGGCTCAGATATGATGGCATTTGAATGTGGCAAGTGTTTCTTGTAGTTAGTCGAGACCATGCAAGCGGATGGATGTAGATGCTTGGTGTTGTTCGATTTCGTTCTGGTGTTAGATAATGGGGGTGAGGGGTGTTCGGGTATGTTAGGTGCGGCTGTTAGTGGCAGCTGCCAACACTGTGCCACAATCAAAGTACCGCATAAATACCAGACGGGCTAAATTTAATCAATCAAGGGCCACCCACCGGTTGTGGCTGGCGGCCTCTCCCTCGAGCCTGAGATGGTGCCGGCGAGTAATCATAATAGTAATCTTCGTACCGGTAATAGTCATCGTAATAGGGGTCACTGTAGCCGCCTCGATAATCCCCGTACCCGTAATAGTCGTAATCATAATCTATAAAACACACAATAATAGTCCCAATTTAGCCAACTTGATCCAATTTGGAGAGCCGTGGAAGTCGTACTACTAGCATGCCGGGAAAAGAGTCAAGTAACGATTCTCGCCAGGAATCTAGCTCACAACTAACTAACAATTATATATATATTTATATATTGTATTACGCATATTATATAAAATTTGTATAATACACACAGGCTGTTTTGCAGAACAATATAAAGTTGGGCAGGGGTGACAAAAAAAGTTATTTAAATAAATATACGAACGTAGAAATTATTTCTCATTTTCAGATGTTTACCATTACCTAACACGCAAATACTTGCTTACAAAACAAATTATAGTAATTACAATGTTTTATCAAAGTCTCATAAAACCTTTTTTAAACCAAATATTTTAAATCTATTTGTCAATGGTGGCAATGCAAACTGTCACTCAACTATCAACTACGTAGGTGTTGACAGTAGAATACAATAATAATGCCAGTTCCTTTGAATAAAGAAGTCATTGTTGAAAAGACATCAAACAAACTATGCTAGTAAGAGGCATTTTAAATTTAAATTTAATGTGACTTATGTAATACAATGTTCACTAAAAAATTTAAAAAAATTATAAGCCTAAAAGTTACAGGTACTGTTTAACTGTAAAATGATGAAATAATAAGAGTTAACTTGTTGAGAACCACTGACGTTTTCATAAACCTAGAATTGGACATTTTATGACAGTTTGAATATGACACATCTCAACTGACAGCACCAGTTACTGATAATGGTAGTATTGTTACATGCCTAATTGCAGTAACAAGGAATATGTCAACATGATTGTTTATGGAATAATGCCTGGTTTCATAATAAAGTTAAAGTGACTTTAAATATTTATAATCAACTTTAACTTTAAAATCAGTTTTATAATCCAATTTTCAAAATTTTAATTTTTTTTTAATTTTTTTAATTTTTTAATAATAAAGTTGCCTTTAACATAAGATAAAGTTAGAGACAAGATTTTGCCAATTTACCACATAAAGTTGACTTTTGTTGCATATGTCACTTGACAGATATAAATTTGTCCATCTTAATGTACAACAATATGGTGTTTTGTAAAATCCTGAAAGTGAATGTGTCAAAAGTTCCGACTGACAAAAGCAACAGTAGTCCCATTATTCAAACTGATTGAATACTCACTAACACTTACTTCAAAGAAAAAGTTCTTTTGGATTAGTGTTTTTATTCATTTACATCTTCCTTTAGAAAGGAAGCAGCACAGAATATGCTCATTTCAATGGTAGATTTTGTTGCAGAAGTTGCAAACCCAACGAACCCTGATTTACTAAACTTCAATATAACCAACTTGATAACAATACTCAAAGTGGACTTTTAGTAAAGGTGACATCTGACTGTATTTGAAACAATAACTTTAAGATTGAGTTTAAAGCCAACGTCAACTTGAAGTCAACTTTAGTTAAAGCTACTTTAGCTGTCATATTATGAAACCTGACGTGATTCCTCCAGATTATCAAGTAGGGTAAAAGGGTTTTGAAGGAGGCATTTCCATGGAAACAGAATAATTATTTTTGAAAATATCAGAGGTTCTCAAAAAGTGGATGTTAATTTATATAAATTTTAAAGTGATAAATTTATAAAAATGGCAAAAAAAATACATTTTCATCTAGTTTATTTCAAAAACTAGTTTACCTCAGTGCAAAGAAATCTTTTGAAAAGGTTTAAAACAGTAAACATGCATTTGACATTGATTGCCTGCTTGTTCTTTCTAACATCCTGTAATATTTAACTTCTGCTACAGTGCAATATTAGGACAATTTTATTTATTTGAAACAGTGATAACATTTTTCCTGCAATGTTTGAATATAAACTGTTTAATGTACAAAATTTACAGCATCTCAAACTATACAACAGTTAAGTGCGCTAATCCTCATTAGTTATAACTTGCAAACACCTTCCTTTGTTGCTCCACACAAACTTTCTATCGTAATACCAAACACCCTGTGTATCAATAATCTATAAAACTATCCACCTATTTATATATACGAGTATAGTTCCCACACCAAACCAGAGCACAGTACTTACCCACTCCTTTGCTGCAAGCGATATTTAAAGGGAAAGAAAGTACACAAATCATAGGTGACAGAGAGCATGCAATTTGTTAAAAAGGTCGGAGCGCGTGCATTGCGATACAATGCCCTTGCCTCACTGTGCCCCCGGCAGACGCATGCTAACACACACACTACCTCAGTAGCGCGTTATGTTCGCCGCAACGTCGATAACGCAGACACGCACACAAACACTCGCGCTAGAATCATACAGCTGTTTCACCGACTTGTTCCATTTTGACACCTCAAAAGAGAACAGCAAGTGGGAACGCACGCAATCCTAGCAACGCACAACATTCAAACGATTAGTAAGTAGAAATAATTCAGCTGTCACGTTTAATATAATAGGTAACAATCTTTTTATTAATATAAGACCTGCAAAAAACTTTGATATTAATATTTAAAATATTTAACAAAAATATAAAAATAACTAAAAATTCTTTTTTTATTATAAATATGTAATAAATATGGTGGCCATTGCCTGTTACAATTTTAACAAGAAAATAAAATCACACTTTGTTTTAGAAAATTATTATGTACAAAAGTATAAACATTAAACACAGAAGAAGCATTTCTTCAAAAATTGATTATATTTTATTGATTATATTGAATGAAATAAAACTATTGTTAGAGCTATATAATAAAGTTGTGGAAAAACTTGGAAAAAGTTAGTTGAAATTAATTTTGTGCCTCAAATTTCTTGTTATTGTTAACATTCACAGACAAACATTATAGCAGTTAGATAGCTAATTCATAACGGGATACAAATGTAGTTAGTCTAGGCGTTAAAAAATCAAATCGTGAACATCAAAACATCAATTGCAAACTTAAAAAAAAACATTTACTGAAGGAGATCGTTAATTTGCAAACGGCAATATAATGTGAATAAACCGCAACCATTGGCAAAACCCACCTACTTAATGTGCAGTATAAAACAACTACAAATGCGTACCAAAACCGAAGAAATGCGTACAACGATTCAGCGCTTGAATTCTTGCAAATTTCTCTCTCTCTCTCTCTCCGTCAATAAATGTCGCAAACGACCAAATGCAATTGTATACCTGAATTAGGAGAGTCTTAGCACAATAGAATAGTTACTTGACTAACAAGCGAACTAAGGATAGTGTTACCGATAAATCGGCAACACATTTTCAGGTTATATTCGTCGTCAATTCCATACTTACCATAGTCCCCACGACCCATTGGTCCCCGAATACTCGATCCAGTTCTCGGACCCTGTCCCGGCGGTCCTCTAATAGGCATTGCACCAGGCATCATTCTAAAAGTGGAACAAGAAAAGTTGCAATCAAAAATTCGTCATTTTTTAGTTAAATGATGACATATATTATGTTTGCAATTCACTAAAACGAACGAAAGAGTCGCCCCCTCGTGGTAAAAGAGTGAGTTACTCTAAACGGGATACGGTGTGGCTAGTATTGGTAAACCAGTGCATTTGTAAACATATTATTGAACGAAAACATAGAAAGGGCAATGAAAATAAGCAATAAGGGTATCTAGATTGTTGTGTTACTCATGTAGTTCATTTTACCGTGACGCATTGTCATTCCACAAATTTTGAGGTTAAACACTTTGCAATTATGTTCTCGCCAACCTAACCGCAACCAATTATATTTCCATTATTATTAGGAACAATACCATCTTGTAGCCTTCCAAAAACATCTAATTAAAGTCATATCGTACTCGTATGTACAGAGAACACCAGTATTTTATCTCGTTTAGAGCGGCCATAACTATTCTTTTACAGCACCATCTACATTTGCTCGTTCAGGCGAATAGCTATCGGATTTATGTATTGGCTAATTTTAAGTAGATGATAAGTTTAGTACTGATAGCAAAGCAATTTATTGTTGTAATTATTAGTTAATTTTAACTAAATAAACATCATTATTATTATTCTTTGGTAAGTAAGTGCTAGCAAAAGATTCTTTGAAGAAAAACTTCATATTTAGTCTTATGCCATTTTTGATAAAAGGTAAGTTAATTTAATAGTGTACAATATCTTGGTCATGTATTATTTTATGTTCTGATGCTATTCTTGATTTTTTAACATCAATTCAGAAAAAAAAGATTGTGTTCCTTTTCTCTAATATATTTCCAACATAGGATGACATAGCTCTTAGTGATGGCTTAAAATTTGAGAATTACGCTAGTTTTGCGTTAAACTTACCCTCCACGAACTTGCATCATCTGCATCATTCTCCGCTCTCTGGCACGTAAAATTTCTTCCTTTTTCTTTTTGTCGGACGGAGGTTTCGCTAAAGACACTTCTATATTTGAACCACCCATTTCCTTTCCATCTAATCCTTCCATGGCCTGGACAAAGAAAACGCAACAAAATTAAGCAAACCCGCCTTGCCAAAAGAGAACGTCGTCTACCTTGACGGCATTTTCACGATCTTCGAAATGAATAAAAGCGTAGTCTTTAATTTTTTTGACTCGTTCTACTTTTCCATATTGCTCAAACGACTCCTTTAATTTCTCCTCGGAAATTTCTTGGGTGAGGTTTCTTACGTACAACACTTTCACTTTGGACATGGTCTGTTCGTCCGGCTCTTCTTGCGGATCGGCCCAGTCGACGATGATGTCGCACCCCCAGACCTTGATCCTTCCCGTGCCGAGCCTGCGCTTCGCAAGCGACGCGGCCTTGTGCGACTCGTACTCGAGGAAGCAGAATCCGCGGTTCTTCTTCTTGTCGTCGGGCGAGCTGTATATGATCACCTCCATCAGGCCGGCTGTGAGCACAGAAGGGAACGTTAGCAATTATCTGCCAAATGTTGACCACGCAACTTCAACGGACGAGCACCAAAGTCCACTGCACCATCTAGCAAGCTCTTAAAATCAGTATTATACAGTGTGAGCGCGGAAACTATCAACACGAAAAAATCTCTGACAAGTTTGATCAAGTTCAACAAGGCTTATTTATTAGTTAATTTAATAAAACTGTTATCCTTTTTATATGGAGATTAAGTCAAAAATAAAGCATAAAGTTAAATGCTAACAGTAAATAGTCAATTTTATCAGAAAAAAAAATGTTAGAGAATGGGCGCGTTCTGCCAGTTTAAGGCGAATCCGTACCCCCTACGTTCTACTCACAAAACACTTAAAAGTTCTGAGGGTTTTTCGCAGCTATTAGTTTACAGAATCGTAAAAGCAATACACAAAATTAAAGATAAAAGGTATATAATTACCCGTCTAGTGTAATTGTTTTATATTTTTGTTTGTTTTTACTTAACGGTTACTGAACCTGACATAAAATTGACGGACTTTGTGATTCTTTTACGGAGAATACAGGTTCTTATTGAAAAAAGTACCACATAATAGATCTAAGTTACACCTTCCTCTATAAGTGTACAAAATTTCACGTACAAATATCAATATCTTACATGCTTTTTTCACTCAAAACTTTACTTCTTCGAGTTAATGAATCAGAGATATTTTATCACATAGCGTGGATACAACCATAACAATTAATACATTTACATTACCACAACAAGTAATATACTTTTATCTAATTTGATGTATAACATGTCTGCCTGTTTTATAGGACGTACTAGTCCTACTGATTCCTCTTAAGCGCTTGAGCTCAGCGGACGGCAGCAACAACATGAACGCGCTAGAACTCAGCTTCAAGCGGAAATACATGTGATTTGATCTGACCATTCAGCCACCGCAGGCGCTTAGGTGCTGAGTCTGGGCATAGTCTGGGCGCCGGCAGCGTAAGCAGCTTTGGGTGGACCTGGCAGAACGCGCCCATTGTTTTTGCATTGTGTCACTTTTCTGGATAGTTAAAAATTAGTATGTCAACACAAAGGCGCAGTATTTAGAATTGAGTAATTTTTGTTGACGAAGTTGTGTGTTTTAGTTGTTGATCCATATAAAAAGTGATCATATCTCAGATAGTATGTTTGATTATGTTGTAAAATTTGGTTAAGTGGTTCCAGAGATTTTGTCGTATTTCTATATGATATGCGTTGACTGTATAAGTAAGTGTATGAAGTATATAAAAAAAGGAAAAAGTGTAGCGAATACTGTTCACACGTAGCACTGGACCTTGCCACCCTTCCCATGCTTGTAGCGGCCCTGCCCTACCCATTGCTCAGGCGCAGACTAACGCATTCCAGGGATTAAGGGTTCTCAACTTACGTGCGTGTTTGGAAAACTCTTCGAAGAGATCGTCTCGATCCCGGTTCTTTGGAATATAGCCGACAAATAACCGGTGATTGTTATAAGATATGGTAACGCCAATCTTTTTGCCTTTCCGTATCTCATAATCATTCAGCTGCAAGAACAGTGGAAGGGTAGCCAATTATGCCATGGGCAAAGGGTCGGGGGAGTTTGTTGTTTTGTTGCGGTGTTGGTGGTCAAGAGAGCGGGAAGGATAAGGAAAGGACTGAGCCCGGCAGCCGGCCGCCACTAGCTACTGATGCACTTTACCTGTTAATTTACCGAATTCTTCCAGTATCTCCTCTTTGCCTTTAGACTTGGGTATGTTGCCCACAAAAAGCCGAAGGTTTGGAACACTAATGTTAATTTTCAGTGTCTTGCCGGATTTGATTTCATAATTATCGAGCTGTGGGTCAAGAAACAAAAAACATGCCAGAATTTCGTCAGCCATATCAAAGTACTAATCTTAAATTTATGTGTATAGTCACAAAAACAAAATTTGGTCAGTCAAAATATAAATAAGTATCGTCAATTTTGCACCAACAGTATTAATCTACTATCAAACGGGCATGCTCGCTAGATTTAGAAAACCCGTCAACGGTTCGTAATCCTGGATCACTCGGTACAGCCTACTCCCAACCAACCAACCAACACCTGCTACTAAATATAGAATTTAGAAACACTCTCCAAAACACCGGAACGGTCGCAATTTTGCCCCCTGTGCAAAGAGGAGACCTGCAAAAACAGAAGAAATTGTGCTTTCGTCCAGCCAAACAAGCTGGACATTTTACTAGAGCCAATTGCGACACACTACGGTGTCAATCTCATCTCAATTTGGTCACACTTGTGGGGCTCTCATGGAGGACAAATAAACTACAGGGAAAAGATTGTATGCTCCGTGGTCAGAGCCGCTGCAACAAAAGCATCTCTCAATTGCCGGCAATGACAACAGTTGGCACACATCACTATAATAAGAAGAATGCCAATTAGTAAATTACGAGTGTCAGGCAAGTATACTCATCGCTAAATAAATATTACACCATCATTATAGTCCATCTTATTACTATGAGGAATTTTCACAGACTATTTTATGTTAGGTTGCGTGTAAACAAACATTCAAAACAATTGTTTGATGCTATTCTTGACTTCAGTTCAGTGAAATCAGTAAAACTAAATATAAGAAGTGGGTAAGTCGAGTATCTTTAAAATATTAATCCCAATAACAGCGTTTTATTTATAGGTGTTGCAAAACCTATTTGTTGCGGTGTGAAGTTCCGGCTGTGGACCAAATTTTAAATAAAATGAAAACTTATATTATAAAATGTAAACTCATTTTATAATCTGATGAAGCAAATTAATTTCAAGTGAATACGGTTATATTAAAAAGCCAGAGCTTTGTCGTGCTACAGACACCAAGGAGCGCGGCTTCATACTGATATTAGCTCCAGCAATTATGCTACGCAAATTAAAACCGAGGGAGCAGCTAAGAATATCACATATAAATTGACAAATGTCAAACTCCTTTTGTAACAAGACATTAAAAAAAGAAACGAGCAGCACAAATTGGAAAAATTGTGAAGATCATAAGAGAAAAAACAATTCCATCAGATATAATTTTGGACCAAATTTTAGAACCAGTATTCGTAACCAGTACTGATAGCATTTTTTAGTACGATTGACGATGATGATTAAATATGAATTATTTTAATAAATTATACATTCTTAGAGCCGATATATTCACCTATCGTCAAAGTTGTCGTTAGCCAACGAACAGATTACGCGTCTTTTCACCGATCTGTAAGTTATCGTCAGGCAACGAGGACGTAAACATCGCTAACGAATGTTTTTCGGCACTAAATCAACACCTGGATCATAACTTGGACTAATTGTCGCTAGATGTAGCGCCGTAAATGACATTGATAGACATTGACAAAACGTAACCAAAATTCATTCGCACCAATTTCTAACCGCATCAATTAAAAAAGACATCCTAAAATTTAAAAAAATGGTATGAAAGACGAATTCAGCAAATTCGGCCATATTAACTAAATAATGACTTCAATTAATACAGTACCACGTACGTACATAAATATTTGTCAGTTTGACTTTTTGTTTGACATTCAGCACATGCTCTGTGACCAATCAAAGTGTTCGTCATTAGTTTACCGGCAGGTTCATTCGATCGCTAAATAAATTTGATCGTTAAGCGTATTTATCCGGTCGGTAACGTTAACGACAGGTGAATAGACACATTTTTACCATTTATCTTGTTCGTTTAGATGACAAACAGTTTCACGATAGGTGAATATATCGGCCCTTAGTGTTTTTTTTATTACGGATCATGAAGAAAACTCTCACTCTTTTAGGGCTTTACAGTCTTAAGAAGAGAAAAAGTTGATAATTTTAACCATAAGAGATTTATTAGGGTTATTAAATACGTTTAACCTGGCGTCTGGTTTTATTCCTCTTAGTTATTAAATGGACTATAGTCAACACGAACTAACAACATCTTGCCTTGCCATACACTCCCAATAAAGCTAAACAACGCTTACCTACTCAAAACAAAACTTAACCACATCATCTCACACGATTATCTAAACATAAAAGTAAGCATTGTTTAGCTCAAGAATCAATTTTATAGGTAGAATTTGAAAATTTCTAAGGTCATGAGGATGTTCAATTCCGGATGAAAATTTTCCTACAAACCAAAATTCTAAAACACCATCAATAAACTAACGCTATTGACTTATCCGCCCTGCTAAAATTTTAACCACCTGAATTTCGAATCAAACAAATAATAAAAAAAAATCCACAATTCAATCACGTCTAAAAACTACTCGTAACAATCCCCAACGCCTCACTGCTATCAAAATTACCAAACACGGTGGTCGTCGTCTACCAGAAGGAAAAGAGACATTTGCTAAAAGGAACCGTCCCGCGAAACCTTCACCCTTCCACTTACCTTCTGGACGGCAAGTTGGGCTGCATCCCTTGTCGTAAACGTGACAAACGCATACCCCCTATTTGTTCCGGTCATCGGGTCCATCATCAGCCGCAGGTCCCAGATCACGCCGCACTCCTCAAATAGAGGTATCAGCTCGTCCTCGTACATATCTTTGGGTATCTTCCCGCAGAATACCTCGCAACCTGGCCCAGGCGGAGTGCTGTCGCATCCGGGAGGTGGTCCTCCATACTTTCTCTGACCTACATTCAGACCCGTTACGTATTAACTTCACTTATTTACACAGCATCACAATTCTAATACACTTCAAAGGTTAAAAGACATTTTTTAGCTGCATAAAGTAAACAATTTAGGAATAAACATCCCAAATTCAGACACTGTCCTAAATGACTGAATGAATATTTCTGTCTAGTTTGTTAAAATATGTTTTTCTACTTTGCATTCACAATGCACACATTGTAACACTGTTTTCAGTGTTGCAATTAACACATTGTAATACCGAAAACAGTAACATTTTTGTCTGATTGGTACACAGTGATATCAAATGCCATATGTCAAATGTACAATACATAACCCAACATAACCACACACTGCATCTTTTTAATCGCTTGCAATCACATAAACTGCGAAATATCAATATTCTATACATATTTAAACATGGGTGTAGCCTGCTATAGTATGGCCAAACCATTGGGGCTTTCTTAGTTTTGCTGTGTTCATCAAAATACGCCAGCATGACGTTTTCGGTGATGTTTTACGACTCTGGTAAGTGATCGTTATCATTCTTTTCAACTAAACATCAAATCCTCTTTTCAGATATAATTCAAGGACCACATTTACTTTAATAAGGTATTATGCGAAGATCAAACCTACATCGTAGATACGAACGATTTTAATTACTGCTGCGAGATTGTATATGCGCAATAAATGGTTTATCAGCATACACGTACGAAGCTATAGTACATTTAAAGTGTAAAGGATTTCTTAGTTTATGTAACGTATAAGTTTTCGGTAATATTTTCGATGCTCGGTTCAATTCATATTTGTTTTTGTCCGTCGCTTTCGACTTCGTCTTAGTTCTGGTTGTGTGCAACGTATTTGTATTACCTCCATCACATGTAATTTTACTAAGTATAATTTATTCTAATAAACTATTTTGCCGAAATTAGGGTTGGGTTCAAATTATAAGTGCTTGTAAATATATAAGCCGCAACGGCTACGTAGCGGAATTAGCTAGACACTGCTATTAAACGTTAAGCGTGATAACAATTAACGCTTATTAACATAAGTTCTTGTTCTTCGAAGTAACTAATCAGTTACCGCCAAACACTTCTATTCTGATTATTATACTTATGAAACCATTATTTTAAAGTTGTTAACTTTTTAGGTTAAGTTTCATGTATCTATCACAGTAGGGTTAAAAGTGTTGCCCCAAGCTCCATTATGATCATCGTTGCGACCTCGCTGAATATTTATTCAAACTTGTAGGCTAAAGTAGAGTAAAATTATTCACAATTAGATTTTGTCATTATTTTATCTCATCGATATCATCCTTAACGAAGTTGACAATTACTACAGTGCTGCCACGTGGTACCCGCAAAATACCCTAGATTCTAATTTAGCGCGATATAGTAACCACAATTTCTAAACTTATATAAAATTAATGACGCAAAGTAGAAAAAATAGTTCACTTTGGCTTGAATTTACCTTGTGATTTGAATGTTTTTTAATGTTAGAAATTAATGTTCTGAAATGTTTGAATATTTAAATATTTTAAACATTATATTATTGCACTTAGGTCGCAGTTGGCTCCTTTTGCTACCCCGAGTCACCGGCGCGCAGCATGGTTATGGGCGGATGGGTAGAATAACCACTAGCTTGCACTATTTTTTTTTTCAAAATCTAATTTGACTGACCACACAGCAATAAAGCAACAAATTTTGGTTACATTTTTGCTTTAATGTGACAGTTAAATAATTTACTAGTGGGATTTTTTTTACTAAACTTGATAGAAATAGTATTATTCACATAATGTAATTACAAAAAACACATTCATTGTGAATTTTTAATACTACCTGCTAGCAAATTTACTCACAGGTTAGCAAAATTGTTGCACATATAGTCGATCTCACCAGTGCTGCAAATTACTCATCGATTTCTGCTGTTATTTCCCGCATACGCTACACTTCATTCCTATACATTGCCGTGTGTTAGAACGCAATAGAATGATTGTGATACATCTGCTGTACAAATTAAATGCGCCCAGCGAAAAAGTACGTCTTTTCTTAGAATGACATTTCTAACCTCTAATACTGAACGTAAATATTGAACGTGAGTGACCGCAAAAATGTTTTCGTTGAAAGGTAAGCCGCTTAATAAAAAAATCTACGGTGATGGTTATTTAAAGGTTATTTAATTAGTAAAGATAATAGCAATATTAATTTAATTTCTACAATATCCGCCTCGGTAGGCAACGTATTTACAGTGATCTATGTTCGGTTGCCTATGCACAACAATCAAGCTGAGCGATACGCCAAAATCTTGGTTCATTCACTTATAAGCGATGAGTAATTTGCAGCACTGGTGAGATCGACTATAATATGGAGAACAGTTTTGTGGTATATATAATTTAATAATAATCAAAGTATAAGTAAATTACAGCCACAACCTGGATTTGAACCAGGAAAAATTTAAAATTTACAATTTTACATCTCACCTGTATAGCATTTGGCGCTATTTTTATTTTGCTTTTTTTCCAGCATTTTGCAAATATGCGCTTATTTTGCCATATTCCTGCTTATTTTCAATTTTTACTGATTTTTGGGGTGTTTATACCCTTTTTTAGGGGGTTTAGGTTGTAGGTCTGCGTGTTTGCGTCTCAAAAACGCCTCTACTGCATTGTGATATGCCAGCTATAACCGTGCGCACAACACAACAGTTTTTCGACTTTCTAGTGTACATATTTAAAATGCTATTAAGGATAAATGGCTGTCTGCCACATACATAAAAAAATATCGAATAAATTATTCAAAACAAAAAAATATTCTGCAGAATGTGTATTTTGTTATATTTTTCTTTATTTCACAGTATTAAAATGAAACTATTTAAGTTTAACATTCACTTCTTACCCATCCTATATTAATACATATTAACTTAATTCTTTTTTTTTTATTTAATTTGTTCAACTACGTTTAAATATAGAGATAATTTGGACTAAGAAGAATGTGTCACGTGGTTAAATCTGCGCCGAAAAATGCAACCACATATGCAGGCAGGCAACTAGGTGGAAACCCACATGCTTTTTAGTTTAATTAAGTCCCTCAAAAGCAAACAGTGTTAAGTTACATTGCAATCCTATGTACTTTATTTCTATTGTTAAGTATCAATTTCCTCAGTTATACCAATGTTTTGTATGATATGTATGTGCTAATAAATACATATGCAAAAATAATACAAGGTATACGTGTTCTTATAACTCTTTTTTTATCATTTTTCGTAATTATTTTCAGCGCTTATTTTCCAAAAATAAATACTTGTAATTCAGCACTCTAGTTATGACACTATTCTTGAATATTAGTCAACAACGTATTGTTTTGGCATGTCACTTGAATACATACTTAAAAAGTAGTATGGCAACACAATGGCTCAGTATTTAAAATTGTGTAATTTTTGTTGATAAAGTTGTGCATTTTAGTTGTTGATATCATGTTGAATCAAAAATCTTTCTTTCTGAATAGGCATAGTGGAGAATAAGCAATTAGCATTGCTAAGTTAACAAACTAAATTATTGCTGAGATTGTCGTTACAAATAATAGATAAAAATTATGTTACTTTAGATGAAGCAAATACGCAATGGATTGCAATATATCATGAAGACAATGTGATAAACCATGGGAAAACAAGTCTTTATGAATCTGCTACTGTTTTTGAACTTATTAAGTTTATTCTCTCAGAAAAATAAATCTAAAAAACCAAGTTACTTTGGTTTTAATTAGATGTAGACTAATTTCTGTCTCTGAATATTTAGATATAAAATGTGTCTTTTCTTTTACACCACTTGACAAGTTTTCACTTTGAAAAGGAACCAAGTTCATTATAAATATAGCTGGTAATGATTTGATTTGAGAAATGTCTTGTAATGATGACTATTATTGTGAATAATAGTTGTTATCCTCTTCATAAACAGAATAGTGATAGTTACCTGTTGTTACGTCAAGTGTGTATCCTGTCCGTTCGAGTATCTGTTTAATCTTGTCCTCATCGGGTCCTTTCACGGGTGCCGGCGTAGGCGCAGCTGTACCTTGGCTAGATCCTGCTCTGCTCTTCTGTCGATATGTTTTCATCACACCACAAAGATATGCCGATTTATTCGAGACATGCTCCAGGTTGGAGTCAAGAAACTGACCGAGTACATTGAGGGCTCCATCGACAGGGAATTCCTTCAACGCGTCTAGAGCTCGTTCGTCCAAATCAACGTGCGCTAATTTACCAGTCTTGTATATTTCGTCTAACTTTGCGGCAACTTTCTCGTCTAGTCCATATTCAATTAATTTATGATAGTCTCCAGTTCTCTCCGTATCGATGTCTATCTTCATGGATTCTTCTACTAGTACTTCACCATTACCTTCTGCCATAGCTGCAAAACGGTTTTCGTAAATAAAAATACAAATAAACAACCCTCAATGATAATGTGGTGCTAAATGTCAAACGTTATTTGCATAACCACGGCGACAACACAATCGTCTACATAAATAACTACTAATACAACACACACCGATTGTTAGTAAAAAGGGCGGTTACGATACCGGCACTTTCGAAAACTCCCGCCAAAATGTGGTTGATAAAGTAGAAATAGGAAGACGTGAAAAAGGTGCGTACTGAACGCACAACCGGCGTTTCGGTTCGAAATTATCGAATTCTAAGCGTGATTAATCGTAATCTCGGTAAGGTACGGCTAGAATAATTAGTAAAGGCAAAGTCTGCATAGTGACACGATTGTCAGGCGCAATACATAGCTCCGAATAAAAACAGAAATGACAACAAAACAATGGTGACGTGAAGCGGCTTCAACGGTCGACTTATCTAAGCGTGTACTAGTAAGTAAGCATTAGCGATTTGCGGTGCAGCATTTTACTTGTCTATCTTTAGTACGTACCTAGTATTTATGTTTAAAATTTATAAATTTGCATTAAAAATGGCGGCCGTAGCACCGATATACAACGTCAACGTGACCGCTACCTATGGGGTCCACACACAGACGCGCACGGCTTTTAGCCTCGAACCCAATGCGCAACTTACCGGCAATAGAGCGAGAGAAAAAAAGATTCAAAAAGAACGCAATGCCAATTCGTTGCCAATTTGCAACGAGCAAATTAAATTACTTTGAAAACAACCGAAATGGTTATTTTCGCTCTGGTTTGTTTACGATGTCAAATTCTCGGATATATTTGCCGGCGCACTCCGGATAAATTAAATACTGCAGTATAGTCCCCGGATCCCGGATTATTTTTTAATTCCGATGGCACAGTCCGATTTGTCGCAGAAAACAATTGGCACTCCGGTACCTACCACTCACTTTTGGTTTCATACACTTAACACACAGGAACAAACACAACAAACATATTTATTTAAAGAATGAATAGTAAAAAAGAACAATCGTCGGTTAACAAAATTGAATTAAATAATTGCGTTAAACGTTATTTAAAAACAAACTTAAAATCAACAAACACCCGAACAAACTTAAACTTAATACGTAAGTAACTTTTCTTATAAAATAGTAACGATTTGGTGTAGTACCGACTCCCGCGGTGTAATGCAATGTGCACTGTGCAGAATCCGTTGTTTTGCAAGCAGTCTCGTCGGGTCGGCGCGTCACTTGCATTCAGGTTGTTAACTGCCAACGGACATGCGCCCTTCTTCTTACTCCTGCCGCCGTTCGCAAACCAGTCTGGCATTTCATACATTCTTTACAACTACATATTTCGCTAACGAATATACGCCGGTACATATCCAAGAATCGAAACGCATACGCACTGAAACAGCGCGCCGTCTGCGCCATTTCCTCTCTCATTCTCCCAAGCACATGTTACCTAACCCATGACGGTCTATTACCACCGATTTTCGCAAAGAAATCCGACAGAATTATACGATAGGTCATGCACACACATACATCCTCCTTCTCGTCTGTGCACAATCGACCCACCGCGTCTCAATCTCATTATTTTTAGGATTAGGTATTCGTGAAATGCGCCAGCCAACCTAACCCGCGTTAAGCGGTCGCAGACAAACCCACGCCCAAGAATACGAATACGCCCGCAGAGCGATCGTCTCTAATTTATTCCGGAGACCTTGATAATCGCATTCAAATTAACCATTCATATTCGTACTCCGGCATAACAATTGGGTCTTGCCGTTTATGTTTGTACGGATTCTCATCAAAAAATAATAACCACGGTCGTTGACGCGCCAATTTCGACTTGTAAATAACGCCGGGCGTCAATAAACTAAACATTGCGGCCCGGTTAAGATCATTCACCAGGAGACTAATTCGTGTATAACGAGACAGATCCGCTGTGGAACAAAAACATATTTGTTTGTTTACCTCGCCTATACCTATACCTGGGCATTACCTACCACAGTAGATTCCTACCTGTACAACAATGCATTTGTCGTAAACGGCTAAAGGCAATATGCGGTAGCAAAAGCCGATAATACCTGCCCATTGTCAAAACATTGCACTTGTAGGGGCGTTAGGAGTGATTTATTGGGGACCGATAGTGTAACTTTTGACACTTATTGAGTCCTCATTTCACACCCTCTGAGAACCCTTAGAAAAGTTGAACCCCTCTTCAGCCAATACCGTCAATAATTCATTTAGGTGTCAGCACTATAATCATTCGAAACCACAAGTAGTGAACATGGAAATAAGAACCCCTATACGTGCACGTTTGCGGTTTTTCGTATTTCATCGCAAAACAAATTTTAGCTTCTGTGCAAAATTAATCATTATACAATTCTGCACCAAAAAGTATATTCCACATTTATTTAAATGCAGTGGTTCTTAAACTGCAAGCGCCCCAATATCGGGGTTTGTTCATAATATGCCAACAGCCACACTTTCCAGGCATATTCGAATATCAACATTTATTTTTGTTAATAAATCTATATTTACGTTTAATTCAGTCAATAATAACTATAGTTGAGGATTAAATATTCAAGAAAAACATTTGCCCAACTCTGAGAACTCGCAAATTTATTCCTGTGATAGTGGGCTAAAATTAGCAAAAGTACCCATATATTGGGCGCTCGTGGTTTGTTTTGATTCAGAAAAATGTCCTCAACAACATATCAAAATGTTTACTGAATCTTTGGCGATAATATTATTGAAATTATTTAAAAATAGTCAGTGATTAAAAAATTAGCAATGAAATGTTCTGCACCTATGTTTGCACCAATATCTGCGAAAGTATTAAGGTTAGCAGCAGAAATTATACACCATATTAAACAGGAAAGATGAGGGTAGACGGTAAACAAAGAATTACTTAAAAATATTCAAAGATGTAGTTTTGAGAGATGGTTAAAATACGAGTTTTCAGAACCGTGATATAATGTCAATAGCTATTCTGTCAAATCAGTCAACAGGTTTTTTTATTACGCTTAAAAAATTGGAAAATTTTCCAAAATTTGGAGAATTTTCAACAAAAAATAAATAAATTTTAGTTCAATTTTTTTATAAAGCGTAGTTTTTAAAAATTGTATTTTTTGCATAAATCGCTTTGTGCTGAATACGAATTTGGACTTGTGAACTGCATATCAGGCAAGGCGTTGCATTTTTGTCGTTTTATATTTAAAATACGCCTCTCAGTTTGTCTAAAGAATTCCTGTCGATTTGTCAAAAACATTTGTAAAAGGTTTGCGCGTTTGAGACTTCAAAATCAAAATGGGTAAGAAATAGAGCATTGCTATTTAAAAAAAGTCGATGACGCCCAAAGTTATTCCTAAATTTTCTTGAAAATGTCCATCCGCTGGCATATGTTTCCTACCTCCTGTATGGCCAGGGGCCAAAAATAAAAATAATAAATAAATAAGTCTGATTAATAATTACGCAAATATGCCAATAAATACTGACCTTTAATAAAAGTTAATTGTTTTATTTGATCAATTATCTGGTTTTTCTTTTTGTTTTGCCAAAAAATGCTTACTCTTATCGTAGAAACACCCATATATTCTCCAAAAGAATGTAAATTCTTCCAGCAAAAAAAGCACATAGAAAAAAGTACAATGAGCGTTCAGCTCGTCCAGCCAGACCAATGCTGGAGGGAGATAAAATACCTTCAAAGTGACACTAAAAGAGAAGAATGAATTGTGCGTGCAAATATTACGGGAGATAACGGTGCGCAGCGGTGTCGTCACAAGAAGTTTCGCGCCCTTTTCTGTCATCGAATGGGATGACCGACCTAAAGATCCTCACTCACACCACGACGTAGACAGCAACATGGGGCCGACCAAGGTCTTTTAAAAATCACCAACTAGTATCTTTCCATCTCGATTCCACACTGAAAAACATATAAAGAAGATGATGGAAGGATAGACATCCTAAACTGTGACGCAAATAAAGTCAACGCAAAATGCTTTAGAAAATGCATAAGAATTGAAGACATGAAGATTATCGTGCTGCCTATTGACGTGATATGAATTCCTCTAATAATTATTATTAATGAGAGAATCATATTGAAACGTTTATAAAAATGGGGATAGTTTCTGGGTCTTGGCGCGTTTCTTAAGCTATTTTTGTTTAGTATTCCATGATAGAGTTGGTTTGCTAAAGACGAATAAATAGGAAGTTCTTAGTAGAGCTATAAGTATGTATTATTATAAAATCCGGGTCTGGAACGAACGGTTCCAGGCGTTTTTCCCGCCAAGTCGTTTCGCGGTGCAAAACTGGTTATTCTAGATGCGAGATCTCCTGGATGGAGAGCGAACTCTCAAAGGGGGCGGAGGCGGTTAAAAAAACAACACAGAGCGAACCGGTTGGCGTCCCTCCGACCAAACGGGTACCATCCGTGTGTCTGTGAAAGAATTAGCGAAGACCAAGGAGGAGAGAGGCTGAACTGGCCATAAGCAATGCCACAAACAGAGAGAGCGGCGCGGGCTTGGCAAAAAAAGCACAACGTTTCAGACGCTACTGATCCACTGCGTGTATTCAGCGCGATGGCAAAAATGCGGACAACCCTTTCGCGAAACTGGCCCCCGAAGAAGAGGACCGCTACGTCATGCCTATTGAAACCGGGTTTTGTCCTGTCGTCATCGCCGCGGTTCCCTCGCGTCGATCTGTGCAAAAATGTATTGCCAGAGTTCAACCTCAATTGACGAAAAATCAAGGGGATTAATTTTATGACTACTAGTAAAATATCATTATATTTCCTTGACACACAAATCATAATTCGTAATACACCGCTTAAACAGGGCAACTTTAAAAGCGGAAAGTGCTGTCCGCCACTAAACTTACCATGTCTAAACCATAGAAAGTTTACTTTTCTATGGCTTAGAAGTTTATTTGCGGACATACTTTTCCACTAATAAACTTACTCTGTCTAAACGGTGTTTATGTCTCGCGATGTTTAGATACGTCACACCTAGTAACGGCAATACAAACATTTACTTTTCCCACTAGAGGAACAGTGTCTATCCACACTATTTTCAGTCAGAGTTGACATGTCCAGTCTCCAGAATCACATCACATCAGTGATTATAAAATTCGTCACGAAATTCAACATACTGGGTGATATAAATAAAACAAGTGCTCCGAGTATGTGCTCGGGAGCATAAGTATAAAGTGCGAGTTCATGCTCCAGTTTGTATGAATAAAAGCTCCTAATGCGTTTAGCAGATGATCCTAATATACGTCACAGGTTTTTGAAAACGATATTAAAAGTGCTATTTTTTTGAGAATGTATTAATGTACAACGGATGAACAGGATATCGAAGAATCCTTCAAAAAGTCTCCCAGAAAACCTTTAACTGAGCTTGAAGCACGGACAGAGTTTCTCACTAGTGTAGCTTTCGAAATAAAATAAAAATAAAAAATGGTTATTTTTTTTAGTGTGCACGTTTGCGTTTTTTTCGTATTTTACCGCAAAGCGGTCACAATTTCGCAATTTTAGCACCTGCACAAAAATAATCCTTATTTATTTCTATAAAAAAAAATTCCCACTATTTACTATATATATTATATACAGTGGCTCTCAAGCTACGAGGCGCCCCAATATAGGGGTAGTATTTTTGTTAATGTAAATCCATTATCGCAGGAATAAGTTTATTAATTTGTTACCAGTACAGTTGCCATTTTGGGATCCGACGCGGAATGTGGTAGTTTTTAACATTCTATAGCGTCCGCAATTTTATTACAACCTGGCGCCCCTAAAAACCACCGCCTGGCGTGTTTGGGGTTTTCGAATTTTCTGAAAAATGGCCACGATGTCGTAATTTTAGCTCCTCACAAAAATAATGTTTTTATACAATTCTGCACCAAAAAGGTATAACTAACTTTTTCTAAGTACTCCTATTGATGAATGCATTCATTATCATGACAATTATGATAAGTTATACTAACCATTCCCCACACACGTGACAAATATTCCATTCCTGGCTCATCATACTCCGCGAGTCGTGAGAAAAATATTTCATTTCTCACGACTTTAGAACCAATCACAGCTCTGGATTTTTATTTCCATCGTATTTTGATACATTTCTTTTTCTACTTTGCGTTAGTTATAAACTCATAACAAAACCGCTTTCGGTGTCGTTATGAAGACACTAGATCACAAACTTTTAGTAACATTTATTTTTCCAAGATTGATGATATTGACGTCAAGTGTCAAATAAGGCTGACATTTCAATCGCTATTGGCTCACGTCAATCGTACTTGTGTATTTTACCTCAAGCACCAACTGTTGAATATAAAACTTCGCTAGATTGTAAGATGACAACCACAATTTTCGAAATATATGTAAAATTAATGTCGCAAAGTAGAAAAATAGTATATAACACTCGTTTTATAAGACGTATTGGCGCACTCGTTCCTTTTGGGCAACACAACTCGTGCGCCAATTTTTGTCTTATAAAACTTGTATTATAATATACTATAGCGACATTGTCAAGGCATTGACAACGTCGCTAAGTGACAAGCGCAACAAACAATTTAATCTGTCAAAATCCTGTAAACCGTCCTTAGCGACAAGTAAATTTGCTCATAGATACGTTCCAGAGGGAAACCGCTGATATCCCCACTCCGTCCACCTAACCATTCGAGAAATCTTGCATTCGCTTAAAAAAGATGACGAGAATAGACTCCCTGTATGCAATAATAGTTATTTATGTACCAAGAAACGGATGTTTATGCCCCGAGGGTGACAGTTTAAAAAGCGCAAGGGCCGATAGGCCCGAGAGCTTTTTAAGTCGCCCGATGGTATAAACATCAAGTAATACCCGTGGTACATACAAAATTTTATGTCCTACAATGGTTTTGTTCCTCCGTTTCCATAATATTATTAATTTAATAAAAAAAAATATGAATAATTATAACTGCGTTCGGATATTGTACTCCGTTGACACCGGGTACACCCTCCAAATGACACTTGCGTGTTATTGGGTGTAAAAAGTGTAACGGTGTACAATATCCGAATGCAGCTTATACAAACAATTCGGAGTTGAGTGACAATACAGACAATTAATTGTCAAACTTATAACCTTAATCGCGGGCAATAAGAAGCTGTTTTCGTCCCAGTATCTAAGATGTAAAATGTGACATTATACCCTCGGGCGACTTCAAATTCTCTCGCGGCTATCGGCCCTCGCGCTTTTTAAACTGTCACCCTCGGGGCGTAAACATCCGTTAATGCCCTTGGTACATAAATAACGATTATACAATTTCATTGCATGGTCGTAGAAAAAGTATAGTATTCCATTTGCAAGTAATGGCAATTACTCACTCAAACTTTGTTCTCGTGAGAAATTGCTTACATTACTTGCTCATAGAATAATATACCTACTATTAACCCACTATCGCATGAATAAGTTTATAAGTTTTCAAAAAGAGTTGGACAGGTGGTTTTGTTGACTAATACAAAACTATAATTATTGAAGGAATGAAATTATTGACACTTTCCGCGCAGGATCCTAAAAGAACAACCCTGTTGGATATTTTTCCTTCATAACCAAATTTTCGTGTAATTTGAATGTACTAAATGCGGTATTCCGGCAAACCCCGTCGCAATTAATTATCGGATTAACCAGGTTGTTCTGTACTCTCCAATAGTCATAACTTGTGTTCCCACAAATTTAGGGGACAAAAGTTTGAAACCCTAAAAAATATCATTGGATTGCATCATATGAAAGAGATTTTCTCCTGGATTTTAACACAACCGTGTGGCATCAATTAGCTTTGAGTTCTACAATTTCGGCAAAAGCAGTTTCATTTCTTACCATTGCTTACCCTAATTTCAAACAAATCATTGATTTAACTGTCTTATTTACACTTTTTTGTCCTTATTTTGCAATGGGACTGTCTACCACGTTATTGTGCCTAAAGTTAACAGACTATAGAAACCAGCTAGCTGTAAGCCCATTATAACGATCCTGAAATGACAATAATGTAATCTGAAACGACACAAAACCCACAAATTGAAAAAATCATGGTCAATGAATAGAGGAAAACGTGGCAGCGTGAGATTTAGATGTATAGGTAGTTACATACATATGTGCAAAATGCGTTCGGGTCAGTCTGGCGCTTGCAGAAAAAACGCACAAATGTCAGCCATGGGGTGCGATGTGGACAATTTGATGTGGTCAAGATATCTGGTGTGAACGCACCCTTACAATTACATCGCCCGGCAATATGCGTGTGGAAAAACGCGAGCTACACGTACACAGACAGCGTACGCACACAGACAGCGCGCCAGCTGTCCCGGTTTGCGAATTCCCCTACCCAGAGACTGCACGATTCCATTGCATAGCACTTGCCGAATGTAATCAGGACTCGGGAGGTGCCAGAACAAAGAATAGGCGTTACGACCGGTGTACATACGCGCACATTTTTCTTGAAGGAGCTTGTAACGGACGAAAGGGTTTTCATAGACTCCTTGTTCTCATTTCACCTCTCGCTCTCGGACCAGAGGACCGCTTTTTTCGGTCTGGTACAATTTCCTCTCCATGGGCAGGCATTTAAAAAACCCTAGCCATTCGCACTTTAGACTCTTTAGAGGTCATTCGCAATTTTCGACCCGATCTGTCCAGAATTTACAAAGTATAAATGTAATCCATTTAGACCACGATTTAGACAGACTTTGCGTGCCGGCGATGAAACAAATGGCATTGTTTCTTCACAGCATTGTCCTTACTGGAGTGTTGTAATTCCATATTTTACACCCTCTATAGACTATAGAGTATAGACAAAGCCAAGAATAAGTAAACGTATGCTATAACATATCACGGGGTAATTTGGCCATATTTCTTGGTGGAAATGTTAATCAACAGAACTATTTGGATATGTAACAAAATTATTTTTATGAACAACTTGAATTACCATAAATTGTATACGTTCAATGTACTTTCAACAAGACGGCTGTCCAGCTCACCATTCAAACATTGCGACCGAATGGTAAATTTACAATTTCGTCAAAAATGGATTGGACGAAATGGCTCTATTTTATGGCCAGCACGTAGTCATGATCTGAGAATTTATGGATTTTTATTTTTTGGGGATAATTGAAGAAAATTGTTTACAGTAAGAATAATGAATGCGATAGAATCTCTACGTAACATATTTGCCAATTTTATTCTAAGTATGACTCTCGCCCGATCATAAGAAGAAAGATATTGACAAAAGAGGATTTTGAATGATAAGCAAATCGTGTATGCGACATTACCTTGCTTCCTATTGGTCTGAAGACAATAAAGGTTAGATTAAGATTGATAGATCTTTTAATTTTCTACAATAAAGGTTCTACTATATCGGGTGACCCACGCCGTAGGTACTGCCGTTTATTTTTTTTTTGTTTATAAAGCTGGACAAATGAAATTTGGGAAAGTGGACAAAAATGCCATTATTTTGGATACTCTTGAGGTTAATATGATTTCCGGTTTTTCCGGAAAGGACGTCATCTTTGAAATTTTAAATGGCACCCTTTATTCATTGTGTGATATTTTCAATCAGGATGACGTTCTGAACACAAAAGCATATCAATCGCTAATTTTTATCACCAAGATAACGCAAAAATAACTTTTTTGTGTTAAGGTGGCTAGGAATTGGTGAAAATAGTCGAAAATTGTCAAATTAACACTTAACTAAATCGATTTTGGCCGACATTGCATTACTGGCGCCCTCTAGTATGATTTCATTGGTTTTTGGCCAGTGAATCATTTTTTTCACGGGTACCCAACGGCGACACCCTGATTATTCAATAGGAAACATCTTTCCGATTACAATGATACCAAATACTTGATATTTTGTTGAAATTCCTAGCGTACAAATGTTGTTAGAAGCAAGGAAATCGAAAAAAAATATTGACCTAATGATCAAAGTCAGCGTACAAGTCAAAGTCTATGGACTACACGAATGAAGTACCCTTAAACGTCAGTTTTACGCTAAGATTATCAGCAAAATATCAAGCATTTGGTATCATTCTGTAGGAAAAATGTTTTTCCTCGAATAAGCAGGGTACTTCCGTCGAGTAGTCCATTGAGTCACTTTGACTTGTACGCTGACTTTGATCATTAGGTCAATATTTTTTTCGGCCATTTAAAATTTCAATGATAACGTCATTTCCGGAAAAGCCGGAAGTCATATTAACCTCTAGACTATCCCAAAGAATTGCATTTTTTGTCTATTAACTCTTTCCCAAATTTCATTCGTCCAGCTTTATAAACAAAAGAAGTAAACGGGAGTACCTATGCCGTGGGTCACCCGGTATACGTACAACTTAAACTCGCCAACTTCTACTTAAATATATAATATATAGACATTTATTAAAATATGAAATACGTGAATGTGCAGAAGAAGCATGAATTGATATTTTTTTCGTAAATTGAAACATTGACAACGATTGTGGAAAAACTGTATTCTTCATGCAAATTGGTACTTTGCCTAAACCAAAGAAAACACTACAACCACCCAACCACCAACCACCCTTAATATCTTAATTGTTGACGTCAAAATGCTTTTTATAACACAGGTCGATTAATTATGAGCAAGCACGAGTCAACAATTAGCCAACAACGATTACCAAATATAAACATTTATCAGCTGTTCCCATGGACTGGTCAGCTTATATAAAAAAAGAGCATATCGCCTCTGGCTAATTATTTTTTTTTATAAAAACTGTACGCCCAAAACATTCCCACTGTGCGGTTGCAACATCAAAATAAAAAAAATCGAACAAAATGCAAATGTACCAAGAAATTAGGTCAAAACTTTCTCTAAAGATGCATGGCCAGCGATACAAGCAACCCCTTGCTGCGTTGGACATCTGCCTTCATTAAATTAACTTCAATTTGACAGCAATGACCGACCTATCTATTAGTGGCATCACACGGGCTCAAATGCATGCAAATAGTTACACGCATTACACCTGACTTGCAAGGCGTTTTATTTGTTAAACCTTTTATATAGAACACACTACATGGTATTATTATTTAGTTTCAATAAAATATTTCTTTGCAAATATTTTCTTCGCTTACTGTAATATTGTGTTAGAGGTACGAACAATTTTGGTAGTAACTGTACATATGTGTTATACCTGCGCAGGCGAGATCTCTTTGAAAAACAAAATCTGCATTGGAAAACATTCGCCAAAACAATCAAAAATAAATTGTTGCGAAAATAACCGCACCAAGGTCAATATCAATACCAAGCCGTTTAAAACTGGTGTATTTATAATTAGAATGTCTACCCCCTTTCTATGTATTTAGAAGTCGCGTTGCAGTTTCGAAAATACAATACAAGATTCAGATACAATATCCACATAGGTATTATGTATTATTATAGATTTTCGGTATAAAAAGCACAAGTCCAATTTTAATTTTCTTAGCCTCGCTTTTTAAGAAACCATACACTGTCGAATTTAAAATACTCATACTGAACAAAAAATGTGATGAAATGTGCACAGAGGTGGTCAGCAAAGCGTGTGACGTCCACGAATGAGAAGGGTAAAATACGTTGGACAAACCATTAGGGGAGCAATATACACAGCTACGGCACTTGCTTTTTTAAACTCTAGCATTGGGAATAACGGGGTGCAAAAAACTTTGTTTTATACCAAAACACCAATTTTATTTTCTGTTTGCTTTTGTTCCTATAGGCTATAGCCTATAGCAGCAAACTTTTGCAAATGGAATGGCATTTCTTTTCTGAATTCGACGGTTTTGAATATATGTCTAACGTACCTACAAACATTTTCTAGCCTAGTCTTTTAGATGCAAAATAATCCACATCTTCAATATGGTGAAACATATTTTGTTCTGCTAAGCTTAATACTTTCGGAGATATTGATGCAAACATAGGTGGGCAACATTTCATGACGAATTTTTTAATCACTGATAGTTTTTAATTAATTTCAATAATAATATTATGAAATATTCAGTAAACATTTTGATAAGATGTTTGACATTTTCCTGAATCTATTGGTACTGATTATTTTCATAGGCGGGCGAATTATTTGTCTATCCAAATTTAAAATGGTCTAGTCATACATCCAATTTCTGTCAGAAAATCCACGTTTCCCAGTAATCCAGACACCAGAAGTCTAAAGATTGTAACAAGTCAAACTTATGCTTTTTGTGATGAAACATCCTAATTTCCGTATATTTTTAAATTCCTTACTAAGTTTTAAAACAATAAGTAAGACTATTGAATGTTTTTGAGTTTATTTTGTGTAAACACTGCTGTTTAACGAAAATAAAAAATTATGTTTATTATTCAGCATACTAAACAAAGAATATTAGCCAAAAAGCAAATAAATTATAACCGACTATGTTAGGCTATGCGCCCCAACAACCATTACCGAGTATTGGGTTGCCTATCCACAAAAATATGCGGGTAGTGATGTCATCCAACTTGTTGAATGAGAAATCGCCCACACAGGTGCATATAGGAGGGGCGTGGTGAAGCGGAATTGATTAAGCATGACTGTATTTGTTTGGTGGGCTGGGCACGTCAAAAAAGTAACCTAGAATCTCAGCAAATCCCGAAATAAGTGCCTTAATCAAGTGATAGTGACTATAAGTGACTATAAAATTATGAAGAAGTGACCTGCGCTTACAAAACTAGTGATGGCGGGTTCGTTTGTTTACACTCTAGTGTTTTGGTTGGCTGTAGCCGCGCTTGGAGTCATAGCCCAATACGACTGGCACATCAAAGATGCCTACGACGAGATAAAGCAGAAATATGACAAAGTAAACAAAGATAACTGCGAGATATTGAACGATAGGGATTTATTTTTGCCCGACGATGTTGTGTCGCACACGCCTGACATCAAGGAGATCAACATCAACCCTGTATTCCCAAATAGAACCGCACTTTTATACCTGCATAACATGGCCCTTAGTAGGTCTTTTTTTTGGAGTTATATCCTCCAAAGTAGGTTCATCAGACCTGCAATAAACGACACATACGACCCGGGCATGATGTACTATCTCCTATCAACAGTTGCCGATGTATCGTCAAACCCACATGTAAACTCCAGTTCCGTTTATTTCTCCCCAAACATGTCCTATTCCCCGTCGTTCTTAGGATTTTTCAATAAAACTTTCGCTAGATTTGCCCCGAGGTCATACCGATTGGACGATTTCAATGATCCTTTACATTTAGAACGAATCTCAACGTTAAATACGTTTATCGTGCAAGATTTGGGCGCAGTTAAGCCTGATACGAGTGCTGATTATTCATCGCCGTTCTACAGGATAAACAATTGGTATAAGTCGTGGCTTCCCGATAAGGTTGATGGAAGACATGACACGAAAACGACATACCAAGTGAAGATTCGATACGCCAATAATACGAATGAGACGTTTACTTTCCATGGGCCCCCGGGGGCCGATGAGACTCCGGGGCCTATCAAATGGACAGAGCCTTACTTTGATTGCGGAAGGTCGAATAGGTGGCTGGTGGCTGCGGTCGCGCCGATTGCTGATATTTTTCCGAGACATACAGGGTTTAGGCATGTCGAATATCCAACGTAAGTTCTTGGTTAATGGTTTTTACGAATTGGGTTTGATTAAAATGAATTAGGATTAATATTTTGCTTAGAAAGAGTAATGTTAATTAGAAATAACTATCTGACTCATTTAAGACATTATTAAGCCTTATTGTGGTTACAGATGTTACAGTCAACTACTGTGTGTGAGTCATGTCATTTAAAACCAAAGTGTTATTGAGAATTAATTGAATCCTTTTTTAATACATATAGTGTGTCCAACTCATGGGCCTTATATTTTTATTTTTATCTATTTTTCATGCAATATCAAAATAAATTTAACAATTGTTTAGAATAGCACAAAACAACTAAGCATCTTTGCAGTTAAATTTTTATAAAAAAAAATAACTACAATTTTCTAATCTAAAAAAACACTAAAAAGATATTTACAGTCTTAAAAAGTATTTTTTATTTAAATTAGATTTTTATATGATAGAATAAACCAATTTGATTGATTAGCCAAATTAAAAAAGTTAAAATCTTGTTCATTCTGTGTCCTTTTAGATTTGGGTAGATAATTCGCCTGCCAATGCAAATAATACTAGTATGTAGATAGATTCAGAAAAATGTCCTGAACATCATATCAAAATGTTTACTGAAAATTTAATGATATTGAAATTAATTAAAAACTACCAATGATTAAAAAAATTCGTCATGAAGTGTTGCCCATCTGTATCAACAGCCCGATAATGTTTTCTTGCTTACCTTTCCCATGCATTTGTCATAACTAATGCATGGAAATGGTTAGCAAGAAAACTTTAATGGCAAAATTAACAAAATTACAAAGTTGGACCAAAAAAAATTACATATATGTAGGTAATTTATAAAAATATAAAGCTTCTATGATGTATTAAACTCCTTTATTATAAACTTTAAATTCTAAAAGTTTAAGTTGATTTTGTTTACAGCCAAATTGAATTTGTTAATACCCAAATGAAATTTGTTTAATTATAAATTGAAATTGTTAGATCCCACTTTGAAACCAAATATCTCAAATTGAATTTGTTTAGTCTCAATGTAATTTTGTTTTGTACCACATTGAAATTGATAAATCCCATTTGAAATCTCAATGTCTCAAATTAAATTTGGTAAATCTAAAATTGAAATTGATTCGTCTCAAATTGAGCTTGAAAAGGTATAGTATTAATGCAGTATGACCGATCTCAATGAAATAGAATTTGCTCATGCAGCTAAACTATTGATTGTACCAAAAAATGTCAGTCATAAATTATTCAGAATTTCCTCTACTTTAATTGATTATTTAACTATTTCGACGAAATTCCGGAAATGGTGGCTTATTTGCAAGATCTTTCAAAAATGCTAAGACTAAACCTCCAGTTCTTTTGGACCCTTTTCAACAGAAAGCTTTTCAGCTTTAAGTTTGGTTATGAAACTTCTAAATATGACGTTTCGTACCGATACCTTTAGTAGTTTCTCCGGAATCGTCGCCACAAAAAACGGGTACACACACACATCCATACACACAGACATTTTTTTGTACCTTGGTCAAAAATGTTCAGACATATTTCTGCTAAAATCTCAAAATTCCTTTGGTACGATTACAATACTTTACATACTACCGTTGATTGTCAATGAATATAGATAGTCAGCCATGGGTTAGTTGGGGCCTTAACATCCAGAGGGCAGGGTTTTTTGCAAGATTCATTCACAAATTATAGCGTTTTCGACTTATACAGTTCTATGCACGCACTTGGTGCGAACTAGCTGAGGTCGAGCATAAATATATAATAAATATATAAGTCAAAAAGGCTATAATTTGTGAATGAATCTTGCAAAAAACCCTGCCCTCTGGATGTTAAGGCCCCAACTACCCATGGCTGACTATCTATATTCATTGACAATCAACGATACTACGTATGATAAAGTATGATAGAGTAAAAAAGACATGTATGGATTATGAAACGTTTGCAGTGCAAAAGAATATTCTGAAAATTATCCTAATATTTCTCCAATATTATTTCAGATATACAGCAGTCTCAGTCCTCGAAATGGACCTGGAAAGAGTGGACATAAACCAGTGCCCGAGAGGTTTAGGTAACGACGGACCAAATAGGTTTGCAGACACATCCCGATGTAAAAAGGAAACAACCGAATGCGAGCCACTGGATGGGTGGGGCTTCAGAAGGGGAGGATACCAGTGCCGCTGCAAACCAGGCTACAGACTTCCGTACCACTCTCGTAGCTACTTCTTAGGAGAGGTCATCGAGAGAGCAAGCTCAGAGGTCTACTACAGCAGTTTCGATTGCAAGAAAATAGGATGTATGAGTCTCTCTCCTTTAATAACACTGGTCGACAAATTTTAGTTGGTCGTCGGTAACTTTAATCTAATAATACTTTTTCTGTTAACTCGGACTTGCTGATTTCGAATATGGCCATAAAAAAGGTCGCAGTGGTCCTAATTTCCTTAATTTTGAATTTGGAAACAATAACACCTCATTTTACTATGTTTGTGTTGCTAATAAATAAATCAAACAACTTTCTTAAAAAACATACAGTTATTAATAATTAATGTTTGTTTATCCAACAAAAAAACACAAACAGCATAACATTTTTGATAAGTATAGTCATCAACAACAAAAATCCGGATACTACTAGGTAATTAATATTTTTATATTTCATAACGATTGAACAACTTTATTGATTTTTCGGGTTAGTTCGGCATATTATAAAGAACATGATAATTATAATATGCTAAATCCAATTCACACACTGATTTTCATTCATTTACTTAAACTTTCGTTCAGTATCATAACTGATAGTAGAAAACATCAGGAAAATAGGTTTTTTAATATGCTTTTAGATATCAAAAAATACATTAAAGTGTCATTAAAGTTACCAAAACCAAAGATAAAAGAATATAAAGATGCGACGCTTCGGGTCAGCTCCGTTGATTTAGTGGGGTCCACCTTGAACGCATGTGAGCTTTAAACCGTTGACCAAACAAGACGGGAATTGGCGAGAATTTTAAACTAACGAATACAATGCACGATGGGCGGCAACGTTACCGACATTAGAGGTTATGTAATGCAAATGAAAACAAATCAATATTCACATATATAAATAAAATAAAACGTATCCGATAGTCACCTAAATGGAATATTAAAAACTGACCACTCATTAAAATGCTTATTAAAACACTACATACACAATCTTGCACAATCCAAGGAACGTAAACACCAAACTAAGGTTATGTCACCCGCTAGTATACAAACACAATCGGCAGTTGGTAGCCATCTTTTCGTTGACCAAATCTATCTCACTCTCGTACCGCGTTTTCTTGTCTAGTGACGTATCTTATAATTCTCTTATCTTTGCCAAAACCTTGTCAAACAGTGTAATCTTTTCTATTACAAATCTATATAAAAAAATAGATGAAAAAGACTAACTTAACATGTAATTTCGCAGGGTTAAATAAGCCACCAGTTCAATGGGACAGAGCACCACCCCTTGTGAGGGAATACTACTTAAATCAATACAATGAATACAAAAACTTCACGACTGGAATAAATGCAATGCACATGAAGAAACTGAACGTCAATGAAGCCCTGAAATTTATCACGACCATGAACAAAGACAACTGCAAATACTACACTAAAGAGCAGCTTACGTTAAACGGTAACATCCATTACGGGGCCAAAGAATTCTTCGTAAACGAAGCTCGAATGGCGGTTCGATTAGCAAACTTCATCAGCGTCTTCTTGCAAGTTTCCGACCCGAAAGAAGTCTTCTCCGATAAGAGGGTTGCTGACAAACCCTTGACGGAGGATCAAATGATAGGAGAGACTCTAGCCCTGGTCATGGGTAACAGCAAAATTTGGTCAGCCGGGACATACTGGGAGAGGAATAAATTCACAAACCGAACATATTTCGCTCCATACGCGTTCAAAACTGAATTGAACACGAGAAAGTACGGTTTAGAGGATTTAGCAAGGTTAAACACAACGGAGGAACTGTATACTAACACCGAGTGGTTCAAATTTTTAAAGCAACGCTGGCAGAGCAATTTTGACGCTCTTGAAAAGTTTAATATGAAGATCAAGTTGAGATTTAATGAAACTGGGTTGAACTACAGAAAATTCGAGCACTACCCGAACCATTACAGGGCTGCCAATTTGGACCACGGCTACTGGTCTTCTCCGTACTATGATTGTCACGGGAAGTACCCCATGTGGAAGATAAAGTACGCTGCGCCGTTCTTTGGCTGGGACAGCGCTAAGGCTAAATTAGAATTCAAGTAAGTAAAGGTTTTTATGTCCAATATATGAAATCTTGAGATAACTTAATGTATATCTGGCTAAGTCTTAGCAATACACATTTACAAACAGATTTTAGTATATTTAAGGAACTTCGCAGATCAAGGTTCATGTTTCATTTCAACAGGTTTGCTACTTTCAGTGAAAAATTATTGTTACTGTTATTGTTGTTATTTCTTTCCTTAGACATAAATGACATTTTATTTTAAATAGCAATTTTTCTTGTTTTAAATAGGGCCTTTAATTGACTTAATAGCAATTAAAATGAGACTGCATACAAATTTTAATAGCATTTAAAAAACACTTTGCATACAAAGTGTGTCCAGTAGGGTGGTTCAAAAATGCATTGCAAAAATTTTTGTGATGATAGAAAGCAAGTTTGCCCCCCAAATGGTTTCCAAATCCAAAAAAGGCGGACACGTATTTTTTTTTCTTCGAAATTTTGATTCTTAATGGTGCCTGTCGAAGCCTCAAATTTACATAAGAAAATGCATGGGAAAAAGACATTTTTTTGGTATTTTTCGAATAATAGTTCGGGGTTTCGGAGAACTGTAGATTAAAGTTATAGGACTTGTAGAGGACGTTCCAATGAAGAATTTGATGTATTATACATATGGCTTTGACGCCCCCAACCCACCCCCACAGTACCCTGAAAACTACCATTAAATGAAAAATGTACATTCTTCAGAAAATTTACCCGTCTAATCACTTCATTCTCTTTTTTTCTCATAGAAATCATTACTATAAGTCTAGTTGAATGTTTATAAACATTTGTCAGGTAGTTTCCATTTGTTTAAATAATTCGCTTTTCTCGAAACTCCGTCGGACATCTGTTTTCTGAGTTCGAAATGGCAGTTTATTATGACATTATTCATTAAACAAATTCTTCCCATTGTTTAAACAATCAATTATTATTAATTTTCAACTGTTGTTCTAATTATGGTAGAAGTCAGCTTTTTTGTGAAATTAACTTATAAATTTCATGTTCGGGGTATCTTGCCTATGTTATTAGCTAATAAACCCAAATTTGTTTAAACAAATTCCATTTGTTCAAACAATTTTTTTGCAATTCTCCTACCATACATTTTTTTAGATCGTTCTGGTCAACTGTTATTGTCAAGTGACATCATTTATATTTTGGGATAATTTCCATTGTTTAAATAATAAAATATTATTCAAATGCATAATGATGATAATATCAAATACATTAATGGTGAAATTTATAAGTTAATTTCTCCAAAAAGCTGAATTTTCTACCATAATTGGAAAAAAGTTGAAAATGAATAATAATTTATTGTTTAAACAATAGGAGGAGTTTTTAAAGAATAATGTCACTCTAAAATAATAAACTGCCATTTCGAACTCAGAAAACAGAATTCAGGCGGATTTTCGAGAAAAACGGATTATTTAAACAAATAAAATTTGTTTAAACAAATGTAAATTACCTGACAAATGTTTATAAACATTCAACTAGACTTATAGTAATGATTTCTATGAGAAAAAAGAGAATGAAGTGATTAGACGGGTAAATTTTCTGAAGAATGTACATTTTTCATTTAATGGTAGTTTTCAGGGCACTGTGGGGGTGGGTTGGGGGCGTCAAAGCCATATGTATAATACCTCAAATTCTTCATTGGAAAGTCCTCTACAAGTCCTATAACTTTAATCTAAAGTTTTCTTATGTAAATTTGAGGCCTCGACAGGCACCATTAAGAATCAAAATTTCGAAAAATAAAAAAATACGTGTCCGCTTTTTTGGATTTGGAAACGATTTGGGGGATCGTTGCTTTCTAAATAAAAATAGCCATTTTGAACCACCCTCAGCTATTTTTCCCTGAATTTTTTTTTAGAAAGTAAATGTCATTCTATGTTGTATTCATTGTTGTTGTTGTATCCATGCTACCTGATAAAATATGCCTGATTTATGTATTCAAAGAAGAAAAGGCATGTAAGATATTGATATTTTTATGTGAAATATTATTGTACACAATTTTAACCTGTTCTTCGTTAAAAAACGCAAAATTGGTCAATTTTATGTCATATTCAATAACAGATGTGTCAAAAACTAATAAAAATATCAAAAAACTGCCACTAGATGGTGTATTGATGTTACCATTCTGTGAACTATTAGCTGAAAGCCTGTCGGATAAGTATGAAATACAAGGTCAAAAGTTGCTTATCATGTCACGTTTTTGAGATTTGATTTTTTTATTTTGTAGTGCACACACCACTTGTGGAATTTATTAGCGGAAAATAATGTATCAAGAGCACCAATTTGTTCACAAACTCAGTGCTCTCAGAGTTATCATTTAGTCCTTAGTTTCAATTGCTTTTTGTGCAAAAGTTTTCTTATATAAGGCCATACTTAAGATAAGATAGTATTAAGATCAAAAATCAAAAAGAAAAATAGGAAGTTGCCATAAAAAATTTGTTACGTCGTTGAAGGTCAGAAATTCAATTTTATATAAATGATATTCACCATATTGATGCCAGGCATTATGGGAAGTAATCAGTAATTGTTATAATAAATCATATATAAACTAGAAGTAAACAAACTGTAGAAGAGAGCTTAATGTTGCAATCAATGTGCAAATAAAGGTCAGATGGTACTAAACCAGCTTAGTACTAAACTAACTGAGGTGAGATAAGGTAATCAGGAAAAGTAATAACTGTTCATTCGCAAAAAATCATTAGTGTCTTATTGCATCCATATATACTTTACTAATTATTATTATTGTTGTGTCCAGATGTCACAAATAATTGCTAAAAACTGAATTTTTCCCTTTTCCTATGAAAGAATGGTGATTATACAAATTTTCTTTTACAGGGGTGCGGTAGCAGTAACAATGGATTTATTAAAACTGGACATCAATCAATGTCCGGATAAATTTTACGTTCCCAATGCGTTCAAGGCAACAGACAAATGCGACGAGAAAAACTCCTACGTATGTCAAATTAAAACATCCGACCGACAAAGAATTTATTATTAATTTGTTATCTTTTTAGTGCGTACCAATTCTCGGAAGAGGCTTCTATTCAGGCGGCTACAAGTGCGAGTGCAAGCAGGGCTTTGAATTCCCCTACGAGCAGGAAGTCACCTATTTTGACGGACAACTCATGGAGGCAGAATTTGAAAATCTCGTCGTAAACAAGGAGACGCGTTATGACTTGTTCAAGTGCCGCATAGCTGGCGCGTCGGTTGCGCAGCACAGCTACATTACAATCGTCGTCATGTTGCTGATATCTGTTATATTTTATAGAACAAGATAGGCAGACAAGAGCATTCCAAAATCAAAGACTTTATCTTTCGCAGTCTCGAAAATATTGCGCGAATAAAATAAACTCGTGTTTATTTTATTCATGGGCAATCCCTGAGATGTTACAAAAGTGTTTGCACAAATTTTTTATGATTCTTTGATAATGCTAAGTACAACTATAGGATAGGAATTTTTGTAGTAAGCCGGAATGTGTTTACTTGCAGTTTTAGAGCAGTTTTAGTGATTTAACTGATCTAAAAGTACAATTATTAGCATGAATGCAATTTGTTATATGAATCTCACAAGTATCTATGCTTTCCAGAAAATGTTACTGTGCCTTAAAGGTTTTGAACTGATTGGAAAAAGTGTACGTACTTATAAATATTTTCCGTCCTTTTAAACTGATAATATTATATATTTCGTTTTTTAATTGTTTTGTTTACATCTTTACGAGTAATAGTATGACACAGTAGTACTTTATGTTTATATTTGCTAAGAAAAAATGTGACATGTTGTAAATTTAAAATATATTTTTAAAATTTTTCGTTTCTGCGTGTGGTGTATTTTTATACTTGAATCTATTTTAGGGCTGACCTTAGTCTAATTTTAAGTATGTTGAAGTTTAAAGAACCGTTGAAAGAGTTGTACACATCTCGTACAATTAAGTGTAATGTTTATTTGTGTATATACTCATAGGCCGAGATGCAATTGTTGTATTTTAATTATTATTTCAACTTAGTTGTAATCGATTAACAAATTTATATGAATCTCCGCATTTTTTTAAATCTCCGTCCTTTATTATTTTAGATATTGTGAATTATTTGTATTTTTATATGAAAATATACTGATTTAATTTTTACAAAGGTTTTTTTATATTGTTCCTTCCAGACGTTATCAGAATTGACAATCAGACTGGTCAAGCAAAATCAACAAACTAGTACATCAAAAATTCAATCTTAGTCATCGTAGTAATAGTAAATAATCATGAAGAGAAGTAAATATTGTTTGTTTAGATATTGGCAGATTCAGAATTAACGCAAAGTCAGTTTTGCGGTACACGTTACAGGTTTTCTTTATTTTAAAAAACACAAGAAATTGAAGAAATTGTTGCTAAGGGAATGAATAATCGTATGATAGTTTATTGCAGTTGCTTCCAAGTCTTGCATCATCGCATTTTGTATAAATTATATAAAATGCAAAATGTGTGCGCAAAAAGGTATAATGACTACTGTAAGAATAAATTTAAGGGATCAGGAAAGGTACTTACGGCGAACGACCATATCACAAATAAATATACTCTTCGAAAACGTAAATTTTCAGTTTTTGAATTTAAGGGCCTCACCTTGAAAACTGCTAAAAAATTCAAACAACTGTTAGTGATTTGTTTAGTTACTAAGACAACTTTAAATTTTGTCTGTTTTGACAGATACATTGATTTTTTTTATTCGATTCGGCTGTCACGCGCTTTCAAAATATATTTACCAAAAAGTCACTTAGGAGGGCGGCGACAATTTCTTCTGATGTAGAAGAGAACGCCGACGGTTACTGCCACTAATGAACTGAAAGCTAATGCGTAAGTTAATGCCACTAAACACACAACTCTCATGGAAATAGGAAATTGGCCAAATGAAGAGTTACTTGATTTTTGCTTTGTTTTGTATTTTGTTCTTGTTTTGGTAGAAAATAATTTTCAAAACCACAGCACATAACTGTAACATAACTTGTTAAACTACATATTTACACGTAAAACTAATAAGTAGTACAGCAAATACCAAGATTACTTTATTCTTAAAATAGATTCTATTGTTTAATATGATGGTATGTACTGGTAGGTACGTATTCAAATCTTCATGTTTTGTTTTTCAGTAGATAACAGAATGTATAATGTAGGTTATAAAGTCCATAAGAATATATAAATATTTATAAGTCGATTGTGATTTATAAAACTGGTTTATAGGAATGCAAACAAAAATTATTTTAAAAAAATGTATATTTAAAACATCAATATAAAGAATACACAGATCAACAATCATTTGTTAAAAAATATAAGATTATGTATATGCCCTGTACCTGTACATACAGACTCTAAAAATTGCCTATTATATCGAACAAAAATTAATCATTTCTTTTTAGCAGGTACGGTAGTTTCTTCTTCCTTGTTCCCATGAGTATACATGAGATATCTCGTCATTTGAGTCAATTGGGCACCTTCATTTGTAAAATGACAAGCAAACAGCAACAAATTCCTTGGTTGTACCATTAGTGCAAATCTCATGAATAAAGCTGAGTAAATACACAAGGCTAAAATCATTAACTATTAGATAAAAAATCATTCCATTATAGTTTTCTGTTACCAAAAGTCATATTTCCGCTTATGTACTTCGGGTCCTTTTGAAAATCAGCTATAGCTGCAATTGGTATACCCCAGTTTGCAACAGGTCCCCAAAAATGTGTGCTGGAAGCCATATAAGATTAGACACAATTAAAATCAATATAATATAACACTAACCTCATTAAATAACTCCGGAATTCCTTACTTTTCAGTTGGTTTACTATTTTCTGGGCCAAACTCATTTTTGTCGATGTAGTTTTTAGTGAAACGAAAATGTAGAAATTAGGCCAAAAAATTTTAACAAACGTCCTACAGGTTCCCTAGCCAATGACAAAGTGACATTCTGATTCGTCTTATCTTGTCACTGCAATAAAACATAATAGATCAATTTCCAAAATAAAATTATTACTTTTGTTGATGGTGATAAAATAAAACTGATTTCTTTGGAGAGTCTTTACGCCACACTTTACGCCCTATCAAGGTTAAAATTAGGTGTAGTTTGAACGATCTTGACCTCTATCCTTGAAAAAATATAAAATTATCCTAATAAATTGATTAATCAAATTGTTAGTTCAATTATGTTTATTGTGTATCATAATTATGTTAATTCAAGTTATCACTGTAAAATTACACCCTCAAATCAGGGCAGATTTAGGGATTTTCTCGCTTTGCGCTTTAAACGTTGGAAACGGTAACCGTGACATATGAAATAGTGAGGTTATGTATGTTTACTATTTTATCTTAAACCATGTGCTACAGTTACGGTGGATTTACAAATTAGAAGAAAATAGTATTTACAAATGAACTAGTACCGAATAAAATGGCTGAAGGAAGTAAGATATTCCTACCTTGCCGTGGTTTGGGCTACGTTAGCAATCATATACCATTACAAGTGCGCTATATAAAAAGCAGAAGGGAAAATCTCATTATAACCTGTGTAGGCAAATCGTTCCATACCTACGGAATATCGCATTTTGGATTACTGAGCGTCAGCGGGCTCCATAATAGCGATATAACATGCATGACAGCAGATGCTTATCACGTTTACACATCGTGCGATAACATGATCTACGCTTGGCGGAGAGGAACGGAACTTAAGCACTCCTACGGCAAACACAAGAAGAACGTAACTTTTATGTTACCGTTCGGTGCACACCTTATATCGGTCGACGAAAGTAGCACCGTCAAAGTTTGGGATATAAAAGACGAAACTCAATTTCTAGAGCTTACTTTTAACAATAAAACTTTCCGTATTAGTGCTCTCTGTCATCCTGCTACGTACATAAACAAAATCCTTCTAGGCAGTGAGCAGGGGAGCCTCCAATTATGGAATATAAACACATCGAAGTTGATCTACACGTTCAAGGGTTGGGAATCTGGGGTTAGTTGTATAGAGCAGAGTCCTGCGGTAGATGTAGTAGCAATTGGTTTGTGCAATGGGAAGATTGTCCTTCATAACTTGCGGTACGATGATACCATTATGGAATTTACGCAGGATTGGGGTCTGGTGACTTCTATATCTTTTCGTTCGGATGGGAATCCTATTATGGCAACGGGCAGCGTTCAGGGCCATATTGTCTTTTGGAATTTGGAAGAGAGACGAGTGGCTACGCAGTTACTTAATGCTCACGATGGAGCTGTTACCGGTATGATTTGTTTACCGGAAGAACCATTGGTTGTTACGTCGTCTCCTGATAATACGTTGAAATTATGGATTTTCGATTTGACAGACGGTGGGGCAAGATTACTGAGAATTAGAGAAGGTAAGAATGCTTAGTGATAAGAATTTATAAGAAATTGGACTTTTTGTTACTCAATGGAAAATTTAAAATATCCAAAAGCTTTGTTGGATTTTTTAAGGGAGAATTGGCAATTGATATATCATACAATACAAATTTAAGTGAAATTTCCTTTTTTTACTATGATTCGATTAATTTTTAATAATGATTATTTTTCTTCTGGTGAAGTATTTTGTTCACAAATTGATGGAACTCCCATGGGTTCTCCGATTTCTTCCATTTTAGTCAAAGTTATAATGGATTAACTTTTAGATGACATTATTTTAAATTTACCGTTTAAATTTTCATTAATTCATAAATGTGTGGATGACATTATTTGTGCTTTGCCTGAAGATCAAATTGTAAATACATTAGATTGCTTTAATAGTTTTAATCAAAATCTTCAGTTTACTGTTACAAAAGGAAACAATTTTAATGTTTCTTTTTTAGATATTAATGTTATTAGCACAGATGAAAATATGTTGCATTTAGATTGGTTTAGAAAAGTTATAAATTCTGGTAGATATATTATAGGAATGCCTGAATGAGTCTCGTATCATCACATTAATGAAAAAATTAACACAGTTTTGGCATAAAAAAATAATTAAAAAATTTGCAATTTTAAATTTAGACAAGAATTTATAATTTTTTTTTTCGATATTGTTGAATTATGGTTTTTCAAAAAATTTACTAATTCGTTCATTATTTGGTTCATTTCTTGGCCACCTCATAACAAATATGGTCCTTCGTTCTTTTGTTTTTACAAATTCCTTATATAATGGGTTTAACGTCTAGTTTGACTAAAATTTTAAAATGTAATAACATGAGATTTGCAAAATGTAATTTGTTAAAAATTAATAGTTGTTTGTTGTTTTTCTTTTGTTAAAGATATAACGCGTTTGGTTTTAAATTCTGGGGTTGTTTATTCTATTTCATGTTCTTGTTGTCATTTATTGTATGTTGGTCAGACTGGTAATTATTTAAAAACTAGAATTTTATTACATAAATTAACATAAAAAGTAGTAAATTAAGGTGTGCTTTAGCACAACATGCTTTTGAGAAAAACTATAAATTTGATTTTTATAATGTCAAAATTTTTGGACTAAGTAAAATTCAACAAAATAGAAATTTTTCGGAAATGCTATTTATAAAAATTAATATATAAAAAATTTATTACTCGTATTGAAATCTTGTCAACGATGTAGTCTACCGGACGTGTACCGTAGGTTCGAAATCCTAGCGTTAATACGCATTGTAGAGATATGAAATTTTTACAGTGGTTTTCTGATGTAGTATTGCATATTGGAAAGTATATCAAAGTAATAAAATATTAAATAACGACATTCATTTTTTTTGGTATACATTATTATTTGATGAAAATGACTTTCCAAAATAGAACATAAAAAAATAGAAAGGTTTTACCTATGAACTTAGTTTGAATTATTTATCGTTTTTACGTGATTTCAAACCCGCGATTTAGAAAAAAAATGATTTTTCTAAGACACCTTTGACGTTAGCGTTTGTTTCATGCGTTTTTCTACGTCCTATATCACCTGTGGTTAGTTTCCATTGCAAATAGCTTTTCTCAAAACACTAACAAAAATTTTCATTAGTGGGGTATACTTGCTCCTTAAGGTCTGACATAGTTTTAATTAATTTATATTTTCTCGGATATTGTGGTTTTATATTATTTTACATTGTCATGAAGTATATTGCTTGACATTCGTTGATAGTTAAAGAAGTTCATGTGTTCACTTAGTTTAGAATTTTTATAGTTTATTTAGTTATGATTCGCTTTTTTAATTGATTTATTTAGTAAGTATGTATAGGTTTGTTATAATTTTTATACAAAAAATCTGATGTGGCCAGGCACATGACTTTATCATACTATATGTAAAACTAATACTTTAGCTGCATGAGATTCTATTTGATCGAGATCGGCCATGTCTACATTAAAATAAAACTACTAGAACTAGACAGGTATTTTGACTATATTGACAGTAGGTATTGTCAAAACATCAGCGTTTGACACTACCTACTGTCATTAGAATCCAAATCTCTGACAAATCCTGGCTAACTAGTTTTTTTAATGCAGTATGAGCGATCTCGATGCAATAGAATTTGTCCATGCAGCTAAACTATTAATTTTAACAAAAAATATCATAGTCATAAATTATTCAGAATTTCCTCTCCTTTAATTTATTATTTAACTATTTTGACAAAATACCAGAAATGGCGGCTTATTTGCAAAATCTTTCAAAAATGCTCAGACTAAACCTCCAGTTCCTTTGGACCCTTTTCAACAGAAAGCTTTTCAGCTCTTAGTTTGGTTATGAAACTTCTAAATATGAATTTTCGTCCCGATACCTTTAGTAGTTTCTCCGGAATCGTCGCCACGAAAAACGGGTACAGACACACACACACACACACACACAGACATTTTTTTGTACTTTGTCAAAAATGTGCAGGGGACTCAAAAAGACGCTAAAATCTAAAAAAATTTTTTTGGCACTATTACAATACTTTACATACTACGTATTGATAAAGTAAAAATTACTTTTATTGTAGGTTTCCTGATGAAGCCTTTGATATCCTAATATATATATATATATATATATATATATATATATATATATATATATAATGGATGTATATATATAACTATGTCATAGGTCACGTTAGTCTAATTGGTAAAACGTCGGACCGGCAATCCGTATATCTGGGTTCGAATCCCAGGCGTGGCTGTAGTTTTTTAACTTAAAAAATTACCGCCATCTTGTATTAACTATTTCAAAGTTTCATATCAATATATGCAGGTTTCTGCAAAGAATTAACATCCATTATAATTTCATCTAGCATTCAATGCAAATAACCTAGATAATACTTGACAATTACATCTGATAGGTGTCACAATTGAAATGTGTCTAAAGGTAGAAACTTCTACTCATATCTCTTTAGTGAAAATTAACCTATTGTATGTCATAGGTCACGTTAGTCTAATTGGTAAAACGTCGGACCGGCAATCCGTATATCTGGGTTCGAATCCCAGGCGTGGCTGTAGTTTTTTAACTTAAAAAATTACCGCCATCTTGTATTAACTATTTCAAAGTTTTATATATATATATATATATATATATATATATATATATATTATACACAGTATGTCCACGGAAAAGGTGTTGACTAGGAAGAAAATAAAATACATAAATTTAATGATTACAAATAAATAAAAGTAGGCAGGTTTTTCGAAAATTGGTATTAGAGACTACCTTTTAGTTTTTAACAACTTTTCCATAAAATTAAAAATAAAGAAGTTTTTCCTATTCAACACCTTTTCCGTGGACATACTGTATATAATATTTATAAAGACTATTATAATAGTGATAACATAATAATTATACTGTATGTACGTACAATTATGGTCAATTCAAATTTTCAGAGAAAACTCAACATGTTTTGCAACGGGCAGAAAATTGTTGCATTGTCTCTCTGCGTACCAGAGCCTGTCAGGGGAGCAAATTTAGGATTTTTATTAGGGCTCTAAAAAGAACCACTTAATTCTTGCTCAAAAATCAAAGTTTCTCTGTGATGTGAAATAAAATACTGTTTAAAGAAAGCAATTAACTACAATCTACAGCAAGTAAATTTGCAATAGAATGTAAATATTTTGTGTAATTCTAATTTCTTTATAAAACTTTGTACTTCTCATTTCCATATTTTATACTCATTTTCTTAATGATCAACCCTATTCTTTAGGTCATTCATCGTCACCATCTTTCATTCGTTTCCACGGCAGCAACGGTCACAACATTTTGAGTTCTGCCGGAGATTCAACAGTGAGGATTTTCAATACACAAACGGAAATGTTTAACAAGAGTCTCGGAAAGGCCTCGTACAATCGAAAGATAAGCAAGAAACGGGGCAGGGCTGTCGAAGATCCCCTCAAAATGCCACCAATAATCGAATTTACCTCGGAGACAACAAGAGAAAAAGAATGGGACGATATCGCAGCAATACATTTAGGTAACTAACTATAATCGACAAAGAAATGATTTCCTTGAAAAATATTTTGTTTTTTTCTAGGAATACCAATGGTGACCACCTGGTCTTACGATAAACTGAAGATGGGAGACCTCAAGCTTTTACCGGAACGACTGCACAAGAAAAATAGGGCCAGCAACTCGGATGTGGTGGCAACTTCGCTCTGTCTGACGCACTGCGGAAATTTTGTCCTAGTTGGCTACAGTAGCGGACACGTGGATAGGTTCAATATGCAGTCGGGGATATGGCGCTGCACATATGGTGCAAAAACGGCTCATGACTCACCTGTGAGAGGGGTTGCGGTTGACAACTTGAATCAAATCGTAGCAACAGGAGGCAGTGATTCACTTTTGAAGTTTTGGATTTTTAAAAGTCAAGGTGAAGTTTCTTTTCTGCGATAAGGAAGGTTAAAAAAACTGAATATTCTCAATGAATGCATCCATTAGTTTGCCGTTGTTGATGAATATATAGGAAATAATCTTTGGTTATTAATTTCGGGTTTTTACATCCATCTTCAGACCAGCTACAATCAATACAAATCAACAATTAGTACATGTGATATTTTTATAGGTTAGAAAATTCGTTGTGACTTACCGTTAATGACATTAAAGAAATATTGAGACATGTTGAAACATTATGTGAAATTATTTGATTTAGGTGATATTATATGAAAAATATATTTTTTTTTTATATGAAGAATATTTAAATGATGAGCGTAGTAATTGAGAGTTGCTAATTGTTGTATTGGATATGTCTCAGTTTGAACTTGAGTTTACAAAATTGTCCAACATAATAAATGTAAAAATAGGCATGTGCTGTCTTTTAAAGCATAGATATAATTTTATGCATTTAATTAAACCAAAGCATACACAATCAATGATAATAACAATGTTATACATTATGTAGAGTTTGTGGAAAACGTATGGAATTAATTAATTCAATTTGAAACTGTTTAATATCATAACAAATTTATTTTCTTTGATTGCAATATATTTTTATACAAAATTCAATTACCGATTTCAATTGTTTTTGAAAGATGACATTCATAAACCTATTTTGAAATAGCTAGTCCTCATTTTCCTCTTTTATTTTGATAGATCCTTTATTAACATTGTCTTAGATACTGTACAAATTGTATAGGTTAAAAAATCTAGCAATAGGAAAGAATAAAAAAAAATTAATTAACAATTTTTATGGGTTTATCAACGCCATGTGTTTCCAAATCCCTTCCTTTAATTTGTGAACAAACATCGGCCACTTCAACATATTTTTTTGTCTGTATTAATTTTGTTAACATGGACATGTCGCAGTTTGCAACAGAATGATTAAGAACATGTCGCACTTTGCATATCACTATGGTTATCAAATGATGAATTCTATATCATTCCGTCAAATTTTGCACTCAAAATTATGTTAGGAAGATGCAGAAAATATAGACAAATCCAAAGACATGCGTAACTCAATTTTTACGTTTTTGTGACATGTTGCGTTTTGCATACACACCCCTCAAATTAAAAATAGAAACAATATGACCAAAAAATTGGTGGATTTACTCTGTTATTCGACATAATTGGCCAAAAATAGAAAATACAATAACAGAAGATAATCTGATAACCTTTGACAAGAATAAAGAGAAATGTACAAATGCCAACTAATTCTGGTAATTCTCTATCTCTGTAGATCTGGATCTGAAAAATCCTTAGAATGATCCTAGTAAAATGAAATAACAGCCTAAACCTTAAACTTTAAAGTTATGGAGGAAAAACTATGCAAACTCATTCAAGTGGTTTTCCTCACTGGCAATTGATTAAAAATATGTTTTTAAAACACTTAATATTTACTCGAATGTTTTTATTTATTGGAATAATGTACCACAATGTCTGATTTACTAATTTCGGAATTAGGTGCAAATGTTAAAGTTATAAACAAACAACATATTTGTTATCAATTTTCTTTAGAAATCTATAGCCAGATATATTAATTTAAAAGAAAATGGACAGTCATTAGCACTACAAATATAAATTCTACAATTGTTTTCAAAATTATATTTCTGTGTCATTTTTCAGGTAAACCTCCCTTGAAAACTTTAAAAATGGAAGACTCAATAAACTTCTTCAGGAGCCATAACGAGAGTTCAATGTTAGCCGTCGCGCTGGAGAACTTCAACGTCATAATTGTCGACATTGACACGAAAATAATAGTCAGGAAATTTGCTGGCCACACTGCTCAAATAACTGATGCAACTTTCAACCCAAATTCGCGCTGGCTCACCACATCTTCGATGGATTGTTCAATCCGAACTTGGGAAATACCTTCAGCGCAGCTTGTCGATCAATTCCGAACCGAAGCCCCGTGCATTTCGCTTAGCATGTCTCCGACTGGGGACGTTTTAGCCACGGCCCACGTTGATTTTCTCGGGATATTCTTGTGGTGCAACAAAACGTTGTATTCTCGAATTTCTTTGAAGTCTCTATCACCGGATGACGAACCTCCTTTGATAAAATTACCAGAGGTTCTTCGGGAAGAAATCGTTAAGGAGGAATATCAAGAAGAAACGGACGTTGAAGAATTTAAGTCCCCGGAACAAATCAGTAACGAATTAATAACGTTATCAGGTTTATCAACGTCAAGATGGCAGAACTTGTTAAATCTCGATGTGATTAAACGGAAAAATAAACCTAAAGCTCCGCCGAAAGCTCCTAAAGCTGCGCCATTCTTCTTGCCGACAATTCCATCTCTAAATTTACAATTCGATTTATCGACAAAAGATGATTCCGGAAGTAGTAAATTACTAATTCCTGAGACTTTACTAAACTTATCCGAGTTTGGAAAATTGTTAGATAAAACCATTGAAACAAACGACTTCTCGTCGGTTATAAACAAATTAAAATCATACGGGCCATCTATGATTGATTTTGAAATAAAAAATTTAAGTCCTGAAGGCGGAGGTTCTATTCCTGTTATGTTGCAGTTCTTTAAGTGTATAGAGTTTATGTTGAAATCTAATAGGGATTTTGAGTTGGCGCAAGCATACTTGAGCGTTTTCCTTAAATCGCACGGAGTTTTGATTGCCTCCGAAGAGCCGTTGAGGAGTTATCTGACGAATATGCAAAGCTGTTTGTCGATCGGGTGGCATAGGATACGAGAGAAATTGTTTTATTGTTCGTCGATAGTTCAGAGTTTAAAGACTACGTGAATTAGGTTTTAGTTAATTTAGGTTGAATTGTTTAATTTTTATAAATAAAGTGAAAAATTTTAAGAATGCATCTTGTTTTTATTGGTAGATAACTTAACCTCCTTTCTTGAATTATTCTTTGTTAATTAATATATTTTTTTAAATAAATAAAGCAGATTGAGAATTAATTGCATTTTCTTGATTGTTAAATTATAAATAATTTTACATTATTATACACAGCTACCATTGACAACAATTATTTATGTGGCTGTCAATACAATTCGCCGATATGAAAGCATTTGAAAGTACCCCTCTACCGCCAAACTGCAATTCATAACAAAATAGTTTTCAAGTTGGCTGCCTGGCGGCGTTTTCACAGTTCGAAGTCTGTGGTTCGAAGCGAATGTCAAAATGTGCCGGTACTCTGCGTTTTCGGGACAACTTTTCACCGAGAAATTCACGTTAGTAATAATTGTGCCGCTGTACAATAAGTTTGTAATAACCCGCTTCTTAATTCCCGATCGGTTTATCACGTGCGACATTCCTAATACGATAAAAAAAAAACGCGATCAAATAATATAAGTGATTCAGTGCAAAACGCTAGTTGTCCAAATCACCGCTTGGCGGCGTAGGGCAAAATCATCTCTTTTGTTGTCAGTTATGTTACAAGTTTGTTCTGTAAGTATTTACTGTTGTATTTGACGGGAATCTTGATAGAATTATATGTAATTATTTGTGCGAATCGTAAACCAATAGGTTTACATTTAGTAAACTAATCTCTGCGCGGCTTCTCAAATTTGTAACCTGGCAAATCGTTGTTTAATTTCTCGTTATTCTGTTTCGTGTTTCGTTCGTAATTCGTGTGATTAGTGCTCCTATGACTGGATGTCGGATCCGAATGCTCGCAAACAACTGACACAACACGGATTTTAAACAGCACGGCAGGGTACGTCTGAAAAGTTCGATTTAATCTCATACACTTTGAACCGTACACGGACAAATCCGCACGGACGCCGTGTCCCGTGTAAAAGGGCTTTAATTGTTTTTTTCATTTTTTTTGTTAATTGCATATTCTATCAGTTGTATGTTATTCGTATACGTTTAATTGGATGAATACTAGACACAAGTGTGGAGTTTTGTGTAGAATAGGGTGACCAACTTTTTAAAAGTCCAAATCGGGACGCTAACATATTGCCTATAACTGAAACATATTTTTATCTTAAGTATTGCAAGGCTTTTTGATTAGCCAGAGATAAATGGAAATAAAGTTAAAGCTAGGTTTCTAAGCTAGGTCTTTGTTCTTCTTTATTTTTTTTAGTTTCTTTTTACGCTTTTCTACGAATACAATTGAAAAGATTGTACGGACATTCCGTAATGACCAATTGAAATAAGTAGTGTAAACGCAAAAGTGGTCGACACTCGGATTTTATTATCATCGAATTACTTAGGTGCCAACGTTTTGGAGTTAACGACTGCATATTATGTACTTTACCCTATAAAGAACTAAAAAAAAAGCATGTCATAGGCCCCGATAGCATAGATATTTGTGCATTGTTCTGGATACCAAAAGATGCCTGGTTTAAATCCAGGTTTTGGCTTAATTATTATTAATTCAATTTCATTTAATATTTACGTCCTTACTGTGTGTCATCATGTGCTCTTTAATTTTTTAAGAAGCTTGGTGAGTTAACCAATGATTCTGACATAGATAATGATTAGAAATGTACATGGAAAATATTTTTTCTTCCAACAGTTTCACCTCCATTGCTAGAATATTATCAATTTTCAAGGCCTTGTAATTTTACGGCATTATTTGTACTTATTAGACGCAATATGTTTATTGTGTTTCACTGTCTTCCACGCTAGAAAACTACACCAAAGCACGTGATTTGTTTCCAACTGATCACCAATAACGGAGTATCTTTTCTGAAATGTTCTTAAATCTTCGTTTCTTGACTATTTATCTAGATTGCGATTATTTTTAGATTAATGAAAAATATCTGTAAAAATATAAAAAATAATTACAAGGTCATTTAAATTTAAATTTTGGAAGACATTTTATGAACAATAAAGTAATGATGTTTTCATTTGAGCCGAAATCTGATAATATTTTTTTATTACAAATAAATATCGATTAAAATTTAAAATTAATCAAAATCAGTTTGACTAAATTACAAACAGAAAACACGTTTAAAAATTTGTTACCCAGTACAACTTTGAATAAGTTAATTATAATTTTTGTGAAAGTGTTGCATTTCTATAACTATAAAATGCCATTCATTCACCCAATCAGGAGCTCAAAGTAGTACGTTGTCCGTCAGCAATATTTAATATAGAATTTGTCAATCCTGACAATCTATACACCAGATCTGTTCTTTTACAGAATAAACAGTCGATTCTCTAAACACAAGGTGAATCCGTATCCCCTACAATCTACTCACAAAACACGTAAAAGTTCGGAGGGGTTTTCTTCGCTGTTAGTTCATAGAATCATAAAAGCTATACACCAAATTAAAGATAACCGGTATGCAATTTTCCGTCTAGTGATTGATTTTTGAAATTTTTGATTGTTTTTGACAAAACGTTACTGAATCTGACATAAAATTGCCTGACTGCGATTTATTTGGTTGGAGGACACAACTCAACATTGAAAAAAAGTTTCACGTAATATCACTCAAAATTTCGCGTGGAAATATCAATATCCGATATATCAAAATTTCACTTCTTTGTGTACATGAGTCAGACATATTTTATCACATGGCATGGATACCATAATAACAATTAATACATATACATTACTACAACAAGTAATACACCATTATCTATTATTTGAGATATTACATAAGATCATTGAAACAAAATTAAGCTCAGTATGGATGCTTCTTCTATAGAACGCACTAGCTCTATTGATTTCTCTTAACTAAATACGCTAATGTTTTCAAAATTGGCTAGAAAATATGTCAATTACCTACATTTCTCTTAGATGTGGCTGGGTCATTTTGTTGAGGAAAGTATGGTACACTTTAATATGCTAACAAAATCATTACTTTGATGGCTAGTGTCCGGGAAATTCTGGACATTAGAAAAATATTTTTAAAAATCGGGACAAAATTCGGGACGCTTCACCAGGTGGGACAAGTGTTTAGAATTCGGGACTGTCCCGCCCAAATCGGGACGGTTGGTCACCCTAGTGTATTTAGCTTTTTTTTTAACTACTGCTTGCGTTCGATATAGTTAGGAACATCGAAAAACAAGAAGTACCTACTAGTAGTAGTTGACTTATAGTGTGAAAATTCTTGATATTATAATAATATACTATTTAATCTTCGAACAGGGTACCACACGTAACAGTCCTGTGCGGCGGGATCAAAGTTATAACCTGCACGATGTGCATGTCTTCAGCATTAGAACAGGGCCGGCCCTAGCGGTTTTGCCGCCGAAGGCAAACCTTAAAAGTGCCAAAACTTTAAAATTAAAATTAATAACAGATTAAATAAAAAAATCATGTCCAGAAAAATACTGTCTACACTCATTTAACATATACGATTTTTTTATATTTAGAACACAAGCTTTTGTACTAAAACTAGTTAGTACAAACAATACTTTTAAAACAACAAATAATAAGAATACTGGACAAACTTATACACAAGTTATGGGAGGGTTAGCAAAATTCTTAAAGCAATTCTTTTTGTCCCAATGTTAAGGGAGGTAATGAATTTAAAAACGTCAACTGGACCTTCTTGAAACAAGGTCTATAGTCTACTTATTTTAGACGCAAAATCATTGGGCATCATAATTAATTCGCCTATGAAAATAATAGCAGTAATACCATCATATCAAAATATTAACTGCATATTTGATAATATTATATTGCTCAAAAAAATTAGGGGGAACACTTTTTTCAAAACCTGTAACTTTTTAAATAATACACTGAGCGGCATAGAAAACGCAACACCTAAAATGCTGACCAGTTTCAAACTGCAGTAACCTTTGAACGTATTGCTCGATTTGAATGTTTTTTTTTATTTGAAAGGTCCACTTTTTCCCAATATTTCTGTATGTGTGCTACACATTTTTGCGCTCTTCCATTTCAGCAATGGTGAATAACGTTAATGCTTGTTTTCTTCCTACAGTTTGACGCTTGCTGTGGGGTGCACCGACAAAAGAATTTAACTTTAAACAAAAGGAGCTTGTAGTCTCGTCTGTTCTGATCACTTATGCTTTTTGTTCAAGTTTCTATTGTTGTTAACGCCAAAGTTACAAGCTCTAAAAGATAACGCTGCTTCTTCGGCAGCGCCATCAGAAATTAAAGAAAGCCATGGATAACGACAAAATTTAATTAAACTGTGAAAGTAATGATCAACATGTTAATAACGAGTATTGCCTCCCCTCGCTTGAATTGTATTCCTCATTCTTCTAGGCATACTTCGAATTAGGTTTTGAATTTCATTTTGGGGAATCTGGTTCCACTCTTCTTCTAGCGCTATTCGGAGATCATCTAGCGTTTGTATCGCGGCACCACGGGCTCTAACTCGTCTCCCTAGCATATCCCGCATGTGTTCTATGGGGTTTAAATCAGGGCTACGTGCAGGCCATTCCATTCTGCTGATATCCAAATCATCCAGGTATTGGGACACTATGCGGGCTGTATGGGAGCGTGCATTATCGTGCATGAACAAGAAGTTGTCACCAATAAATGGGCCAAAGGGAACCACGTGTTCCGCCAAAATTTCTTCAACATACCGAGCCGAGTTTAGGTTTCCGTTGATAAAGCAAAGTTCCGTACGTGCTTCGAAGCAGATTCCTCCCCAAACCATTACAGATCCTCCCTGGTACTGTACTCTGTCAGAGAAGTTGCACTGAGAATAACGCTCTCCTGCTCTTCTCCAAACTCTCTCTCGACCATCTGGAGAGTACAAGCCGAACCTCGACTCATGTGAGAAGAGTACGTTTTGCCACTCTGGATTGGTCCACTGAACATGATCTCGTGCAAATTGTAATCGAGCAACACGATGTTCTCGTAGCAACTGTGGTCCAGTTGCTGGTCTCTGTGCTCTCAACCCCGCTTCTTCAAATCGCCTTCTTACTGTGCGTTCACTCACGTTCACCCGACGCACTTGCTCCAGACGATTTCTTGTTTCAACTGCTGTGGTATGTCGATTTCGTAACACGGTCATTACGATGTATCGATCATCACGGGCTTGAGTGATGCGTCTTCTTCCTGACCCAGGTCATCTGTTGAAGGTGCCAGTCTGGCGAAATCTTTGAATGGCGCGACAAACCGTACTCGTTATCGCGCCAAGAACACGAGCAGCATAACGAATGCTGCGTCCATCTTCCACCAAAGCTACTGCCTGAGCAACTTCTGCAAGGCTTAAACTTAAAGGCATTTTAATTGTCTAGCAACAGTCAATGACGTTGACGACACTAAACGTCACTAAATGTTTTTGTTGATTACCATGGCTAGCTTTAATTTCTGATGGCGCTGCCGAAGAAGCAGCGTTATCTTTAAGATCTTGTAACTTTGACGTTAACAACAATAGAAACTTGAACAAAAACATAAATGATCAGAACAGACGAGACTACAAGCTCCTTTTGTTTAAAGTTAAATTCTTTTGTCGGTGCACCCCACAGCAAGCTTCAAACGGTAGGAAGAAAACAAGCATTAACGTTAATCACCATTGCTGAAATGGAAGAGCGCAAAAATGGGCAGCACACATACAGAAATATTGGCAAAAAGTGGACCTTTCAAATAAAAAAAAACTCATTCAAATCGAGCAATACGTTCAAAAGTTACTGCAGTTTGAAACTGGTCATCATTTTAGGTGTTGATTATTAATTACCTATTCATAATCATACAGTACAGGATTGTTAAAATTAATTTACAATTCAGACATTTCCGTCAACAGTTTTGAGAATTTAAAAATATCATACGCAGTACGCACGACAAATACGGTTCCATATGGCATGCATACCTTAATGTCGGGCAGGTCGAGTGAAATAAAAAAGTGGTCGCGCGGCTAGGCCGAAAACACCAAGTCAAGACGCGTAGTTTTTCCAACAAACACAACGCTTCAGTTCATCTCGACTGCATTTCCGAATACGTTCTACATCGGTACGCTTGCAATTCTTAATTTACCGGTAATTATTGCTATTCGTCACTAGCATACGGTATCGGCATTCCTTTGTGCGCGACGTGAACTATCCTGTCGTGAAATCGTGCATAATTTTCCGTAACACTTCGATATAAACTATCCATAGAATTCTCACTGGTGTTCTCAAAATATTGCATTCAATTCGTACTGGTCTTCGGCGGTTAAAAGGGTCGGTCGACTTCTTCCTACACGGATATGTGAGTTGCTCTTCATTCTAGGGCATGTGGCATCAGACAGGTTACAACCCCTGCAGTTCATGGGCGACGAAGGGATGGAGGTACGCATAGTACTTGCCGTCTTGCCTTCGTTGGGTTGGCAGACAGGGGAAAGAGTCACTACCTTGCTGGTAATGAAAGAGCCGCCTATGACCCCGGGTTACCTTACTCAAGGTAAATACCTACTCAATTACCTAATTTTGATAGCATTCTGTGAAAATACTATGTGGTGCCTTGTGTCAACGAAGATATCCGTAATTTTTGAAGAACGTCTGAGAAAAGTGCTCGGAGACACTAAGGTAATTAATTTATTTGGATCTGTATTGTGTTATAATCATAAAAAAGCGCTGATTTGTTTATCTGTGACCAAGGCGTGTACGACATTATTTTTTATCGTTTTTTTAAACGGTTTTGCTCGTAATTGCCCATGATGTATTTTATGCGCATTTGTTTAGAAAGTAAATGTTATTCTAAGTAAAATGTTTTGTACACAAAGAAATGGTCAAGTAATACATCATGTGTAATCAACAATCAAATAAGTCTGATTGACACTTGATTCTTGATTCGAAACTATCTTTCATCTTCCACATTCGCCAACAATAGGGTTGTATAATGTATACTTAGGTAGAAACTCACAAGTTTTTCACTGTTCAAGTAGTATATTGGGCAATTAGTTAACAACCGTTTTTTAATAGGGTTATAGTCAGGCTTATTTGCTACTATGTAAAGGTGAGTAAACCCACCATCACACATTTACTCAACACATCGCGAGCGATCGACCAAAATTGGCTTCGCGATCGACCGGTCGATCGCGATCGACTTGTTGGCCACCTCTGATCTAGAGCAAATGTCATTCGCGCTGCTTTGTGATGCTGTGGAAGGCGTGGTGCGAGGACAGGTCTTCTTGGTTTAAAATTCGCTTCTTTTAATTTAGTTTCTAACAGTTTGATCAGAAATTTCTAGTCCATGTGGTCGTCGGTCGCTTAGGAGGTCTCGTGCTGTGGCACTCCGCTGACGTAGAGAGGAAAGGATAAGACATCGGTCTTGATTTTGAGTAGTTTTTCAGTTTTAGTTTCGGTTTGTTTTTTCAGTTAGTTTTAATGAAATTAATTAAAAACTATCAGTGATGAAATGCCTTGCATCAATATCTCCGAAAGTATTAAGTTAGCAGAATAAATTATACACCATATTAAGACCAAAAATACTAAAAAAGGACGATATTAAGACGAAAAATGTGGGTACATGATAAACTAATTACTTAATAATGTTGAAAGATGTAGAGTTGGGAGAAGGTTAAAACAGGTTTTCAGAACTGAATTATTATGTCAATATCTATTATGGCATCTGTCATCACCAAACTTCTGCATTTTTTGACTTAAGACTCCAGATCTACATCGTTTAATATTTTTAAGTACTTCTTTGTTTATCATGTACCCAAATCTTCATCACAATTTCATCTTTCATATGGTGTATAATTTATTTGGTCTGCCAAGCTTAATATTTGTAGTAGGGTAGTTCAAATTGGCTATTTTTATTTGGAAAGCAACGATCCCCCAAACCACTACCAAATCCAAACAAGTGGACACGTATTTTTTTTTTCGAAATTTTGATTCTTAATGGTGCCTGTCGAGGCCTCAAATTTACATAAGAAAATGCATGGGAAAAAGACATTTTTTGGTATTTTCCGAATAATTGTTCGGGGTTTGGGAAAACTTAAGACTTAAGTTATAGGACTTGCAGAGGACTTTTCAAGGAAGAATTTGACCTATCATACATATGGATTTGATGCCCCCAACCCACCCCACAGTGCCCTGAAAACTACCCTTAAATAAAAAAATCTAGATTCTTCAGAAAATTGACACTTCTAATTATTTCATTCTCTTTTTTTCTCATAGAAATCATTATAGTAAGTCTAGTGGGATGTTTATAAACATTGGTCAATTAATTTCCATTTGTTTAAACAAATTTTATTTGTTTAAATAATTCGTTTTTCTCGAAAATCCGTCTGAATTCTGTTTTTGAGTTCGAAATGGCAGTTTATTATCTTAGAGTGACATTATTCATTTAAAAAAATCGTTGTTTTAACAATAAATTATTATTCATTTTCAACTTTTTTCTAATTATGGTAGAAAATTCAGCTTTTTTGAGAAATTATCTTATAACTTTCATGTTCGAGATATCTTGCCTATATTATCTAATAAAACCACATTTGTTTAAACATTTCTTTGCAATTCACCTAAAATTATTTTTTAGACCGTTATTCTGGCCATTTTTTTTTATTTTTGGTTCTCAAGTGACATCATTTATATTTTGGGATGATTTCTATTGTTTAAATAATAAAATATTATTCGGGTGTTCGAGTTGTCAATTTCAAGTCTTGAATTTCGAGCCGAGTAAAGCTCTTTTCTTTCCTAATGGAACAGAGCACTCGATTTTTCGAGTTGGCACGCATTTATTCGGTTCAAATTCGAGTATCGATATCATAAGCGAGCGCTCGCTTGTAATCCAGCATATTTTATTATTTAAACAATGGAAATTATCCCAAAATATAAATGATGTCACTTGACAATAACAGTTGACCAGACCGATAAAAAATCTGATGTGGCCAGGCACATGACTTTATCATACTATATATAAAATTAATAGTTTAGTTGCATGAGATTCTATTTGGTCGAGATCCGCTATGTCTGCATTAAAATAAAACTAGTAGAACTAGACAAATATCTCGATTAAAGCTGCGTTCGGATATTGTACTCCGTTGACAGCGGGTACACCGTCCAAATGACACTTACGTGTTATTGGGTGTAAAAAGTGTAACGGTGTTCAATATCCGAATGCAGCCTATATTGACAGTAGCATTTTCAAGACATGAGCGTTTGACACTAGCTACTGTCATTAGAATCAAAATAATCTGACATATCCTGGCTACTAGTTTTAAAGCAGTACGCCCGATCTCGATGAAATAGAATTTGCTCATGCGGCTAAACTGTAAATTCTACCAAAAAATGTCATATACATAAATTATGGAAAATTTCCTCTCCTTTAATTTATTATTTAACTATTTTGACGACATTACACAAATAGCGGCTCATTTGCCAAATCTTCGAAAAATGCTATGAGTAAACCACCAGTTCCTTTGGACCCTTTTCAACAGAAAGCTTTTCAGCTCTAAGTTTGGTTATAAAACTTCTAAATATGAAGTTTCGTCCCGATACCATTAGTAGTTTCTCCGGAATCGTCTCCACAAAAACGGGTACACACACACACACACACACACACATACACACACACACACAGACATTTTTTTGTACCTTGGTCAAAAATGTTCAGGGGACCCAAAAAGACATATTTCCGCTAAAATCTCAAAAAATTTTTTTGGCATGATTACAATACTTTACATACTGCGTATGATAAAGTAAAAATGAATGTTAGGAGAATTGCAAAAAAATTGTTTAAACAAATGGAATTTGTTTAAATAAATATGATACATAATTAGAACAACAGTTGAAAATTAATAATCATTGATTGTTTAAACAGTAGGAAGTTAGTTTAATGAATAATGTCACTCTAAGATGTCAAACAGATGTCCGACGGAGTTTTGAGAAGAGCGAATTATTTAAACAAATGGAATTTGTTTAAACAAATGGAAATTACCTGAGAAATGTTTATAAACATTCAACTAGACTTATAGTAATGATTTCTATGAGAAAAAAAGAGAATGAAGTGATTAGAAGGGAAAATTTTCTGAAGAATGTACATTTTTCACTTAAGCGCAGTTTTCAGGGCACTGTGGGGGTGGGTTGGGGGGCTTCAAAGCCATATGTATAATAGCTCAAATTCTTCACTGGAAAGTCCTATAACTTTAATCTTAAGTTTTCCCAAACCCCGAACAATTATTCGAAAAATACCAGAAAATGTATTTTTTTCCATGCATTTACTTATGTATATTTAATGCATCGATAGGCACCATTAAAAATCAAAATTTCAAAAAAAAAATACGTGTCCGCTTTTTTTAGATTTGGAAACTATTTGGGGGGATTGTTGCTTTCTATTATCACAAAAATTTTTGCAATGCATTTTTGAACCACCCTTATAGATATTGACATAATATTTCAGTTCTGAAAACCCGTGTTTTAACCTTCTCCCAACTCTACATCTTTCAATATTATTAGGTAATTTGTTTATCATGTACCCACATTTTTCGTCTTAATATCGTCTTTTTTTTTGGTATTTTTCGTCTTAATATGGTGTATAATTTGTTCTGCTAACTTAATACTTTCGGAGATATTGATGCAAGCATTTCATGGCGAGTTTTTTAATCACTGAACGTTTTTAATTAATATCAATAATAAAGTCATCAATGATTCAGCAAACATTTTGATATGATGCTATATATTTTGATATATAATGACTTGACTACTATTTCGTCAGCCAATTCCCAAGCGTTAAGATCGGAGGAATCACCATCTGTTAAGACTTTTTCCATATCTTTGCAATGTGTCAGTAATTAATTTTTATTTAGGATACATATTTTCTTTGTGGCTATCGTATAAAAATTCAAAAAGGTCGTTATGACTATGTTATTTCTAATAAAGTAAAAATACCTCTTTTTTGCAACTTATAATTTATTCAATTCAGACCGGTTTCGCCCTCTCAATTAAAGGCATCATCAGTGAATGTGTCAAAAATTATAAGTTGCAAAAAAGAGGTGTTTTTACTTTATTATTTAACAATTTGCAATATGGATCTCCAGTTAATTAATATGTTATTTCTGTTTTGATTTTTGTGTAGATTCGTCTACACTTTCATATGAAATTGTTTTATTTCGTTAGCTAATTTTTCAGCTGCTAAGATAACGTTGTCAAAGCATTCATCCGATCTTAATTCTTTAAAACAAGTTAATGCGATAATTTATTTAAGCTTGTCTATTATTGTTGCTGTGCATCAAATATAGGAATGGCCAGAAGCCTATCAATTCCTGTATTGTATTTGACTTTATTTTACTATTCCTTGATTTACTAGATTCAGGCAATATTTTTTGTTGTTGTGGTACAGTTGGTTTTGCAGTTTCTAAATTTTGTCACCTAACCGGTCGGTGTCTTTGAAATTCGCTCGGTAGTGGGCTAGCATGCAGGCGTCGATGCGCACTGTGCCGGAAGCAGACGTTTCCGGCCTTTTTGTCTCTTTATTATTTTTGGGGTTGCGTAAACCTGCAAACCAATGCACGAGCTGCCACTGACTGGTATATTGGATAAGGTCAACTATGACAGTGCAACCTAACGTCACCCTATATCATGTTAATTATAATCTAAAATTACCCCATCCAAACTAACGACGATACACAGCAACATTAAATATTCCACAAATGGTCAGATTACATTAGCAATTCTCAAAACGTAATACATGTTAGGCACATACACACACACACACAAACACCATTGATCGTACAAATGACGTGAAGTATAATATTGTACCGAAAAGGTAACTCGCTTTTGCTTCGTGGTATTTAGTGCCACGCGATCGCAAAGCGCGAGCTAGTGTTCCCATGTCGGCGATTTGCTCACCATTTGTGATAGCAACGAATTAATCAACGAATAAATCTTAATTGAGATTTAGTCGGCTTTATTTTTTGCGTGCAGGTAGGTTTTTGTGCGTGACAATGGCGCGATGAAATATCTTCATTTTACCAGCATGTCTAAAGCATATTACGAGCACGTATGGTACGGCGGGGCTTAAACGTCCATTTCTGTCATTTGAAGTTATATTTTCGAAATTTTGGTATAATATACAGGGTTAACGGTCTTGTGATTTTATTTTCACGGGGTGATTAAACATCTTAATAGACGGCCATTAACGTAAAAATATCTTTAAAAAAGTTACATAATAAGAGAGATATTAAGTTACTGACATCAGCCTAGTTAGTAAAAGAATCAGTGATAATTCTTATCGTTTGAATTTAGATTTACTTTGCACAGTTGTTTATCAATCGTTTTAGTGTTAAAAACCTTCTTTTAATGTGTTTAGTTACCACTTAACAATACAAACAAAGAAAAAGGAACAATAATATCTCTATAATGCAACTTTTGTTAACACATTTTTACGTTAATGACCTTCTTTTAAGATGTTTAATCTCCTCTTGTAAATAAATTGACAAGATTGTAAACATCCTATATAGACATATACAGGGTCTCACGGAACTGGTACATTAGAAGTTTCTCATGTTCTACTATTTCTGGAAACTTGAAATGTTGGAACTAGAATTTACTCGATCTGAGCTCTTCAGCTAAAATATTCTGAAGTTAACTGTCACGTCCGTTCACCGGAAGTCGGTATCAACTTTGTTATTTTAAATGGAATCATATAATTTTTATTTTATTTTTGTGATCTACCTATCAAAATACATCATTTTTGGTAATGTTTCCCTATACCTAAATATCACCATTTTTGATTTTTTTATTTTACTATTTTTTTGGTGATTTTCGGGGTTTCGTTTAAAATTGAATATCTCGGTTATTATTGAAACTAGAAGTTTCATAGGTTAATAATATGGTGACATACAGGCGGGATGTAAATTTTAAATAAATCAAAAATTACAGCCACAACCTGGATTTGAACCAGGGACCTTTGCGTTTCTAGCACAATGCTCTGCCAACTGAGCTACTGAGGCCTATGTAGCTACATAGGCCTCAGTAGCTCAGTTGGCAGAGCATTGTGCTAGAAACGCAAAGGTCCCTGGTTCAAATCCAGGTTGTGGCTGTAATTTTTGATTTATTTAAAATTTACATCCCGCCTGTATGTCACCATATTATTAACCTATAAATATTAATTTGACAAGTTATGTCGTTAAACATTTTCATTTTTAGAAGTTTCATGATTGGTGGTCCAAAACTAGAAACATAACCAAATAAGACGATGTTTAGTTCATCATGATATCTTATACAGGGTGTTAAAAATCACAATAATTGAATTTTCAAACGTAAAACACTCATTTTTTTCAAATGAAACATCCTGTATACCGATACGCCATTCGATAGGAAATCTTATTCCCTATAAACCCATATTAGGCTTCCCTATATCCATCTTTAATAGTTAGTGAGATATTGTCAATATAAAAGAAAGCAAACTAAATACAAAACTATTTATTCTTCATTTATAGGAATGTAACAACTTTGGAACAGCAGGAAAACAGAAAAATATTGAAAAGGTTTGTTAAAACTAAAATAATATATTTGGGATATCTAACTTAAATTAAAACTTAATTATGTTGTTCGAAATGCTGCCCGTTCTGCTCCAAACATTTTAAAACTCTTCGCTGTACGTCTGTCATCGTCGTTCTTCGGATTTCTTGTTGAAGTCGCTGAAGTCCATTAATGGCGGCTACTACTCTGTTAGTCAATTCTTCTCGAGTATTAACTGGTGTGGAATAGACCTGACTTTTCCCATGACCCCAGAAATAAAAGTCTAATGGTGTTAGGTCTGGTGAGCTTGGTGGCCACCGCCAGGGTCCCCTATTTCCGAACCACCTATCGTCAAACATCTGATTAAGTTGAATGGATACCACATGCGAAAAATGTGCCGGTGCACCGTCCATTTGATAAAAGCAGTCGCGTAAAATATTGAGGGGAAGAGTTTCGCAAAAATTGTCACTATTTATTATCACTATTTAAATTTTCGTTGTAAATTTCGTTTCTAATTTCGTCCCCCATTATTAAATGGGAGTATTCAAAATGGATTTACAAAAAAAGTGACAATATTTCAAAAACTATTAAAGATAGATATAGGGAACCCTAATATTGATTGATAGGAAATAAGATTTCCTATCCAATGGCGTATCGGTATACAGGGTGTTCCATCTGAAGAAAAAATGAGTTCTATACGTTTGAAATTTCAATTATTGTGTTGTAAATTTTGAACACCCTGTATAAGATATCATGATGAATTAAACATCGTCTTATTTGGTTATGCTTCTAGTTTTGGACCACCAATCATGAAACTTCTAGTTTCAATAATAAAAGGGATATTCAATCTTAAACGTAACCCCGAAAATCACCAAAAAATTAATAAAATCAAAAAATCTCAAAAATGGTGATATTTAGGTATAGGGAAATCATATTAAAAATGATACTTTGATACGTAGAAACCAAGAATAAAATTAAAATTATATCCTTCCATTTAAAATAACAAAGTTGATACCGACTTCCGGTGGCCGGACGTGACAGTTAACTTGAGAATATTTTAGCTGAAGAGCTCAGATCGAGTAAATTCTAATTCCAAAATTTTAAGTTTCCAGATACAGTAAAACATGGGAAACTTCTAATGTACCAGTTCCGTGAGACAGCCTGTATACAGTTACCATCAAAATAGTGTTGTTTTAATTTGTCAAATAATCAATTGTGTCAGTTGTGTTAATTTCAAGGGAGACAATATTGTAATCAAAATGGCATATCGTGATTTTGATACAATTTTCGTGTTTGTGATGATTTGTTGGGCGTTGACATTACGTGTAGGTGCAGTTACAGAAGATATGGTTACAAATACATTAATTATCCATACGATTACTGAAGCTTCTCGTTACCTTCGCCCTTGTTTTCGTAACAAATAATGAATTACATGCAAAAAATCTATTAGTTTGATAGGTACCTACTATTTGAATTGACAATATCGACGATAGCAGTAAAGCAGTCACAGTTTAATAATATGATATTTGAATATTTGCAGTGGCATTTGCAATCCTACAAGAATCGTATGCATTGATATTATACACTATACAGGGTCTTACACGACGAGCTGCCATTAGAAGTATATATTATGGAGAAAGAGAACCCATTGTCCTAGAAACCTCGAAATGGTCTCATAGTAAACCTTAATCTTTGCACTTTTACCTGAAATCCCAAAAATTTGTTCCCAAATTTTTCTTGAAGAATTTACAGCGAATCTTTCGTTATGTGGGCTGTTGACGACTCCATAAAAGAAACCTAAAAAACGCAATAACCTGACGCAATATGCAACTTTTGAGCTTAGATTCGCATTCAGCGCAAATAAATCAATTAAAAACGCATATTCGGTTTCCATAAACAAACAAAATTTATCAATATTTCTCTAATTTTGTCCTTTTCTCGAATATTTTCTTATGTAAGGAGAATCTAACAAATCGTTTCAGGGATTTTGTCATTTTTTTATACTTTACGCGCTCACTGTATACTGCGATCGGGCGGCTTGTGGTTAGACAGCTTACAGCGCCGTCTAACAATACAGTTGGACGAGGTTTCCACACTAACAATTAGGTTTTTTTGATTTATTTGTTAAAAAGAATTGTGAAATGTTTATGAATGTGTGTGCTTTTACTTCACAGATTGATTGCTTTTTTAATTCTTTGTTATATTTTTATGTCTTTTGTCATCAACAGACTAAGCCATTCCTTCTAATTTTATCGAAGAAAGTAAAAACTGCACAACTTAATATAATATAATGGGAATGTGTAAATAAAAACCTCTTTTCCTTTGTTTGGCTAAATTATTTTAATGGGTACATGTTTCGTCTTACGACATCTTCAGCCCAAATCTACAATATATCAAAACATATAAATTTAATCTAGTCAAGCAAATTAATAAATTACGTACGGTCCAATTGAAATAAAAATACGCAGTACACAGCAACACATGTCTATCATTTCAGAATACACAACACGAATGACAAGACGACCGTTGTGAAGTTAGCAGCGTAATGGATGAAAACAGGTTGGGCAATGTTAGGAATTTAAAGTGTAATAAAATATTGGTTTGTTATTAAATATTAATTGATCGTTTAGCAAAGTGACGTTTTTATTTCCTTTGTGTTTTTCTATTTCTAATTGTTCTAATAAGTAATATAATGTAATATAGTATATAGGTAAAACTACGAGAGCTGAAGGTGAGTCATCGATTCCAGCTGTTATTTTGCTGATACGTTACAGATTATTCCCGTGCGTTAGAAAGAAATAGAGTGCTTTTTCATGGGTCTGTTCTTACGTTTTTAGGCGATGACTCACCTTCAGCTCTCGTAGTTTTACCTATAGTCAGTATAGTGTGAATCAAGTTGTTGTTACTTTCACTTATTTTAAGCACCCAACTATCCACTATTAACGACTTAAACTGATACATCATCCGTTAAGCCGGGGTTTCATATTCGTATACTTGCCAAATTCGTTTGTCAAGAAAAAAAAACAGTTCTATTCAATTCGTAGCGAGTCCACCTCAAAAATAGATTTATATATTTTTATATTTTATACGTTCGGCTGTGCGGACGAGTTTTTTTTACGTCAAATGCCTCGAATTTACCGGGTACACACACATACACACACACACACATCCACACACACACACACACGCACACACACACACACACACAGACAATTTTTTGTACCTTGGTCAAACATTTTCAGGGGACCCAAAAAGACATATTTCCGCTAAAATCTCAAAAAATTTTTTTGGCACGATTGCAATACTTTACATACTGCGTATGATAAAGTAAAAAGAATATTGTTGTTTTTACCTGTCCACATTAACGCAATGTTATTTCTTTCCAAGAAAAACGTACACCATATACAGAGTGTATCCTAAGTTGATGCTTGTCTATGAACAACATAGATGATACTCATTTATGAGTTTTCAAAATATAACCTTTTTGTTAAATAAAAAAGCTACACAAAATTGTCTCTACTACTAAAATATTTTTAATCGTTTTCGTTTCTCTTCAAGTAATAAACATCATAAATATGTTATAGACAGCATGTCTATAAAATAATTTACTTGGAAAATTATACTTTATTTGCTTGTATTTATAAATTTGTCGATATTTATGATGTTCATTATTTGAAGAGAATCGAAAGCGGTTAAAAATATTTTAATAGTATAATAGTATATTTTACTAGACATATTTATACAATGATGACGAAGAAACCATATCTAACATTTCTTTTAAGGGCAATATCTTCCTAATTTAAATAAAAAAATATATATTTTTTCTCATTAAAATAATAATTTATTTAAACTAGTTCACATCAAATGACCAATTGTATTGTTTTACAGTCTGTTAAAGTTAGGTGCTGCAAATTAATAATACATAAATCTGATGAATTAAACAAAAAATCATTAAAACAGTTTCGTCCAGATTTGTTTTGTAAATTTCCACAAGAATGTCCTTGTTAGTACGCAGTAAATTCTGCACTTATGTAATTAAAAATATGTCGGCATTATAAAATAAAACCTTGCTTCTTCGTAATCAAATTATCAGTTTGATTTGAAAAAGCTAATATGCAAATAAGGCGAACTAATCAAAAAAATACCTAGTGCCCATTCGGTACGCACATGTAGCAAGTCCCCAAAGAAGGAGACTTTCACGTATTAGAAAATGCTATGTGTCGATGCATAAATGCTCGATGCATTTACTGTTGCAGTGCAACTCTGACGGTCCGAAATCACAAACGAATATTGTAAAAAAAATTTGGTGTCATAGATTTTTTGGACTTTTATGAAAATCAGCCGGTAATCAAGGATGGATAAAAAATATTCGGTGAACGAACTTAAAAGGAAAACTAAATCACTCATGGCATCGTTTAGACCGATCAATAACAAAAATTTTCAATTTACCTGCCAAATATATTTGCCAAATATTTGACATTTGGCAAATATTTGATATTTGGCAAGTATACGAATATGAAGCCCCGGCTTAATATGAACCGTGTAAGCGACATACAATTTATTTCATGATCATTTACATCTCCAAGGCGTGTACTTAGAATTTTAAACCTTTGACCAATTTGGCGGAGTCGCCGGCGGGCGGCGGTATTCACTGGCAGCGGTGGGATATTCTTTCGGAGATCGGCAGTTTCGTCCGATCAGAGGGGTCTTTTCTCTGGTGCGTCTCCGACCGACCGCTGTCCTCGACGTCGACGTCGCCGTCGCCGTGGACGCAAGCAAAGTAAGCGAGGAGGCAAAGGGAGGCGCGCGCTGCCTCCGCCGCCCTGGCGAATATCGCGACCGCTCCCATTCCGTCGTCGCGCGTTGTGACGGCTGCATGTCGTGCGTGTGCGACCGACGGGCCGAGTAGCGATGTCACGAGACTGGGCGGGGCGGGCCGTCACCCGTCGGCTGTCATGACGTCCACTGTGTCGCGTGAATAGTGTGTGATGTGTCCACTATCTGTGACTAGAGATTCTCGCTGTGCCCCCATCCTGTGGATAAGATGGCTGCCGACACGGCGCCCAACGCTCAAGGGTAGGTCCACTAGCCTCCTCTCGCATCTTTCCGTTTCGTTTTTGGGGTCCACGAACTCGCTCCTCCGTACTAACGAGCCACTGCATGCGGCAGATCGCTCGTTTCTCCCGCGGGAGATACGGGCAATCCCACTTCTGATATCCAAACAATTCAAGAAACCCTCGTTAAGTAGTATCGACCACTTTGTTTACATGTTTAGACGGACAAAAAATGTTTTAAGTTGTCCAAGTTAGGGGCGTGGTTTCACATCACCACCTCTGACGCACACCTTCTCGTTGACATCTCCTATTTCCCCTTATTATCCTCTTATTATCGTTAAACAACACCACCCTAGTTCTGCCTCCACGTCTCCTCCCAAAGGCTTTGACTGCTTCGGGTGCTTTTGTTTACATTTCTCCCCGCCCTCCTCTAATGTAATATTAACCCATTCGTAAACAAAAATCGGCTTCGTACTCATAGTAGTGTGATTTCCAAGATTTTCGCCTATGGATTTTCGTAAACACCCCTTTTCTCGGTATTAATTATTAAGGGTTTCCACGTAGCGCGGCAACTCCCTTTGTTTTCAGTGGTGCGGAGACATGAAGGTCCCTCATCCCAATTGTATACGCTTTCATAAAATTTATTTATACTTCTGGGAGTCATCACCCATATCCGGACTTATATAGCATATTAGAGCATATCGTGCCCACACCTATGGAGTATAAAATATAACACCAGAAAAAATTTCGCAAAAACTATGTTCTGTTATGGTTTTTGGGGAGGAATTTCTTTGTACACTTGTTTAACTCAAGTAAATCATTATTTGAATGAGCCAAAAATGTATTTATCTACGACTCACATATAATAAGTTCATTGCATACGTATGACTATATAATCCCCATCATGATACGCGCCAATATTTATAATGACACTAGCGTTGTATAATAATGACAGTTCGTTCAAATAATGACTTCATTATTTGAAGGAACTGTCATCATTATACGAATGTACTGTCACGGTCAGTCTAAACCTACGTAGATGACAGTTATTTGACATTTCGCCTCGCCACCATTGTGAAATACATTTAAAAGATTTGATATAAAATGGAATTTATGAGTCGTAGATAAAACGTCGTATTCGACTCGCACACAACTGATATAAGTCGCTCGCATGTTTATACGCTCGCCTACGGCTCGCGTATAAACTTCATGCTCGCGATTTATATCCTTAGTTATGTGCTCGTCAAATAATATACTAGTATTTGCTACAAAGAATGTTTATTTGAGTCAAACAAATATGTCTTCATTATTTGACTCAACGAAACATGCCTTGTAGCAAATAAATATGATTTTGCCTCTTTTGAAACAACGATTGGTTTGAGTTAAAAAAAATCGATCTGTGTATAGATGAATAGGATGTTTATTGTACCTAAACCATTGTTTCAGAATCTGGATAATGAAATGTGATTTCAGAACCACAATATGTATTCTGCCAAAAAATACAGAAGTTTGCTGATGACAGACGACTTGACAGAATAGATATTGACATAATATCTTTGTTCTGACAACACGCTTTTTAACTTTCTCCCAAACTTACAACTTTCAATATTTTTAATTATTGTTTTGCTTATCATGTACCCACATCTTTCGTCTTAAATATAGTCTATAAAATTTGTTCTGCTATAAGCTTTTAGAGATATTGATGCAAATATTTCATGACTATGTTTGAATCACTGATAGTTTTTAATATAATTTAGATAATAATATTAACAAAGATTCAGTAAACATGTTGATATGATGGTCAGGAATTTTTTCAGAATCTATTGGTATTATTTTTATAGGCCTATAAAAATAATATCAAGAGGTTCTAAATGATCTTCTCTTAAAAACTACACTGTGGGCAACACGGTGAAAATTTGTAATTACTTGTATTGTAATTACTTGTACCTGTAACCATACCATATTCTCAATAGCAAAACAAATTAATGTGGAACATGAAACATATATTAACATCAGATATTTGTTTGGTTTTAGTAAAAGAACAGTATAGAGATTTTATAGCACTGTATACAGGCTTTTTAAATGTTTACAATTTTATACTAATGTTACTATTTTTTTGCTTGTTTTGCAAAGACTGAATCGAAGATAGAATCAACGTTTTTTCAGTATAACACATCACTTCAAACCTACTAATTTCATTCTTCATGCGCATTTTTCATTTTTAAATGAAGGCCAACGTCAGTCTGAACAATCTGCGTGCATTGTGTTAGTTTTATTGTTTTACGAAATTTTTCATATGAAAATATAATTTTCACGTAAAGAACGAACTGCCAAGCCCTGTCCGTTAGACAAATGAAAGCAAACTGTCATAATTTTGGTTTAATAAAAAAAGATAGTTGATTTTAGCTATAAAACACCTTGCAACAAAAGTAGAAACATTTTGTGAAACTCTATAGCGAAACAACTGAACAGTGTTGTTTATTACCTGAGTTAGAAGGAGGAAAAATCTTTCAATAATGTCAAAATAAAACATGGCGCCTATAAGAAAGTTAAAAGATGGACATGGTTTATCCACCATCTTAAAAGATAACTCAAGTACGTATTTGTCGTGCGTGTGGACTGTGGAGTGTTTTTGTTACAAACATCAAACTCCATTGGTTTTTTGGTGTAAACAATAATTTTTTTGTCGTTTCAAAATTACACCATCTCTAATAAAAAAAACACCCTGTTATGGTGCTATGAAATCACTACTAATCTTTTTCACAAAAACAAAACAAATGTTATTACCTATTCATTTTAATACACTTTCATTTCGCATAAAATTGAAAAACGTATGTATTGTTGCGAATATGGTATGTTTAAGAAATGCATAAATTTACTAAATATTATTGGAAATACGTGTACTTGAAATTTGTACCGTTTTTTTTGGCCTACAGTGTACGTAAATCAGCTGTTCAATAATTTACATCAAACTACAAAACGCCCTGTATGGTTGTAAATGCTGGACACATGATATATATCGTTGCAGAGAGGTCCAAATTAATTTCTTTAATCAAAGAAATTCAAATCAAACAGAACAGTTTATTACAACCTTAAAATGTCGCATTTCAACTAAAACAATAAATTTGGAAGTTTGAACATCTTTTGCGATGATGTTGAATCAAGCGATTGTGCATCATTCTTAATTAAACCAATTGGCGAGCGGTCGACGGACGCAGCCGAACCTGTCTTTACTTTCGTTAGAAACCGCGTCCGCATTTTCACTTTAGAAAAAATCTGATGTGGCCAGGCATATGACTTTATCATACTATCTATAAAATTAATAGTTTGGCTGCATGAGATTCTATTTGATCGAGATCGGCCATGTCTGCATTAAAATAAAACTACTAGAACTAGACAGATATGTCGGTTAAAGCTGCGTTCGGATATTGTACTCCGTTGACACCGAGTACACCGTCCAAATGACACTTACGTGTTATTGGGTGTAAAAAGTGTAATGCAATATGCGAACGCAGCTTATATTGACAGAAGTTAGTGTCAGAACATTAGCGTTTGACACCATGACTACCTACTGTCATTAGAATCAAAAAATCTGACATATCCTGGCTACTAGTTTTAATGCAGTACGACCGATCTCGATGAAATAGAATTTGCGCATGCAGCTACACTATTGATTGTAGGTACCAAAAATGTCATAGTCATAAATTATTCAGAATTTCCTCTTCTTTAATTTATTATTTAACTATTTCGACGAAATTCCAGAAATGGCGGCTTATTTGCAAAATCTTTCAAAAATGCTAAGACTAAACCTCCAGTTCCTTTGGACCCTTTTCAACAGAAAGCTTTTCAGCTCTAAGTTTGGTCATGAAACTTCTAAATATGAAGTTTCGTCCTGATACCTTTAGTAGTTTCTCCGGAATCGTCGCCACAAAAAAACGGGTACACACACACATACACGCACACACACACACACACACACAGACGTTTTTTTGTACCTTGGTCAAAATGTTCAGGGGACCCGAAAATACATATTTCCGCTAAAATCCCAAAATTTTTTTTTGGCACGATTACAATACTTTACATACTGCGTATGATAAAGTAAAAATATGACAAAGGTGTGGATTCTAGAAGGGTCAAAAATAAAATGTTAAGAAAGCTAAATCAAAAATACATGCTTAGGTCGTAACATAAAATATAAAGAAAATGATAGCGACGTATTGGTTTGAAGTCCAAGTTCTTTTTATGCCGTCCATTATATAATATCTTTACTACGGCTCATTTACCGCTCTGGTAGGAGAGCGTACGCGAGTAAAACATTTAATGACAACAATAAACACTCTTTACGCTGGATATTATTGGTTATAAAGGAGACATAAAGGTTGCTATAGCGTATTGGACGCCCCGTATACTTCTGTGGTTCACTGTGCTCAATATTCCTAGCATTATCTGAGCTGTTATATGTAGGTACTTATTATTAACAACTGTCGAAACTATATTCATTAAACTTCTAATCTCATTGTCTAATTTATATGGGGCGTCCAAAATGTGGCGTAGCTAGCAACGATACACTGCTCAAAAAAATTAGGCGAACACTTTTTCGAAACCTGTAACTCTTAAATAGTAGTTCTAGGCAAATCAAATTTGGTATACTTCAACTTAACTAGAGAAAATTACAAAAAAAATGTTAGAACTCCTAGTTACTTCTAAGTTACACTTAAAAATGTAAATTAATAACGCAAAACTAAATGGAAATGACTGTCATAGTATCGATGACAGTCGGGTTTTCTGTCGATTGATGAGGTTTAATACAGTACCACGATCACGAATCACTTCCTCACAGTTTCTGGTGAAGCCGGCGGTGTGGCTTAGCATTGTCCTGCATTAAAATGAAATTTTGACCGTCGCCATATGCAGCGGGCTCCACATGGTCCTCTAAGATGTTTTCGATGTATTTCACGGCATTTAGTCTACCAGGAACCACAACAACATCAGTTCTGTTGTCTATACTGATTCCAGACCAAACCATCACACATCCACGACCAAATCTATCCACTTCCTGTATAGTAGCGGCTGCGTAGCATTCACCTGCACGTTTATAAACACGTACTCGACCGTCGCAACGAGTTAAACGAAATCTGGACTCGTCTGTAAACAGTACAAGCGCCCAGTGACGAAAGTTGCCAATCTCTGTGATCCAGCGCAAACCCCATTCGCTCTGCTTTGTGATGCTGCGTAAGGCGTGGTTCGCGGACAGGTCTTCTTGGTTTCAAATTCGCTTCTTTTAATCTGTTTCTAACAGTTTGATCAGAAATGTCTACTCATGTGCTCGTCGTAGGTCGTTTAGGAGGTCTCGTGCTGTGGCAGTACGCTGACGTGGAGAGGAAAGGACAAGAAATCGGTCTTGATTTTGAGTAGTTTTTCGATTTCGACCGTATCCAGCTCTTCTAACATATTGGCCAGTCTCCCGAAACCGATTCCATAAACGCTGAATAACAGAAGGGGAAACTCGAAGGTCCCTGCTAACCTGTCGAATAGAGTGGCCATGCTGAATAAGGGCGACAGGACGAGCAACTTGCAACTTGACTAAGATGCCTCATTTTACTTCTGATGACGTTTCTAATCAACGAAAATTGGCAACTGAATTCATTTGTCATCTTTAGTAGGCTTTCATACGTGAATTCAAAGCATACTTGCCATTTTTTCCATTTTGTTCTGCGTTATAAATAAACATTTTTAGGTGTAACTTCGAAGTAACTAAGAGTTGTAACATTGTTTTTGTAATTTTCTTTAGTTAAATATATGCCCTTAAAGCATACCAAATTTGATTTTCCTAGAACTATTATTTAAAAAGTTACAGGTTCAGAAAAAAGTGTTCCCCTAATATTTCGAGCAGTGTATTTAAAATAACCTAAATGTCAATCAAATCTGACTCTTACTCTTACAAAACTTACTCGTGGGGAGGATTAAGTTTGATGGAAGGATGGAAAAGGTTGGAGACATTTGAGACAGTGAAAACGTTCGCGAACAAATATAAAATAAATCGAGAATGGACCAAAAGTTACATTCAAAATTAAGTTATAATCCTTAAAGCGCTCCACCCTCGAGAGGCACGTCAAATAAGGCTTGAGTTGCCTTTTCCCAGAATGCGGCATCAAATTTATAAACCTCTATCGAATGAAAAATGTAATAACTGGTGGTATTAGATGTTAGAGTTGGAATTGGTGGTCTTACCTATAACTGTACTTTATGATGACACTCGTATGGTTCAGAAATATTACCAGGGCATCTTTTGGTCCAGCGTTGATTGCTAATTTATAATAGTGCTTTTTGAAAATATATCTTGAACAATATAAGTGTAAATCGTGATTAATAATAGAGATAAAAACAATTTGTTGTCCTCTATTAAGCCTGGTGAAAGTCCGGTTCATCAAACTGTAGTTTAATTTAACATAAAATGAAAATTAGATTATTTTTAGAACTGTTCATTAAACAAGCTAATAAATTGAGCCTCCTACTAAGGAACATAGAAAGCTAGGGTACTATGCAAATTTACACGAGGCAACGCTTCTTTAAGGAAACTTAACTTGCCCAAGGCGGTACAAAGCTTGCGCTTTTATATATTCTAAAGAATATTGCGATAAGGTTTAAGATTAGCGGCTCCTCATTTTAGAATACACTGCTGTGAACAAAGGATTGCATTTAAGTACCTACATTGTAATATAGAGCAATATGAATTAACATTAACCCACAATTATTGTCATTGTATTTTATTACTTGTTTATAACTGGTTTCCATTTATTTAAATTGCTAAGGAGATATAAATGCCAATCTATAGACGAGATTCCAAATTTTATGGTATTAATATCTGAAATTTTGCAGTACGCCTTAAAAATGTATAAAAATTTTACTCTTACAGCCAAAATCAATTATATAATTTTTTTGCGTTATTTCTTTTGATTGCTTTGTGTTTTTCTGGCTTTTGGTTATAATGATGATCTGTTGATCGAAACTAGTACCAAAGTAAATAATCTTGCAACATTAAGAGGGTTTTATTTAACTCCTATGTTTAGGTAAATCTGAAATAGTTTTAATTTGATACGTTAATATATCTCGTTATTAGAATGATTGCGTTATTAAATAAGAATCATAAAAAACATATACACAAATAATGTATACCTCAAAATCAAGAAGCACCTCCAATAGAAGTTTCAAACAAGCGCCAAATAATAAATGTATAGTTTATTTTTCTTAATAATTCTCTAAAAATTCTGTAGAACAATAATAATAAAAATACTTCCGGACGTGGGAGAAAATGTGAAAAGTCGGGACTGTTCCGTCAAACGCGGGACGTCTGGTCACTTTAATAATGATACATTTTACATAGAAATGATTACGGAGTAAATCACACCTACTTTATTTAATTTGCTTTTGATAAGTACCTAGTTTCAGAGTTATAAGTCTTCAAACGCAGGGCTCACATAAATCTCAATTTATTTTCAAAGAGCTAAAGAAGACAATAGAATATGTTTGTGACAGACCTTAGAATTACGTAGAATAGAAGCGACTACTGTGACATGATCCACAGAAACGTGAATTGTTGCCCGGTGTTCGTGCAATGCATTTGATCCTATCGTCGGGATTGAAATGAAACTACAGATTGGACAGCACCGAATGGCAAGTTCGTGATATCTGCAAATAGCAACTCGAATTCATAGCATATTCGAGGGCGAGTCGGTAATTAAGAGTTGGTCTCTCGTGTGGACAAATGGAAATGAGAAATGCAGAAACATGCAATTTACAGACCATTTCCCATTTACGTTACGTGCACAATTGAGATCGATATTCCTTTATTCAGTGTAATTAATAATAAACATACCTATTATATTATTATTGTATTATTATATCATTTCATGACTATCACTGTAATTACTTTGAGTTGTAAATAAATATTCTTATTCTTATCTAACGCTTTACTGATAATACACACTTTACTAACAGTGAGTATAATACAGAAGACCTTCATATAACTATACAATAAATAATAATGTAGTAAGCAGAAATAACCGTCTTGTTAACCACGAAAGGCAAAGCTGAATTTCTCTTTTTATAAGTTCTAATGGTAAGGATACCTGTAATACAAAACCAAATTAATTCACACCAGTTATACGTAACGTAGTATATAATAAACGTTAATTACTCATACCCTTAGATATATCGCAATGAGACTAAAGCCGGGGCTACATATTCGTATACTTGCCAACTATCAAATATTTGTCACATGTTAAATATTTAGCAAATATTTGCCACGCAAATCGAAAATTTTTGTTATTGATTGGTCTAAACGATGCCATGAGTGATTTATTTTTCCTTTTGAGTTCGTTCACCGAATATTTTTCATCCATCCTTGATTACCGACTCATTTTTATAAAATTCAAAAAAATCTATGACACCAACAAAATTGTACGATATTCGTTTGTGATTTCGGACCGTCAGAGTTGCACTGCAACAATAAATGCATCGGACATTGATGCATCGCCACAGCATTTTCTATACGTGAAAATCTTCTTTGAGGACTTGCTACATGAGTGTACCGAATGGGCACTATTTATTTCTTTTTGATTATTTCGCCTTATTTGCTCATTAGCTTTTCCAAATCAAACTGATAATTTTATTACGAACAAGCAAGGTTTTATTTTATAATGCCGACATATTTTTAATTACATAAGTGCAGAATTCACTGCGTACTAACAAGGGCATTCTTGTAGAAATTTACACTTTCTGTATTATTAATTCGCAGCATCTAATTTTAACAGACTGTAAAACAATATAATTGGTCATGTGATGTGAACTAGTTTAAATAAATTATTATTTTAATGAGATAAATATATATATTTTTATTTAAATTAGGAAGATATTGCCCATAAAAGGAATGTTAGATATTGTTTCTTCGTCATCTTTAAAGTTCTACTAAATACAATTGTACTATACTAGGTTCTTTGTATAAATATGTCCTAGTATTTGTCTGAAATACAGATCAACTAGCTTATGAAACAAAAATTTAAACAAATGAGCTTTCAAAATATAACTTTTTGTTGAATAAAAAAGCTACACAAAGTTGTCTCAACTATTAAAATATTTTTAACCGCGTTCGTTTCTCTTCAAATAATAAACATCATAAAAATCGACAAATATATAAATACAAGCAAATAAAGTATAATTTTCCAAATAAATTATCTTAGAGACATGCTCTTTAAAATTTTTATGATGTTTATTACTTGAAGAGAAACGAAAACGATTAAAAATATTTTAATAGTAGAGACAATTGGTGTAGCTTTTTTATTTTACAAAAAGGTTATATTTTGAAAGCTCATAAATGAGTATCATCTATATTGTTCATAGAAAATCATCAACTTAGGATACACTCTGTATATGGTGTACGTTTTTCTTGGAAAGAAATAATATTGCGTTTATGTGGACAGGTAGAAACAACAATTTTTTTTGAATTTCTGTCTGACGGTTTCACAAAATTACAATTTTATACGGTTTTCGCCCTTTAGAAAAATCAAAAATCTTACCTATAATTAAAAATCTATTGTCAATCTTCGTATACGACCTCCTACACACAAAGCATAATTAAAAAATGGAAAAATTAAACAGCGTACTAAAATGTTCATCGAGTACAAATAAAGCACCAATATTTATCGTTTTTGCATTTGCTATACCAACTTCAACTGGGTATTGCAAATACCAAGTATATGGCGTAAAAAGCTCGTCCGCACAGCCGAACGTCGAATATATAAATTTATTTTAGAGGTGGACTCGCTACGAATTGAATAGAGCAGGTTTTTCTTCTTGACAAATGTTCATATACTTGGCAAATATTTGATATTTGGCAAGTACACGAATGTGTAGCCCCGGCTTAACACTGGTCGAACGAGCATTTTTCGGTCAATATAAAAGTGGAAAAGTCCGATCCGAAATATGTAAATTAGTATCCGTAACTAATTAATAACTGATTAGGTGACACGAAATATTTGCAAAAATCGGGATATTCAATACGCTGTATCTCGTTGACCCGTTGTTCAATGTCAATAAAACCAACACAATTCGTGCCAAACTTTATCGAAAGCTTGTGTTACATCAAGAAAGATTGTTGAGCAAATAAAGCTAACGTAGCATGTATTCGACATTATCTCGGCCGAAAGTCAAGAGCAGCTTTACACAATTAGCTCGTGTTCGAGTGAGCCGGCGGACTATTAATTATTGTACGGTTAATTTGTTTGAAACCACCCGTCAAATTCACCTATATACCGGGCGCGATCAATTTCCCCCTCCCCGCAGGTCGTGGCGGTACCTCCATCACTAGACAGTTTTATTAGAAACCGCGGACTTGTTTATAATTAGTTTGTTGGCGAATAATTTCCCAAACATTGACGGTGCCGCTTAATCGCGGTGATCTATCTGATCTATCTGCTTTACACCATGCGGAGAGGATAGAAGATAGATCCTTAGGTGGAGCTGGGAGTGGTGAAATCGATTTGGTAGACATAGTCGAGTGCTGCGATTAATAATCTTATGGTGGTGAGAGGGTGGGCACGGAGTTGTTAATGAAGGTGATTAAGGGAGAGCCATGTTCGGCACGTTTGAGATACCGGGCCGAAGAAGTGGTCCACGACGCCCCTAACCGCTGAGCTACGATCGATGGGCTAGGTTCAAGTACAAAACTTCGCATAGATTGTCTCAACATCTCCCATATCTGAGTTTTTGTAGAAAATGGACATCTATATAAGGGAGATTTTCTTGGTAGGTCTTCAGTATTCAATTACCTTTGAAGAAGCGAGCAACATGGTTCGCGAAACGTCAGCATTAACAAATCTTGACACACGGCATAACCCGGAAGCAGTTTATTTTCTAAATGGACAGTTACAAGCAAATCTAAATCTAGTTTTTTCTAGCATTTTATGCGTTTCTATGCTCGCTGAATCGAAATTTGGTATACCTATTTACTAACATTTCAGGCATTTTCCGAAAAAAAAATATAATAATTTCTAGTTTCTCTGGTTGGGACGATTTTTCCGCTCAAAGTGGTCAGAACTAAAACTGATGCCGTTGTATTATATACATAAGTAGCTGCCGCTCACGCCGCACGAGGCACCAGAAATAGAAAAAAAATATATTTGAGTAAATGCTGAGTTCAAATTCAAATTATTGATTTAACTAAAAAATTGACAATATTTTTTTTGCTTTTAAATAAAGAATACATAACGTATTGAGTGTCAAGCGATAATGCAATGTTTGTTGAACATGTAGCAAAATTTCAAGTTGATCGAACCAGTAGTTTTTGATATAGTTTTTGATACCAAACAGTCGCAAGAAAACCTGTTTTGAGAAAAACAAGTTTCTAATTGTTATGCTCATAACTTCTTGAAACATGGCTCTAGGGGTTTTAAATAATGAATTGCATTTGGGGTCTTTAAAACAACATTAAAAATACAACATTTTTCAAAAATTTCCTATGATTATAGTTTTCAGATCCACTACTTTAAATTTTACAATGTTTATACCAGATTTTGATTCAGCGTCCCTAAAAACCCATAAAAATGCTTATAAACTAGATTTTGCCGAACTTTCCCATAATTGTCATTTTCCGTTCCGCAATTTTAGTTTTGCAATTTAAAAACAAAATTTTGATACAGCGTCACTAAAAACCCCATAATGCCATTTTGAAGGAGTCATTGATTTCAGACAAGGTAGGGCAGTTTTGGGTAAAATATCCCAACAAAAATTGACGCAAACACAGAATATTTTACGACTTTTAGTATATTTTTCAGGGCAGTAAATAGAATATATTTACCAATTTGAAGACTTACTTAATTGTTTTAGGGTTAAATCTAGTATGTAGTACATAAATGGGATAAAAATACAAATTCTGTTTTTGTTGCGACGATTCCGGAGAAACTAGTAAAGCTATCGGGACGAAACTTCATATTTAGAAGTTTCATGACCAAACTTGCTGAAAGGCTTTCTGTTGAAAAGGGTCCAAAGGAACTGGAGGTTTAGTCTTAGCATTTTTGAATGATTTTGCAAATAAGCCGCCATTTCTGGATTTTCGTCGAAATAGTTCAATAATAAATTAAAGTAGAGGACATCCTGAATAATTTATGACTATGAAATTTTTTGGTACAATCAATAGTTTAGCTGCATGAGCAGATTCTACTTCATCGAGATCGGTCGTACTGCATTAGAACTAGTAGCCAGGGTATGTCAGATAATTTGATTCTAATGACAGTAGGTAGTGTCAAACGCTAATGTTTTGACAATACCTACTGTAGCTGCGTTCGGATATTGTACTCCGTTACACTTTTTACACTCAATAACACGTAAGTGTCATTTGGACGGTATACCCGGTGTCAACGGAGTACAATATGCGAACGTAGCTTTAATCGACATATCTGTCTAGTTCTACTAGTTTTAATTTAATGCAGATCCTCATGCAGCTAAACTATTAATTTTATATATAGTATGATAAAGTCATGTGCCTGGCCACATCCGATTTTTTGTTTTGTCACACCCATGTGCCACACCTTAGTCCTTTGTTGTTGCTGTACATACTTAATTTTTCATAAGGATTGATTTAAAATGACGATGTTACAGAATTTTACTTCATGTACCACAATGCATTGTCGTAATAGGGTATTTGACTGTATTACAAATATGGCTTGTATTATAGTCATCCTAATAGCTTCCAGTTTAAGAAAACTATTTGTTACTACTTTTCAAAAAAGATATGCTTTATTTCTATTAAAAACGAAAATTAAAATTGAATTTTATTCACATCCTATCACGTGATTGAAAACGCTCTGTAATTGGATCAGTCTTCAGTGACGTCATTCGTTAGTACGCTTAGAGCGCGTTCGGTTTGTCAGGGTAGGGTATGGGGAGAGCAACGCTCAGATAACCTGGGTCGGCTGTCTCTCTCTTATATGCAGATAAACGCCGTATGATGTTAGTCCGCCTATTATGCAGCGCGTCACTCTCACCGTACAATACTGGGTTATCCGAACGCGTTCTTATGCTTCTCCCGTTTGAATTTAATAGCACTAAAGTGCAATGTAAGCATAACTTTGTAGGTTAGGATAGCCCTAACCTTAAGCTGTCAGATCATATAATACCTGGTACGAAAATACGATAGATAACTTATTCTAGTCAGTTTTACTTATGTCGGAGTAAGTAATCTTCACGACAAAAAACACTTGTATTGGCCGCTATTTATTTCATTTGAATTTCTACGAGCCAACCACTTCCTTCGCAGTTTCAAATCTTGCGGAACAGCTACAAATAGTTTATCCGGAGTTTTTTTGACGTATTTCTGCATTGTGGATTTATACATCTAGACCAGGCAATAGAGACTTTTTCGTGACAAAAATAGTATCAGCAAGCCGCCGGTCCCATGTCACGTGGGACAGTCCGTAGATGTATTGTGATGTGTTTTCGACTAGCAAATATCATTACTTGATTTGTTATAAACAAAAAACCTAAAAAATCGTGCTTTTCTTCGTTGTTCGCTTGTAAAAGCTGAACCGATGGAGCCATCTTGATACTGTCAACAGACGAATTGTAGAGAATGACAAGACGAAAAAAATGAACCCTACACGGACCCGATCGGATTAATATTAACGGAGGAAATTCGGAAGAACCGGAGAAATCTGCGTTTTTTTCAAAAATTCGCGTATCTATAGTAATCCCTACGCGCTGCGCGCTTCCCCGAGTCGGCCGCCTACCCCACTACTCGACACCGTTTGAGCGCGCGGCAGATTTCGGTCAAGTTTGCAAGCATTTTTCGCCTATTTCGCAATATTTGAACTCAAAATCAGAATAGACGTTTTGTAGCACAATACTTCTACTTTCGAAATACGTTAAAAACATTAAAATCGGACTACCTCCGACGCATCCAGGCTCGCCGAACCATAAAAAAAATTCAAATCGCAATTGTGCAAAAACTAATCATTGAACAACGCCTGGGTTGTGCACACTTAAAGTACCCATCAGTTGCTACTTTCTCGCGAAAAACCTGCGTTACAACTTTGAAAATGGCGGAGTAATGAATTTTTGAAAAAATGGAGATTTCTCCGGTTCTTCCTAATTTCCTCCGTTAATATTAATCCGATCGGGTCCTTCTAGGGTTCATTTTTTTCGTCTTTTCATTTCTACAATTCGTCTGTTGACAGTATCAAAATTGCTCCATCGATTCAGCTTTTACAAGCGAACAACGAAAAAGAGCACGATTTTTTTAGGTTTTTTGTTTATAACAAATTAAGTAATGATATTTGCTAGTCGAAAACACATCACAATACATCTACGGACTGTTCCACGTGACCTGGGACCGGCGGCTTGCTGATACTATTTTTGTCACGAAAAAGTCTCTATTGCCTGGTCTAATCATTTATAGCCCATTTTTATGTAGAAATTGTGAAGACAACACATCATACAACACAATTACCAAACGGCGTCGATGCTGATGCTGACAGACCATATGGGCCGATTTGACATCTACTAGCGGGTGACGTCACACAACAGAAAGTATCGTTTTGGCGGAACTTTTTGTGATTCAATTTTTAACGCTGATTATTATGAAATATTGAGGAAATAATTACGAAAAATAATGCATTTACAATGTAGAGTAGTAAAGCAATAAACACACTAAGATGGTTTTCCAATAATAGTCAAATACCCTATTGTGCATGTTTATTCGTAGCAATAACAGTACAAAATTACTAAAATTAAATTACAATCCAGAAAATTTATACGAAGTATGCATTGGTAAATACGTTTTCAGAGGGTATATTTCGTAAGGTACATACGAAAACTGGTCAGTCCTCACAAATGTCTTGAAGCCCATGTTCGTGTTGATAAAGAATACTTAAGAGTATCCTATGAAGCCGCTTACCTAATCGCAACTGCTAAAACACCTTACATAATAATTGGTAAAGAATTAATTCTAATCAGTTGCGATTAAAATTATTGAAATTACCCACGAAAAAAATATGCAGACGAATTAAGAAACATTTTCATGTCAAATGCGAGGGGAGTACACGAATTTTGGAAATTACCAAAGACCAGCGAGAACAACTAATTATTATAATAAAAGACAGTCCAAAATTTGCAATTCAGCGGATGAATCGACTGAGCTCATAAAAATCGCACAGGTTTTGGCTTATGTTACGTATTGTTATGACAACAGTGTTCACGAAGATTTACTGTTTTGTCGTTCGTCAGATGGACGTAACAGGTGGGACAATTTTCCAAAATTTTAACGATTTTTTCGAGGAAGTAAGTCTAGAATGGAATAACTGTGTTGGAATAACGAGACGGTGCAGCGGCAATGACAAGACTGAAGACACACATAACTGGATTCCATTCTAAAGGCTTTTGTTTTTTAACTCATTGCATGAATCATCGAAAGGCACATGCCGGTAAACGAATTGTAGTGGTTTAAATGCCGTATTAAAAGATGCAGTTAAGTAATAAATTTCATTATAAATCGTGCACCTAGTAGTTGTTTTCTTTGCAAATTTATTAAGCCAAGATACGGCTTCCGATTTCAGCTCACTTCTGCTTCATACAGAAGTGCGATGGCTGTCAAAGGCGCAAGTGTTGAGGCTGGTATTGGCATTAAAAAAATAAGTTGTCATTTCTTTCTGAAAATAATTCAGAATATGAGATCTTGTTTCATAATGAAAATTGGGTAAATTATTTTATCTTAACTCATTTTCGAAACAAATCGCTCTAAATATGTCTCTCCAAGGAGAAGAACATTTTTACACTCAAAGAAAACGTTCTCATATGTTGAGCATTTTCTTGTCGATACAGAGTTGAGCTTTGATTTGGTTAAGCAGACAAAAGATAAAATAATAAGTAAGACTGTTAGTGGTAAATTGCACTTATAATTTTGAGTGGGGTCATGGAAAATTCTGTGGGGGGTAAAGGTGGGTCGTCGATGATAAAAGTTTGGGAAGCCCTGCACTAAATTACTATACAAAAGTACTAGCCGTGTGCGTAGGACCCTTTAGAAACAGAAGTATAGTTAGAAACATGGTAGAGCTTTTTTATAGCTTATTTTTTAGTTCTTTATGAAACGCTACAGCCACTTAAAAGGAGCGTGTTAGTGTGCGGTTTCAGATGAATGTTACACCGCAATACTTAATTGGTCAATTATTTACGTCAATTAATTTGATTAATTTACGTTACGCGAGTTATCGCGTTTTTGCCGCCGCCGCCGCGAGAACGACGCCGTTCGTAGGCAGCGGTTATAGCGATCGATCCGCGCCCATGAATACGGCTTCGCTGTTTAAAATGTTTTCATTACTGGCAATTTGCATAAGCGGATAAATTTTGAGGAGAGGGAGCGAGAGGGAGGCGGACAATGCCAGGGAATGATAGTTCCCCTCTCCCGATAAAATAATATCTCTTTCGCGGTCGCCGTTCGCCCATTAATTCAGCAAAAACATTTTTCCTTACCAATTTATCTCCTCTCATGAATAAAACATCGGCCGCGGGGACGAAGAAATGTTTTCCGAAGTTCGACGCCAGCAATTGACCAACTAACCCGCTGCATTTTACTCAAGAGACAATTGAGTGCATCGAAATGATAATTCAAAACCATAAACCCTTTTTTTTCTACTTTGCATTCACAATGCACACATTGTAACACTATTTTCGGTACAATTAACAAATTGTAACACCGTTTTTAGTAACTTTTTTCTAAGATTGGTCACAATTATCCACAAACTGCCTTTTTAGAATCGCTTGCAATCGCATAAACTGCAAAATATCTATATTCTGTACATATTTAAACATGCGTGTAGCATTCTATAGGCCGGGTGCGCGATGCTAGCGCCTCTACAGGGGTAGTCGGTAGTATGTCCACAAGGCGTAAATGGTGCAGATTGCTGTAGTGTATAAGTGGTGCGATCAAATTTATATTATTTATTACAATATTGCATTTGTTAATATTTCTTCCTGTATTATTACAGTTGATAACGCAACACTATTGTGTCCCATTATGATTATTTATACCAACGATATGTTATTAGTTTTGACGGATTGGAACACAAGATAATGCGCCGTGAAGTACTGCACATAGTGTAGGCAAGTGTAGGCAGGTATTTCTCCGCTACGGGCGCTTACATCGTTTCTCAAGTCCCCTCCACGGTGTATGCACAGGGGAATAGTATGGCCAAAGGGTTGGAGCATTCTTAGTTTTGCTCTGTTCATCAAGATACGCCAGCATGACGTTTACGGTGATGTTTTGCGACTCTGGTAAGTGATCGTGCATCATTCTCGTCAACTAAACATCAAATCCCCCTATCAGATACAATACAATGACCACATTTACCTTTATAAGGAGTCATGCGAAGATCAAACTATATGTAGATATGATCGGGTTCAAATACTGCCGCGGGATTGTATATGCGCAATAAATAAGAAAATAGAAGTTAAATAAATAGTTTATTGAATATCAGCATACACGTAGCAAGCTATAGTACATCTAAAATGTTGAGGATTTTTTAGTTTATGTAACGTATATGTTTTCGTTAACGTTTTGGACATAATTCTGGTCGTGCCAATACCGTATTCTTTTTGGTACGTCGCTTCCAACTTCGTCTTAGTTCTAGTTGTATGCAACTATTTGTGTTACCTCCATCGCATGTAATTTTACTAAGTATAATTTATTCTAATAAACTACTTCACTAAAATTAGAATTTGGTTTCAATTATAAGTGCGTGTAAATGTATGACCCTCAACGGCTGGCTAGCGGAATTAGGTAGACACCGTTTCTTGTTCGAAGTTCTTGTTCGAAGTAAGTAATCAGTCACCGCCAAACACTTCTATTCTGACTATTATAATTATTAGACCACTATTTTTAAGTTAACTTTTTAGGTTATGTTTCTATATCTATATCCTTTATTCACTGGTTGGCGTGTATGTTTTTACACAGTAGCCCTTGCGGGTTAATAGTGTTGTCCCAAGCTCTATTGTGAACATAGTTGCTCCCCGTTAATTATTTATTAAAACGTAGACTAAAATTATCTACATTAAGATTTTGTCATGATTTTATCCCAACTTTACAAAGTTGACAGTTTACTACAGTACTACCAGTACTACAACATGGTACTCGCAAAATACCCTGAATTCTAAATATACAATTTCTAAATTTATATAAAATTAATGACGCAAAGTAGAAAATAGTATATTACACTCGTTTTATAAGACATCTTGGCGCATTAGTTCATTTAGGACACTCGTTGCTGGTGCTCCTCGTGCTCCAAAAAACTCATGCGCCAATTTGACTCCGATTTTGGGTACAGGTACCCACTGATGTCTCTCTCTTAGTTCTGGAACCTGGCCACGTTTTTCTTGCACACTACGTAGCACTGCCTCTGCCTTTAGAACCGACAGTTACAACCAGCACTTACTCTGCTTTTGTTACTAACTCGCATTTACACTAACTCAAAAGCTTCTTTCTCTCGAGTCTTCTGGTCAATTTGGTGTTGTCGAGGAGCTGGATGGCCTCAACGTTTACGTGTGATGAAGCCTTTCCTCGTGACTTCTTGCAATTGTTATATTTCTTTGTACACAAACTCCATTTTGAGGTCCTTATGGAGAACATCATTTCGAATGTACCGAGGCGCATTGACAATTCATGTCAATACTTAATTTTCAATGCTTTTATTTCCATAAGGAAATAATGTCCGATGTAATTTTGGAACACCGCGCAGTACGTCACGTTGTCGGGCGGTGTCGTGAGTGGCTCGGGATTGCAGCCTCGGCTCATGGCCCGTACTTCGGATCAAAACAAACATCGTATTTGTTGATTTAAGCAGCATTGAAGTTGACAGCTAAAAATTGTTTGCTCAGAAACTTTTTATGTAAGATTAGACTGTACAGCAATCTACTCTGCAAAAGCAGCTAAAGATGTTTTTTTGAGAATTATCCGAAGAGCACATTTGTGTGTCAAAAAATGTCATCATAACTTAAAAAAGAATTACATTTCATTTCTGTAGCTAAAGTTTTCTTTGGTGATTTATTGCTCAAAGTGGTTTGAAGATTTGCAGGGAGTGCACAACCCCCAAAGAAGTTTTTCACAATTAAATTCGCATTTATGAAAATGTGCAGAAGAGCCAGATAATTTGAAGAGATTACCCCGCAAATCGATTATAATTCTCTCACGGGACAGTGGCTCGACGCGACTTACGAAAACTTATAATTTGTTTTTAAATTTGTAACGTATTATAATGAGTCTCCTTATTACGCCGAGGGGTAACGGAGCGGAGACAGGCTCGCGTTAACATTGCGCTTTCAAGTTATACTAATTAAAAAGTTTTACCATTAGATGCCCTTTTTGTGCGATTTTGATCTTTCACCAAGTTTTAATTGACGGATATTTGTATTATTACACGTCACTCTGTCGAATTTCTCCCTGCTTTTTACACATTTAACTGAACTAGTTCGAAAGGTTTAGTTCTTTTTAGTCTTTTTAGCCTAAGTTTATATGGAAATTTATTAGTGCACATTTTATGTAGAAAATCTAACCTAGTTACGTTCAATTAAAACATCACGATAAGTTAAGCTCCAATCAATTTTTTCCATACCTGGTTTGCGCAGAAACAAAATTGGCTATTAACGAGCAAAAAAAGGTCGCATGTGCGAGGCAGGCACCAAAGTTAGTCGCTGCTGATTGAATTCTGAGAAATGAAAACGACTAGTACGTTTTCAGAGCATTGCAACTGAAATGTTTTAATTAAGTTCGTTACCGTTTTTTTTTCTTTTCAGGTGAAATCGGAGGTTTGGGCTTTAAATTCACCTCCCGCCCTTGCTCCAGACTCTGACGATATGGTAAGTACTATGTCAAACATATTTTTAATCAATAAATTAACTAAAAGTCGCTCATTCCCATTTGAAAGTTGTGGAGTTTTGGTGATGTTTTTAATCAGGATGATATTCTGAATATGAAAAACACATTGATCGTTACTTTTTACACCAAAATAAAGTATAAAAGTACTGTCATAAAATCATAAAATTACAATATATTAGTAAAAAATTACATAAATTACAAGTATTAGGGTGTTTAAATTTCACGTTGGATATAATTCAGCTTAGTTTTGCCGTGACTAGAGATAAATATTGGATGAAGATGGTAGCTACATCATTGGTCCGCATTATCTAAAGTTCTTTTTCCCCTCTTGCTATTGATTTGTAGCGCAACTTGAGGAAACTTAGTTTATCCAGCGTTCGCTTTAACTTTAGAATTCCTTGTTCGCTGTTTATTTTCAAACTTATCCGTTATCATTCTAGTTCTTTTTCGTCTGCCTCGGACGTCATGTTTTTGTTCAACTTTAATTGCTTCAATTTGAGCGACGTGTAATTCATTATTATTTTTACGAGTTACGAATTATTAACTGAGTTGAAAGTAGCACCGGTAGAAAGCTGAAATTTACAGTATTTATTACCTGATTTATCTATGATAGAGGTGTACATAAAAATAATTTTTAACCCATCAACTTTGGATGTGGTCCCACATAATGCAAACTTAGAACATTTGGGAGTTTTGATTAGATCAAGTTCTAAGTTTATAAAATTCTCTATGGTAAAGTAGCACCTGTAGAAAGCTGTAATTTATAGTATTTATTAACCAATTCATTTGTGACAGAGGTGTATATAAAAGTAATTTTTTAACCCATCAACTTTGGATGTGGTCCCACATAATGCAAAATTAGAACATTCGAGAGTTTGGTTTAGATCGAATTCTAAGTTTATGAAATTCTGCATGGTAAATTAGCATCCGTAGAAAGCTGTGATTTACAGTATTTATTACCCGACTCGTCTGTGACCGAGGCATATATAAAGATACTTTCAATCCGTCAACTTTGGATGTGGTCTTACATAATGCAAAATCAGAACATTTGGGAGTTTCATTTAGATCAAATTCTAAGTTTATAAAATTCTGTATGGTAAAGTAGCATCCGTAGAAAGTTGTAATTTACAGTATTTATTATCAAATTCATCTGTGACCGAGGTGTATATAAAAGTAATTTTTAACCCATCAACTTTGGATATGGTCCCACATAATGCAAAATTAGAACATTCGACAGTTTCGTTTAGATCAAATTCTAAGTTTATAAAATTCTGCATGGTAAAGTAGCATCTGTAGAAAGCTGTAATTTACAGTATTTATTATTTAATTCATCTGTAACCGAGGTGTATATAAAGGTAATTTTTAACCTATATATTTTGGATGTGGTCCCACATAACGCCAAATTTGAATCGTCGAGAGTTTCGGTTAGATCAAATTCTAAGTTTATAAAATTCTGTATGGTAAAGTAACACCCGTAGAAAGCTGTAATTTACAGTATTTATTATTCAATTCATCTGTGACCGAGGTGTATATAAAAGTAATTTTTAACCCATCAACTTTGGATGTGGTCCCACATAATGCAAAATTAGAACCTTCGAGATTTTCGATTAGATCAAATTCTAAGTGTATAAAATTCTGTATGGTAAACTAGCACCGCTAGAAAGCTGTAATTTACAGTATGTATTATCCAATTCATCTGTGACCGAGGTGTATATAAAAGTTATTTTTAACCAATCAATTTTGGATGTGGTCCCACATAATGCAAAATTAGAACATTCGAGAGTTTCGTTTAGATCAAATTCTAAGTTTATAATATTCTGTATGGTAAAGTAGCATCTGTAGAAAGCTGTAATTTACAGTATTTATTATTTAATTCATCTGTAACCGAGGTGTATATAAAGGTAATTTTTAACCTATATATTTTGGATGTGGTCCCACATAACGCCAAATTAGAATCGTCGAGAGTTTCGGTTAGATCAAATTCTAAGTTTATAAAATTCTGTATGGTAAAGTAACACCCGTAGAAAGCTGTAATTTACAGTATTTATTATTCAATTCATCTGTGACCGAGGTGTATATAAAAGTAATTTTTAACCCATCAACTTTGGATGTGGTCCCACATAATGCAAAATTAGAACCTTCGAGATTTTCGATTAGATCAAATTCTAAGTGTATAAAATTCTGTATGGTAAACTAGCACCGGTAGAAAGCTGTAATTTACAGTATGTATTATCCAATTCATCTGTGACCGAGGTGTATATAAAAGTTATTTTTAACCAATCAATTTTGGATGTGGTCCCACATAATGCAAAATTAGAACATTCGAGAGTTTCGTTTAGATCAAATTCTAAGTTTATAATATTCTGTATGGTAAAGTAGCATCTGTAGAAAGCTGTAATTTACAGTATTTATTATTTAATTCATCTGTAACCGAGGTGTATATAAAGGTAATTTTTAACCTATATATTTTGGATGTGGTCCCACATAACGCCAAATTAGAATCGTCGAGAGTTTCGGTTAGATCAAATTCTAAGTTTATAAAATTCTGTATGGTAAAGTAACACCCGTAGAAAGCTGTAATTTACAGTATTTATTATTCAATTCATCTGTGACCGAGGTGTATATAAAAGTAATTTTTAACCCATCAACTTTGGATGTGGTCCCACATAATGCAAAATTAGAACCTTCGAGATTTTCGATTAGATCAAATTCTAAGTGTATAAAATTCTGTATGGTAAACTAGCACCGGTAGAAAGCTGTAATTTACAGTATGTATTATCCAATTCATCTGTGACCGAGGTGTATATAAAAGTTATTTTTAACCAATCAATTTTGGATGTGGTCCCACATAATGCAAAATTAGAACATTCGAGAGTTTCGTTTAGATCAAATTCTAAGTTTATAATATTCTGTATGGTAAAGTAGCATCTGTAGAAAGCTGTAATTTACAGTATTTATTATTTAATTCATCTGTAACCGAGGTGTATATAAAGGTAATTTTTAACCTATATATTTTGGATGTGGTCCCACATAACGCCAAATTAGAATCGTCGAGAGTTTCGGTTAGATCAAATTCTAAGTTTATAAAATTCTGTATGGTAAAGTAACACCCGTAGAAAGCTGTAATTTACAGTATTTATTATTCAATTCATCTGTGACCGAGGTGTATATAAAAGTAATTTTTAACCCATCAACTTTGGATGTGGTCCCACATAATGCAAAATTAGAACCTTCGAGATTTTCGATTAGATCAAATTCTAAGTGTATAAAATTCTGTATGGTAAACTAGCACCGGTAGAAAGCTGTAATTTACAGTATGTATTATCCAATTCATCTGTGACCGAGGTGTATATAAAAGTTATTTTTAACCAATCAATTTTGGATGTGGTCCCACATAATGCAAAATTAGAACATTCGAGAGTTTCGTTTTGATCAAATTCTAAGTTTATAATATTCTGTATGGTAAAGTAGCATCTGTAGAAAGCTGTAATTTACAGTATTTATTATTTAATTCATCTGTAACCGAGGTGTATATAAAGGTAATTTTTAACCTATATATTTTGGATGTGGTCCCACATAACGCCAAATTAGAATCGTCGAGAGTTTCGGTTAGATCAAATTCTAAGTTTATAAAATTCTGTATGGTAAAGTAACACCTGTAGAAAGCTGTAATTTACAGTATTTATTATTCAATTCATCTGTGACCGAGGTGTATATAAAAGTAATTTTTAACCCATCAACTTTGGATGTGGTCCCACATAATGCAAAATTAGAACCTTCGAGATTTTCGATTAGATCAAATTCTAAGTGTATAAAATTCTGTATGGTAAACTAGCACCGGTAGAAAGCTGTAATTTACAGTATGTATTATCCAATTCATCTGTGACCGAGGTGTATATAAAAGTTATTTTTAACCAATCAATTTTGGATGTGGTCCCACATAATGCAAAATTAGAACATTCGAGAGTTTCGTTTTGATCAAATTCTAAGTTTATAATATTCTGTATGGTAAAGTAGCATCTGTAGAAAGCTGTAATTTACAGTATTTATTATTTAATTCATCTGTAACCGAGGTGTATATAAAGGTAATTTTTAACTTATATATTTTGGATGTGGTCCCACATAACGCCAAATTAGAATCGTCGAGAGTTTCGGTTAGATCAAATTCTAAGTTTATAAAATTCTGTATGGTAAAGTAACACCCGTAGAAAGCTGTAATTTACAGTATTTATTATTCAATTCATCTGTGACCGAGGTGTATATAAAAGTAATTTTTAACCCATCAACTTTGGATGTGGTCCCACATAATGCAAAATTAGAACCTTCGAGATTTTCGATTAGATCAAATTCTAAGTGTATAAAATTCTGTATGGTAAACTAGCACCGGTAGAAAGCTGTAATTTACAGTATGTATTATCCAATTCATCTGTGACCGAGGTGTATATAAAAGTTATTTTTAACCAATCAATTTTGGATGTGGTCCCACATAATGCAAAATTAGAACATTCGAGAGTTTCGTTTAGATCAAACTCTAAGTTGAAAAATTCTGTATGGTAAAGTAGCATCTGTAGAAAGCTGTAATTTACAGTATTTATTACCCGATTCATCTGTGACCGAGGCATATATAAAACTACTTTTAACCCGTCAACTTTGGATGTGGTCCTACATAATGCAAAATCACAACATTTGTTAGTTTCGTTTAGATCAATTTCTAAGTTTATAAAATTCTGTATGGTAAAGTAGCATCCGTAGAAAGTTGTAATTTACAGTATTTATTATCCAATGCATCTGTGACCGAGGTGTATATAGATGTTATTTTTAACCAATCAATTTTGTATGTGGTCCCACATAATGCAAAATTAGAACATTCGAGAGTTTCGTTTAGATCAAACTCTAAGTTGAAAAATTCTGTATGGTAAAGTAGCATCCGTAGAAAGCTGTAAGTTACAGTATTTATTACCCGATTCATCTGTGACCGAGGCATATAGAAGGATACTTTCAACTCGTCAACTTTGGATGTGGTCCCACATAATGCAAAATCAAAACATTTGAGAGTTTCGTTCAGATCAAATTCTAAGTTTATAAAATTCTTTATGGTAAACTAGCACTACTATAGGTAAAAATTTAACTATACAACGGAATGCCAAGCAAAAGGACTTGAGAAGAGGGAATAGTCAGACATATGCCTAATGGCATTTTGACGACTTACCATCTCGCAACGGCAGCGTTTTGTGTTCACAAGCCCTCAGCAATTCCACAATACAGCTACAATTCGACACCGCTTCCGTTTCTATATTTGGGCTAAATTTTTAAAAGGCAATTTCCCTCGACTGTGCGATGCAGTGTCCTCCACTTTGTTGATAGGGTCCCATCTCATGAATGGTAATGCTTTCACGTTCCAGTGTGTATCTCTATCGAGACTCTTTCTCTATAAACTTGTTTTTTTTTACTTCGTAGATCAAAGATGCCCGGCACAAATGGCTGTCGACTTCGAGACCGTTATTTATGCGCATGAATTTTCCGGAAAAGGGTTGTGCCGTTGCTGTTATACATCAATTTAAATTAGAAAGGATGGTTTTTACTTTGGTCCGATGGCATGGAATGAAATTGAATTTGGTCGTGAATAACCGCCGCCGTCGTAGCGGTAACAGTTTTATCAACCGGTGACGTTTAATATGTCATCTGTCATCCGTTATTTTTCTTCGTTGTATCACCGGATAGGTTATTTGTTCTATTACCTAGAAATGGACTTACGGTCGTTTGATATAAATTGCTTCGGGCTTTGTTCTCCTTTATTTTTAAGTTATTTTTGTTCTATTTATTTAGTATATAATAGGGTATTTGACTATTATTGGAAAACCATCTTAGTGTGTTTATTCCTTCACTCTACATTGTAAATGCATTATTATTTTCGTTATTTATTTCCTCAATATTTCATAAAAATCAGCGTTAAAAATTGAATCACAAAAAGTCCCGCCAAAACGATACTTTCTGTTGTGTGACGTCACACGATAGTAGATGTCAAATCGGCCCATATGGTCTGTCAGCATCGGCATCGTCGCCGTTTGGTAATTGTGTTGTATGATGTGTTGTTTTCATAATTTCTACATAAAAATGGGTTATAAATGGTGTATAAATCCACAATGCAGAAATACGTCAATAAAAGCTCCGGATAAACTATTTGTAGCTGTTCCGCAAGATTTGAAACTGCGAAGAAAGTGGTTGGCTCGTAGAAATCCAAATGAAATAAATAGTGGCCAATACAAGTGTTTTTTGTTGTGAAGGTTACTTCGACATAAGTAAAACTGACTAGAATAAGTTATCTATAGTATTTTCGAACCTGATCTGACAGCTTAATATATATTTTTTTTATTAAGCTTAAGGTTAGGGCTATCCTAACCTACACAATTATGCTTACATTGCACTTTAGTCCTATTAAATTCAAACAGGAGCAGCATAAGAGCGCGTTCGGATAATCGGGTAGGGTACGGTGAGAGTGACGCGCTGCATAATAGGCGAACTAACGTCATACGGCGTTTATCTGCATATAAGAGGGAGATAGCCGACCCAGGTTATCTGAGCGTTGCTCTCCCCATACCCTACCCTGACAAACCGAACGCGCTCTAAGCGTACGAACGAATGACGTCACTGGAGACAGCCAATTACAGAGCGTTTTCAATCACGTGATAGGACGTGAATAAAATTCAATTTTAATTTTGGTTTTTAATAGAAATAAAGCATATTTCTTTTGAAAAGTAATAACAAATAGTTTTCTTAAACTGTAATCTATTAGGATGACTATAATACAAGCCATAATTTTAATACAGTCAAATACCTTATTGCATAAAATTTAAGTTTTATTGTCATAAGGAATAAGGAGTCGTTACGTTATGTATTTTAAATGGAACACTTTGTATATTATTTGTTGGTTGCAATGATCCTTAACTACTCTTCAATTTACATTAAGTATGTCATCCACCGATTGTTACTAGTTTTTGTGATATTTGCAATTTAACGAAAAGGCAATGTAAGTACTAACATTAATAGTGCTCTATATGCAGGGTATTTGGTAGTTTGATATACTACAATAAAACGTGCAAAAAATGACAAAAATGGCAAAACAGACAGACAATTTCGTAATAAATTGTTAATATCTTGATAACCTTAATACTTTGTATATGAATAAATCTGGTATAGTAGGTTCTAAATACCCTCTTCTATAACCCTTAAAAAAGTTACATCAAGCGTTAGGAGCATTATTAAGTGACTATACTAGGGTGCTACTAATTAAATTTCATATATCACAATAGCATTACCCTGTATAGCGCTTCCAATTTATCAAGACATCAACAACTAGCAATGATTTTTGTTTTGCAATGATTATCTGACCAATTTTTGAGGGCAAAATCTGGAAAATGAAGTATTATGTACGTAGTTTTTTAAAAACGCCTGCAATTAATTGCCAATTCTTTTACAAACAAGTGTATCTCGCAGAAACTATTTTCTTTACATGGGTACAATCTGATACAGTTGCAAAGACAACTTCTTTAGTGATTGGGAAAAATAAAAAGAGTTGATCTTTTTTACTGATGTAGTTCTTTATTGCACTTCTTCACGGCCATGCTACAATAAACATGAAAAAACGCTGAATGAGAACATTGTATCATTTATAACATATCAAAAGTAAAGAATAGTGTAAGGGTATTGTCTACACATAACACAAGAAATCACAAAAAACATAAATAATATAAAAAACTAAAAATACAAATATATATAAATTGTACCCTGTGGGCTCTATGTGCCTCAAACAAAAAGAACAGAGAAGTCATGCAATTATATTGTCATCACTACACTGTCAACATTACACAAAATAAATTAGATAAAATTAAATTAAAATTACCGTCAGTCTACATCAAGTAGAAGTTGTCGCGTGTCTCGGGATTGTGGTTATGTTTCGTCATGGTTTATTAAGAATTATATCTCTTGCACTAATATCTAAGTTATTATAAAAGATCAGCAACCAGCTTAGGCACACGTCTGAAACTTCTTTAGTGTTAATAGTATGGTATTCCAGCTCAATATCAGATAGTGTTGTTACTTTATCATACGCAGTATGTAAAGTATTGCAATCATGCCAAAAAAATTTTTTGAGATTTTAGCGGAAATATGTCTTTTTGGGTCCCCTGAACATTTTTGACCAAGGTACAAAAAAATGTCTGTGTGTGTGTGTGTGTGTGTGTACCCGTTTTTTGTGGCGACGATTCCGGAGAAACTACTAAAGGTATCGGGACGAAACTTCATATTTAGAAGTTTCATAACTAAACTTAGAGCTGAAAAGCTTTCTGTTGAAAATGGTCCAAAGGAACTGGAGGTTTAGTCTTAGCATTTTTGAAAGATTTTGCAAATAAGCCGCCATTTCTTGAATTTCGTCAAAATAGTTAACTAAATAACTTAAAGATGAGGAAATTCTGAATAATTTATGACTATGAAATTTTTTTGTACAATCAATAGTTTAGCTGCATGAGCAAATTCTATTTCATCGAGATCGGTCGTACTGCATTAAAACTAGTAGCCAGGATATGTCAGAAGTTTTGATTCTAATGACAGGTAGTGTCAAACGCTAACGTTTTGCCAATTTTTACACCCAATAACACGTAAGTGTCATTTGGACGGTGTACCCGGTGTGAACGGAGTACAATATCCGAACGCAGCTTTAATCGACATATTTGTCTAGTTCTACTAGTTTTATTTTAATGCAGACATAGCCGATCTCGATCAAATAGAATCTCATGCAGCTAAACTATTAATTTTATAGTATGATAAAGTCATGTGCCTGGCCACATCAGATTTATTTTTATTTTATATAAATTTGTAATCACCGCGAAGTAGGATAGTAGGATAGCAAAGGTTTCATGTTAATCCGGGTCCTAGTTTTTGAGATAGGTGTGCCACTTCAACATTATACTTAGTTTAAAATTTTAGCCAGTCGGCGAAAACTTAACTGCCTTCAAACAAATTAAGGTTGTGGTTTTTGATACAATTTTTGCCGCTGATTTCGCCTGTATAATTAGATTTTTCCTGTTCAAAACAGTTCGGAAGTTATGACGTTCCAAGTTATCAAAAATAATGCAAAAATAGCCACGCGGTTCGCGAGAAAACCGCGAGAAACCGCGGAAACTATAGTTCTCCACCTTCTGGCCAAACCGTACGCGTTACGGGAAAACCGACCTCACCGCTGAATTCAGCACATCCCAATCATAAGCATTACTACATTAGAACGCTCTGTCTCTCACGTTGTTATCAACTTTTTTCGGTCTAAAATTAGCACTTTGAGATAGAAAAATATTGAACTTTGCAACCGTTGACGATGGAAAGGTTTCCCCACCACCAAATCATGGCTCTCGATGAGTAGATAAAAAATATGTAGACTTTTATATGCCTAAGATTTACCATTTTAAGTTATGTGGTCCATTTCGCTTATGTGTGTTATTTGAAAAAACGTAATTTCAGCACAACTCGGTAACCAGTAGGGATAGAGACTATGTAAATTTGTAATCTGCGCACCTGTTCTAGTAGGATAGCAAAAATTTCATGTTAATACGGTTCCTAGTTTTTGAGATAGTTGTGCCAGTTCAAAATTATAGTTTCAAATTTCTTACAAAATTGTGTTCGATCCCATTAAGGTTGAGGTTCTTGATACAATTTTTCACGCTGATTACGTCGGTATAATTAGATTTTTCCTATTTGGAACGGTTCGGAAGTTATGACGTTCCAAGTCTTCTATTCTCTCTTAATTTGGGTATGCATTTCACACGCATCCTTTTAGAGGATTTTATTTTCTTGCTGACATTTGATCTCCGTACACAACCACAGCAAAAACTTTGAAATTAAGTCGTCCTCCGCGAAACAATCCAGCTGATAGGGTCATGGAGTTGAACGTGTTCCATTTCCAATAGATCCTTCAAATTGTCCAAACCGGATCGACTGCTGAATTATTCAGCCGGTTAGAAGTTGGGAGCCCAGAAACGGCTTGGTCCAGGTCTCCGTTTGCTTTCGGCACGAGCCCATTAGGGCAGTAGAAGGGGGTGAGGGCTTTCGCATTATTAGACAGATCACCCTCGGTTTAGAGCCGTTATTATTGTTGTCGTTCTCTTGCCGAAGTAATGTTTACTGTGCGCCGTGCTCGGAGTGTATAGTCGCCGCATAGCCCACGATTCGGCGCGAGCATGGGCCCTGAGAGGCGGCGTGATGGTTTTCGGCTGAACGAACCAATCTAAATTTAAATTTGGGGATGAAGAAGAGACGCCATCTGGTGCAAATCCGGCCAATTTCGCGCCGCGCCCTCCCAGAACGGACCCGTATATATCGAACACTCAAGGTGGATAACCGGAATGTACGGAAATAATTATTGTAATATTGTAGAATTTAGAAGTTTCACGTGTGACCTACTATCGGGTAGGACTAGGATTTGTGGTTTTTTGTTTAAACTGGATTTAAAACCTTTTTTTTGTTGTTGTGACATTTGAAAATTAGTTTTTATATTTAAGTAAACCGATTTTGTCCATTTTGTCTCTTGAATAAGTGGAATATTTACATATTATTCATTTCTTGTATGGAAACTGATTTCAGTAAATATACGGGTCTCTTTTCGCCAAACATTTTTTAATCAGTAATGTTATTGTGAGTGACACTTTTCATATGGGTCAATTAAAATTAAAATTAAAGGATAAACAAATGAAGTAACAACAAAATCTATATAAAACTTTTTATTCATTTTTAGAATGTAAATTTAATTCCGATTAAAAGGCTTTATATCGAGGAATTGAAGGAATTGAAAAACAAATAATCCATACGAAGCTATTTATGTACATACTCAGTACGACATTTACTAAACAAATCCTAAAAATCTCGGAAAAAGTTGTGCCACTATTATACCAAACCAGCGATATGAAGATCTATAGTTATCAAAAATGCTCATAGGAAAATCAAAAATAATGGAACTAGTAAGCAAATTCAGCCGGGCTGAAGTGAAAAACCCTAAAATATTTTTGGTATGGAATTTGAAAAACAAAATGGAGTTAATTGATTTTGCCCATTCACGAACTTTCTTTTTAAGAGATAAGCTTGTATACTAAATTTCATATCAAATACTCAGGCGCATGACTTCATCATACTATATATAAAATTAATACTTTAGCTGCATGAGATTCTATTTGATCGAGATCGGCTATGTCTGCATTAAAATAAAACTAGTAGAACTAGACAGATATGTCGATTAAAGCTGCGTTCGGATATTGTACTCCGTTGACACCGGGTACACCGTCCAAATGACACGTGTTGTTGGGTGTAAAAAGTGTGAAGGTGCGTTTCGATTTGTGGAAATGGTAGGTAATGGCGGTGGTAGCAGACGAAATTATAGTATTTCTCACATGTCGTGATGGTGACACATATTAGTTTGCATGTACATAAACTTGAGTCACTAGCAATTTTTATTAGAAGTACTATAATGGCGTCTACTACCACTGCCATTAGCACTAATGAAAACGCACCTTAACGGTGTACAATATCCGAACGCAGCTTGTATTGATAGTTGCCATTAGAATCATATCTGACATATAATCTGACATATCCTGGCTACTAGTTTTAATGCAGTACGACCGATTTCGATGAAATAGAATTTGCTCATGCAGCTAAACTACTGATTGTACCAAAAAAATGTCATAGTCATAAATTATTCAGAATTTCCTCTAGTTTAATTTATTATTTAACTATTTCGACGAAATTCCAGAAATGGCGGCTTATTTACAAAATCTTTCAAAAATGCTAAGACTAAACCTCCAGTTCCTTTGGACCCTTTTCAACAGAAAGCTTTTCAGCTCTAAGTTTGGTCATGAAACTTCTAAATATGAAGTTTCGTCCCGATACCTTTAGTAGTTTCTCCGGAATCGTCGCCACAAAAAACGGGTACACACACACACACACACACACACACAGACATTTTTTTGTACCTTGGTCAAAAATGTTCAGGGGACCCAAAAAGACATCTTTCCGCTAAAATCTCAAAAAATTTTTTGGCATGATTACAATACTTTACATACTGCGTATGATAAAGTAAAAAGTAAATGGAGTTAACCGATTTTGCCCAGTCATGAGCTTGTCCTTACCTTTTAAGAGATAAGCTTTTATGCCAAATTTCAGATCAAATGCTCCAAAATTACGGCAGTTATCGTATGAATTTGAAAAAGTTAAAATAAGTTAACCGATTTTACCCATTCACGAACTTGTCTTTACTTGTTAAGAGATAAGCTTGTATACCGAATTTCAGATCAATTACTTTAAAATTACGGCAGTTATCGTGTACACAGATAGACAGACAAACAGACGGACAGACAGACGGACATGGCTAAATCAATTTAGTTTTCAATGCTGATCAAATATACCTGCCACGCTTCCTGAAGGGTGTTGTTGTGGCAAAGTGAATATACCCTATCACTGTAAATGTGGGGGATGTCAAAATTAATTCATACTTCAAGATTTCAAGGATTTCATGAACAATTAATTCTTCGAACACGCTGAATGAGAAAATTTCAGTATTTGCTCTGAGAACAATAAAACAAAGTAGAGTAGCCAGTTGGAAATTGTTTCTATTTGTTCTATTATATTTAATTTTTTATGTCGAATAGATTTTATTAAAAATTCGAACACCAAATTGTTTTTTAGTTATCTACAAACCAATTGATATCCCTTAAAATGTAAAAACTTTCTATCGACGTTGTATTGTCTGTAGGGTGTCTGAAATAGTATTATAATTGACAATAATTTTCACAGTCCAGATATGTAGTTTTGTTTTAAAAATTAAAAATCAAAATTTGTGTTTATTGTTGGTCGACGGCTTCAAAATTAACCACATGTTACATTTCTTAGCTTAGAATGCAAATTTAACCGGTTATTTATTGTTTTTGCGAAAAAAATTCTGTATAACAGTGGTTTATTTTTAGACCTATGCTGACTGACAACTTTTTATTTTAAAGTTTGAAAATGACTGAATTTTTGATTTTGTGTATGAGTGGGTTTTAGGGTGTCAGGTTCTAATAAAATTTGCGGGCGCTATGGAATATAGAAACCCGACACTTTTTCCAAAACTAGCGAATCCCAAAAGGACAACTGTATTGGATTTATTTCCTTTATTTTTGCTAATTTTGCTGTACTGTATAGTGTTTTGAATTGATTTAGATTTAGATAATAATATGTGTATATTCTTAACTTGCTATTATAATGCTTTATTTCTGTGTGTTCTATGCTCGTTACAATAACAAGGCATTTCAATCTACACCTGCGCGGAGCAAATTTATTTCGATATTTTGGTGTCAATTTAAGCATAATTATCGACATTTATTTCATATTTGGTCAATTTCATTTAGTCCAATAGCGAACAATTTACAAATATTATTGAATAAATACATTTAATATCGTTGTAAAGTGGCCGAAATAAATACATAAATAAATAAAGTACACTTTTTGTCGCTTCGGGCTCGCGGATGTGATAAGCAAGTCAGTTTTTTTCAGTTTTTCTAGTAAGACTGGTCGTTTTTTGGGTCCGTTGGTGCGTGTGTCGGTCGTTATTACAGTTTGTGGTTAATTATGGTGTAATTGCTGCGAATTATGGAGAATTTTTAAGAGAAATGTGTGTAGTATAATCTAAAATCTTTAGTATTTTCAATTTTGGACTATTGCGTACTATCTTGCGAAGTAGCAATTTTTGGCTATCGCATTTAGTATTCGGGTGAGTTTTGCGATCAATTGAACTCAGTATTATCGACATTTTATATTTTCTTAAATTTTTTTAGTCCGATATAGTATAATTTATAAGAATTGTCAATAAATCATGTTAATTTGTTCTTTAAAAAAGTCCAATAAGCAAAACGCATTCAAAATCTGGTACGATCGTATTAGAAAGTGGCCCAAAAAAGCTTTACTTAAAGATTAACGAGACATATAAATTGTACTAATTAAAAAGAAAACGCTTTGACACCGCTTTTTTTCTGACGGGTGATATTTAGAGATGTAATAGAGCTTTCCATCACAGACGCTATAATCTGTAATTTATAAAGTGAGTTGAGTTCGTTTAAGGGAGGGTTTGGCCCTCAGATGGTCGAGGTCTGCCAGAAGCGGCCCAAAATGAAATTATATTCGCAGTAATTTGGGAGTTCTGGTTGCAGCTCCGTGCGGAGAAGGTTCGAAATGAAGACAAATGGAAACCGAGTCGGCGGCTGCCTCTTGTGCAGCTATTTGCCTGAGTAAATAAGTGAGATATATTGTGAAGTTCGCCACAATTATCAAAGTCAACAGAGACGCTTTGCGCGCAGAGCACTCCACTTGCCCTCGCCGGGATTGCTAAACAAAATCCCACTCCGATTTCAAAACTCAGATCGGTCGCAATTTCCACTTATACATAAACTGACACCTATTGGAGTCTCGCAGTTAGTCCTGGTATACTGATCACGTTTTTCTTCTCTGTTTTTGTCACTAACTCACACTTACACTAACTCAAACAGCTTCTTTTCTTGAGTCTTCTGATCAATCCGGTGTTGTCGAGCAGCTGGATGGCCTCAACGTTTACGTGATGATGAAGCCTTTCCTCGTGACTTCTGGCAATTTTTTGTATTTCTTTGTACACAAACCCCATTTTGAGGTCCTCATGTAAGTGTAGATCATTATTTCGAATGTACCAAGGCGCATTGACAATGCATCTAAAAATTTTATTTTGAAAGGTCTGGACAATTTTAATGTTACTTTGTTTGTTGGTGCAACCCCAGTTGCCACAGTATTATTTTATAATGCTGCGAGGTCCCTGGTAGAGAGTAGGTAAAGGACCGGCCCAAAAACACTACCTTGCGGTACTCTTGCCTTTTCCATTAAGGACAGAGCTTGCATCTTAATGTTCCTTGATGACAGACTTTATCTAAGCTTTGTGCCCCATCTAGGAAAATTGCAGAACAAACCTTTTTTTCCCTCTAACGCTTTTTCGATGATGGTATGCGGCGTACCTGGTCAATAGTCGAGTGCTTGTTCCGAAATCCGAACTGATGCACATTGAGGTATTTGACCCAAAAAACTGGCCATAAATCAAATTTCTAAATAGTTAAATTCCAAAAAGTAAACCAGTTTCTGGGATAGGTAAAGGACCGATGTATTAAAAGGCGGCAATATTTTTTCACCTGAGCCCTGCGCCACGTATCCTTGTCAGCCAAAAGTTAGATTTTACTATGGCTAAACATAGATGCACATAAGTTGACGCTCCTGAAAACGGTTGTAATTTTGTGTGTTAACGAAAAATGTGACTTTTTTGTTATACCTTCTTTAGAAGCAAGTATAAACTTTCATTCGACATTGTTTTTATTAAAATTTACCCACAATTTTGTTTCTTGCAGGGCCGAGAACATTTGCTATTATAAAGAAACAGTTTTATGCCGAATTTTTAGTTTTAGTTTAGCTTAATTAAGCTCTTGAAAGTGGTTCAAATTATAGTACAAATATTTGACATTACAAATACTGCAAAATTTGCTGCGGATAGGTGCGGATGCGGTTTTTGTGATTTTATTTATATCACGTTGTAAAGGAAAATCCAAAAATCGATGTACGGGCTTATATGTAATTTGATGCAATTCCTTGAAACCGTGATAGTAGAGGTAATTTAGAACATATTTAGCTATATACAAATGTTTACGGTTATCAAGATATTGACAATTTTATGTTCAATGCATCTTGTATGTTGTAAATGCCGTTATGTACGTATATTTTTCCGTTTTGGATCATGTATAGCAAACAACCCCGATGACCTAGACTCTTAAAAATCATCCGAAAAAAAACCTTAAACTTTGTACTTTTTTTTTGTTTGTGAATTTCTTGGAAATTTGTTGCTTGAAGCAAATCTGATTTATATTCAGGGCAAAAAAAAAAAATCGCAAGCACCTACCCGCATACACAGTTATCTGCATTAAAATGGATTATTCTTGAGGAGAGACAATAGTAAATTTGTGAATAGAAACTGGTTATGCATTTTCGATAAATGTGTTTATACGGAATGCATCTGGGTTCAAAACATGCGTATTAGGGTCATACCACTAAAAAAGCGACCGTTTCAGCTTGAAGGAAATAATAATAATAAAAATAATAGTTTTTATAGTGATAAATATGGTTAAATAGGTTCTTAACTGCCTCTACTATCACGTCTTAAAAGGAATGCATCGAACGGAAAATAGCATGAATGGCGTATGTACCGTTTCCATACACAATATCGACTGGTGTGATCATTCATTTTCTTCCTCTACCACCGGTCTTAAAAATAAAAGTTTTTTCATGATTTTCTTACAACATAACAGACCCAAAAAGATTATCTCATATAACTCAGAACGGACATGTATTGTTCAATTTTAAATCCGTCTATTATGTGTATTTAATCAGGACATGCCATATATATTTTTGTAAATTTCACACAGTGATAGAAATAAAATCACAAAAAATATTGATGACAAATCTTGTAGCAGTAATTAATTTACAATAGGTGTACTGCAGTGAAGAACAATTTTTAATACAGTTTGCTTTATTCCCTGTTTTGTACTGTTTTATTGTGTTTATTAAGTTAACCTGCAAATACTTAGTAGGAAGGTTAAAATGCTATACATAAATAAAACAACACATCTAGAGCCTTTATAGGTGAAAAAATAATTTTGGCCAGGTTTTCGGGTCAAATACCCCACTGTGTGATGGTCTGGAACAAGCCTTTTGCTTTCAATTATTAGCTTCAAGCTATTGAGTAATAATTGTTCAAACATTTTTGACATTATGAGCAGCAAGGAGATAGGTCTATAAGACGTTCTTTCTTGTGGAGGTTTCCCAGGCTTCAGTATCATTATCACATCTGCCACCTTCCAGAGTTTGGGCGCATACCTTAGTCTGAAGGCAGCATTGATAAGATTCGTCAGCTTAACTATGGCCTTCCTTGGAAGCTGCTTAAATACCTCTTCGGTTATCAAGTCATAACCTGGGGCTATTCTGTGATTACTGTCATTTTTAATTAAGCTCTGAACTTCTGTTGGTGTGGCTTATTATAATAAGCATAAGATGCTTAACATATTGAAATTAATCTAAAAGATTAACCATCAATTTAAACCGGAATTCTTTAAACTAGGTACTTGTCTCTAATAGGCATCCACTGATGTCCATTTATTTACTTTGTCCTAAACAAGAAGTACTAACACTTAACTCACTGCGCTCTGCTTTTTACACATTTCACTATTTACTAGTTCGAAGGGTTTAGTTCTTTTTAGTCTTCTCACTAGATTCTGGTTGTCCAGTAGCTGCAGGGCCTCTACGTTGACGTGATGGCTTAGGCGAGATTCATGCTTAGTGGCGAATCTTTTTATTTCACTGTTGCGTATGTACGGAGGAGCTTTAACCAAATTTCTTAGTACTTTATTTTGGACAGTCTGGATTCCTTGTATATCGGAGTTTTTCGCGCAACCCCAAAGCTGGATGCCGTATAACCAAATCGGTTTTAGTACTTGGTTGTAAACTTGAAGTTTCTTCTGTACTGACAACTGAAAGTTTCTTCTCAGAAACCAGTACAGTTCTCTGTATTTGACGCCAAGCTCTACTCTTTTATTCTTATCGTGTTCTTTCCAACTTGGTTTTGTACCCAGAGTCATACCCAAATACTTTGCAGTGTTCGCATATGGAACTATCACGTCCTTAATCTTAACATGAGGTATGTCCTCGATTCTTTTGTTTGTAAAGTTAATGTGGACAGATTTCAGTTCATTGAGCTTGGTGTTCCATTTTTTGGTCCATTTATATATTTTATTACTAGCTTGTTGAAAATTCCTGGTAGATTGTCCAATAGTTGATCCCATTGCCATTAGAGACGTGTCATCCGCGAATGTGGCGACTGTTACATTTTCCAGCTGTGATACATCACCTGCCTATAGTAGATAGAGAAATGGCCCAATAGTCAATACACTTCCCTGGGGTACCCCAGCTTTTACTTCTTTTAGTTCCGAGTATTCATCGATCTGTTTTATTCTGAATAGTCTATCACTCTATCAGATGTATAGGATGTTAGCAGTTCGACGTATTGTAAAGGTAGCATACTCTTTAGTTTGTGTATCAATCCTTTGTGCCAAACCTTATCGAAAGCTCGTGTCACATCAAGAAAGATTTTTCAGCAAATAAGCTTTTCTTCTAATGCTTTCTCTATGATATCTGTTATTCTATGGACTTGATCTATAGTGGAATGCTTTTCTCTAAAACCAAATTGGTGATTAGGAATTAGTTCCTTTCTCTCAATTATAGGTTTCATTCTCTTTAGAAGCAGCTTTTCAAAGAGCTTAGATATCATTGATAACAGTGATATTGGGCGACATTATTTGGCCTAATTCGGTTGTTTGCCTAGTTTTCTTATCATGATAACTTCTGCTACTTTCCAGACATGGGGGACGTATTTTAATCTTAACGATGCATTTATTAGATACGTCAGCATAACAATACCTTATTTAGGTAATTGATTAAGAACTTCTCCTGTGATAAGATCATATCCAGATGCCTTCGTTGGATTCGGGCTTATCTTGATTTCTCTGGCTTCTTCTTCTTCATAGGTTATATCTGCATTCGTGAGTGGCTCTGATTCGATGTTGTGGAGCTGAAAGGTTTCTGTTAGATGTTCTGCAAAAATTTCAGCCTTCTGTTGGTGTGGTGAGCATGATTTGCGTGCCTTCTTGATCATTCTCCTCCTCCTCCTGAAATATGTTTTCCAAACGCTCAGACAATCTTTGGCCTTTTTGTGCATTATTCCTTGTAGTTGCAAAGTTCTTGTGTAGCTATATGGTGACATTTTTGTCTGCTAGAGGCGAAAAAATAAAGCAAACCATGTAATGTAAAAAAAGTTCGGTTAAAACTAGCTCTGGGCCAAGTTCGCTTTTTCGTGGTGCAAATTTTGTTTAAAAATAGTTTCTTTTCTATCCGAGCCAACCCTAGCATCGGTATCAAAACAGCAAATGGCGAAAACATAGAATGTAGACGAGAATATAATGACGAACTGATTTTCGAATTCAGTTTCGATACTCCTGATGTGGACGATATTGATTCGGCTCGTCGACAGCCACCGCTAGCTAACTGAAGATTTTTAAATCGCGGCGTAACTCCAAATGACATTTTAAGCGACGCTGCCATTTGTCAATTCATCATCGTCACTCCAAATTATGACCGAATGGCGAAAAATGCACCCGCCAAACGGTAAACGAATTTTATCATCACGGCAAATCCCTAATTCTGTTAGTGTTACGCAATAATTAGATTATGTTACCATTACGTTACCATACCTGTATCATGTAGTTGTAATTTTCAATATTGAATTTGTGTCAATAATAGCTGAAATCTGTCTGAAATGGTTTGTAATATGACTTTTTCTATTTTGCATTCACAATGCACACATTGTAACACAGTTTTCGGTGTTACAACTAACAAATTGTAACACCGTTTTTAGTAACTTTTTTCTAAGATTGGTTACATTGATATCAAATGCCATATGTCAAGCGTAAATACACATAACCACAAACTGCCTTTTTAGAATCTCTTGCAATCGCATAAACTGCGAAATATCTATATTTTATACATATTTAAACATGCGTGTAGCATGCCATAGTACGGCTTTCTTAGTTTTGCTCTGTTCATCAAAATACGTAAGTGATCGTGTATCATTCTCGTCAACTAAACACCAAATTCCCCTTTAAGATACAATACAAAGATCACATTTACCTGAATAAGACGTTATGCGAATATCAAACCTACATCGTAGATATGATTGGGTTCAAATACTGCCGCGGGATTCTACATGCGCAATAAATAGTTTATTGAATATCAGTAGAGATATCGGCATACACGTAGCAAGCTATAGTACATCTAAAGTGTTGAGGATTTCTTAGTTTATGTAACGTATATGTTTTCGGTAATATTTTGGACAGAATATATTTTGTGCCAATAACGTATTCTTTTTTGTACGTCGCTTCCAACTTCGTCTTATAGTTCTATGTAGCTGAGCGCAACTATTTGTGTTACCTCCATCGCATGTAATTTTACTAAGTGTAATTTATTCTAATAATCTACTCCACCTTTGCCTTTATTTGAACCAACCAAACAATTATTAACGTATTAACGTAGTAACTATTAATATTAATATATTAATATTCCAATAAATATTGGAATATTAATATGATCATTGATCAATGATCATACATGATTGCTTTGTTTTCTTTAAACGGTAGCTAATTGCTTAGGATCTAGGTATTTTTAATTTATTTAACATGAAACAAAATATTATTGAAAGTGATGATTTTTTATTTAAGAGATCAAGTAAACAATTTCACATGAGTTTATTACGCCCCGAATATTATTGAGATTAACATTTTGAAAATAAATCAAATATACTTGATAAAATGATAATACATACGTAAAATGTAAACATTTGATATCGATTCGATTTGATTCTATACCTTTTCAAGCTCAATTTGAGACGAATCAATTTCAATTTTAGATTTAACAAATTCAATTTGAGACATTGAGATTTCAATTGGGATTTATCAATTTCAATTTGGTACAAAACAAAATTAAATGGAGACTAAACAAATTCAATTTGATATATTTGGTTTCAAATTGGGATCTAACAATTTCAATTTATAATTAAACAACATTCGTTGGGGATTTAACAAATTCAATTTGGCTGTAAACAAAATCAACTTGAAGTTCACTTGCGTTTCATCGAGCAATGCATTGAAGAAAATTCAAAAATAACATTAAAAGGAATAAACGGAAAAATTTTGCTAAATTTCGAAGTAATTGTATCTCCTGAATGCATTCGTTTGCATTTAGACGGTTTATTATATAAAAAAATTGCGAATTCTAATCAAAATAAAGGCAAAAGACGGACATATATTCAGGAATTGTTAAATTATCAAGTGCAAAATGTTCCAGTTATATATATGGACGAAACAAATTTTAATTTATATTGCTCAAGAACATACGGGCGAGGTTTCAACATATTATGTAATTGGATGCACTTCATGCATCCATTGAAGAAGTGTGTGGGGAAGAAGAGTTTGCAAAAAATAAATTATTAAGATTAGGACCTTATAGCCCGATGTTAAATCCTATCGAGAATAGTTGGCTGATTTGGCACAGCAAATGCCACCTATTTTAGCCGCCGAGGGAAGAAATAACCTTACACAAACCGAGTTTCGTTTGCAGCGATTAGAAGAAATAATAAGAACTAACGTTGCCAAAATAACCGTGGCCAATAGTACGCGCTCATTGCCAATGTCCAAAAGTTCATACCTGCCGTATTAAATGAGGAAGACATGCAATTGTAATTAACTTTTGTTCCAACTTTGTAATTTCGTTAATTTTACCATTTTTACCGTTTTCTTGTTTACCTTTCCCATGCATTTGTTATATGTAATTTATAAAAATATAAAGCTTCTATGTCGTATTAAAGATATTCCTTTATTATAAAGTTTAAATTCTAAAAGTTTAAGTTGATTTTGTTTACAGCCAAATTGAATTTGTTAAATCCCAAATGAATTTTGTTTAATTATAAATTGAAATTGTTAGATCCCAATTTGAAACCAAATATTTCAAATTGAATTTGTTTAGTCTCAATTTATTTTTGTTTTGTACCAAATTGAAATTGATAAATCCCAATTGAAATCTGAATGTCTCAAATTGAATTTGTTAAATCTAAAATTGAAATTGATTCGTCTCAAATTGAGCTTGAAAAGGAGTACTCGAAACGATGCTGGACAAAAAACTTTATTTCACGGTCGTTATTTCGCGGTCGTAAAATAACTTCTACGCCCGAATTTTGTTAGAATATTTGAGGAAAACATATGCCGCTCAATGCTTTTCAGAAAAATACTTTTTTTTTTACTTACAAGACATTGTTTTCGGGTTGTTACGTTTCAATTTCGACGAGAAATTCATATGTATGTTCATATGGTATGTTTTGCATTAAGTATAATAAATAATAATACATGCGTAATGACTTAATGATGAATGAATTTATTGTTTGATAAAAATTAGTTTGATATTGGTAAACTTATAATCTGTAGAAACAATTTATATAATCCTTTCATCCTAATCTTTACGAACTTAATCACATGATTGTGTGTTCCCAGTTCTGCAGTTAGAATAAATCAATTCGAAATGTAAATTAACAACATAAATAAAATACATTTTTTATTATGGTGCAACTCCTTTGATAAATCTGTAGCAGAAAATTACTATCATTAGAATACGAAGCAGAACATGCAGAACATGCATTATCTGTCGCGAATTCAATCACGAATAATTAAATCTTGTTTACTTGCACTGGGTGTAAATCATTTACCGTGTAATTTAATTTAAAATTAACGGCTATAGAGAACCGGAAGCGGTGCAATAGCAAGCAAGGGGCTGATCGATCGTTTTGCGCTCTTGTGAAAGGGGTGCTTTCCCGCCCGAGAGGAGAGAAAAAGTGAACCGGAAGGCAAGAAGTGACATCTGTAAGTAAGTAGTGGAGACAGCTGTATAATGGATATTGCTCCGCAATCGGAAAACCCCCTCGTGTCTTTAGCACGGCGTGCGCTATAAATAAAAATCAATTCTCGTTGTTCGCCTCCTCGAGCTCCGTACTCGGTCCTACTGCGAATCACATAATTTTATTAGGGCGCGCACTAACATTTCACGGCGACCGGTCGCAAATTCAAAGGGCACGTAGTAAGCGCATCGGGTAATCAATTTTCGTGTGCATTATTTCTTCCTCTCAGGGCTATCTATTGGATGAAATGCAACTCTTAGAAGTTTCCTGTCATCTCAAATATTAAAAACTGTTCTTCTTTATGAAACAAAACGAGTGAAAATTGTTGACAGGAGAGTAGGAGTGATAGTAGACAACAAATAGTTTCTTTTTTGATATTCTTGAGGGTAGTATTACTTCCGATTTTGCCGAAAGTGGCGTCATATTTTAAAATTCTAAACTGTCCTTATCTATCTATCTATCTATACTTTTTTTGCAATAATATCAATTAGGACAAAATTCCGTACTTAAAAACATAATACTCATTAATTTTACCTTCGGCACAGTACGGCAATTTGCCCAGTTGCACAAAACTAACTTGGTTATTTATGAACCAATGGAATTTGGTGGAGTGATATTAGACAACAAATGTTTTTTTTTTATATACTTGAGGGTAGTATTACTTCCGACTTTTAAAAAGAATGCTGTGATGGATATTTTTGGCTATGATTTTCGTAATCTACACAAAAAATTCAAAATCAAAATGACCCATCATTCTGTTGCTTGCAAAATTAGTATCGATCAGTGATTCTTAGTACCTACATACTTATTTTCCTAAAAATTAGGAGAGTTACAAAAATAGGCAAATACGGGGTGCTCCAATTAAGAAACCAGCACTGACATATTAGGCCAAGCAATAGAGCTATAAATAATTGCTTTTTTGACATAAAGACTAGCAGGAAGCCGCCTGTGCCATCCTGTGCAGGACAGTCCGTAGTATATTCCCACTATGATCCCTATTCGAAATGCCATTTTTTAATTTTTTATAAACAATTATCCACATAATCCACATTTTTTACTTATGTTTTTATTGTAAAAGGTAAACTATTATAGCAATCTTTATGGATGAACTGTAGAGAATTAAATTACGAAGAGAATGACAGGTCAAACGATCCGATCGGATAATTAGAACCGAAGAAAAGGAAAAACCGTAAAATTTTGCTTTTTTTTAATTCATAACTCCGCCATTTTTTAATATTAACAGCTGAAACTTTGCACAGTGGTAGCTATTCGGTCGGATTAATAGTTTTTGCATAATCCTCATTTGAATTATTTTGGCAATATTTTTGCGGAGAGCTGGACGCGTTTGAGGTCGCCCGATTGCAATTTAAAAAACGTGGAATTTGGAAACTAGACGTGAACAGCAACAAAACGTCTATTCTGATTTTTCGATAAGTCCCGTTTAAGTGGGTAATAAACTACTGGAACATGAGCAAAACGCCCGCGCCCGCTAGAGTGGTCGAGTGATGGGGGAAGTGTGCGATTAGAAGGGAAACGTATATATAGTAATACGCGCGCGCAGCGGCAGTTTTCGGTCATATTTGCAAGCATTTTTCACCTATTTCGCAACATTTTAACGCGAAATCAGAATAGAGGTTTTGTAGCACAATACTTCTACTTTCGAAATACGTTAAAAAGATTAAAATCGGACCACCTCCGACCCATCCAGGCTCGCCGAATCATATTGCATACAAATATTCAAATCGCAATTGTCCAAAAACTAATCATCGGACAACGCCTGGGTTGTCCACACTCAAAGTACCCATCAATCGCTACTTTCACGCGAAAAGCCTCCGCTACAACTTTGCAAATGGCGCAATTATGAATTTTTGAAATAACGCAGATTTTTCGGTTTTTTTTAGAATTTCCTCTGTTAATATTAATTCAATCAAGTCCGTGCAGGGTTCATTTTTTTCATCTTTTCATTCTCTACAATTCGCCTGTTGAAAGCATCAAGATTGCTCCATTTGTTCAGATTTTAGAAAAAAAAAGAACACGGTTTTTTGAGGTTTTTTGTTTATAACAAATTAAGAAATGATATTTGCGAGTAGGAAACACATCACAATACATCTACGGACTGTTCCACGTGACCTGGGATCGTCGGCTTCTTCTAGTATTTTTGTCACGGAAAAATCTCTGTTGCCTGGTCTATATGATTATATATTTAATTAATTATCTTATATATAATTATTGGCACAAATATATCAAATTTCTTCAACATTCCTATTCATTCATTCGTTTCTGACGCTGCTTTGTCGTTTTTCTCCTGCGACTCGTGTCCGACTGATTATTAATTATTGATGCTGTTTCACTGCGTTTGTTTCCCTTGTACATCTCCATCTGACAATTTAGGATTGATAATGCCTTGAAGGCGAAACATGTCTCCTATATAAATTGAATTAAAACTTTGCAAAATAAAAAGATGTTTTATTTCTTCTTTTACACTACAATTACAAATATATCATGTTCACATATCGAGAATGACATTAGGTCATTCGACACTTTCAAATTTGCCGTTTTCCGAAACAATCCCTAGGCATGTCATCTTCACAGAGGAATAAGCTAACCCTTGGTTTAATGCGATGGTGGTAAGCAGGCCCGGCGCGTATTTTTCTTGTGCGTGCAAAAAAAATTTGGCGCCTTTCGGAATTCAGTTGCCAATCCACCGGTTTTGTGGCACCATTAAAATGCTTACCTTGGTATCAATCGGCTCTAAAATATAATTTGAAATTTTATAATTTGCATGTAGAATTGAAATACTACAAGGCAATATCATAAAAATAGTATTTTTTAAATCTACATGAGACGTCACAAAATAACATAAAACTCCCTCAAAAAATTCAGTAATTTTTTATGAGCTTTTATTCCATGGCGTAGTTTTAACTTCGGAGTTTTGCTGTTTAGAAAAGCATGGCTGTGCTAGAAAAAGTACCATCAAAATTTTGGCAGGAAAGTTATTTAGAACTTCTTTTTTTTTCTAAAATTAAAAATACCATGTTGGCATCTTGATGGTGAGTCACAATATCTACATACATGAATATTAACAGTTCCTTTGAACCATAACTGTCTTTTAAAATACCTTTCTGCTCAGAGGGCAATACATTGTTTTCCTTAAGATGTGCATACTACAAAGTAATAGGTCTATATTGGGACACTTCCATTGTATTCTCCGTTTTGGGAATCAAAACAGTAACACCTTCCATCAGCAACGACGGCGTCAGTTCCAGATTATTAAGCACATTGTTAAAACATTTTACCAAATGTTCATGCATGGGTTAACTTTTTGATCAAAAAATTAGGAATTTGATTAGGTCCAGGAGCTTTCCAACGTGCTAAACTTTTGCAAGCATTTAAGATGTCATCTTTGGAGAGAAGTACATCTTCCTTTGCTGGATAATGGTTATTCCGCCTCTCCTCGCACTTAATCCATTCTGCTTTAGAATTATACTTGCTAGATTGCTCCCAAATGCCAAATGTCAAAAAATTCGTAACATCCTGCAAGTTCGGAAAATTCTGGATACAGCTGTTCTCCTTGCCTAGACCCCTATAAAATTGTTTAGGATTTTCTTCAATTATCATTGTAAGTCCGAATTGTTTTCTCAATTATTATTATAATAATAATTATTATTATTATTTATTGGAACTCTCTGATACATCTCACTATACATTAAAGGAAGGCAAAGATGAAATATTAATATATACCGGGTGATTCAATTTCGAGGCTCACCATGGGGATCTCGCTTATTAGTGGAGATAGAGCCTTTGTTTCGTATTTTTGTGTTGGTCAATTATCTGAAATGAAATTTAAGCTGTCATTTTTCATTTTAAAGATATCTGCAAAAAAACTGAATTGTTAAGATATCGTTTTTAATTTTTTATTCAAAACCAAACGTGCCTCGACATTTGAAACAAAAACATTCTACAGCGACTTTTTAGCAAGGAATGCAGTTTTATTTTTTAATTTGAAATAACATCAAAGATGGCGGCGTAACCATGGCCAACTTTTGTTTTTCTTATGGGCGCCATGTTGAATTTTGGCATCTTCCGATAGACGTGTTTTTTCTCATTTCCGCAATGTATAACATGTTGGTATTATTTTTTAAAACAATGGTTTAATAATGAAAAAACTTTCTTTCATTTTCTCGTTGTTGGTCGTGTTTATCAAGTACCCAACTGGTGCTTGGTTACAGACCGCCGGCGCCGGACTGACCAGAGTGCTTTGGATTAAAAACATTCAGATTGTAAAAGAAGCAAGTTTATACAACAAAAAGCTTATTTTTTAAGTAAATCTTCAAATTGGTCGCCATTTTCCTGAAGGCATAAAATCGAGCCAGCTTTTCGACATGTTGCTATGCTCTTCTAACTGTTCTTCCCGGAATAGCATTAACCGCATTTATTATTCGATCCGATTATTCGATCAGATGACTTAAATCAGGGGATCTAGCAGGACATTCCACCACTCCACCATTACAGATGCAGCGATTTGGAAATTGTTGATTCAAATAATTTCGTACAACTGCAAAGTTTGAATTCTGCGGGGTTTGTACGGTTTCAATTTCTTTGTTCGTAATGCTCTCCAAAGTCCAAACACGTGTTTGCGGCAATTCCAAATTAGAGGCTACTTCCCGCGTAGAAATCCAAGGATCGTCATTTATCTAAAAACCAGTAGTTGAAGCATTGCAAATTATGGTAATCTAATGTTTACCATTTCTAAAATATCTCTTTGATCGTTTTCAACATTTCCATGAGGATTATAAGAATTGCGGGGTTTACTAAACGATCCATGGTCCGCTAAATTTCTGTCCAATGTTAGGAATTTTGTACGATTGGGCTTTTCTATGAGAACAATAATAAACCCTTTTCATATCACGCTTTTCATTCGTTATTGGTAAACGGCGTTTTATATCCACAATCAACCACAATTAAGGTTTATTTGGTTAAATGGCAAACCCAACGCTGAGCGCGCCGCTTGATCCAAGTGCATTTTGTTGACGTTGCTTGGCAACGAGTCCGGCGGTCTGTAACCACCATTATTTTAAAAAATATTGCTAACATGTTATACATTGCGGAAATGAGAATTTCTTGAATTTACCAGAGCAAAATTTTGCACGGCAACTCCTTCACATGTTTAACATATAGTGTAACCGCATCCAATGAACCTACAATCACCGGAACAATGTTTACTTTCATTCCCCACATACGTTCTATTGAGAGATCCTTATATTTAAATTGATTTTCAAGCTCCTTCCTGACTACATTCGTATCAGCAGGTACTGAAATCTCTATTAGAATGCTCACATTATTATTATTATTATTATTATTATTTATTGGAACTCTCTGATACATCTCATTAAATATATTAAACCTATATTATAATATTAGGTAATATATTAAACCTTAAATTTAGATACAACATATAAATACAAAAATTACACTAATAGATTTTGAAAAGTAATGAAGAGCATCAGGGCAAATATATTATTATTTATTATTATTATTATTATTTATAAAAGTAAGTTAGCAGATATGAGAATGTTTACCAAAATCTCTAACGGCAAACCATTGTTACTGCAATTCCACTATGTAATCTGGTCTATTCTCCATTAGTCCATTGTAACTGCTGTGCGGAGCGTTATGGCGTCCTGGCTTAATAAATATACGTTTCGTACCGACCGACGTTGCGCGCAAAGTATTTACACGATGAAGTTCTAGTTGTAATGGGCGGGAAATTGTACATCCACGGGCATATTTCATTGTTATACCTTAATCTGGGTAATACGTTATTTTCGTAATGTGGGCGGGGCGGTCGAATCTACTACTCGAGCGACCCACAGTAGGGCAAAAATGACCTTCCAGGGACAAAATTCTGTAACTTTGTCATTTTTCGATGAATTCTTATAAAATTTCGGGTGCATAACAAGAAAGGACTAAAGTTTAATCTAAGTATCTAAATCTAAGAATCCTTTGACCCACAAGCTTGCTTTTGTGCCAATTATAATGAAACTTTGTATTTAACGTGTCTTTGTGTCACTAATTATAAATCCAATGTTAGATTTTAAAAATTCAAAACGGCGGTTGCAATATGGCGGACTCAAAATGCATATTGTAAATCTACGCGTTACGTTAAAGCAATTATTGATCATAATAAACAGGAAATAATGAATTCTCGTTACTAAAGATACATATGCGTATGTATAAAAATCTTAAGAAGTAAATTACCAAGAAACCTGTTTACAAATACGGGAAAACCATTTTTGCCCCTCCCGTATACAGCGGAGCCCCACTGTGCGCCGATGGACCGGACGGACCAATCGTTTTGGGTGCTTTTGCGGCGCTCGCGCGAAAATTCTGGCGTTCTTAATTAATGTCTCGTTGCCGGTAAATTTCTTAAACGGCTTAACGGTATCAAGGAAACTCGCCTCGTCGCTTGTACGACATTTTAATCGGCTTAACGTTCACTAGTGCCCTAAGATATAGTGGAATAGTTTACCAGATTCTCACGAATTTGAGATTACCCTTGAGATTAAATCACAACAAGTACAGATAGATAGAAAATAAGTTTTATCGGAGTTATGTGCGTCAAATTTTATTATTGCTGAGTGATCAATCAAACCCCTGATTATGGGCTGTGATTGATCACCGCATTTTAACAATGGAGAATGGCTTTATATTGCTGTGGAACCATGAGTCTCAATTTCAACAAAATCAACCAAGCCAATTTGCTGGAACTGGTATAACTTAGTAGCATGATATGTCATGCGTGATAACAAACTAAAAAAACGTATATACCATAACAACACTAAATCTAAATTTATGTAAAAAATATTTATTTATTTAAAAACTATGGAAAATTCCAATTCTTGTTACTGATTCATTATTTCCATTTTTTTGGTTTATACGCCCACATGCAATATTTCAACTTGATGGGCCAAGTTTTAGAAATTTTGAAACTTTTTCTAAATTTTGGAAAATTTTGTCTAAATTTTGGAAAATTTTTTCTAAATTTTGGAAAATTTTCCAAATGTTGATTCATGTGTTGTCATCGGAAATCGGTGCACATGCAAAACTCGATTAGACAAATTTCAATTTTGAAAATTTTGGAAAATCTCCAAGCCATTTTTTATTGATTCATGCATTGTCATCGGCAATCTATGCACATGCAAAATTTCAACTCGATTGGACAAATTTTCCAAATTTTGAAATTTTTCCTAATTTAGGAAAATTTTCCAATTTTTTTATTAATTCATGCATTGTCACCGGAAATCTGTCCACATGCAAAATTTCAACTCGATTGGACATTGACAAGTATGTAAAATATCGATTACAAGATTTGAACGAAACACGCAAACAAACAAGTAAAATTCTTGCCTCTATTTAAACCCCTGAAAATTTTTGAAATTATGTAATTACAAACACCCTTCTCATTTTGTGTTGATAACCTGTAGCAATAAAGCAATTCATCTATTTTATGAAATTAAAATTCGTCATCGATTATAAACCGGGGTGAGATTGATCACACCAAGAACGAGTTAATCAATCTCACCCCGTTGTAATTCGAAGGTCAGCACGATCCAATAAAAACATAAACGAATCTGCAGTTTGGACAATAACCTTCCCAAGGAATGAATGTACAGTTTCGTCTTATACATAGTTTTGAATATAGCCCGCTAGTGGTCCAGTAACTAAAAGTTTGAGGCGTATAGAAATTTACTCTTTTTTATGGTTTAGTTTCAGTCACAAAAAATGACACCTTCTATCTGCGTGTGGTTCAATGATGTACCAATTCAACACAATATATATATTAGCACAATCAAACGACTGAAAATTGCGGTTTAAGGTGTTAAAATGGGGCGAAGATTTAAATTTGTTTCGGAATACAACAAGTGATCAATCTCACCCGTGAAGTCAATATCACCCCGTTTTACGGTACCTGAATAACGTAAAATTAATATTTTTACATACGACTGTATGTATAAATGTCCCGTACGTCACGGACTGCTTCAGTCGTATATCGCGTATAATATAACAAACTGTGCTGTTGGTTGTGCTTTTGTGTTTTTAACGCACGACATAATGTCATCACAACGCAAATGTAGATCCATATCTTCCTATTTGATTATAATTTCCCTCTTGTCACAACAGTTCAAATGCAGTTCCCCACAGTTGAAATAGATGTTGCGCGAATAACTAGCAATAGATAAAATTTTTGTTGAACTGTCAAATATACTAATCTAACCTAATACATCTACTTGTCGCAATATTTCTCCTTTATATAAAGTAAGAGATTGGATCTGTAATTGGCAGTCGTTGGTAAAATTATGTACAATACTCGAACTGTAACGCACATTACGTGCTCGTGAAAAATAACAAAACTCGCCGCTTCGCGGTTCGCATGTTAACTTTCTACTCGTACGTAATATGCTAGTTACAGCTCTTGTAATGTAATATACTATTATGTAATCATTTAAGCAACTGATTGTTTTGTCAAGTAAATAACTTTTACTTTTATTTGGGGCATCATTAATTTTGGTGGTATTTCACAGTGCTCTGGTAGAACACGAACGTAATTTTATATATCTGCGAAGGGTGGAGTCGACCCATCGTGCATTAGTACCGCTCGAGAGGAGTGAAACGTTGGGGTTAACACCCCCGAATGTAACATATTTTTTCCGCCGTCGGGTCTGTCAAATGTGGCCCCATCGATATATCACGGTGATTTAGGTGCAAATGGCCTGTGTCCTAAACGCTATCAGATTTATCTGCAAAAATTCCCAACTAGTCCACGCCTGCAAATATCGAACACCACCTCTGTTAGCCCTAAGGAGGCTTTTGTCACTAACTCACAGTTACACTAACTCAAAAAGCTTCTTTCTCTTGAGCACTCTGATCAATCCGGTGTTGTCGAGGAGATGGATGGCCTCAACGTTTACGTGATGATGAAGCCTTTCCTCGTGACTTCTTGAAATTTCTTGTATTTATTTGTACACAAACTGCATTTTCAGGTCCTTATGGAGATTATCATTCCTAATGTACCAAGGCGCATTGACAATGCATCTTAATACTTAGTTTTGGAAGATCTGGACAATTTTAACGTTACCTTTTTGCCGCAACCCCAGAGTTTAGCACCATACGTCCACATGAATTTTAGAATTTGCTAGTGCAAGAGAAGCGTATTATGTACTGACACCGTGGAGATTCTTCCCAGCAGCCAATACATCTGTCTGTGTCGGATTCCTAGTTCTTCTCCTTTTTTTTGGACATGGGTTTTCCAATGGAATAACGGAATAATGTCTGAGAAGGCAACATGTACTGATTTGACTTCGTTTAGTTTAACCCTTTTTTTCTTTGTCTAGACCCGAAAATGATCAAGAGCTGCTTGGAGTTTTGTTGTTGTTCCTTCATTGCTGTTCCCATCAGCTAGGCAAGTTGTGTCGTCTGCAAAGGTTGCCACAGTATTATTTTCTAATGCTGCAGCATTGATAAGATTCGTAAGCTTAACACGGCCTTCCTTGGAAGCTGCTTAAGTACCTCTCCAGTTATCAAGTGATAACTTGGGGCTTTTTGGGAATGTCATTTTTAATTAAGTCCTGATCTTCTTTAGCAAAAAAATAACTCCATATTCATCAGTGGAACTTCACTATTGTATAAAAGAAAAATCTTGAGAGATGGAAATACAAAAACACAAAATGAATGATCCACAAAATTTATTGAATGACATAACTGACATTAATAATAACAGAATGTTTTTAAGATTTTTAAAAGTCCCGCTCGACATCCAACAGCTGCCTTTCCCGCCATAATACTACACCACATGCTCCACACACAGAAAAGTGATCTCTCGAACGAAGAGAGAATTACTTGGCTGAAGTAGTTGGTAGGTTCGTATATACGCGAGAGATTATTGACTTCAACCAAGAAATTTTATTTCTTGGAATAGTTACTAGATTTAAGAAAGTGGTTACTCTGGTCAAGTAAGTAAACAGTCTTCAATGACGTGTATATTTTTATTCTCGGTAAATATTTTTAGCTACTTAATGTAAGGCACAAATACGTTTTCTATTGCTAATTAACAAGATATGTATGTTATATTTACTTACTCGTTCTAAACTGTTGCGTGAGTTACATCAAACTATTCCGTGTTGAAAATCACAAGGCACATACCCTACGGGTACGTCGTTGTTGTTTTCGTACTAGAGGCTCTTATACGGCGCCAGCACCACGCGCGGGCGCGCGAGCCTTGACAAAATCACGGTGCGCATATTTATTCCAGAGAAAGGGATTACTTGAAAGAAGTGAGAATCACTTCAGTTAAATAATTGGTGGGTTTTTGTCCAGTAAACAATACTTACTTATATTAAATGTCTTATATTTTCTTGGATCAAGTAACTACGCACTTGGATGGATTTACTATTACTTCGTTGGATAAATTAACATTTATGGGACGAAAAATTCAATTAGTTTTTTCAATATAATATTGATTCTTATAAAGAAAGAATTTATTTGTTGACAGCATTTATCTGAGAAATTATTTTACTTATATTGAGTATGTGGCATTTCTTGTATATACCTAACTTTCTACATCCAAGTAAATATGCATTTGAATCTAGTAAATAAATTCAAGAAATTATGTTTTCTCGTTCCAAATAATCACTTTTCTGTGTGCAGTCTTCCGTCACCTATCAACAAACAAAGTTTGACAATGTATTATATAGTGCCCTGGTGATCATGTATTTTTCGTTTTGACGGTATGTTTATTCGGCCTTTTTAATGTGTAGTATTGTAATTGTTGTTCCCTTATTTGTAGTTTGCAACTGACGACGGGGTGACCCGAAACCGGTATTGTAATACTTCGATAAAATAAGGTTCATCAGTCCTGGAGAAGATATTTCTTTTATACAATCTTGATCTTCTGTTGGTGTGGTAAGCATGATGTCCGTGCCTTTTTGGGTTTTTTATCCAATATAAATAAATGTGCCAAAAAAAATGCAAATTTTCAATTACTCATCCTTCCAATAATTATTAGTAAATTTAAGTATTTGATTAAAAAACAAATTGCCTATATTGTGAAGATTGAAAACATACAAAATTCGACATAATAGATCGTTTCAATCCAATATTATGTTCCTTTATGTGTCGGTATGGAGCATTTTTGATAATATCGGGTAAATTGTGCGAAATGAAAGTGTAACAAACGTGTAAAAAAGAAGTGTGATACACCATAATTGAAAATGAAGAAAACTACGATGTCTGTGCAATGTGTTTGTTACAAACATGCAATTACACTGTTTTTGAGTAGAAATAATAAAAAACTGTGTTTTAAAATTTTACTCTGTATACGAAAAAAATCAAACTATACGGCGCTAGAAAATCTCTAGGTACTGCTCTGTTTGACCAAACCCAAACATTATCAAAAATAATGAATGGCCACACAAAGACTAACATAGTATGTTTTCAATTTTCACAATATAGGCAAGATATATTTGAATACAGTAAATATTATTGGAAATACTCGTAAATAAAATTTGTACCGCTTTTCGCGGCCCACAGTGTATTTATGTATATAGTGATATATAGTGTATAGTGCTGTTTTTAAGGGTAAAATTTTATTGCGAACTCTGAGAGTCTATAATTAATGGTATTGGAAAATTATCCGTATAGTGGGACATTCCTTTGTTGTAGCGGGACTGTCGACTGGTATACGCAGGATGGCGCGTCGTAACATAGGGCGAGAAGAGCGCGTGGTGTCATTAGTAGGTCGGGAGCATTGTATTTATCCTTTGTCCGTTATCGACGCCGGCGCCTCGACGCCTCTGCCACCACGCCCCGTTTCGGCGCTCTAATGCATTTTATATGTACCGTTCGCCGTTCAGCGGAGGTGTCCTTCGCAAAAAGCAACTCCTGGCGCTCGCAAATATACCTACCCACTTGCAAAAGATACAGCTACCTGACGTTTTGCTAAACTTTAATGTTCAAATTTGATGTAAACGTTTACCGATTTTGATTATGTAGAATTTCGGATTATCACATTCTGTTACAATGTTTAACTATTGTGCCAGGTAAAGATCGACATGGTTCTATCTATCTATATAATTTACCTTAATACATAATATTACCTGGTGCGATGAGATTTGATAACATGGCTCTGTGCGAGCTTCTCGTACAGTATGTCAAAGCAAATTGAGTTAGAGTGGACATTCTGTAGACATTGTACACTCAAGTTGCAAGTCCTACAAAGATCGGTAAACTCGCCGTGAGGCATTGATAACGCAGACTTAAATAATAATGAACGAATAAGTTTTAGAGGACAAAATCGCAATTTTGAAAAGTGCTGGTAAAATAACTGGAAAATGGTGAAAAGAATCTGGAACCTTGGGAAATAAAGTTGGTTTAAATACTTTGAAACCTCGTAAACATGTATACGGTGTTTATTATTTCAAGGGGGTTTCCCTGGATTGTTTTAAGAAAATTTTGGCCTTATAAGTTTTTAAAATCTGATTTGTTTCGAAGATACAGGGCGAGGAATTTGTTCGACAAAACAACTTTAATTTAATTAATTATTTTTTCCTAGCTGGAGGAAGTCATTTTGAACAGTTCTTGTTAATTAAAATTATGCAATTTTACATGTAATTTTTGGTAATAAAATACTGTTATTGTCAATTTTTCTTCGTATTAATAAACACCTACTGCAAATACAGGAAAAGAAAACTGGTAACAATGGGGTCGACTATACAGGCTGATACTGTGATATTGCAGTATCAGGTTGTATAACCTGTATAGTCAATGTAGTACAAAATATTTTTTACCTTTTTTAATTATAAAAAAAGGTTCTAAATAAGTTTCTTTCTAAATGGGACTTTTTGTTGCACTAGTAGTACTTATTTTTCAAATAAAAATCAACGCGTATCAATGAAATAGTATCAGTTTTGTGGCACGATTAAAATACTTATCTTGGTATCAATCGGCTCTAAAATATATTATCTGACATTTTATAATTTGCATGTGGAATTGAAATACTACAAGGCAATACATAAAAATAGTTTTTTTAATCAACTGAGATTAAAATAATTCAGTAAAGTTTTGACTTCGGAGGTTTGCTGTTTAAAAAAGGAAGGCTGTGCTAGAAAAACTACCATCAAAATCTTTTTCATAGATTTTGATATTTTTCTAAAACCGTAAAAATACCAAGTTGGCATCTTACGATGTCACAATATCTACATATAACTAGAAAAATGTTTGTGTGACATTGTCAGGTAGTACTTTGATTTTAACACCCATTATTGTTATTAATGTCTTTGACAAGATTATTGGCTTATTTATCTGCTAAATACTTATTCTAGCTACTACACTTGATGCAATCAATATAGCTAGCCTAAGTTTCGCATAAAAACTAGAATTATTTATTATCTTTATTAGAATAGAAAAGTTACACCAGGATCATACCACGAATTTTTAATTTTAGGTTACCAAAACCAAGAGATCGTTTGTGCTGGTGACGGTCGTTCACTATTTAAAAAGGTTTTTCATAAAACTTATTAGTTTCAACATCTATTTACAACAATTCTAAAAGATGAGTCGTCTTTTTGTTATAATGTTGCATCAAAATAATAATAAAAGCCCCCCCATTGCTTATGTATAGTCGTTAAATGGGCGTGACGGGTGTGACACGTTACTGTGGAATAACCCACAACTAGGAGTTTGGTATTTTTGAAAAATCACAATTTTGTTTTCTCTGTGTACCTGAATCCATGGAGATATACTGTATATTTATTTGTAAGGAGCACATCCAGCTTTAATTTTTTTAAATTTCTCTGGTAGTTTGTCATTTTCAACTGAAATAATTGCCATAACTATTCTATTTTTCCTGGTTCATTTACGTCATTTTTTAATTTGGGAAAGTTTCTATCGCTCTTAGCCCAGGCGGCACTTGTCTTTTTCCCTACAGCAATTTTTCATCCGCCGTTATGAAACACACGGTTTATCAAGAACTGCGCCTATATACGTGGTGCAAATTTTTATCCGCGATGATAAAAAATTCTTACTGGGCGCCTAGGCTTAGCAACAAAAACAGGCAAAGCCAGTACATATCTGAATTTGGGAAAGTCATTATTGTTTAATCATCATCATTGATTTTTAATATAAATACATTTCTCAAATATTTTTAAGATATCTTGGACTGGGGTTTTTAATGCCTATTTTGTATATTTGAACCCAGTTTATGGTTTAAACTGGCATTGAAAAATCTAGCCTTTAGCGCCCTTTTATTACGGCACCTGTGTACCCCTCCCGCCGGCCCTGCTACTAGTTACATAGGAATTTTTATTATTTGCTGTCTTTTTTATACCATTAAAAAATACTTAAGGTAGGACAAAGTTGTTAAATAACTTCAAGAAAAATCTAGAATAAGTACGTTAGGTATTTTGTAAAAGAATCTTGACGCTAAAGTAAATGCATTAATTGCTGCTTATTTTAAAATGAAATCCAACTGATAAAATAACTGTGTTAGGTTTAATTATTCAACATAAATTTATGGTTTATCAATTTCAAAGCTATTGTAATAATAGCTATTTTTTATAACTATTTTATTTTGACCAAAATACGCAATTTACGCAAAGTATAAAACCTCGCTACATTGAAGGAATGTGAGATAGAATTAAGTAGTTTTTACTTTATCATACGCAGTATGTAAAGTATTGTAATCGTGCCAAAAAAAAATTTTGAGATTTTAGCGGAAATATGTCTTTTTGGGTCCCCTGAACATTTTTGACCAAGGTACAAAAAAATGTCTGTGTGTGTGTGTGTGTGTGTGTGTGTGTGTGTGTGTGTGTGTGTATGTGTGGATGTGTGTACCCGTTTTTTGTGGCGACGATTCCGGAGAAACTACTAAAGGTATCGGGACGAAACTTTATATTTAGAAGTTTCATAATCAAACTTAGAGCTGAAAAGCTTTCTGTTGAAAATGGTCCAAAGGAACTGCAGGTTTAGTCTTAGCATTTTTGAAACATTTTGTAAATAAGCCGCCATTTCTGGAATTCCGTGGAAATAGTTAAATAATAAATTAAAGAAGATGAAATTCTGAATAATTTATCACTATGACATTTTTTGGTACAATCAATAGTTTAGCTGCATGAGCAAATTCTATTTCATCGAGATTGGTCGTACTCCTTTAAAACTAGTAGCCAGGATATGTCAGATTATATGTCAGATATGATTCTAATGACAGTACGTAGTGTCAAACGCAAATGTTTTGACAACCTACTGTCAATATAAGGTGCGTTCGGATATAGTATACCGTACACTTTTTACACTCAATAACACGTAAGTGTCATTTGGACAGTGTACCCTGTGTCAGCGGAGTACAATATCCGACCGCAGCTTTAATCGACATATCTGTCTAGTTCTACTAGTTTTATTTTAATGCAGACATAGCCGATCTCGATCAAATAGAATCTCATGCAGCTAAACTATTAATTTTATATATAGTATGATAAAGTCATGTGCCTGGCCACATCAGATTTTTTAATTTACTTTACGATTTTGATTAATTTTTAATATTGAGTTTTATTGTAGGCTTATAATTTTATAAATACTAAATTAAGTATAATGAAAAAAACTTGTTTAATAAAGTTCTGTTTATTCCAAATTGTTCAGCAAGTACATTTTAGGCATAGGACATTGTACACAAAGTTGATCGAAAATATTCTATAGAATTAAGAAATGTATTTATATGTTAGGGTTGCTATTTGAAAAAATCGACTTTTGGTAGTTTTCTCGAATTCAACTTTAATCTTATAATTTGAGCAGCCTGTATAACTTTTAGAAGAATTCTACCGATGCACAGTGAATCGCCTATAATAATCTAGGTGGACAAAAGTCAATCCTAAGAATCGGTTAATGTATGGCCACATGTTATAAACAAACCCCCCGAGGTGACAATTTTAGGTAAAAAGTGTGAAAAGCATTCCACATTGAGGAGTTATAGACGCAGGGAGACCACGTGATAAGGTAGCGCATTCATAACCGGTTTAGTTGCATTTTTGCAGTGTTTTCGATAGTACACCCTAACACTTGTGGTTGATAATTTAATTTGTACTGTGATGAATTTTACTTTAGAGGGTAAGTACCTTCTTGTTTCACTCCAAATTACATTCTATTAACAGACTATGTGGTGTAATAATTATGTTGAAAACATGATCGAAAATACATGCTAATTTTATATTTGTAAACTTTCGTCGAATAAAACTTTTTTTATCCACGTTTATTCAATTTATATTTTTTTATATAATATAGTTTAAACATTTATCTTTTAAATGACATAGTCATAGTCATAGTATTTATTGATGTTAATCGTAAACAAGATACGTACATAAATTTGAATACCACATTTTGCCACACTTTTGCTGCATTGATTTTTTTCTACTCGATTTTAAAATTGGAGTTTTTTTAAGAATTGCGAAAACATAGGAAAGAAGAACGAAATGCTCGTCTAATGGATTATATCAGTCACACAGTTATAAGTATTTTCATTGTGTTTGTTCCATAGTTAATTTATAATTGCATTTTTATATAGTACTGTTGAGTTGCTTTTTTAATAAGATATTTTTCATATATAAATTCTGTAATATTAAAGCTAATACAGTTTTCTTTTCGAATAATGTTTTATTTAATTATTATTATTGTTTTATTATTATTGATTATAAATTATGTATATTCCTCAGGTTTTTAATTTTTATATTTTATATTTAATGTTAAGGACATTTTGTTGTTTTTGTCATAATTGAGCAAGTATTTACTATAATCAATAATCAAAGCGCAAAATAAAATATTTTTGTCCAGCTACCTTGTTCTAGGCGATTCGCTGTTGCAGATAGGTATAATATTATCACATTTACAAAAAAAAACCAACCCACTGCTAATTGTGTTTTAATATCATTTTTAGTACCGAGTTATCTGGAATAATTTAGTATTATAAAATTTCATCATTTTTGTAAAATATATGTTGATATAGAAACATAATAACAATAATATCGGTGTCACTTCATATATGTATATAAAACGCTCATTATATGAAATTACTTCTTTACGACTTTCTTTACTACATTATCTCTGATCCACCGCAACATACAAGAAACATACTTTATTAATCAACCCCCTCTAAAGCCACCCGATTATCAAATGATTTAAAAAAAAAAATCTTTTTAACGAGTTCCCAGGTGTGATAACACATTTGCATAGTTTCAGAATTTTTAATTATACTTTATTTTTCAACCCACTCAAACACTACCCTTTTGACACTTTATCTGCTATTTATATGTGTTTGTGGGTATAATACTATCACATTTAGATGAATTCAAATTATTAAACGAACATTTAGCGTTTGAACCCTCTAAAAGCAACCCCTTAAGATTTAGATTTTTTTCACTATTTTTCTAGTTACCAAATTATTATTTTAAGTTCATCTAAACCAAAAAAATAATTCTGTCCACCTAAAAGATACAAATCAATCACTGTGCGATGTGTCGATACTTCTAATGGCAGCTCGTCGTGGGAGACTCTGTATTTCAGAGAGATTTCGTGTAGAAATTCTAAAAAGCAAAATATCTTACGTCTTCTCCTATGAAACATTTCTAATATTATAGAAATATAAAAGCCCAACTGGCGCTTATTTCGTGAGTGTGTTTCGTCGAGAATTCGACGAGATATATACGTCGGCAAGTTCCGTCTGAGCAGTTCGTGTGTCTTTATTTTCGGGTCGAAGGGTCGAAGAAAAATCATCCACGGAGACAGCTTTCCTCGTGACAACAGTAAACGTGCTCGTTCACATCCCTCAACGTCCCGTTTCCGGCCTCGCGATTAAATTGTCGATGGTTATTTATTGTATTTTGATCAGCCGTAGGGTTCACTTCCCGTATATTACAAACTTTCAAATGTGATGATTGATGCCTGCGAACTGAGCGCGTTGCTCGACTAGCGTATGACTGATGTTTACTGTAAAATTGGTTTTCGTTGTTCGCCGTTGTTATTTATCGCGCCGGTATTAACAGTACGGTTTTCTTAGCGATTTTCGAAATATCTCGCAACGAACGGACCGTCAAATAGCGGCACGCTTAATAGGGAAAATACCATGATTGATTGTGTGTGCGAACAGCCCGCCCCTATGCCCCTATGCATATCCGTTCGACGATATGTAGTGTGCATAACTAGGTTAAAGTGGCATTTGATATGCGAATAGTAATCGACCGTGAAGATCATAGTGTGGTTACTGTATGATAATATTGTCAAAATGAAAATTGATATTTAGGTGGGCTATACAATAGGGTGACCAACCGTCCCGATATGGGCGGGACAGTCCCGAATTTTGAGCACTTGTCCCGTCTGATGAAGCGTCCCGAATTTTGTCCAGATTTTTAAAAATATTGTTCTAATGTCCAGAATTTCCCATACACCAGCCATCAAACTAATGATTTTGTTAGCGTATAAAAGTGAACCATACTTTATTAAACATAATGACTCTGCCATATCCAAAACAAATATAGTTATTTGAGATATTTTCTATCCAATTTTGAAAAGATATAGCGTATTTAGATAGGAGGAATCATTAGAGCTAGTACGTCCTATAGAACAAGCATCCATAGTGAGCTTAATTTTGTATCAATGATCTCATGTTATACATCAAATTATAGATAAAGGAGCATTACTTGTTGTGGTAATATATATGTATAATTGAAGAGTTGAAGTAAATACCGAACCAAGTGCCAAAAACATTATTCCGAGATATTTAGAAAATAGTGCGCAGCAAGATAAATGTTTTATAGAAAGGCATACCTAATTTTTGGTGCATATTTAAACAGATTGTACATCACATGGTGGTGAAGTTTTTGCCGAGGTCTTGTATGACAAAAACAAATCAAAATAAATTCAAAAATTCGTGGAAGGTGCTAAGTGCCATAATAATTATTTATACATATTTTAAGCTAAGTTGATATTTTTTTATACTAGAAAGTAAAACTTAATAAAAATAAGTTGCTTGACCAAGTATACTTTATACAGAGTGTCCGTTGTTCGAAAAAATACATGGGGACCTCGTTTACTGAAAGCCATGCAAAATTTGGTAGGTAGTTCCTCTCATTTTTATAGTCATTAATTTTCTTTAAAAATGCGTTTATTTGTTATTTTGCAAATGTACTGAAAATCTGTTTTTTGTGCAATCTTTCTAATCTAAAGATGTTTATATAAAGTTTACGTTGAAAATGACTTATTTTAGTAAGTTCCTTCAGAAAAAGTAAGGACCAGAAATCAAAATCCACTCAACGTTTTCCTTTTATTTTGAATTATTATTTAAAAAAAAAACAAAATAAGCTTTGATATTTTACTACTCAAGGTATCGCACAGTATTGATACCAACAACATCGTACATTTTCTTTTTAATCAAAATTAAAATGTAATTCTAAAATAAAAAACAGAAATAACATGAACTTTTTTGTAATAATAAAATTACCAGAACACGCAAATAAATCGCCAGCCGTAAAAAATTTAAAAAAATATTTCAAACAAAACTTTTTTGGCTTTAAACAAGCTATCGTTTAAATATATTGTATAACGGAAATTTGGTAGCTTTTCCTTTTTTTCAAATAGACCCTGTATATCTTTACATTTTTAATTCTAAGAATTGTTTATAGGAATATTTTTTTTTATAAAATGCATCATTTTTGAGTTAAAAGTATACAAAATTTATAAATCAAAATTTGTCAAAATTACCGGAACACCTAAATAATTCCCCAACCGTAAATAGTTTCAAAAATGCTTTAAATAAAAGTTTTTTGGGTTTAAACAAGCTCATGTTTAATATATTATTCATTTTATTATGGAAATTTGCAAACGTTTTCTTTTTCTAATAGTACATCCTGTATATTTATTTTTTTTTAATTTTAAGAGTTTTTTTAGGAATCATTTTTTTTATAAAATGCATAATTTTTTAATTATAAGCAACTACTGGCACTGACTAAAGGCACTTAGCGCGCTATTTACAAAAATACGCCGAATGATGATAACTCATGCGAGATCGAGCGGTCAAGTTTGTTAGGCATTTCACGACATATTTTTACGTAGCACGTTATTTACATTAAAGCCAGTGATATCCATCCCACTTTAATGTAATAAAACCAATTTTTGAATTTTTGGCACTTAGTTCATTATTTACTTCAACTCTTCAATTGTTATTGTTGTATTCATGCCACGTGATAAAATATGTATGACTCATGTACTTAAAGAAGAGAAATGTCGATATATGGGATATTAATATCTCTACGCGAAATTTTGTACACTTATACAGGAAGGTGTATTAGATCTATTATCGACTGTTTATTCTGTAAAAGAACAGATCTGTTGTATAGAAATTTCAGTCAGTCAGGATTGACCAAATTCTATAATAATCATTGTTGACGGACAACGTACTACTTAGAGCTCCTGATTGGGTGAATGAATGGCATTTTATAGTCATAGAAATGCAACACTTTCACAAAAATAATAATTAACTTATTCAAACGATGTTTAAACGTGTATTGTGTTTGTAACTTAGTCAAACTGATTTTGATTAATTTTAAATTTTAATCGATGCTTGTTTGTAATAAAGGTAAATATTGTTATCAAATTTCGGTTCAAAGGAAAACATCTTCACTTTATTGTTCTTAAAATTTCTTTAAAAATTTAAATTTAACTTAACCTTGTAATCACATATTTTTACAGATATTTTTCATTAATCTAAAAAATATTACAATCTGGATAAATAGTCAAGAAACACAAATTTAGCAACAATTTCAGGAAAGAAACTGTATTATTGGAAATCAGTTGGAAGCAAATCTCGTGCTTTGGCGTACTTTTCTAGTGGCGAAGACTGAAATACAATAAACATAATGCATCTAATAAGTACAAATAATGCCTTAAAGTTACAAGGTCTTGAAAATTGATAATTTTCTGGCTGTGGAGGTGAAACTATTGAAAGAAAAATATATATTCCAGGTACATTTCTAATCATTATCTATGTCAGAATCATTGGTCATCAAGCTCATCAAGCTTCTTAAAAAATATAAAGTGCAAATGATGACACATAGTTAGGACGTAAATATTAAATTATATTAATAATAATTAAAGCCAAAACCTGGATTTAAACCAGGCATCTTTTGGTATCCAGCACGATTGACAAATATGTATGGGGCCTATGACATGCTTTTTTAGTTCTTTATAGGCTAAAGTACACAGTCATTGGCACTCCAAAACGTTGGCACCCAAGTACTTCAATGCTAATAAAATACCAGTTTTGCGTTTACACTACTTATTTCAATTGGTCATTATGGTATGTCCGTACAATCTTTTCAATTCTTAGAAAAATGTAAAAAGAAACATAAAAATTAAAGAATAACAAAGACCTAGCTTAGAAACCTAGTTTTAACTTAATTTCCATTTACCTACCGGTAATTAAAAAGCCTTGCAATAGTTAAGATAAAAGTACTTTAGTTGAGTATAATAAAACACGAATGTTTTATGTAGACTGATAGAATGTCAAATAGAATATTAAACCCTATCGATTTCAGCCTTTAACAATGGACATCTTAGACTAAAATGGAGCAGTTCATCAAATTAAGATAAAATTATGTTTTAGTTATTGACAATATGTTATTTATGGCCCATCCCCCTGATGTCAGCGTTCCGATTTAGAGTATTAAAAAGATGGACACCCTACTATAATGGCCAAGAAAACCAACTGAAATGAGGTATTGAAAATTTGTGGACTTACGTGGTTGGATACGATCTTTTTAACTAAAATAATATTTGTTAATTCCGGGTTCACCAGAAATGATATCAACTTTCATATTTCAAATGGAACAACCTATATTTTATAGCATTTTTACATCTTCGTTGAATTTTAGAAATATTAGATATAAAGACTAAGTTCAGTTGATTTCCAACGCAATCCTAAATGTTTTCAATTTCTATTGTGATGTTTAAAAATTGATTTAATTAGGTAAAAGTGCACTTTACATATAGGACACAATGTTGATCTAAAATTTATAATATTCCAAAATGTATTCATATGATAGGGTTGCCATTTGAAAAAATCGACTTTGAGTACTTTTCTCGAGTTTAACTTTGATCTTAAAATTTGAACACCCTGTATAAGTCTTCGAAGAACTCTACCAATGTTTCGATAATATTACTTTCACAACAATTTTGCCGGACAATCACAACGGATAATTTATAATTAATTGAATGTAACCTAGCAGCTGACATTTTCTATCGAAAAAGGAAATTAATATTTCAACTATGACGCATGTTAGCTATACCCTATACGTACTCTGTAGCCCATGACGTACGAGTCCTTAATATGTAATTGCAGACGGGCCAAATCTTAATTACTACCTAATAAATCATAAATATATAAAATATTTCCATCCTGTAAATTCCAAAATTTGACCACCACTCGGTAAGTATTAGAGATATAGTATTTTCCTGTGTTAATGGGGTATTTCGGTGTTTTTGAAATTGTCATTTTTTACAAAGTATGGGTGCTACTGTTTGCTACTTCACAAGTAAAATATCAAACATTGTTTTAAATTAAGAGAAATTGTTGTTTGAAGTTTGAATTAGGATTGGTGTTTGTGACGTCACAAAGACCGCTCAAAGTGAGCGACTTGACAACGTTGCTATATCTAGGGTGCACGTAGTAAATTTTTGTCTTCTGTTGTGTCAACGTTTAGAATCGCTCGTTTGTTGACACCTGCTTTGGTTATTGAGGTTATATCAAACACTTGTTCAAAATGTATAAACTCCAACGCCGACATTGTTCTGTGCCGGGCTGTAACAGCAGTAGAACAGTAACTCCTGATAAGATTTTCTTTACATTGCCGACTAGCGAGATGAGAGATGTTTGGCTTCAAGTTTCAATGATCAAATCATCTCTCAAAAAAGTTACCTTTATTCGTTGTCAAACAACAGGGTCGCCAACCGTCAACTTGGCCGATCAGCTGTTCGAGAGCTATCCGCTGTTGCCACCGCTACTAGGGATCGGTAATCATCGTGTATTTCCGAGGGTGGTCGGTGAATTCAAACGAAATGCACTTTTAATTGCAATTATCTTATAGAAAAACTAAATCAAAAAGCTCATAGCTTAACTATATGAATCGTCATAAATTATACAATAGGTTAAACCGAATATCTGCTTAAATTTTGACATGACCGGAATACCCTATTCACAATCAGCGCACTCATTTTAGTAAGATAGCGAAGGTTTCATGTCGATCTGGGTCCTAATTTCTGAGATAAATGTAATATTTAAAATTTATAGTTATAAAAACACTTTTTCTACGAATTTTTATGCAAATAATTACTTTCTTTTTATTTTTTAGGTAGTAATTATGATTTGTCCCGTCGTTTGTAAAAATTGGTTGAACGAAAAATTACGGAAAAGTTATGATTTTTATGGCGATACTTGTTTTCCATAGATTTTTTTCAATCGGTTTTAACAAATGAAACTATTTTGGAAAGCGCTTTCCATATATTTAAATTTAAAAGTAAAATCTGGCAACTCTAATATTCACCCATATAAAAAAACCCATATTCACCCATATATGAACACAAACGAAGTCAAATGAGCTCTTAAAAAATACATTGAGGAATTTAGGAGGAACCACGATGTCTTAAACATATTTTTCTTCTTTGCGTTCGTTATAAACTCATAACGAAACCGCTTTCGGTGTCGTTATGAAAGCACTAGATCACAAACCTTTAGTAACTTTTAGTTTTCCAACATTGATGACATTGACGTCAAGTGTCAAACGAGGCTGACATTTCAATTGCTATTATAATAATAATAATAATAATAGTATTTATTGGCTCGCGTCAATCGTATTTATGAATTTTACGACAGGTACCAACTGTTGAATATAAAACTACGCTAGATTGTAAGATGACAACCACAATTTTCGAAATTTATGTAAAATTAATGTCGCAAAGTAGAAAAAATAGTATATAACACTCGTTTTATAAGACGTATTGGCGCACTCGTTCCAACTCGTGCGCCAATTTTTGTCTTATAAAACTTGTATTATAATATACTATTTTATTTATGTCTGTTATCTTTGAACTGCAGTGAGTCAATATTAGTTTTTCACCCCTCTGTCACATAATGAACAAAATAATCATGTTATGATTTACATGGTGATGAAAATTATTCATTACGTCAATATACTTGTATTCTAACGGGGATCTAAAATGATTGAGGGCAGGTTGAATTTCCCGCCACAGTTTTAGTGTTATAGGTAAAACTACGAGAGCTGAAGGTGAGTCATCGCCTAAAAACGTAAGAACAGACGCATGAAAAAGCACTCTGTTTCTTTCTAACGCACGGGAATGGTCTGTAACGTATCAGCAAAATAACAGCTGGAATCGATGACTCACCTTCAGCTCTCGTAGTTTTACCTATACTAAGATGGTATGTGTGCATGATACAGGTTATTATTACTGTCAGATACCATAGTGAACTCGTCAGTAAGGGTTACGTTCCTCTGCGACGATATTTAATCTTTTTCTCAATTAATTTGTTATTGGGTACTTGAAGAGTCTTTCTAAAAATAAAATAATAATTAATTAATTCAATTAATAGTTTCAATTTAATAAAAAAATATTTTGTGCTTGTATATAAAATAGAATTTTGTAATTATTTTCAAAATCTATTTATTTAAGAAAACCAATAAAAATGTTCCAACCCCCTTTACTTCATTCTGTCATCTGTTCGTCCAATGTGATTTTTTTGTTTTACTCATGAAACATTTTTTTACCAAGTTACATGGAATTAGGATCAGTTATATCAGTTCGATTACCCATGTAAGTGCGTGCGTTCATAGCAACAATCTAGGAATTTTGGTCTAAAACTAAATCTTGGCGACACCACTGTGTATAGACGCGAAACAACCTATTCCGCATTTCGTTATTTGTTATTGTATGCTGTGATTTAAAAACTGTGTGTGGAAGAAAAGCGGAATCAATAATTTAATAGCAAACCATGGAGGTTATGTTTGCTACCAACCCAAAGCAACTAATGTTGACAAAAAATAAAAATCTGTGATGTTCAAGCCATGCGATTTATTAAAGTTGCACAGGACAGATGTAAATGGTGTACAAATTGTCATAAAATTGCATGCGATTTTTCAAAACCGCATTGTTGGTAGTGCAGGTTTGAATTGCATAGATATAAAAGTAGCTTTAGTTGATCTTTTCATCTTTGTATCTCGCAATGTAGTTCTTTTAGTTACCACTGTACCTACAAAAGTTTCTTACATATGCAACCGCAAGAAAGGTCCGCAGTTATTTTGGTTGCATACTCACTAGGACGTATCGAAAAAACGTTTTTTTCGAAATTCAAAATTTCAAGTTGATAAAAAGTTGTACCTATGGGCCTACATATACTACAAAAAAATTGGCGCAATTGAAAATTATTTAGGTCTCCCGCAGAAGGCCTAAAGTTTATAATTTTCTATAAGAATTAGAATTTTTTTTTTCAATGAAAGATTAATTGAATTTTCTTTTTCAAATACAAAAAATTTAACAATAAGGTGTGAAGTTGCCGTATACAAAAATATATTACTCTAATGCAACATTTAGATCGCCTGCAGTTTATTTGGATTCGATACAATATAATTTAAAAAATGTGCTTAAATGTTGATAAAAGTTTATGTCATTAAATTTTTTATTATGTGCGGACGTGTGGGCTTTGAAGAAGAAACCCCACTTAATATTTGATTAAAAAAATATGAAAAAATTCGAATTTTTAGATAAAATCATAAACTTAAGGCCTCCTGCGGGAGACCTAAATATTATTCAATTGGGACCTATTTATTATTCAATATTATTAATTTTTAACTCTATAAATTACTACTCTTTTCAATATAGGTATACCTAAATTTAGCTCTTTCAAAAAATCCTTTAAAAAACTATTCTGCCATTTTTTTGGTGGTATATGAGGATCCACAGGGACAACTTTTTACCAACTTCAAAATTTTGAATTCTGAAAAAAACGCTTTTTCGATACACCCTAATACTCACCGGTAGATCGGCACTCCATAACCTATATTTTTTTTATTAAAAGTTAACGATTAACGGTTAACGTTAACTTCCGTTACATTTGTAACAAATTAACGGACTATCGGTTAACGAAGTTAACTTTTTCGTTAACGGATTAATGATTAACGAAGGTAACTTTCTGATTAACTTTGCCCAGCTTTGGCATTAACCAATTCATACATGTGACATAGCTAAAAACAGCTGTACGTTATACCATCAACCATGTTTCAGTGTACCGTGATTGTAGCTATAGGCAAGTTCCTTGTCATTTTGTGAAATTGTCACAAGTGTTCCCACTCCAAATTTAACAAATTGTCGAATATCTATGTTAAAGTCATACTATTTTGCCATTGTAGGAAAATTCGAGCTCGTAAAATTTGTTATGCGGTCCAAACAAACATTTGTTTAATATTAAATTAATAATAATTTAATAAAAATATAATTTTAAAAAAGAATCCTGCACTTCTCTAGCATAGAGAGAAGTTGTGTAGGTACTTTCCAATCGATAAACTTCGAGCACCAATGCCGCCACTAAAACCGTTCAACCAGGTTTCTGTGTATTTACCTGAAAGCAACGTAATGCAATTATGTTGCACTCTACTTTATGATTCCCTCGCGTCCTATATTGCATACACCTGATGTGACATTGAATATTTTTACACTTGACAATGACAAATGCATACAGCCAGTAACAGGTAAAGGTTTATCATTCATAACTATTCATCTACAATTTTATATAGGTATTACAGGATCAATATGCCTTAATAGTTTTTTGGCTGTAAACGTTCCGTTATTTTGTATTTCGTAAGACTATTCTGCACCATCTGAAATATATAGTCAAGTTTTTACTACATGTTATTGTAAATATAAATTATAAATTACCTAGCTGGATTTTATGATAATCTAGTAATCAATATTCGATAGGAAGGAATGTGTGGCACTTTTAATCTTCAGTTGAAATATAAAACAAAAAGAGACAACATAAAATGTCACGACAAGTAACATGGCGTAGTGCGAAAAGGGCCCGAAGAAGAGAATCCAATTAAATTTCTGCCGGACGTTTATCTCGGCGTAGGGGGTTTGGTACTTTATCGGATGGTCCCTTCTCTCCCCGTCCCCGGATCGGAACTGTGGCATTGAATTACGCTTGGGAGATGAAAGGGGTTATATAAATTTAAAGAGACGCCGAACGGAAACGCGCTTTGAGCTGGATTATTGCCTACGTACGAGAAAATGGCCGGATTTTCTACGACGCGACCGACGGTGGAAATAAAGAATAATAAACTGGTCGATTGGAAATCTATTATCCTCTGTAATTAAGGAAATATCTTAACAACATAATTACTAAACATTTACAATTCAAATACGTAGTTAAAAAACTTTTTTAACTTCGTTCATGGTATCATTTTTACATAGCACTAACAATATTTTTGATTTAGATTTGTTAAATATGGTTCTGCAACAATTTTTTGTTTCAATTAACCAAGTTAAATAAGTGGTTTACTTTGCCAACTTATTTGCTGAGCATATAGAAAATAAGCGAACAGTAAACATATCACCATCTGGTGTCGATTCGTTAATGATATTTTCTGTATTTGGAATACAAATTCTTAATTAATTGACTTTTTTCTTGAACATATTAATAATAACTCTAAATTAAAATTTACATGTGGAAAAGAAATTAATAATTAAGTAAGACTTATCGTTAACAGTTAAGAAAAATTCAGATCACTTTGAATACAGAACACTAGAAAACCCACAACATTAATTTCAAATTCCTGGCCACAATTAGACAATATTAAATATTCTGCATTTCATTATTTATTTAATAGGCTTATGACCTTACCATTGTCAAAAGAAAACTAGAACAATTAATACAATACTATTATACAAATTTATCCACGCATAGTAGTCAAATCAAATTATATTTCAATTCCTTTTCACCCGACAATACACAAACACATTAAAACATGCTACATAAATTCAACCGTATGAATTTTACGATCACACAAAATATTTACGCGAAAATAAACATAAAGCTAAAATTCATAACATTTATACATCAATTAAAAAAATCTATTAAAATTGATTATATCAAAAGTTTTTAAATTAAAAAATTAATTAGAGAAAATTATAATATAATTATTATAATTATAATAATTAATGAACTAACCGAATTTAACGATGAACACTTTTTTAAATTTTTCCTATAACAAATTATACAAATCACCACGTCTATAAAATAAAAATAGTAATAAATACATATATGCGAATCAAATACATTTTGGTCTATTTGTCCTATTATTATAGGTAAGTGTTTGACGTCCATTATTATTTAATTTATAGTTATCTCTTTTATAGTTATCTCTAATATCTTTTAGAAGAATAAAAAAATAATTCTTGAAAAAGCACATTGTTGAAGATTATTTTGAAACAAGTATGAGATGAAATTTAAAGAATTTTATTGAGTTTAAACAAATATAAAGTAGACGTGTTACAAACTTTATAATAGCGCTAACTTGCAAGATTAGTTGATCAACTAAAGAAAATTACAAAAACAACTCGTAGTTACTTCTAACAAAAGTTACTAAAGTTACTAAAGTTACACCTAACAATGTAAATTAATAACGCAAAACAAAATGGAAATGACTGTCATAGTATTGATGACAGTCGGGTTTTCTGTGGATTGGTGAGGTTTAATACAGTGTATGCCCTCCACGAGCCCGAATCACTTCCTCACACCTACGTGGCATGCTTCGCCTAGTCTGCGAAGATATTCTTGGGGTATGCTTTCCCATTCCTCAATCAGGGCTTGTGTCAGTTCCTCTATGGTTAGTGGTGGATTAGGGCGCTTGCGAATACGTCACTCAAGCTGATCCCACACGTGTTCAATAGAATTCAGGTCAGGACCTAACGCCGGTCATTCCATGACCTGAATTCCACGTTCATGTAAAAATTTTCTGGTGATGCCGGCGGTATGTGGCTTTGCATTGTCCTACATTAGGATGAAATTTTGACCGACGCCATATGCAGCAGGCACCACATGGTCCAAGATGTTCTCGATGTAATTCATGGCATTTAGTCTACCAGGAACCACAACAAGATCAGTTCTGTTGTTTATACTGATTCCAGCCCAAACCATCGCAGATCCACGACCAAATCTATCCACTCCCTGTAGTAGCGGCTGCGTAGCGTTGACCAGGACGTCTATATACACGTACTCGACCGTTTTAACGAGTTAAACGAAATCTGGACTCGTCTGTAAACATTACAGGCGTCCAGTGAGGAAGTGGCCAATCTCTGTGATCCAGAGCAAACCTCATTCGCGCTGCTTTGTGATGCTGCCTAAGGCGTGGTGCGGTGACATGCCTTCTTGTTGGGTCATCTTCAGTTTAACACTGCTTGTTATTTTTTTTATAAATACTCCAAACTCCTTGTGTTCTTTAATTAACATCAAGAAATGCATTTTGTGATCACGCCGATCTTGTGTTATCTAAAAGGTGGTCTGCTAGTCCTTTGGTTTTTTAGTGTTCGCTGTTCATACCGAGCTCATAGATTTACTTATAGCTATTAAACAATAGAAACTATTTGTCATGACAGTGACACGGGTCGCAAATGTCACGACAAATACGACTGGGACCATTCATCAATTATTGTGTTATTATAAGGGTATTCTACTTCGAACTGCGAATGAAAAACGTAAACGTTTGAACCATGGAAAGCCCGGTCGCAAAATTTAATTATTACAAATACGATTAGGTAATCAATCGGCGAGATATTAATTAATACGCTCGTAATTGATTTGCTTTAATCTTGTATTTGATCACGCGGAATAGCAGTATTGACATAACGTTGCGAGTACACAGTCTGATCAGATTGTTCCAACCAATTTCTAGTTGTGTTTCCAATCGGAAAATAGCTTTGCATGGAAAAGATTTTTCTTTGTTAGACGATCTTAAATTTGCTTAAATTATTATGAAGAAACAAGGCTACATACAGTTGGTGTTGTTGTAAAAATATAAACTTATCGATTAAATTACGTCTCCTGATTATTTATAAGACTTATTATAAATGGGGATTTCTAAATTATAATATAGAATTGTGTTTTAGAATGCGCAATTATAACAGAAAAACCTACCGAGGGGCTAAATCTGTTGTTGACTATACTGAGTTAGTCCTAAATAAAAACAAATTTCACAGGAACGCATCTAGTGACTATTGAAATTAGTAAAACTTGAAAAGATTTACATAGTGATTGAAAAATAATGCTGATAACTTGAGATTTGGTTATGGTATTCCAAGACAAATTTTTAATAAAAACTCAGCCTTCAACGTCATACGATCCTCAGCGTTCAATCAAGCAGAAGTCGAAAATCGACCAATTCTAGGATTTTGTATAAAGGATCATGTGTGATGGGGCGGACACCCCTCTCAATATTTATTATTATACTTTAATCAACTCTAAACTGAAGCGGGCCTCTGTTAGGGCTTTGCTCAACTACCTAACCTTAACCCCACATGCTGAAGGTGGTAACTCGCCCCAAGCGACGCTTGGTCCGCCATCTTCAATCACAGGTATTAACTGATTTAAACAAACTAATCTTAATTAATCTTACGGTAGCGTGAATTAATTATCTCTCTCTTACGGAGGCTTCAAAACTGAGTTCTTTCTCTGAGACTTTGTCAGAGACGTTTGAACTCACTAATTTTTAATCACTATATGCAAGGCTAAATACTTTACTATAAAAGGGACAGGTTTATATTATTCTAAAATGAATATGCCGAAGAAAACCACAATAAAATCTATTAACAAAAATATATACAACAATGCAGAACTGCTTACATGAAATATGAATTTTAATCCCTATAAACAAAGATGATATACTTTGGCAGAGATGGACAAATCTTCAAGTACAGACAACAAATAAATACCTTAATATTTCGGTTGAGCACAAGAAACACGAGACAGCACAGTTTCTATAACTTGGCCCCCATTGGGGCCCTACGCTTGGGCGCGCGTTTTGACGCACGACCGTCTACTTTCAAAGCCCGATGCCAAAGAGGCTGTTTGCTTGTCCCTTTACATCTTCCCAGACACTTTGGCGCCAAAACCCCAGATGTTTGCGCGGTAAACCTGGCGCGACTGCAGCGCCACTCCGAGCGTCTGTTAAATACCAACTTAAATCGTAATCTGACTTATTACACATGTATAAAAGAAGCTTCCAGGAAGATTCGTTTTCTATATCAATTCAATCTTCACCAGTGTTTTTTCGTTAAAAAATTCGAACATCCATAATTTTTTTTTTACAGATTGCAATTACGATTTTTCAAAAAGAACAAAAATATCAAATATCATCCACTATTAGACAGAATACAATATTGTGCATAAAATCTACCTATAATTTGGCATATTGCTAAGATTCTGTTTCGTGTTCAGATTCTGCATATGCTTGCTTGTTTTGCGACTAAATGGCAGGGGGCACTAATTCTAATTCCAATAAACCTTTCAAGTTAATAGAAATTTTACATGTCTTGTAGGTGCAATTTTTATTTCAAATGGCAGAAAAATAATTATTTTTCTCTGTAAAACAATACTAATTTTGAAAACCGGTGGCGACCCAAAATTGTTTTAAAATTATAGAAATGGAACTGCCCTTCAACGAACGATTTGAAAAAGCGTGTTTGAACCAAATAACAACCTGCATAATTTATTTTCTTTGTAATTCTCTAAAAATTCTGTAAAAAATAATATTTCCTGAAAGGCGGGATATTTTTAAAACTCTGCGGGGCAAACGCGGGGCAAAATGCGGGGCAAAATGTGAAAGTCGGGACCGCAAAACTGCAATTGACTGCAAACTACTGTTCGTGTCAGATAAGTTGAGCGGTCTAAGGAATGTAACATTGTCCACCTATGCCATGAAGCGGAATTTTTTTCTATACATCTTAGAACAATGATAGAAAGAGTATAAACGATTCCGCTCACTCCTGCTAGTGTACGTCCAATTATTCATACAAGTTCGAATGTATGACTATGCCGAGATGTTATATGCTTAGCTTTATTGGGCAATTGAGATTTATTTTGACATAAGTCATCGAGAACTGTCACACACCACAGTAGCGGCACGGCGGTAATAATGCTAAGAAAACGGGGCCAAATTCTCCGTAGCTGTGCCCGTGAAATTATATCAAATGTGGCAACTTTGGGTTCATGGTTGCCATGTTCCTCACGATCTATCCTTAAGGAAGAAAGACTGAATTGATGGCCAAAATAAATTCGCATGCGACCAGTCAGGATAGAGAAAAACACTATAAAATTGATGAGACTATAAGAAATGAAGGGCACGTTCTTCTACGATTACCGCCATGTGTGAATTAAATCCGATTGACTGGCGAGTTTATCCATAACAGCCTTAAAAGATCTAACTCAGTATGCCACTGCCACAATTACGCCTGAAAAGTGGAAGGGGTACATGAAACATGTGATTGGTATTGAAAATTTATACTGGAAAAAAGATAATGTTGTCGAAGTATTGAGATGAACCGTTTTGGACATCCTCTTCCGACCAAGATTCTTTGCAGGACTCCGACCGTGAAGTCCCATGAATAGTTATATTCAAAATAAGTTTTATTAATCATTTAAGCATTTGTATTGTTGGTATATATTTTCCGTTACTGTTATAATATGTGACTTGAATCGGAGAAACCGCCCTAGTGATAAAAAACGATTTTTTGATTTTGTCTGCATCGGTTTGCCAATAGGAAGAGCTACCTGATTCGTCAAAATCGTTTTTTTATTACTACGGCGGTTTGTCCGTTTCTGGTCACATAATGTATTCGTTTTTAATAACTAATGTTGTGTTGAGTATGTATTTTTATTTGTTTAACGTCAAACTGCCATTTTGACTTTGACATTTAAATATTTTTTTGTGTACTATAAATCTGCAAATACTGTTCTTAAATGTTTTAGATTCCAATTTAACAATAGAAATTCGAGAACCATAGATTTTGTCTGTTTATAATTGACTTAAATTTTACCGGTACCTATCACAAAATTATACGGCGCGCCTATGAATTTGACGCCACCGCGAATTTATGCCCCACCCCAGACCGCTCAACCTAACTGAAATGAACAGTATGAATGCATCTAAAAAGGATAAAGTGAATAAAATTACACAGTTTGCTCATTTTTTAAATTTTTTAAAAAAATCAGGTAATAGCTTCCACTGTTTTTAGTTAATTCCCAAAGTTTGATAGTGGGAAGGAAATGGGTTCATGACTTAAAAACTAGTAAGAAAATTATCTTCAGCCGTGCTGAAGTTAAAATATTCCCCACCGTAAAATATTTAAAAAAAGCAAGTGAACCGATTTCGCCCATTCACGAACTGTCCTTACTTTTGAAGAGATAAGATTGTATACCAAATTTTAGATCAATTACTTCAAATTTACGGCAGTTATCGTGTACACAGACGGAAGACAGACGGACATAGCTAAATCGATTTAGTTTTCAATTCTGATCAAATTCATTAATATAAGTCTATATCTGCCACGCCTCCTTAATGGTGTTACAAATGTTGTATCAAACTCAATATATTTATTTTTCTACTTTGCATTCACAATGCACACATTGTAACACTGTTTTCGGTGTTACAATTAACACATTGTAATATCAAAAACAGTAACATTTTTGTCTGATTGGTACACAGTGATATCAAATGCCATATGTCAAATGTACAATACATAACTCAGCATAACCACACACTGCATCTTCTTAATCGCTTGCAATCACATAAACTGCGAAATATCAATATTCTATACATATTTAAACATGGGTGTAGCCTGATATAATATGGCCAAAGGATTGGGGCTTTCTTAGTTTTGCTGTTCATCAAAATACGCCAGCATGACGTTTACGGTGATGTTTTACGACTCTAGTAAGTGATCGTTATCATTCTTTTCAACTAAACATCAAATCCCCTTTTCAGATATCATTCAAGGACCACATTTACTTTAATAAGGTATTATGCGAAGATCAAACCTACATCGTAGATACGAACGATTTTAATTACTGCTGCGAGATTGTATATGCGCAATAAATGGTTTATATCAGCATACACGTACGAAGCTATAATACATTAAAAGTGTAGAGGATTTCTTAGTTTATGTAACGTATAAGTTTTCGGTAATATTTTGGACGCTTGGATGCTCGGTTCAATTCATATTCGTTTTTGTCCGTCGCTTTCGACTTCGTCTTAGTTCTGGTTGTGTGCAACGTATTTGTATTACCTCCATCACATATAATTTTACTAAGTATAATTTATTCTAATAAACTACTTTGCCGAAATTAGAATTGGGTTTCAATTATAAGTGCTTGTAAATATATAAGCCGCAACGGCTACGTAGCGGAATTAGGTAGACACCGCTATCAAACGTTAAGCGTTATAACAATTATTTAGTAAGTTCTTGTTCTTCGAAGTAACTAATCAGTCACCGCCAAACACTTCTATTCTGATTATTATACTTATGGCCCACTATTTTAAAGTTGTTTACTTTTTAGGTTAAGTTTCATGTATTTATCACAGTAGGGTTAAAAGTGTTGCCCCAAGCTCCATTATGATCATCGTTGCGACCTCGCTGAATATTTATTCAAACTTATAGGCTAAAGTAGAGTAAAATTACTCACAATTAAATTTTGTCATGATGTTATCTCATCAATCTCATCTTTAACGAAATAGACAGTTACTACAGTGCTGCCACGTGGTACACGCAAAATACCCTAGATTCTAATTTAGCGCGATATAGTAACCACAATTTCTAAATTTATATAAAATTAATGACGCAAAGTAGAAAAAATAGTATATTACACTCGTTTTATAAGACGTACTGGCGCACTCGTTCCATTTGGGCACTCCTCGCTACGCTCGTCGTGCCCATAACAACTCGTGCGCCAATTTGACGTCATATAAAACTTGTATAATAATATACTATTTTATACCTCACCACATTAAATGTGGAAGGTATAAAAATAAATATCTACAAACATAATATTTAGAAGGAGGAGTCAACTATAACATCAAATTGTATTGAAACTGAACAGTTACTAGTCTAATAGTACCACTTCTATGATTTAAGATTAATAACAGTATTGCGATAAATAATAGTGTATTGCGTTCACTTGGTTGGTATACCATTTTCAGTAAATATCGTGTTTGTAGACATTTACTTTTTCTAACGCATGCACCCATTTCCGGCCCACTTTCAAACTTTGGGAATTAATTAAAAACAGTGTAAGTTATTATCTCTTCGTGCATATACTTTCGAAAATATAACTTCAAATGTCATAAATTGACCTTTACCCCGCCTTACCCTACTTAGCCTACATTCATTTTTGAACTATCCCATTTTATCTACGAATGTACCTACGTCATGCTATTAGGTACCACATACACTATACAGTATTATAATATCATAGAGTGTGCCGTTTCCTGCAAATCCATCTGCGTCTATCTGTTTGACACATCTCTAATAGTTCATGTGCAAATACAAGTTTGAAAATTGCCTTGAGTGTGTTTGGTGTATGAACACCAGAGACGTATTACCGAGAAACTGCGTTTGAGCTTTAAATTTTCTATATATTTGACTTTGCAGCTGGCGACGGTAACTTACGACTATACATGTTACCGAGAAATCTCATTTTGAACTTCGAAACCTACGCTGGAAAGCGATGCGGCGCTAGTACAGGGTGGGACTGAGATACTATTGCCTGGGGTAGTCGTTTAATCTATTCTGAATGCTTCGCGTTATAAATAAAGCAATAATAACTTAACATAGATGTTCACTTAAAAATCACATCTACAGATTGGCTTTAGTGCTTTCCTAAATTTCTTTGCAATAATGGCAGTAGACAAGATTTTTATGAAAGCGGATATCTCGGTAACGAGTATTAGCACGACAACGCGATAAAAACGAATATGTAAATGTAACTATAACCCAGTGGCGTACCTAGGGGCGGGGCGGTGGGGGCGGTCCGCCCCGGGCGGCACATATTTTGGGGCGGCATTTTTTATATTTCTGACTAATTTATTTAAAAATATAAATACTATAATAATATTGTTATCAACAGAATCAATGGTTATCAACTCAGCTGCTAATAATTTCTTTAGCAACTGTTGTTGTTGTTGTTATTGCAAACAACGACTCTATTGGCAAAGGACTTTGCAATAAAAGAAAATTTTGCATGTGGATAAGCATGTACAGATCATTCTTTAAACGTGGCATGTGTACATGCAGCTTCTGCTACAGTAAATTCCACAACATTTTTTGGGACTATCGTTTTTTCGTCTTCCACTCATTGATGAGATACTTTACTTTCTGTCGCTGGTCAAGGTGTTGAGCACGGTGAGAAACTCGTTGGAACGCAAGAGTAGAAGTAGTAACAATAATTGTAAAAAAAAAATTTCGTAAACATTTTAAGTGCGTTGGACAAACTGACATCTGAGGAAACAAATATTAAAACATGATCTGACGCTGGAATATTACTTCACTCATTGGAATCTTTTTCTTTTCTGTGCTAGCACAATTTACTGCGAATCCGTTCTTTTGGAAGTTAACGACTCACAACAATACCTCCAAATAAAGGGGTTAAGTATCCATCAATGTGACTTAAACCAAATTTTTTACAAATGCATTTCAGTGGACAAAGGGACACGCTAATGCAAAACGCAGTTACAGCAGCCAAAAAGAATCTGTGACGAGTTGGAGATTTCCACTGAACGTCGAGTTAGAAGGAAAAAGATTATGAGTGGTGAACATTCGCGAGACCTGGGGATATATTTTACAAGGGAAATGCTTTTGTCACTGGATAGAGTTCTCGAAAAAATAACAGTTCGTTTTGAGCAACTACATGTCTTTGCAGAAAAGTATTCTTTCCTAACACCATGTAATCTTGTAAACACAAATTTTGAATATCACACGTGAATAACATTTTTGTCATTGACGAGGAGCAGTTGGAAAAGCGGACAAAGGCCCCTTGAACTTTTAATATTGATTCAAAAATAGTGGCTGGGAAACCATGTTCCAAACATAGTAATATTGCAAAGATTTTTTTAAACAATAGCCGTAAGTGTCGTGAGTTGTTAAAGCAGCTTTTCCAAACTAAAATTGTTAAAAGAATATCTTAGTTCTACAATAAACGATTTAAGATGACGAAATCTAGCGATACTTTCTATAGAGAAAAAGCTAACAGATTTGATTATGTTCTTCAAGAATTTTCGAATAAGCAACCAAGAAAGATAAATTTATAAACACGCTTACATGTTATATACTTTATTAGATGTATATTGTATTTGTACAATCCATGGGTACAATCTGTTTAAGCAAAAGAAATAAAATTTGTGTTTATTAATTTGTGTTGATGCCCAGGAATGTTAATAACCACCATCACTTAATTTTGATTGACTTAAAAAGCGCGGCCGCTCCAGGCGGCAAAAGCTCTAGGTACGCCAAGCTATAACCAGTTTTATACTCGGCTTATTTCCTGGTTATATGACGTCATAGAGGTTCGGGGGGCTTTAATTGTAACAATTTTCATTTCCGGAATGTACCGGAAGTAGTCATAACTGCACTTAGGTTCAGAATTTAAAATTAAAACCTAGGCCGTCTGTGGTGTTATTGGATAGATATATTAAAATAAAAGATTTTTCTTTGGAAAAGGGTGACAGTTTAAAAAGTCGCCCGAGGGTATAATCCAGGGCTGTGGAGTCGGTAAAAAAACTTTCGACTCCGCCTCCAGATAACTTTCGTAGTCCGACTCCGACTCCTGCAAAATTTTATTTGTTTCCAGCAAATTTGTTGGCGGAAGAAAATTAAACTCACATAAACTAATTGTTAATAAAATCAAAAAGACCTGTTGATCGGACCACAAAGTTATGACCATATTTAAAAATGTTGTTTTATAATTTTTTGAAAATATCTTAACCGATTTTCTATATTTAATATTAACAAAAGTATTACAATCCACTGTATAGTACAAAGTAACTCATTCCAACTAAAATTCATTCCAATGAATACAAAATTAAGTGCAAAATAAGCTGAAAATAATCTCAACTCTTACTTCTGTTGGTGGCAATGACGGCACAATTCTGGCTGCAATGAGTGTGGCTTGCATACATGGATAGTCCTATATTCAACTTAAATAAACGACCCTCTTTCACAAACTCAGTAACCATTTAAAATCTCTACATATTTTGTTAAATACAAAGATGTGATACTTTTAATAAAGTGTACACTGTACACTGTACATGTGGGGAAAAAGGAATTAATTTCGGTTAAAGGTTTAAAGTTATCAAACATTAAAGCTAAAATTGCAAAGTTTTACTAGTAAAGTTGTATATTTTACAAACATTCAGATATTGGGGCGAATAAAAAGAAAAAAATGTTGCGAGTTGATACGACTGTGACACCATACGCTGTTTCTTCTAGTGCAAAAGCTGTAGGAAACTACTTTTCTTTTTAAAATTGCAAGAGAAAATCATTAAAATACCTTTTGCAATATTTAATGTTCAGTTGTTGTTTGTGGCCGAACTAATACGAGCAAATCCTCTTAGTTTTGATGAATAAGGAAAACCACGCGTTGTCGCTTCACTTTGGAAAGTTCTAACTCGTCTAAGTATGCATCGTAGTCCGATTTTTTTTTATTTGGAGATGATCGAGCTATCATGATTAGCACATTGAAGTTGGTTGTTGGAAATTGGAAATAAACTATATATTATACGCGACGCGGCAAGCGGCTCACAATAATCAGTTGCTAATCATCATTCACCATCGACCTGTGTGTTTTGTAGTTTAATTATATTAACATATGTAGGTAGGTACTTTGGAAAAGACCTAATAATATGCTTAGTTAATTTTTTACTATCTATTATTTATCATTGACTCGGAGTCGGAGTCGGTACATTTTTTCTGTACATCAAAACTGTTAAATACGTTAGGCAGGCTTATGTAAATTATTTTGCTGAGCCTCTACGACGTCATACACACATAGAAATTTTTGTTTAACTCAAATAAATGTTTGTTTGAATACAGGCAAAAATATATTTATTTACTACTAGTTGCGTCAAATACCATTTGTTTGGAGTAAATTAATTTTGTTTTGTGGCTAATAAACATTCTTTGTAGCAAATAAATATATTTTTGCATCTCATCAATCAAATATTTATTTGAGTTACACAAAAAATTTTATCTGTGTATAACCAAGAAAAGGGCATATACAGTGTGTCCACGAAAGTCCGCACCATATGGAAAAAATTTTTATTGTGTTTTTCTCAGAATATTTTATTCTTTATAAAAGTTGGCGGCTCGTATGAAACTAAAACTGCAACCGTAAAATATGTAAAATTCTTTGCCGAGCGATTCAGAATATATGGATTTGTGATAAGAGTAAAGTACCTTTATTTTCATCATTATGGATAAACTTTATCTGGAAATGTTGTTTAGAAGTAAAAATTATATTCAAATATGAAATCACAGCCACCTACCTTGAAAAGAAATATTTTCAACTTTTTTCTTAATTATTACTCTTGTGACAAATATTAGTAAATGCCAGTGATACTAAAAGGTTCTTTTTAATCTATTTTTTAGAAATTTGAATACGTTTTTTATATTTTTTGTTATTTTGGTATGGTAACTAATGTTTATTTAGAACTAGCGCAAAATTGCTCATTTTCTTGGTGCGAAGTTGCTATATCACCCTGTAGATATTAATATATCATACAATAACTAATTCAGGAGCGTGACTTACCTTTCATTCAGTTAATATTAATAACTGTGGATAGGTTTATAATAGTAGTTATCCATTTACAGCGAACGATTCTCAAGTGGCTCAAATTTTATTTTCACATATAATATTTTAATAAAAATAACTAAAGCATCAAACATCTATTGTTTCTTGAATTAATTATGACTGACTTACCCGGTATTAAGTTAATAACTATTATGAATATGTTAAGAATGCTAATTTATTATCTATTTATTATCTTATTTTATTTCTACTACTAACAATTACAAAAATACATACATTACAAATTAAAAAGAACTTTGAATTGAAAGAATTAAATATCTATTCATCATGTTTCTGTGTGGTGTCCGTCCCGTTCTATGCATAAACACATTCTTCTAGAAACATCTTTGGTCGCATTACTAACAAAATTCGGTGGAATGTTCTGGATACAATGTTCTATAGTTTCCTCTAAATGATTTATATCTCTAAATGGTCGGTGTTTGTATACTTTATTTTTTAAGTAACCCCACAAAAAGAAACCTAACGGGGTAAAGTCGGGGGATCAAGGTGGCCAGGATCTTGATTCCGTATTTCTGCCTATCCAGCGATGGCCAAATTTATGATTTAAAAAGTTCTTGACAGAGTTTATATTGTGTATGGACGCACCATCACGCTGGAGCCAAATTGACGCCCGTTGAATTAACTTCAAATCGTCCAAAAAAGGTGACAACTCTGTTCAGGAACTGAGGATATAATTCCCCATTTAAATTTTGACGAAAAAAAAGAGGCCCAAATATTTGATTATTCCAAATACCACACAGCACATTAGTCTTAAAATGGTAGTGATCTCGGCATTTCTATTGTAAAGTTCGGGTTTTCATGTGCCCACCACCGGCAATTTGGGAAGAAACAGTCCCATTTGACGTAAATGTTGTCTCGTCTGTCCAAAGAATATTTTTAAAAAAAGATCTGTTCTCTTCCATTTTCCCCTCAAACCAGATGGCAAAGTCATACCTGATGTCGAAGACTCATTCTTTTAGTGTACTTATAAATTTTTATTTATGAGGGTGATACTTAAAGATTAATGATATGTACTTAATTAATAAATGGTGTAGATCAGGTAAAATAATAAAAAAAAAACAAAAGACTAGAGCTGTAGGTGTGATTTTAATTTTAGTCAAATTCTAACAGCAAGAACATTCACATTGGGTTGCCTATACAAGAACCTATACTTAGGTGGTTATTGGTGCGTTTTGTGCTGCTGTACATAAGAAGATGCATTTTTGCATAAAATAAATAATTCAAGACACAATTGTTTGAAGTTTCAGTTATGTTTATTAAGATATTATCAGTGAAAATAAAATTTCATAAATTTCATAGTACCGCGCGTACCACTACTTGAGAACCGCTCGCTGTAGATGGATAACTACTATTATAAACCTATCCACAGTCATTAATATTAACTGAATAAAAGGTAAGTCACACTCCTGAATTAGTTATTGTATGATATATTAATATCTACAGGGTGAAATATCAAGTTCGCACCAGGAAAATGAGTAATTTTGCACTAGTTCTAAATAAACATTAGTTATCATACCAAAATAACAAAAAATATAAAAAATGTATTCAAATTTCAAAAAAATATATTAAAAAGAACCTTTTAGTATTACTGGCATTTACTTATATTTGTCACAAGAGTAATAATTAAGAAGAAAACTGAAAATATTTTTTTCAAGGTAGGTGGCTGCGACTTCATATTTGAACATAATTTTTACTTCTAAACAATATTTCCAAATAAAGTTTATCGATAATAATGAAAATAAAGGTACTTTACTCTTATCACAAATTCATATATTCTGAATCGCTCGGTATATGGCACCGACATTTACATATTTGACGGTTGCAGTTTTAGTTTCATACGAGCCGCCAACTTTTATAAAGAATAAAATTTTCTGAGAAATACACAATAAAAATTTTTTCCATATGGTGCGGACTTTCGTGGACACACTGCATACACATGTGGCCGGCCGACAGTAAATAAATATTTAAAGCAAATATGACATAATATATGACAATTATGTCTACGTGGTCATGTAACTAAGTAAGTAAGCAATCAAGGAAGTGTTGCAAAACGCGCTTCTAGTTATTGCAAAAAAAGACTGTAAGCTCAATTAAATTTCTAAATTTTCAATTATATGTATTTATTATAAAATCACCCTCAGACAATCACGCTCGGCCATATTAAAGTTTTTACCAACAACATTCACAATCACTTGGTAACAAATTGTACAACACAACAATCGAAAATTAACGCTTAGGATCAAAACAAACATCGCGTTTGTTGATGTGAACAGCGTTGAAGTACAATGATAAAAATTATGATCTTAGAAGCTTTTTAAAAGATTAGATTGCAAGTATACTGCAAACAAATGTCAACATTCTTTTTTAACGCACTTTCAATCAGGAGCAAACATATCATGTAACAAAGCACGATATTTTTCTCAGATCACAACAAAATGCATAATAGGTTGAACTGTGGTAAACTCAAGATTCAATTAAGTAAAATTATTGTGGTTACATGTAGCCAATACCGAGTGTAAATCAATTGAATCAATCTTGGTTTACGTACAAAATAAAGTTGCAAAAAAGAACAACAATACATTTAAGTTACGTTAAATTTATGCGATGAAGCAATGAAGCAAAATATATTTAAGTATGTTAAGTTGAAATGCGACGTATTTGTGATCCAGTATCAAGTTTTCCAATATGTACCGTTCTGCAGGAAAATCCCTTTATGCAAACACCATCTAAGATTGGATATAACGGTGAAAACTCCTCAGACGCGCAAGTACCTATCAAATGCAAGCAAGCTATCCAATCGAGCTTTTCTCACAAACAACCTGCAGTGCCTACGTACAGTGCAGTACGTCGTACACGACATGCATATGATATTGACTTCGCGTACTGCCAGTGCAAAAAAAGTCCCATACATTGAGCCATCATTGCTATGTCTACCGATCGTCTTCAAAGGGTTATTGATATTGGATTCTCTGTTATATCTAAAGTAGAAAGCAAGCAAATGTTATGTAATAAACCTGAGTTATTTTTAGATAAGCAGATTTAAAGTATTAGCTTAAAATTCTAGCTAATGTGTTTAGATTGCACTAATATAGTCACATGTAGGTTGACTGATGTTACGCAAGTTAAAAGAAAGTAAGTTAAAAGAAAAGAACAACCCGGTATCGTGCATACAAACATAAAATAAACTAAGAAGCACGCCTCTGCGAAATAAATTCTTACGGTTGGAATAAATATCAATTCGTTCGGAATGTATTATAAGATACTTCATTATGTCTTACCCCCCCCCCTTCTCCCCCTCCCGGCCAAGCTTCAGTCCTCGTCGCCAGGAAAACGGGAAATTTGTCCGGGCTGGTGCCAGGAATCCTAAGGAGAATATTAAATTCATTCCGGTCTGATAATTGGAAATTAAATTATTTTTGCCAATCGATCGAGCTTCGCTTCAGATAATAAATTCATTGCTGCAAATTTGTTCGCTTCTAGAGATTCATTACAAAAAATCATCAACATTTTATTTTCCCAAAGAATGACATATAATTCTATAACAGCAACAGAACAAATGCATATTTACTTGAAAATAAGTATCCAAAAAACTAGTGACTCATTGATCTATCGGGTTGTATTATACTGTCACCTACGTCGACAGTTATCAAAATTAACTAATTTATTTTAGTAAGGTTATTTCTTTAAATTTAGTGGCAGGATTAAACAAAACGCTATCCAGCACTCGTGAGAAACCACTTCACTCACTTGTATGACTTTCCACACTCGGCTGCGGCTCGTGCGGAAATCCGACATACGCGTGAGTGAAAATACGTGGTTTCTTCACTTGTATAGGTAAGACCACAAGAGCTGAGAGTGTGTCATCGCTTAATGTCGTAAGAACAGACACATACGCACGGTAATGGTCTGTAACGTATCAGTAAAATAACAGCTGAAATCGATGACTCACTTTCAGCTCACGTGGATTTACCTATACTATAATATACACTACTCAAAGACATTAGGGAAACACTTCTTTTGAAACCTGTAACTTTTTAAATAATAATTCTAGGCAAATCAAATTTGGTATACTTCAACGCCATATATTTAACTAAAGAAAATTACAAAAGCAATGTTACAACTCTTAGTTACTTCTAAGTTACACTTAAAAATGTAAATTAATAGCGCAAAACAAAATTGATATGACTGTCATAGTATCGATGACAGTCGGGTTTTCTGTGGATTGGTGAGGCTTAATACAGTGTATGCCCTCCACGAGCACGAATCACTTCCTCACACCTACGTAGCATCCTTCGCACTAGTCGGCGAAGAGATGCTTGGGGTATGCTTTCTCATTCCTTAATCAGGGCTTGTGTCAGTTCCTGTATGGTTGGTGGTGGTGGATTAGGGCGCTTGCACACACATTCTTGTAAAAAGTTTTTGGTGATGCCGGCGGTATGTGGCTATGCATTGTCTTGCATTGGGATGAAATTTTGACCGACGCCATATGCAGCAGGCACTACATGGTCCTCCAAGATGTTTTCGTTGTAATTCATGGCACTTAGTTTACCAGGAGCCACAACAAGATCAGGGAGTCTATTCTCGTCATCATTTTCGAGCGAATGCGAGGCTTCTGGAATGGTTAGGTGGACGGAGTGGGGATATCATTGGTTTCCCTCTGGAACGTATCTATGAGCAAATTTACTTGTCGCTAAGTACAATAACGCACGCGCCACGCCCATACGTTCAAAACACAGGGCAACCGCCGATATCCCCACTCTCACCTAATCATTCGAGAAGTCTCGCATTCGCTTCAAAAAGATGACGAGAATAGACTCCCTGGACTCGTCTGTAAACAGTACAGGCCAATCTCTGTGATCTAGAGCAAACCTCATTCGCGCTGCTTTGTGATGCTGCGTAATGCGTGGTGCGCGGACAGGTCTTCTTGGTTTCAAATTCGCTTCTTTTAATGTTTCTAACAGTTTGATCAGAAATTTCTGTTCCATGTGCTGGTCTTAGGTCGTTTAGGAGGTGTCGTGCTGTGGCAGTACGCTTTACGTAGGGAGGAAAAGATAAGAACTCGTTGTTGATTTTGAGTAGTTTTTCGATTTCGACCTTGTCCAGCTCTTCTAACATATTGGCCAGTCTCCCGAAACCGATTCCATAAACGCTGAATAACAGAAGGGGAAACTCGAAGGAAATGTCGAATAGAGTGGCCATGCTGCATAAGGGCGACACCATGAGCAATTTCACTTCACTAAGATGCCTCCACATTGTTTTTGTAATTTTATTTAGTTAAATATATGCCCTTAAAGCATACCAAAATTGATTTGCCTAGAACTATTATTTAAAAAGTTACAGGTTTCGAAAAAACTGTTCCCCTAATTTTTTTTGAGCAGTATACTATTAATTTACGAAATGTTCAATGTTCATGTTTTGTGTGGAGAAGTACCTACGTATTGCCCAGTAATGACATTAAATATGTACCGAGAAGACAGCGTTAGAGAATGAATAGGTCTGCCTTCAGTTCTAAACTCAATCCGAACACACCCTCTTAGTTCCCGCGCTGTTGTCAGGCAAAATTTCGAATGCAGGCAGTTATTAAATTGTTTAGTTACCCGAAACTGGTTACTAGCTGTTTTCGTGGCCTCCTCGACAAGCAGTTCGGGGAGGAGAAGTGAAGAAAACTTTTCCCGGGATGAAGTTTGCCACCGCGTGTCACTATAAAACATTAATTATTGTTTTGCGCGAGCGCCAGGCAATTGTTTCGTTCGTTAGAAGGGGGAAGGGGGCACCCTCTGAAAACTTCGCTCGACGCGAATTCGAAATCTACGGGGACACCCACTTAAATCCCCTACCTCCTACCCCATATCCTATTATGACGGCAGCACGCAGATTTCTAAGCAAATAGGCACTGATTCTAACCTAATATTATAGGCAGGTTCCTTAAGTAGTCTAAACAGTTTCTTTTCAGTTTGTGTAGTCAGAAACAATATTACATATATAAATAGAGCGAATATAATAAAAACGAAAAACATGACCAATCAGTAAGTTGACCAGAATTTAATTGATGCATAGCGGGACAGAAGCGGGGGTAGTGAATAAATCCAAATATCCTCATCCCAAAACTCGACAAATTCCACATTTTTGATTGAATTGTTTTGCCATATTTATTTACGTAAATTACAGTTGGATACAAGTAAAGGTGTGAATTGGATTGCGAATGAATTTTTATTAACTAATAAATGATTAAGAAATTTAATTATTTTATTATGGATAATAAGACAAAAATAAGGCCCAAGAACATAACAAATAAATGTTCGGATTCAACGGACCTGAATAATAGAACAAAAATGATCGAATATTGATACTTTTTGGTGGAATTTTGTACACGTATAAAGGAAGGTGGTTTCTAGATCAATTCTTTTTTACCTGTGTTTTTCATAAGTAATCGCTAAACTTCATAATTTTTTCTGATTATATAACATTGTTCAAGAACCTAAAAAATATCACCATTAGCTATAAGACACATAATAGTTATTTATGTACCAAGGAGATTACACGGATGTTTATGCCCCGAGAGTGACCGTTATATACGACCGCTCTCGTATCGGCCCTCAAGCTTTTTATGTCGCTCGAGGGTATAAACACCAAGTAATGCCCGTTGTACAAATTTTATGTCCTACAATAGTTTTGTTCCTCCGTTTTAATCAATATTTTGACGTTACAAAGTGACATGCGTATCTACGGAGTTGAATAACATTACAAACAATTCGGAGTTGAGTGACAATTAATTGTCATTGACGATTTTAAAATTTACCATGACAACCCTTAATAGCCGCGCGGGCGTTAAGACACTGTTTTTGCCCTGATATATAAGATGTAAAATGTCACTTTGTGATCATGTAGGACATAAATGATATATTGAACAACAAAATATGCACTGCTTTGCTTTGATTCTAGAAAGCATTTGGCAAGTTTGTTTATAGGTTACCACCGCTTATTTGATAGTATACTATCAAAGTACAGCAGTAAAATGACAACTAACCACTAAAAACACAAATTGCAAGTTAAACGCGATATAATCCTTTTTTAGGACAAGTTTTAACATTAAAACTTATTCTAGGAACACTCTGGGTCAGTTTCAGTTTCAATTCATGCTCCTAATTATATTAGTACAGTTTTCGAGTTATTTCTGTTTATTTCGCTGTATGCAATTTGAATTAAATCAAATTTTAAACATTTTTATTGTGTTAAGCAGATGCGATTATTATTATTATTAATAATAATAATGATAATAATAATAAATTCTTTATTTAGCAGTAAGAAAGCTAACAAAAATAAAAAAACAAAAATCATAATACAAAAAAAATAATCAACTCCATATATATATATACAGTGCTGCCCAAAAGTAACGCATAAATTCAATAAAACCTTAAATAAAAATATTTCAGAAAAATGCTCTGACACGTCGATTTTTATTTTTAAATTACTATCCTGACATACACTTTTCAGCCCCCCACCCCTTCGCCCCTAAGGGGTGGCAACCCCAACTTTAGAAATTCAAATAGCAAAGTGCCCCTTGCGATACCTCAATTGATAGATTCTTTTATTCTGAATACAACGAAAAAAAGATTATCAAAATCAGTTGATAAATATTTACCAAAATGTATTCAAAGAAGAACGTCAATATTCGAGTAAGCGCTGTTGAAGCGGGCATAGCAATATCGTTCAAACAATTGCAACTTGTTTTTACTTATGTCAAACACAATTCAGATTTTTCGTCATTGAAGAAATGGTAGCAAAATGAGATTTACAGAAACCGAAAGAATCGAAGTTTTAATGATTGGGTTTGGAGATAGAAGCCGGACGCATGACGAAGTTCGTGTTTTGTTCAATGAAACGCACCCGGACCGTCCGCCAATATCGGAATCTACAGTAAGTCGAATCGAAAACAAATTTCGCGATCTCGGTCATGTACGGGATAAGCCTAAGGCAGGACGTCCATTGGCCTTAATTGAAAACCGACAATTGGGTGCTATTTTAATGGTGCAAGAAAATCATTCAACCCTTGCGGAGGTCGCTTCACAAGTTAGTGCGTCAAAAAGCACAGTGTCCAGATTATTTCGAAAACACAAATTTCACCCGTATGAAGTGCACTTGGTACAAAAATTGTCCGATGATGACTTTGATCGACGAGTGCAGTTTTGTGAGACAATGATGGAACTCTCTAATGAAAATCCTTGCTTAATTAGAAACATCGTTTTTTTCTGTTGAGGAAACATTTTGTCTGAATGGCACCGCCAATAAACAAAATTGCCGTTACTGGGCTCGTCAAAATCCGCATTGGATGGTGGAAGCGAACACACAATATCCTCAAAACCTTAATGTGTGGGCTGGTGTGGTGGGTTCTAGAATCACTGGACCAAATTTTTCGACGGAACACTGAATGGTGAACGTTATCTGAACTTTCTACGAAATGAACTACTACCTACTTTAGCGGTGTTGTTTCCCAACGCAGGAGATCCTCATAGACACAAGGACAGAATTTGGTTACAGCAAGACGGTGCGCCTCCACATTATGCGCGACAAGTTCGAGAATACCTCGATCAAGTATTTCCTAATCCAAAAATTTTCAAATTTCCTAATGGATTGGTAGATGAAGGCTTATTGAATGGCCAGCAAGATCGCCAGATTTAACCCCACTAGATTATTTTCTTTGGGGCTATTTAAAAAGTAAAGTTTATTTTAATAGACCTGTAAATATTGAGGCGTTAAAGGAAAGAATTCCTGCAGTTCACTTAATGACTCCAGGAATGTTCGAAAACTCGAAATAAAATGTTAGAAAATGTTCAACAAGCGTTTGGGGATAGATTAGGGCATTGTCTCGTCGTTAACGCGCAGCACTTTGACAATTAATTAAGGTTTAGTTAATTAAATTTTGTTATTCCTCAATTTCGTGTATAAATAAATTTTGATAAATATCGCCGTTATTTATCAACCGATTTCGATAATTTTTTTTTCTTTGTATTCAGATTAAAAAAGTCTATCAATTGAGGTATCGCAAGGGGTACTTTGCTATTTGAATTTTTAAAGTTGTGGTTACCACCCCTTAGGGGTGAAGGGGTTGGGGGCTGAAAAGTGTATATTAGGATAGTAAGTTAAATTCAACGTTTCACATTCGCGTATCTTAGCAGGAAGAGCATTATATTGTACCAGCCCATCATGAAACAAACTTCTCTTGCTATAAGCATTGTCAACTGAATCAACACAAAAATGATCTCGGCTTCTAGTATTATTCTTATGTACATCATGTACATTATTTTACATGTTCCAACTTCGAACAGGTGTCCACATTGCAACTCCTTAAGCATCTTATAAATAAAGCACATAGTATTAAGTACAATCGTCTGTCTAACGCTTAGTAAGTTAAGAGTATCCAACATAAGTGTCTACTAGTATGTCGATTGCAACGTAACACAGCTCTTAGGGCGGAATTCACATTTTTCCTACATACATACAAAACACTTGAACAGTAATTAAAATGCGGGTGTATGATACAAAAGTAAAGACGCTTAGTATACACAGTTAAATCACCACCAATCCTGTACAAAAAATTCACCTTTTTTGCTACCTTATTAGTGACATAGGCGGCATGACCTGAGAAACTCAAATGTTCATCCACAATAATGCCTAAATCTTTCATCTCTCAATGGTAACACCGTCCAAACTAATTGAAAAATTTTGATTAATATCAATGTTCTTATATTTACTTCTTACTATCATAAATTTAGTTTTATTTATATTTAATTTCGGGTTATTGTCACTTATCCACATATTAAGAACCGCAAGCTCTATATAAAATAGTGTGTTGTCAGCAAACAACTGTATATGACACTTCTTTACATATTTGACAATATCATTTATATACAAGAGGAAAAGTGTCGGGCCGAGCACAGTTCCCTGCGGAACACCGAAAACAGTCCCAATTTCAGGTGATTTCCATATTTCGCTTCTTGTGTTCGCCCCTCCAAAAAACTACGGAACCACTCCAACACTGTTCCACCGACACCCATTTTTTTAAGCTTAAGCACCAGTAGATTTCTGTGGATAGTCTCAAACGCACGTTCTAGGTCTAAAAACACCGCACACACCATCTTTCGATCACTTAAGGCACTTTTCCAGTTTACCAATACCGACTGAAGGGCTCCTTCACACGAATTTCCCTTACGAAATCCTGCCTGAAATTTTGTCAAAATATTATTTGCTTCTATATATGACTTTAGTTCTCGATCAACAACCATTTCCAGCAATTTCTCATATGGGGGCATAGTATTGACTGGTCTAAACTCTTCACTAAGATTGGTGTTATTAACCTTCTCAATTGGTATTACGGTTGATTTTTTCCACGCTGCGGGAAATGTACCCTTTTCCAAACCGGTCTGAATGATTTTAGGGTATCTATCTCCAATTGATTTGCTTCCGTGCTCGTTAGACATTTGTTTAACAATTGATTTTAAATCCAATAGTGATATGCCCTTAAAGTAAGTAAAAGTTGATTCCTGGTCTTCAATATTTTGCAATATATATGAAATATCATGGTTCTTTGTAATTGACAACGTTATATCATTTATGCTTTGCAAGAAGTACTGGTTGAAGTTATCAGCTATGTCTGCTTCCTTAGAACAGTGCAGTTGTTGAAACTGAATTTCTTTACTATTTTGTGGTTTTTTTTTGTTCCAGTAAATTCCTTGATAGCTTTCCACATTGTTGGGTTATGTTTACTATTATCAATCTTCTCTCTGTAATACTTTTCCTTCTTTTTTCATATTAGCTTTGTCATCATTGCGCTTCTTCTTGTATGTTTTCCAATATTGATCATTCTGTACTAAAATGGCTCTTTTATATGCTGCATCTCTGTCGGCAACGAATTGCCTAATCTCGTCATCCCACTATTTCTTAGCAGAGTTCTTAATCATAGTTTCTTTTTCGGGCGCATGTTTGTTAAGAGCTCTCAAGATTGTATCAATCCGTTCATCAGCTAGTTGGTCAGCGTTTGAACTATCTCCTCTCCATTCATCATCTATCAAGTCTAGTTGGAAATTCAAATCATTCATACCACGAAAGTCTCGACCCATCTTCGTTCGATTTGTTTCTTTCTCCTCCGTTGTTAACCATACAAGTATAATAGCATGATCCGTAATTTTGGGAGTATGCAGATTAATTCGCAAATTAATCAATATTAAATTTATAATTATTACGGTATTAAGTTAGGTACCTAAGATTAATACTTCTTTTGCATTAACATCACTAATTTTTAGACGATAGCGGGAAAAAATAAATTAATTTTAGTCATTAATATTTACTACATAAAATTTATTATTAGAGTTATAAAGATATACTGTTACTGCCTTTCAGCAAACAATATGAACAAGAATTGTTGGACCAAATAAAGGCCAAAGAGCTTTTTTAAGAAGCTTTCCTAGAAAATTTCCAAAAAAAGAGCGGGACAACACCGCGGGACGCAGGATTAAATGTGAAAAGTAAAATCCAAATCCACAGATTCATCAATATTTGACAATTTTCAATTGTCTTTTTTTGGAAAATGTTACGAATGGCACCACAGCTTGAACAGCAATACCACGTATCATGTATGCTTTAACCGTGATGATATATGGTATTGCATCTAGGCCATCGATGTATTTAAAAAGAACAATCTTAAATAATAATAGTATAAACAAATTATAAAATTGTATTAAATATTCTAGGAAGATAGATTGTACTTCCATTTTAAATTACTTCATGGTAATCATAAATTAATAGATTAATAAGAAACAAAAGATAGATGTATCATTTAAAATAATCGCAATCTCAATACGCGAGCTAAAATGGTGGATGCGCCGGAATAATTTTAATCCTTATTTGTATGATACACTTCCAAAATCCATATTTGTAGAAAGTATGTATTAGAATTTAAAAAAGAACATTTCACAGACGCGAAAATTTCCCATTGGTATATACTAATATGTGCGATGGCTAACGCTGTTAATAATTCACTTGTTTTGTGAAATGCGAACTAAATATTTTAGCTTTATGTATATTTAACTTTACGGGTAGCTTCGTTTGTGATGTCCTACATATTTATATCTATCACAGGCATTTATAAACATCAAATGCAATTTTAGATCAAAGGATATATTCATATATGTACCTACCTTATTATACCTTTCATTCAATTTGTTACGAATTTGTATTCAATAGTGCAGTCACTGCTAATTTCAGTTACATACGCTCAAGTATCCTCTCATAAGGCCGCCGTCTCCGACCCCCAAAACGCTAAAATACCTCACGTCATTGCGCCAATCGTGAAATGCTCGCTACTATTCGATTCCGAGGAACCTTATGCAACTGCCATGAAAGGAATTTCAATATTTATGAAAATTATTTATGCAAATTTTGGTGTGGACTACAAATATAGAAATGCTTTCCGATGGCAATTGCGTCTGATTATTGTCTGCTGTAATACATTATAAAATATAATTAAGTGTTAATTATAAGAGCACAAGTTATTTTCTCCTGATTTTTTTCAAATATTGATTGGACGTTTCAGCCTGTTGTGCATCGGCCACATGCAGTCTATTTTTAAGCGCGATCCGATTCGCGGAAAGGCGTGGTGACTGGACGAAAAAGTTCCGCCCGGCCCGCACAGATGGCGGTGCCAGTGTCGAAAGTGCTACCATCTCGTGGCCCAACGGGAAACTCCCAAAACCTTATTGATCTCGCTCTTGTCGCGGAGAAGAATATTAAAGACAGCGCGCTTTCGTATGAGCACGAATTGAATTCGATTTTCGTTAAACATTAAACAATAAAACTTAACAAGGTGTTAAGTTAAAAAAAAGTTAAGTGTTATGTTGCTCCTTAAAAAGTCCTCAAACGATGAATTTGAAAGTGTGAACATCATTCTTAGATTACATGATGGGATGTATGTAGCACCGCTCTGGAGACTACTGTTCTAACTTAATGCATTCACGAGAAAATTAATGAAGAAATAAGTCACAACAATTTTATTTCTATCATGTCTTCTTCAGAACGAACGCTTTTATCTAGTAAATACTAGGCCACTGAGATCTTACAATGGGGCGATGTGAGGCATTTCTGGATGAAATGGCACAACTCTCTCCTCAGAGTTTGATTCTGCCACATCTTCACCCATACGTCCCATAGTCTTGCAGTCGGTTTGATAACTGACCATATATGCCTGACCGAGGTCAATCTAGTAATTGATGAGTAGATAACTGTTGTTTTTTAATATTTCCGTGAAACTCCACATTTTTCCTGATGCAAAAGTAACGATCCGTTGAATGGTTTTTGTGTTGTTTCCAAATCATTGGAATTACCAGTGGCATACTACTGTTGTGTGTGGTAAGATATGCCCTCAATGTAACTGCACAACCCGCATATTGCATTACATTACAATATAACATTGCGTAACATGCTGTTACAATTTTTTCCGATGATGTCAGTCATTACTAAAAAGTTTCATATAGATTTTAGCCTTCCTATTCCTTAGAACGTTACAGTTGTTTGAACTGGTAACAACATCGTAATTTAAACGGCTCTAGCTTCTTAAGGAGTAAAAAAAATGAGACCACATGAAGCTTCTTACTCAGAATAATTCTAAACTAAACATTAGAAGATTCATGTGGATCTATTCGTTTTTTCATCATCTATTCAATTTATTTTTATGATTTTTAGTTAGTTCTATTATTGGGTATGTTCACATACTGCACACTGTAAATTTTTAATGAATTGTAAAATCAAATAATTCTAAATTAAACTTTTTACTCAGAATGACATTTACTTCCTACAAAAATGCGGAGGAAAATAGACACAAAATCTATATTTTGATAATTAAAAATTGAAGGGCATTCGAATGTTGGTAAACGAGATTGAATGTGGAAACCCTTCGGACTTTGTTATTAACAGTGTAATTTAATTATAAGTTCCCAACAGGCAGAGAACGAACTGGCAACTTATTCTCGATTGGTACATTGTCGAACTGTCCAAATGCAATTATAGCGTTGTCTATTAGCGATGACGGCCTTAAGCGATGATGACAGACGCTACAAGCGCTCATATAATCGTATTATCGACAATGTTTTCCTTCTTATTCAATTAATATTAATTGCTGGATTTTTGGGGGATCGTCTTCTAGGAAGAAGAATTGCTTCATCAGCTTGTTTCTGAGGAAATTATTCCCAATTATCCAACCATTAAATTGGAGTCTTATTTATTAAATGATAAAAATAGATAATTAAAGTCTTGGGAACATAATTGCATGAAAAAACAACATTCTCACACAAAACTTACTAATCTACACAATATATTTGATTATACAGGCTGTCCCACGGAACTGGTACATTAGAAGTTTCTCATGTTCTACTATTTCTGGAAACTTGAAATTTTGGAACTAGAATGTACTCGATCTGAGCTCTTCAGCTAAAATATTCTCAAGTTAACTGTCACGTCTGGTCACCGGAAGTCACCTAAATATCACAATTTTTGAGTTTTTTTGATTTTACTATTTTTTTGGTGATTTTCCCGGTTACGTTTAAAATTGAATATCTCGGTTATTATTGAAACTAGAAGTTTCATGATTGGTGGTCCAAAACTAGAAACATAACCAAATAAGACGATGTTTAGTTCATCATGATATCTTATACAGGAAATCAGAAAAATATTGAAAAGGTTTCTTAAAACTAAAATAATAGATTTGGGATATCTAACTTAAATTAAAACTTAATTATGTTGTTCGAAATGCTGCCCGTTCTGCTCCAAACATTTTAAAACACTTCGCTGTACTACTGTCATCGTCGCTCTTCGGATTTCTTGTCGCTGAAGTCCATTAATGGCGGCTACTACGCTGTTAGTCAATTCTTCTCAAGTATTAACTGGTGTGGAATAGACCTGACTTTTCACATGACACCAGAAATAAAAGTCTAACGGTGTTAAATCTGGTGAGCTTGGTGGCCACCGCCAGGGTCTCCTATTTCCGAACTACCTGCCGTCACCTAACATCTGATTAAGTTGAATGGATACCACATGCGAAGAATGCCGGTGCACCGTCCATTTGATAAAAGCAGTCGCGTAAAATATTGAGGGAAAGAGTATCGCAAAAATTGTTCACACATCCACGCAAAATTTCTAAATATCTATCACTATTTAAATTTTCGTTGTAAATTTCGTATCTAATTTCGTCCCAATTATTAAATGGGAGTATTTAAAATGGATTTAAAGAAAAAGTAACAATAACTCAAAAACTATTAGATAGATATAGGGAACCGTAATATTGATTGATAGGGAATAAAATTTCCTATCGAATGGCGTATCGGTATACAGGGTGTTCCATTTGAAAAAAAATGAGTTTTTTACGTTTGAAAATTTAATTATTGTGTTGTAAATTTTGAACACCCTGTATAAGATATCATGATGAACTAAACATCGTCGTATTTGACTATGTTTCTAGTTTTGGACCAACAATCATCAAACTTCTAGTTTCAATAATAACCGAGATATTCAGTTTTAAACCACCGCGAAAATCACCAAAAAATTAGTAAAATAAAAAAAACTCAAAAATGGTGATATTTAGGTATAGGGAACCCTTATTAAAAATGATGTATTTTGATACGTAGAAACAAAAAATAAAATTAAAATTATATCATTCCATCTAAAATAACTAAGTTGATACCGACTTACGGTGACCGGACGTGACAGTTAACTTGAGAATATTTTAGCCGAAGAGCTCAGATCGAGTAAATTCTAATTCCAAAATTTCATGTTTCCAGAAATAGTAGAACATGAGAAACTTCTAATGTACCAGTTCCGTGAGACACCCTGTATACATAACATATATGACTTAGACATCAATCCAATATTTTGTTCAATAGCGTAATATCTCTTACCTAATAGGTTCATATAATATATACAATATACAATTAATAATAATGTAGTAGTCAGTTATAATAACCGTCTTCTCAGTCCACCGCAAGTCCGCAAAAGGCAAGGCTGCGGCATAGAGGCGTACCTAGAGTAAATGGCGCCTATGGCAAACACCGATTTGTGCCCCTCTCCGACGATAGATTATTTACGTTTTATTTCTAAAAAAAGTACTTTAATATTGGGTAAAAACGCTCACAAATTAAATCTATTAACACTTTATTATAATTGTTGTTGTGGAAAAATAGCTTCTTATATCTTTGCAATTGTTTATTAAATTTACTATGTGGACATCTTTCGACACTTTTAAACTGTCATCTTCAGCACATAATAGTTAAATCCGAAGCACAGACGGAACAAGGATCGGGAAAGCCACCGCAAAGACATGCAGCAAGTGGAGGTAAAATCAAACGGAGACAAACGTGTATGGATAGGTTAAAATGTCATTCCAGACAATGTTATCAGTAAAACGGACCAGTCAAAAGGTAAAACATCAAGCAATTATCTCCAAAATCCAAACTTCAAATTCGGAGAATGTCGAATGAGTATACATCATTCATGTAGGCGGTTCGAATGAGACAGAGCGACTATCTCGTTCGAACCGCCTACATGAATGATGTATACTCATTCGACATTCTCCGAATTTGAAGTTTGGATTTTGGAGATAACTGCTTGATGTTTTACCTTTTAACTGGTCCGTTTTACAGATAACATTGTCTGGAATGACACTTTAACCTATCCATACACGTTTGTCTCTGTTTGATTTTACCTCCAATTGCTGCATGTCTTTGCGGTGGCTTTCCCGATGCTTGTTCCGTTTGTGCTTCGGATTTGACTATTATGCGCTGAAGATGTCCACATAGTAAATTTAATAAACAATTGCAAAGACATAAGAAGCTATTTTTCTACAATATCCATTTACTTTGCACGATGGGCTCAAACCAACTTTATTAAAAATTTATCTTCTTTGCTTTAGCTGACGCAAATTGTTTAATTGTGCATATTATCAAAATCTATTTCTTCGTCATTTTTCATTCTATGCAAGATCACATAATAGACTTTGGCCCATCGAGGCTCTCAAATATGAGTAAGTGTCAATTCTAATTGTCTAAATGATCTTTCACATTTGGCAATAGAAACTGCGATTGTCAGCAATATGACGGCTTGCACGGCTTGTTAACAGCGTTCTAAAATCAAAAATTTGTTCATATAATTCTTTCCATCCACATCACAACTGTAGGGTTCTCCAAATGTTATACAATGTTCTTTAAAGTAGCTCGTTTCGGCTTTAAAACAACACTTCCATATCAAAAACAAATCCAAATTTTCTATCTATTTCTTGTAAACGAACACTTCTACTTTTTAATTCATTGCATAGGCAGTCGACAGTCAATTTCATATCTTCTTTAGCTGATAAACCAGCATCTCTCGATGTTTCGCCATCTATTCTTTTCATTCTTCTTTGACGTCTTTCAAATTCAATCTCAGCTTCATTGCAAATTTGAATTCCTTCTTTCAGTGAGTGACTAACTAACACTTCTCTTTCATCATGAAAATAAATTTGAAGAGCTTTTAAATTTAAAGCTGCATTATGTCATTTTAGGATCCTGGAACCTCTTTTCAACGCGGTCAATACGAATGTCTTGTGTATAGGCATAACAGCAGCATTATCATAGCACTGTGGCCTGTAATCTTGTAAATTCATGTTGTCTTTCTCTAACTGCTTCAATATTTCTTAAACCAAGCTTGCAGCGTCTTTATCGCTTATTTGTATAAAAACGAGAAATGATTCTTTAACCTGAACAGGTTTTTTCTGAAAATGTATGTCAACATATCTTACTACCTCAGACATTTGTTCACGATTAGCTTGGTCAGGAGTTAAACATTAGTCCGTAATACTTTGCTTTACGTATTCTTTCTAGCAAACTATGACGAACACTGGATGCCATGATGTGAATACAGTCGTTCTGTATTGTGATAGGTATGAAGTGGATCGATGACGGCTCTCCGCAAATTTATGTGGTATTTTATGACAGGGTCAAAATTAGAAATTAGTTTCAACAAACCAAGAATTTCCTGTATTCAAATCTGACTGAAGGACTCTCTGTGGCGTCACAAAGGCAGGTTTTGTATCGCAAGGTATTTGATGCAGTGTCTTTTCAAGCAATCACACCACTTCTGACATTCTCTTTAATTTTTTTTTCAAGTACAAAATTACACTTACCTATAGACAGAATGAGGCCTAGAGAACATGGACAAACAAACGAAAAACGAATGCGTGCGTGATTCCTTGGACGTTTGGATTTTTCTTTTTCATACGCAGTCTTTTAATAGACATATTTTTATCTATGAATATTTTTTTATTTTCTGTTTCGTATTTATACGTTAGGCGCTTTTGCGCGCCCCCTTTAGTTGGCGCCTATGGCACGTGCCATGCCTGCCATACCCTAGTTACGCCTCCGCTGCGGTAAGTTCTAATGGCAAGTTAACCTGTAGTATACATTGTAAATAATATTAGCGTGACGAAATAAGTATCAGTTTTAATGTCTCTGTCACATGGTGGCGGTAAATATGTACACAGGTGTAAATATGGATAGGTGCAGGTGTAGTCTTTTTTTGCATGTGACGTCAAAAGCTATAAACCTAATATTTTTAAGCGGAATTTGTAGTATCAAAATACCTCAAGTATTTTTTTTTTCACCGACTTCTAAAAGCAAATGAATATGCTGATTTTGGCATTTTTCATATTACTCAAAACACAGGTTGTGCCTCAGATAACACTAACAATAGTACATTATCAAATAAAAATAAAATATCATTAACAAAAAACGCCAGTTGGTTCACGCTAAGTTGGTTCACATGGTAGCATAACTTTTCATCAATACGCAGTATGTAATAATAAATCAAATATTAAACACAAAATTGAAGGATAACTTGAATTGTTTCCATTAGACCGTGTAAATATTTATTTTTATTTTTGTTAGCATTGTGTGCCATTATTACCGGTGACAAAACAGATTATAGCTTTAGTCAAACAGTTTCGGTTAAACGTTGCACCAAAGTGGATCAAAAGCGCTAGTTCGAGGTTGCTTTCTCATCTGGGGCCAAAAGGAAGTGAGCAACTAGACGGGGTAGCTGTGAAAGCGAATGGAATACATTACTCCTTGATGTCCTAACGCAATTCAGGGCAATTAAAATTAAACAAGCCGTGCACTGCATTAATTTCGTCCCGACCGGAGTCGTAAATCATTATACTGGAACTGGATACAATTTGCATAAACTCCGAGTTGATGTATCATCCCTTTACCTAAAATGGTGTTCTTATTTTCCGGGATAAGCCAGATAGTCTAATATTGCTTTTGTAACTGAACAAATTTTGGTGCAGTGCGAAATTTGATCCAGGGCGACGATACTGAACCTACGGAAAAATTGTGATTATACACTTTATGATATCAAATTAATTTTTTTATCTTCGACTGACGTCATCGACATCTTTTTAAATGACAACCCTATATTTTTTTTTAATGAATTTGACAGCTCTTTTAATTGTCTTAATGGTAGCATAATATTTTTATGGCCTTACATAAGAAAATTTTCGAGAAAAAGACAATTGAAGGTTATGAAATAAAAGTGACAAAATCTCCGGAACGGCTCGACCGAATTTAACGAAATTTTGGAATTAAGTATTTTGCAACCATGTGAGGTCACTGGCGCTATTATAGTTGATGCAACGTTTATAATTTCTGAGATATAACCTCAAACTTTTGAATTTGAAATAGAACAGCCTGTATATTTTGACATTTTCGGTTACAGTCTTCCATTGCCTATTCAATGTTACTACGCTTGTACGTATTATATCAAAAACATCTAGAAACTAACAAAAACCTTTATTACTTAGGTCTAAAATTAACCAAGAAAAACTGATAACAAAAAATAACAATGGTTGTCAATGGTTGAGAATCCTCATAAACAAACTAGAGTAGTTGCAGTAGAAAATGTAATAATGTTTTGTTATCAATCTTTTCTTTGCTAATTTGTAGACCAAAGTAATAAAGGTTTTTGTTACTTTCTAGGAGGTTATGAATAATGAGGTCTAACAGAAAATGTCAAAATATACAGGGTGATCTATTTCAAATTCAAAAGTTTTAGGTTATATCTCAGAAACTGTAAACGTTGTATCAACGATAATAACGCCAGTGACTTCACATGACTGCAAAATACTTAATTCAAAAATTTCGTTAAATTCGGTCAAGCCGTTCCGGAGATTTTTTCACTTTTATTTCATAACTTTCAATTGTCTTTTTCTCGAAAATTTTCATATGTAAGGCCATAAAAATATTATGCTACCATTAAGACAATTAAAAGATCTGTCAAATTCATTAAAAAAAATATATAGGGTTGTCATTTGAAAAAGATGTCGATGACGTCATCTGTTAAAAACAATTGAAGGTAAAAAAATTAATTTGATATCAGAGGGTGTAGTTTGATAATTATAAATCGACGTGTTCGAGGATTTTTAAAAGTACCAAACCGTACTTGAGATTTTGTCGTGTTTCCATACTTTACGCGCCCACTGTATATATATATAATACGCTTGTCTGAAACAAAAGCGGTTCTCAGAGTTTATTTCCCTAAAGTCTGTTCGCTTTATCACGAAACAATTGTGTGATTATCGCAAGGTACTTTTATAAATCTGTATCTAAGTCGGTAAAGGGCATGGGATGAAACAATAATGAAACAATGTATTATAATAAGGAAGTCTTAACAAAAGACAAATATTGTTTGCTAAGAGGTATTATTGGGTGCTTAGCTTACATTTTGCAAAACAGGATTAGTTTCGAATGTCTTCTTTATTTGGTTTATTCAGGGTGTTTCTTAATAACATGTTATTAATTTAGTTATTCTTGGGTCTATTTTGAGAAAAAAAAACTCATATGAACATATGTCCTAAAGGTATTAACTTTTGAACTACAGGGTGCTAAAGTTTTAAGCAAAAAATCTTTTTTTATGATAACTTTGGTATGACCCTATATATTCTTGTAAAACGAAATACGCATCTTCGATGCATCAAAATGCATTTTCTGCTGTACAACCTATTTTTTATTTTTGCCAGTGGCGTTCGTGCGGGTTTGCACTTAATCATTTTAACGAGAAAAGTGATACACCACAGCTTTTTCTCAAAGTAAAGTTATTTTTGAAATCCTCATTCTTTTCTGAGCAAATCTGGTCTCTTGATTTTTTTTTTTCGTTTGACGTACGGTTTTGGCATAAACAAATATTCATTCATTTGCATGTTGTTATGAAATTTGCTATTATCACACATTAAAACATATCTCAAAACAGTTTTGTCAGTTATCTACGTAGTCTAGTTGTCACGTATTTAAGTCATCAAAGTAACAATACAGATTTTTTCTTCACATAGTTCAAAGGTTAAGACCTTTAGGACATATGTTCATATGAATTCTTTTCTTAAAATGGACCCAAGAATAACCTTAAATATTACCATGTTATTAAGAAACACCCTGTATTGTATACAGTGTGTAAACGAAAACAATTTCTTGCTAGTAGAAAAAAAGTACTTTTCTGCGGAGCATTGACAGCATCAATTTGATTTCCTCAAGTATTCTAAGAGCTGTTTTACACGACCGAGAATTATAACGAAAATAATAGCCAAAATTATCGCTATAATTTTGGTGAGAAATATTGGCAAATTAATTTCAAACGATAGTTAAAAGTTGTTTGACACACGGCAATTGATTTCGCTATTAATGTAGTCATGCGCATGCGTACTGTAGCAGATTTTCTGATATACGCGCTTGTAACCAAAAGTTGGATAAAATAAACATAACCTATACAATCGTTGGTTGTATTTCTAACAAGGGAAAGGAAGAAAAGTATGATAGATTCTTTGGCAGCTTTCTGCTTCAACGACTGAAATTTGTTTTGTAACTCCTGCTGCGCACTTCTGAATCGCATCCAATGCCGATTTTCTGCGATTTTTATAGTTTACGGCCTTCGATTTGTATAGATTAGGCCACTTGCTGTATTCCTCAATTAAAACCATCACTTCGGCACGGGTCCACGACGTCATGATGCAGCTGTAATAAATCCTCATAGAACAACGATCCTTCCTCGGCAATATTGCAATTTGATCGCACAATACCAGATTCCGCGTGGTTTGTTGTCACTCTTTTGAGGATAACTGCGCGGGCAGACTAATATTATCGTAAATTGTACGAAGTGCGCATGTTATCGCGCATAATCTCGCGGTGAATAGACCAAGTCTGGTATTTTTCTCATAAAAAGTTTCGCTATTATTTTCGTTATAAAATATTGGTTTTACACGTCCGATTTTCATCGACAAAACTTTTGGTTATTATTTTCGCTATCATTTTCGTTATAATTCTCGGTAGTGTAAAACTGCTCTAACAAAATTCGACGTAGAAATTATTTTACGGAGATGAAATAATAAGTTTTTTTATCAGTTTTTTGGCATTGTTTCGAGAACTTGAACTTGAAACCCGTTTGGAAATCCACATGTGCGATGCCTTGAATCGATATCAAATTTCAGTTTGATCAGTTTATATTTTACGTATTTTCCTGTGTATTTAACTTATTTTCAAAATGGTAATGTCACTATCCGACAAAACTTAAATAGATTTAAAAAAATACCTGTCCTAAGCAATTAGCTATACGTACATATTTGTGTTAAGTTTTAACGACACTAGTCTTCTTGAATTTGTGTCATATTGGTTTTGAACTAACAATTTCAAACTAAAATGAATTTAAAAGCACGTATAAAACATTCAAATCATTACAGTTATGTACCTAGTAGCAGTTAAATTTTTCATTCGTGCGCGTACGCGAAATTTCGAGAACAAAACCGCTTGAAAGTTTCGTATAAAATTTCTACAGTGCCCTAGTTGCTTTCTACGGTGCATATAGTTTTATTTCATCGTCAGCGCTGTTATTTATGCAACGCATCATTCCAGAGCTACAAAGGCATAGCGACGTCCAACAACGACGAAAGTATGTGAACTGTCTAAAGTCTAAAGGCATTACAGCAGCTCTGGTCTAGTCCTCTGTTCAGAGCAGTGGCGGCCCGTGCCCTAAAAATAACAAAAATATGGTTTCAACTTTTATAGGTACCAGTTTTTTTGTACTACATGTTCTATATAAAGATATTTAGATTTCCACACTAAAAAGAGTATTTCTTCTTGATGCTCTAATTTTCATTATCTTTGCTGCATCCCATGACCCTCAAAGCCATTTTGTTATAATATATTACCACATATTATAATCTAGTATATAATCTAGTTCAACTACTACATACGGCGATTTTTAGAAGCAGTAAATTTGTCAATAATGACCTTTTCAGCTAATTGAATACTCTGGTGCTCTGAAGAAGCGAGCACCATGGTTGGCGAAACGTCATCATTTACAAATCTTGACACACGGCATAACCCGGAAGCTGTTTATTTTCTAAATGATTCTGGCCGTGAAAGCCTACCTATATAGTTATTTATTGTATTTGGCAATTTTTGACTATGTATTTTAACCAAGACAAAAGAGCAACTTTCTCTATGCGTTGGTGATAAAAATTTACTGTCAAAATGTTTTTGTGTTCAGAATATCATCCTCATTGAAAATACCACAAAAATAATCTAGGTTACTTAATCTACAATTTTAAAGGAGGCTCCAAAAGTTATACTAACCTCAAAACTATCCAAGAAAAATTCATTTTTGTATCAATTAACAATCCATCTTATTTATACGTTTATTAGATTTTATAGCAAACAAAAATCAGAAGCAATGAAGTAAAATTATTGTGACTACGTAAAAAATAAAGTTGCAAAAAACTACAATACATTTAAAATTAAAGCAATGTTAAATTTATGAGCTTCTAACATAGCATTGTTTCAAGAGCTATGGCAAAATTGTGTTGCACATTGCAAGATAATTTAAACCAATACATTGATAAAGATCATATTGTTGACTCAATTGTAGAACCAATTTCAATCAACTTGCATGAAACATTTGCAGAAAGTACCGGACCGTTTGGTTTGGCCCCAGTTACAGGAGCAACTGCTTAATTTGTATGCATTGCAGGGTAGTGAGAAATAAATTTTAATCTTGTACTTTCCAAATTGACGTATTATTGTCCAAAATTTTGGAAACGGAACTGATCTATTGGTATTCGCTCACTGATTGTCACATACAACAAACTCTTTTCGTTTCCTTTTTGTTTTTGGGGGTTGCAGAAATCTGCAAACCAATGTACGAGCCGCCACTGGTGCAGAGGCCATCACTAGCGGATGGGGGTGGGCTATCCTCTCTCTGCGAAATAGTGGAGACTCGAGAGGCGGTCCACCATTGTTCTCCTGATTTATCCCTAGCAATCCCAGAGATTGCTTCGCTCGGAGTCTACGCGTACTGGAGAGCCAAGCAACCATCACGCCAGATGACGGCGTGCACAGCTCTATCTCTAGGTTCGAGAGCCAAACCCATATCTGTGAACTGCATCGACCCGCAGTTTAAGTAATTCAACGCGCCGAGATTAATTATTATACCTAGTTCGTTCTAATTGGCTTTGTTTGCGATGATTTCGCCCAGCTAAATTATTGAGGCGAATCTACTTACCGAGATATGCAAATTCGAAAATCGGACAAATCGTAAACGGTTCCCTTAACTATGTAGCGAGGTTGCACTCCGCGTGGAGGTTGCACTGGCAAGCTTCCAATGCCCCTTTGACCACTTCTAAAGTTGTGAGGAGCGATTTGCTATCATCTATTTATCTTATTATTATATTATCATTTATTTTATCATTTTGTATGTTGAGGAGTTGTCAGATTATGCAAAACATTACATCAAAACACTAATTGGGAAAGAAAACTATTTCTAATTTTAAAAATTGAGTTATTCGATATTCGGCGGAAGCGAGACGAAGCGTAGGCGCGATGGAAGCAAAAACATCAGATAATATTTCGTTTTTTTTTAATATGACATTGATCTTTTAAAAGTATAATAGCCTGTAGGGACACATTGAGGAAGTCAGGACTTTAATTTAACACAAAAATCATTAAAAAAATCGAGCAATTGGGAACCGATATATCTCAACAAACACTATACAGGGTTAGCCAAAATTACCGGAACACCCAAATAATTCTACAACGGTACAAAATTTCAAAAAAAAAATCAAACAAAAGTTTTTAGACTTTAAACAATCCATCGTTCAAATATATTTTGAATATACAGGGTGTTCATTTTATTATAGAAATCGCGTAAATTTTTTTTTTCAAATAGAATACCCTGTATCTTTTTACGTTTTATAATTTTAGGACTAATTCTGGACATTGTTTATTAAAATAATTTTTTTATAAAATGCATCATTTTTTAGTTTTAAGCAATTAATTAAAATTAGTCAAAATTACCGGAACACCCAAATAATTCTCGTAAAAAAAATTTCAAAAAACATTCAAACAAAAGTTTTTGACATTAAACAAGCTATCATTAAAATATATTTTTAATATACAGGCTGTTCATTTTTTATGCAAATTTGGTTAACTTTTTTTTTCAAATGGAATACCCTGTATATTTTTACATTTTATAATTCTAAGACCATTTTTTATTGAAGGCACTTTGACCTCCGAACGCTATTTAGCTCTACTTCAAAATGAAGTAATACCTCATCTCCTAGTTATATTCAACGAAGATCTGAATAATATTTGGTTTCAACAAGATGGTGCACCGCCGCATTACGGTGTCCAAGTTCGGAATTATTTAATTTCAATTTTCCCGCAGAGGTGGATTGGAAGGAGAGGATCGATTGAATGGCCACCTAGGTCGCCGGATTTACAAATACTGGATTTTTCTATTTGGGGCCACCTAAAGTCCAAGGTTTACACCAATAGGCCGCAAAATATTGATGCGTTGAAGCAGAGGATAGTGGACGAAGTTCAGAGTATTACTGTCGATCATTTAGACAACTGTTTTCGGGAATTTGTTGATAGGTTGGGGCATTGTCAAGCCGCTCAGGGATGGCAGTTTGAAAATTTAATTTAATTATTTTGTTATTTTTTCTTCACATTGTTATTATTTATCCGTTCGGCTAAAATAAATGTTTTGGAGTTTTGATTAATTGCTGATAATTAAAAAATGAATCAATTTATAAAAATCTACTTGAAAAAAATTCTTAGAATTAAAAATGTACAGGACGTCTAATGAGAAAAGGAAAAGTTTTCCATACTTCCATAATAAAATAAACACCCTGTATATTAAAAATATATTTGAACGATAGCTTGTTTAAAGTAAAAAACTGTTGTTTGAATGTTTTTTTAAATTTTTTTACCGATGAAGAATTATTTGGGTGTTGCGGTAATTTGGACTAATTTTAATTAATTGCTTAAAACTCAAAAATGATGCATTTTATAAAAAAAATATTTTAATAAACAATGTCCAGAATTAGTGCAAAAATTATAAAATGTAAAAAGATACAGGGTGTTCCATTTGAAAAAAAAATTACGCGATTTCTATAATAAAACGAACACCCTGTATATTCAAAATATATTTGAACGATGGATTGTTTAAAGTCTAAAAGCTTTTGTATGAACTTTCTTTGAAATTTTTTTACCGTTGTAGAATTATTTGGGTGTTCCGGTAATTTTGGCTAACCCTGTATACATAAGCTGCCAGCGCTTTTGGCACGAATCGAACGGTTCACAGTTCGTAGACGAAGTAACAAAGTAACGTTCGTCTTTCCATTTTTTCCTCGTAAATCGCTTGTCACAAAAATTTAAATTTTTGTTGAGGTTCCATCTTCTTTAGGTTGGCGTTTTTTTTCTTCAGTTTTTATGTAATAAAGGTTGCGAACAAGATTTTGATGGAAGCCGATATCTCAGAAACTAATGTTAGCAGGACAACGCAGTTAGCATGCAAATAATCCTTAGTTACTGCGATACATATCCCTTGAATCTAATAGCATTAAGACTATTTGTTAATTTTTAAGACTGAACTAAACATGAACAATATTCTGCGCAGTTCGGCTTCCCTCGCTTGTGGGTTTTGGTGCGAGGCAGTCGAACGAGATGAGAAGTTTTGACGCGAATAGTGAATCCGTTTGAATTCGTGTTTGTAAAATATTGTTGGGTATAATTAATTGTACATCTAAATTCATTATTTATATTTCGCACTACTATTCAAATTTCCGAAATGAAATTGTTCTGATCGTATCGTACTAATAGTAAATAATCTTCCACTGTCCCAGCTACGTTTCCATTTACCGTTACGATTGACGACGAAATTTATATCATTCATATTAAATCGCTTTAAAATTACTTAAAAATTATTATGGAACTCTGTTTCTACAGTCGCATTAAATAAAATATGACGATTGATTACGTGCATATCCCGTTAGCGTACTAATATTCGTTATTGAGATATCCGTTTCCATGAAGATCTTGTTCGCAACCTTTAGTACACAAAAACTGAAGAAAACAAAAGCGCCGATCTATAGAAGAGGCTCTAAATGCAACCTGAACAAAAATTGAAGTTTTTGTGGCAAGCGGTTTACGAGTAAAAAATTAGAAAGACGAACGTTAATGTAGAAGTACAAAAATCGGGGGCCTTTTCTCATTTCTCTCACGCTCATGTTTACATCGAGAGGCAAAAAATGTTGACAGTCTTACAACTTATGTAGAAATGATTCAGGAGTATGATACACTTTATTTAAATATCCTGTTCGGTAGTTTTAGAGTTATGCGCCTTCAAACACAGGAGTCAATATTATCGAAACCAGAGATGGCAGTTAGGGCGATTCTCTCGTACGAGGTCACATATGTTGAAAAACTACTGACTGGCCGGGCTGTAGACATAATAATATTCAACAGACATTAAGCTGTCAAAGAAGAATACTTGTTTCATTTTTGGTTTTATATGGCAAAAAAACAATAGTTTAAAATTTAATGATTTTTATTTTTTTCGTGGTACCGATTTCGTTTGTTACTAATTCCATCTCAAATCTCTGTGGAGATTGCTATTTCTAATATATTAAGATGCGTCCGCAATGTTTCTTAGCACCTTAATTTGGAAGCGTTGAATGATGCCGATATTGCTTGGCTTAGTGCACCCCAACTAGGGTTGCCAACATTGCGCTTATGCTGACCCGGAGAAAAATAATTATATTATGGAACATAAGGGTTTTAAATTAATAACAGCCGCCACAAAAATATGCGGCTTCGACACATACTTTTTAGTAACGCTTTTGCGTGAAATTTCGATATAGGTAGTGTAGAAAACGATGAGTTCTAGATCCAGTAAATGAAGTAAATGAATTTATTTCAATTAATATCCACTAGTTTTCCCTCTTTTCGTTTCTGCCTCTTATTGTGGAATTTTTTACTACACAACCAACATGAGACAAAATGCCAATATTACCACCTATACCAAGCATAGTTTAAATGTAGTGAGAGAATTTTTTTTAAGGGATCATATGTTTTTGCTTGAAGTAATTATCTACACGTTATCTAACTAATTTTAAATTTTCATTTTATTCCGACAATAGTGACGTTTGTATAAACCCCACAATAAATGTGTCTGTAGTAAAAAATGATATCTATATCTCTCAGTCTTTGTAAATATATAGTCTAACTAATAATAAAATTTTCAAATAAAGGTATAGCTGTCGGCATCTCCATGATTTAAATAATACTGTTTTATGGCAGAGCACTATGATACTATTCTGTGAATTGCCTTGGAAAAACTCAAATATATTGTTGGGACATTTCTTATCATGTGAACAACATACATATTAAAATAATCAACGAAAGTTCAAAACATATTCTTTTAATTAGTGTATCAATCAAAGCGGAGGTGGTCTAGTGCAGCGTTTCCCAACCGCCGGTCCGCAGAAATATTTTACCGGTCCGCGAAAAATTTCACCCTTATCAAGGCGGCTCAACTATTTTTCTATACTTCATAACACTTGCTATAGCTTTCACTAGATGGCACTAATACCAATCAATAGAAATGCGTGTAAAATATGCACAAAAAGTATATTCCAAATACATATCATCTTCTATTATTCTGAACTACAGTATTGTAATTGTACGATCACCAGTTTGGTGGTGGCAACATTGCTCACCTATACATACAACATAATTTATAACGATTCGGAGGATGTTAGCAAATAGTATTTTTTTGCATTTTGGCATGTTATTGAACACAAATTGAACACTCTTTATTCGACAATTTTATAACCAAATAGCTGTAATCAAAAAGAAGTTTAGAAAAGTTCGTAAAAAAAACTTGCTGGACTGGTATATGTAGGTATTGGAGAAGACTGTCCCAATTTCAAGTCAATCGGTTATGAATTGGCTGAGATACCCGACTCAACGTATTTGATGATTTTAAAACGAGTTTTGAGGAGAAAAGCCCGTACGCTGCCATTTTTATTAATGTGTTTTAATACGTACGTACGTTGTATTACGTACGTTGTACGTAATTTTAAAAGCTTGTGTAAATTATGTAACTACTGAATAAAATTGATTTTGACACTGTATATGCTTAAACTTTTTTCGACCTAAAAAAGTGGACACTTATACACCCACTATAACTTGTATTTCAATGTCGGTGCCAAGTTCAATGTCATTAATTCTTCTCTGAGTTATGGTATCCGATAGTGGTACAGCCTCTAATTTTGTAGCAAATTTTGTTAAGGACCCAAAATTTCTTGAGCGACATCTAAGACGCAAAGCTTTACTAACTCCTAACCAATAGTGAATGGTTTTTTTGTTTTAGTTAGGTATACGAAGAGCTACGAAATAAGACTCTTGAAGCAGTGACTTGTTACTATAGTAGTCATCATAATTTTCATTTGACTTTTCTGAATTTTCATCTGATCGTGTAAAGTCCAGTGGCTTGTCAGTTAAATTTTTATGCTTTGAATGCAAATGACGAGCTAGTTTTAAAGGCATCATAGCTTCATTTGAAAGAATTTCTGAACATACTACACACAAAGGCAGTGGCCATAGTTCGCTGCCAAGGGTACAATAAACCGAACTTTAGATACTCCTTATCATATTGCCTTATAAAGTTACCTTTTCTCTTTTTTGTTTGTATTGTATATTCAGAAGTTACCTATCGACCCATTTCCTTTTCTGTGGTCCTTCTACACTTGATGGTACTGGTACTTGGCATAATTTCGATACCATTAGTACTTTTCTCCTGAATATGTCCTTGCTTCTACCAAGAAAGAAGGTTTTGCTATTTGACTTTTTTTAGCTACCTACTTCCATTTTGTACGGCTTAAAGTTTTACCAAAGAAAATTTATTTCCAAAATGCCACACAACACACTATAACCGACAATATTTAAAAACAATACGTTCGAGCGCGATAAAATAAAAGACAAACGATCTGACACAATACTTGGGTGGAGCATACACGAATCGGACTGGGTTTTATATCAGAGAATAGGTACATAAAATCGGTCTATGTAGTAATTTTGACCGTTTTTGAAATGCAAATGATTATAAAGCAAAAGACTATGTTATGTCAAACAGAATAGTCTAGCAGAATATTTGATTTTTGAATAAAATTGATTTTTACACTACTACTAGGCACAACTTAGGTATCATTTTTCTAACTCCAGGTGTGGTATTACCCCTTAATTGTCAGCCGGTCCGCGAAATATTTCCCCCACTTTTGCCGGTCCGCAGGCGTAAAAAGGTTGAAGAACGCTGGTCTAGTGGATAAGGCGAATGCCTTCCACTATGAAGCCCAGGGTTCAAGCCCAGGTTAGGCAGGGATTTTAAAAATACTCCGTCTCCACGACCGCCGCCCAGACACGCCAACAGGCTTTGTGCACATGGCAACATCCCAAAAAAAATTGAATGTTGATTTCTGAGAAGCAAATTCCTACCTTTAAATAATACCCGTTTTTGTGAAAGCCATTTTTGATATTAGATTTGTCTCAGTCTATGATTATCGAGGCAGGATACAATCTGCTGCGTTCGTCGTACCGCTACAGAATTCCTGCTGTATTCACAAGAGTGACAAAATCTAAAAAACATACAATTGCTACTTTCAAAGTTTCTCACATGCTCTCAAAACATTTTCTGTATTTTCATAATTTTTAAAAAATATTTAGGGGTCGCTACAGTTTCTCAAAAGACCGATGATTACCTTTAGTTAACCTGGAGAAATTAACTAAAAACCCATAGCCCGGAGAATGGTCGCCAAACCCGAAGGCTCCGGGTCAAAATGACCATGTTGGCAACCCTAACCCCAACAGTTGGATACCATAGGTCCAGACATATTTGAGTAACTGCTTGGAAAGTACGAGTTTAACTTATTTATCTCGAGAAAGCCGACATCCTACCAATATGCCAGTAGACGTTTTGGTATATTACGCCCAATTCTTCTTGTTACTTTTTAACCTGTGCTTTCCAGTTAAGTTTGGTGTCCAGCGTCATACCAAGGCATTTTGCCATGTTCGAGTAATGTTAAGAAGCCTGAATTAATATTTTTTCGTCAATTGAAACATTGACAACGATTCTGGAAAAATTGTATTCTTCATAAAAGTTGGTACTTTACCTGAAACAAAAAAAAAACTACAACCACCCAACCTTAACATCTTAATTGTTGAATTGTGGATTGGCTTCATGCAGGCTTTTGCAACTTTAATCACATCCGCTATATCTTCTTAGGGGTTGCACTTTACTGATAAGAGACAATAATTTTTTTTTATTCAAAATTTTGCATTGTGTTTTGTTTGGCATTGCGTTCTGTGTTCCCACTCCTCATGGCGTCAACTTTTTTTCTATAAATTATCGCTCGGTGTTACAAAGAGCGCCATCTGTTCGTACGGCGGGGAAACACTAAAGCGGGAACCGAGGGTTGGCCGGCAGAACTCTTGTTTGGGGTCATATTTATAGCCGGAACGTGACTTAACTTAATTCCGACCGTACGTGCATGAAAAATACACCCCCACTGAATTATACAAGCTGATCGGAAAAAGGTTTTGCGTCGGACGAACTCTACTGTACAAACATACAACTTCATAACAACTGGCAATCCTACACCGCGCGAAACAGAACTGAAAATCAGTTTATGTCCAAATAGATCCAAATAGATAAAAACAATCATCTATATGATAAAGCAATAGACGACAACTGACAGAACCAGAAAACTATCCCGGATTATCATGAATAGTAAGAAAACTAGGATAAATAGCAGAGACAGAATATCACGTTTCAAAATGGTTTTGATTATGAAGTTCTCCATGATGCATGAGGTTCTATTAGATTCAAACGCATGTGTGTTTTTTTGCATCCGTTTAATTTAATTTAATTGCATCGTTGAAGCAATGGTACAACTGTGAGTTACTTCTAAGTTACACTTAAAAATGTAAATTAATATCGCAAAACAAAATTGAAATGACTGTCATAGTATCTATGACAGTCGGGTTTTCTGTGGTTTCGTGAGGTTTAATACAGCGTATGCCCTCCACGAGCACGAATCACTTCCTCACACCTGCGTGGCATGCTTCGCACTAGTCTGGGAAGAGATTCTTGGGGTATGCTTTCCCATTCCTCAATCAGGGCTTGTGTCAGTTACTGTATGCTTAGTGATGGATAAGGCGCTTGCGAACACGTCGGTTAAGCTGATCCCACACGTGTTCGATAGGATTCAGGTCAAGACTTAACTTCGGCCATTCCATGACCTGAATATTTCACGTTCTTGTAAAAAGTTTCTGGTGATGCCGGCGGCATGTGGCTTTGCATTGTCCTGCATTAGGATGAAATGTTGACCGACGTCATATGCAGCAGGCACCACTTGGTCATCCAAGATGATTTCGATGGAATTCATGGCATTTAGTCTACCAGGAACCTCAACAAGATCAGTTCTGTTGTCTATACTGATTCCAGCCCAAAGATCCACGACCAAATCTATCCACTTCCTGTATAGTTACCATATTTCTCCCAGTAAAAAAGAGGACACCGAAACTTTGGAAAGCAGGGGGGGAGTGTTTGTAAATGGAAATATAGTCAGATGTCAGATAAAAACAATTTAAGAGAAAAGAATGCTATTAAACTAAGAAAGTATCCATCAAATTTTACAAATTTGAAATAAATTCGTATGATCATAAAGTGACATTTTACATTTTAGATACCGGGGCAAAAACTGCTTCTTAACACCCGCAAGGCCGCGCGAGCATTAAGGGTTGCCATGGTTATATGTCAAATACATATATCAAATATTTGTCATTCAAACTGTAAATTTTAAATCGTCAATTGTAAATTATTGGCGATTAAGGTTATAAGTTTGACAATTAATTGTATGTATTGTCACTCAACTCCGAATTGTTTGTATTGTTATTCAACTCCGTAGATACGCATGTCACTTGATAACATCAAAATATTTATTAATATTATTCAAATGGAGGAACAAAACCGTTGTAGAACATAAAAATTTGTATGTACCACGGGCATTATACGGCATGTTTATACCCTCGGGCGACTTAAAAAGCTTGAGGGCCGATCGGCCCGAGAGTGTCACCCTCGGGGCATAAACATCCGTTTAATGCCCTTGGTACATAAATAACTATTATATTGGTACTCCTCGTAAAAAAATAACTTGAAAATGATTATTAGTTATCACTTACCAATTTCAATTAGACCAGGCAATAGAGAATTTCGCGTGACAAAAATAGTATCAGTGTAGTCGCTACTTTCTCGCGAAAAGCGAATTTTCTCCGTTAATATTAATCCGATCGAGTCCATGTGGGATTTCACGTTGTTGAAAGCATCAAGCTTGCTCCATCGGTTCAGCTTTTACAAGCGAAAAACGAAGAAAAACACGATTTTGTTGAGGTTTTTTGTTTATAACAAATTAAGTAATGATATTTGCGAGTCGAAAACATCAGAATACATCTACGGACTGTTCCACGTGACCTGAGGCCGTCTTCTTCCTGATAGTACTTTTGTCACGAACTCAGTGACTTTCTGCTCTATTGCCTGGTCTAAATGTAAATTCAGAAATCAAACTTAGGACAAGGAAAAATAATGATCTCCGTTCAATTAGTAGTAATTACTACTTCAAAATATTAAGACAATTAATAACAGACAAGTAAAACATTCTTACCTGATATTAGAGTAAACAAACAATAACCTCGGCACTACAACGACTTAAAACAATGTGACAAATTTGTTTAAAATATTTCCCTAGAAACCCAAATATCCCGAAATTGCAAGCACTCAACAGTGCATATAAGATATGGACGAAGAAATGGATAATTCTCAGAAACTGTTCATGAGAACATCGCTCAGACAGTATAGTTTTTGCGGATATTCACTTCCTAGAAATGTTGTTTAGGAGAAACAATTTTTTACGCCGCTTCTCTCAATGTGAATGCACCTAGAAAATAATTAATTGTGGAATGAAACTATACATTACCTTCTTTTTTTGTCCGGTATTTTATGATTTTGTTAAAAAAGAGGACATTTCGGGGAAAATCGGAAAAAGATACCGAACCCGGACATGAGCCTTAAAAAAGAGGACTTGTCCGGTTAAAAGAGGACGTCTGGTAACCCTATGTATAGTAGCGGCTGCGTAGCGTTCACCAGGACGTCTATATACACGTACTCGATCGTAGCAAAGAGTTAAACGAAATCTGGTCTCGTCTGTGCACAGCACAGGCGTCCAGTGACGAAGTTGCCAACCTCTGTGATCCAGAGCAAACCTCATTTGCGATGCTTTGTGATGCTGCGTAAGGCGTGGTGCGCGGACAGGTCTCCTTGGTTTCAAATCGCTTCTTTTAATCTGTTTCTAAAAGATTTTAATCTCATCTGTTTCTAACAGTTTGGTCAGAAATTTCTTTTTCATGTGCTCGTCTTAGGTCGTTTAGGTCTCGTGCTGTGGCAGTACGCTGACGTAGCGACGAAGGAACAAGAAATCGGTCTTGATTTTGAATAGATTTTCGATTTCGATCTTGTATCTCTTCTAACATATTGGCCAGTCTCCCGAAACCGATTCCCGAAACTTCAGTCAGTGATCCGTTAAAAAAAAACTTAAAAATCACGGGCACCGCAGTCTCCATTACAGATTTAAAATAAAGCAGTCGATAGGCACATGTATTGCGACCGAGGCGTTCTGTTTAAGATTTTTGCTCAGTCGCAATACATGTGCCTATCGACGGGTAGATTTTTAATCTGTAATGGAGAGTGCTGTGCCCGTGTGTTCACAGTTTACCTTTTAATGGATCACCGACTGTAAGTTCCCCCGTTTGTTTATACCTTTTATATTTTGTATGTTTACTTAAACGATTGTTATATTGACTTTGTGAAATTTGTATTTGGCTATTTGTTCCACCCGTTGGAGTCGTTCTCATATGTTCCTTTCCTGTTGTAGACTGAATGCACAAAACCCACATATATGCGTTTGAATCTAATTTAAAAATGGTAGTGCTGGACAAATTGATACGCAAAAGCAACACATTCAAATGCTGTTATAAAAGTTGCTCATCGCAGTGTAAAGATAATTCAAAATTTGCTCGCATAGAGAAGCTTTGCCATAATAAAGTAGTATTATATAGTTCAGGCTGTGCGGTGGAATAAATAATTTTGGTACATGGCGTGTACGTAAAAACGGTGTACAACGCCCACGTATTCGTCCGGTATTTACGACGTACTCAATTTACATGAAAGGGACGCCGGTAAACGTAGAATTATGTTACAATATACGATAAATTTCCACCGCATTTTTGCATTTATGCGGTGCTGGAGATACTGGGGTTGAGATACAGGCACAGCATGCCCAATAAAAACCCATTACAGTCTAGTGTGTTACCTAGATTAAAGGGCAGTCAAAACTATACTCTTTCAACTGCAAATTGAGATTGAACAATTTCAAATTGGGGATAAACACATTCAAACTGCGAATAAACAATTTCAAAATGAAATAAGAAAACTTGAATAAGTCTTTTTATTGTTGCCCACTTCCCAATATTTATTAATTATGTTATACATGTTTATATTTGGAATGGTTTAGTGCCAGTTTGAATTTGCTTAGTACTGAATTGAATGTGTTTACTGGCAATTTGAAATTGTTTATTCCCAATTTGAAATTATTAGTGAAATTGTAGTACTGTTGGTACTGTAGTAAACTGTCAATTCCGTAAAGTTGGGATAAAATCATGACAAAATCTTATTGTGGATAATTTTACTCTACTTAAGCCTACAAGTTTTAATAAATAATAATTAACGGCGCTCAACTATGATCAGAATAGAGCTTGGGGCAACACTATTAACCCGCAACGGCTACTGTGATAAAAACTTACATGACAACCAGTGAATAAAGGATATAGATATGGAAACATAACATAAAAAGTAAAATCTTTAAATAGTGATCTAATAATTATAATAGTCAGAATAGAACTGTTTGGCGGTGACTGAGTTCCTTCAAAGAACAAGAACTTGCTAAAGAATTGGTCTAACGCTTAATGTTTAATGGCGGTGTCTACCTAATTTTGCTTGCCGTTGAGGCTTTATACATTTACACGCACTTATAATTGAAACCACATTTCAATTGCAGTGAAGTAGTGTTATTAGACTATTATTAGAATAAATTATACTCAGTAAAAGTACATGCGATGAAGGTAACACAAATAGTTGCACACCATTTGAACTAAGACGAAGTTGGAAGCGACGTACAAAAAAAGAATACGGTATTGGCACGACCAGAATTCTGTCCAAAATGTTACCGAAAACATATATGGTACATAAACTAGGAAATCCTCACCACTTTAGATGTACTATAGCTTGCTACGTGCATGCTGATATTCAATAAACTATTTATTGCGCATATACAATCCCGCGGCAGTATTTGAGCCCGACGATATCTACGATGTAGGTTTGATCTTCGCATAACTCCTTATTCAGGTAAATGTGGTCCTTCTATTGTATCTGAAAGGGGAATTTGATGTTTAGTTGACGAGAATGATGCACGATCACTTACCAGAGTCGCAAAGCATCACCGAAAACGTTCCGCTGGCATATTTCGATGTACAGAGCAAAACTAAGAACGCCCCAACCCTTTGGCAATACTAAAGCATGCTACACGCGTATTTAAATATGTATAGAATATAGATATTTCGCAGTTTATGCGATTGCAAGCGATTCTAAAAAGGCAGTTTGTGGTTATGAGTATTTACATTTCACATATAGCATTTGATATCAATGTGACCGATGTCAGAACTAAGTTACTAAAAACGGTGTTACAATTTGTTAATTGTAACTTAAAAACAATGTACAATTTGCCTATAAGCAATTATTTTTGTCATTTTTACCAAAACTTATTTTGGTACAGATTCGTTACTTTTCTCTGTGATGTAAAGTCCCGGATTTGACCCTGACGCAAATAATAATTGCTATTGTCTTAGAGTGAATTGATAGGGGGGCTCTAAGGGGAAGATTCTAATCGATTTGATTTAGATAACCCCGAGCCGTATCATCTCCCCTTTAATTGGTTCGCTATAACGGCGAAATGCTGAAACTGGTTCCCTTCCGAATAAGGCAGAGAGAATTGTAATTATTGGACGGATATGGATTTTTTCGTCTTCGATGGCCAATTGCCAACGTAGCCAGATTACTGATAAAGATTTATTTATATTCCCCACGTAGCATAGCGTTTGATATAATCGGAGTTAACTAACCCTATTATGGTTAAGAGGGGGTAAAGATGACGTTAAGATGGCCTATGGAGGAATGAAGCTTTGCATTTCCAGTCTCATTTTCAAAGAAGGATATGGAGAGATGATTTAAACTAAGAAGAGGGTCTGACGTCATATGCCGCCTAGCAAATCTTCATGAGGTAGACTGAACAGCAGTTGATCCCAAATTTACCTCCACAGTTTGTTCTTGTATTAGATAATACTAGTTATCATAACGTTAAGGAAGGCGTCTCAATTACATCAGCTTCAGAAGGAGTCAAGATTTAATTTTGTTTTGTATTTTTTTATCATATATTTTATTTTTATCATTGTCTATTACCATAAATTTTTTTTTACTACTTTGCATTCACACTGCACACATTGTAACACTGTTTTCGGTGTTACAATTAACAAATTGTAACACCGTTTTTAGAAACTTTTTTCTAAGGTTGGCCACATTGATATCAAATGCCGTATGTCAAACGTACAACAAATAACCACAAACTGCCTTTTTAAAATCGCTTGCAATCGCATAAACTGCGAAATATCAATATTCTATACATATTTAAACATACGTGTAGCCTGGTATAGTATCGCCAAAGGGTTGCGGCTTTCTTAGTTTTGCTGTGTTCATCAAAATACGCCTGAATGACGTTTTCGGTGATCTTTTGCGACTCTGTTAAGTGATCGTCGATTCTTGTCAACTAAACATCAAATCCCTTTTTAAGATATAATCCAAGGACCACATTTACTTTAATTATGTATTATGCGAAGATCAAACCTACATCGTAGATATGAACGATTTTAATTACTGCTGCGGGTTTGTATGTGCGCAATAAATGGTTTATTGAATATTAGCATACCTACATGTAGGAAGCTATAGTACATAGGGTGGAATTCAGAGACACACATTGAGTGACACTCATAGTACACTCACACTACCATTGACAAGTCGCACTCAATTTGGAATTTTGAAAGCAAACTGACATATGTCATACTAGATTATCCCTAAAATTTAACTCAGTTTTGTTTGATATTCTAGGCAGATTGTAGTGAAGCAATACTGCACTCAAATCCGACTTTTTGACGGTACACATACTTTTCTTGGTTATTTTTTGTAAAAATGAACGACTTTAACCATTGTGTCAAGTTGAATATCAGTTCGCTCGTATACCACATTAGGTAAAGTCGATGTAAAATTAAAATTTTTAGAAAAATGATTGTGGCTACAAAAAAAATCAATGCACAAATATACACCGGTCCACAACCCCCACAATCCAGCAAATATCAGAACACGGTATGTTGGAAGAGCATTAGGAACATGGCAGGCTTAGGCAACAGATTACCAACCACGGCTAGGATAATTACAAGTACAGCAGTTCTACAGCACAAGCTAATTTAGTGCTAAATAGATCACTTTATTTTTTAACTTTGTTAAATTTGTTCAAAATATAGTTATACAGACAGATGTTTTTGACAAGTAAGCAAGTGATTTTGACAGAACAATGACTATTAGGTAGATATAATTCTATTAAACGCCACTGAATGTTACTTCGCGCATACTCGGATGAGTGACTACTTTTTGAAGTTTATGAATCCAAAATGTAGTGTGAGTGTAGGGTAGACGAAAATTCTCCTAAGTTGAGTAGAATTAAGTGTAGATTGAGTGTAGTATGAGTGTTACTCAATTTGTGTCTCTGAATTCCACCCTTAAAGTGTTGAGGATTTCTTAGTTTATTTATGTAACGTATAAGTTTTCGGTAACATTTTGGACCAAATTCTGCTCGTGTCAATACCGTATTAATTTTTGTCCGTCACTTCCCACTTTGGCTTATTTCTGGTTATGTGCAACGTATTTGTATTACCCCCATCACATGTAATTTTACTAAGAATAATTTATTCTAATAAATTATTACACCGAAATTAGAATTTGGTTTCAATTATACGTGCGTGTAAACATGGTGTAAACTGGTCCGTTTTGTCAAAGAAGTCCACTTATTTACCGTGGCTGCGTTTTGTTGTCCAAAGATCATCTTCTTTTCGCATGTCAAGTTTTTTAAATATAATATTTCTTCTAACCAACTGTCCACTATAATAACACCCTTTTCTCGTAAGTAAACCACTGTGTTTTAAACCTTTTGCCATTGTGGTGCCTCGGTAAGGGTCATCCATAAAAATATTCCAAATTTTGATAAATGATGCTTTTACTGTTGTAAATATTCTATAGCCGTTTTGTAGTATGGTCAATTTCTTCATTAAAAGATACAATCAAATCCGAATACCAAAAATCGTTTTTTTTGTTTCTCAAATTTCTTTTTAGTTTGAATTCCCAAGAACTTTTCTTGGGCTATTTGACCATAATTTGTTGTTTTGACGGCGAGTAGCATCTCGCGGAGAGTAGACAAGGTGCGAAAGGTAAGCAAACGTAAAGCAACGAATGTGCAGGAAGTGTGATGATCTCTTATAAAATTGTCACATCTGACCAGATGTTGACCGCCGCATAATTATAATGAACAATTTAAATAATAGAACAAAATATGTTTTTCTTTAGTAACCGGGACTTTTAACAGGTCGACCGGGACACCGGGGCAAAATTAGTTCAAAAGGGGACATGGCCCGGTAAACCGAAACGTATGGCAACCCTATACTAGGTAGAAACTGCTATTAAACGTTAACCGTTATAATAATTCTTTAGTAAGTTCTTATTCTTTGAAGTAACTAATTTGTTACCGCCAAACACGTCTATTTTGATTATTATAATTATGAAATCACGATTTTAAAGTTAACTTTTTAGGTTGTCCTTTATACTGGGTATCATGTCAGTTTTTATCACAGTAGGGTTAAAAGTGTTGCCCCAAGCGCCATTGTGATCGTAGTTGCTGATTATTTATTAAAACTTGTAGGCTAAAGTAGAGTAAAATTATTCACAATTAGATTTTGTCATGATTTTATCCCAACCTTACCATAACCTTACCAAGTTGACAGTTTACTATAGTAGTACAGTCACTACAGTACTGCCACGTGGTACCCGCAAAATACCCTAGATTGTAATTTAGCGCAATATAGTGACCACAATTTCTAAATATACATAAAATTAATGACGCAAAATAGTATATTACACTCGTTTTATAAGACGTATTGACGCACGCGTTCCATTTGGGCGCTCCTCACCACGTTCGTCGTGCCCAAAACAACTCGTGCGCAAATTTGACGTATTATAGAGGTATTTATTATAGTTATTAGAACTTGGAACGTATGACATGAACCCTTATACGGACATCTCAATGTTATTTGTTCGCGCCGTGCAGGAGCCTTTCTGGAGTACATTCTTCTTAGTTTAATACATCCCTCATTGAGTAATGTGTGTAATGTGATTGAGTGACCGTTAAATGTTAACGAGAATTTCTTTATTTTCAGGATACAGTATGGCCCCAGTACACCGGCACACCACAGGAAGAAGTCTTGTTCTGTCGATACTCTGTCTCCACGCCATTTGTCTTCAGGTTACAAGCGGTAAGCCACAAGTTCTTCGTATTCTTAGCATTCTTACCACGCGTGTGACAAACGTCATCAAAAGTTGAATGTTTTAAATTTATTTGAGATTTGCATACAAGTACGATTCGATGTAGGTGTTGCAACAATTTACCCTGCGTCAGTCAAAATAGGTACGCTATCAGTCAATATATCTGTATGATACTGTATACTACACACCGCCCTCTGTGATCCGATTTCAAACGCAGCGATCGGAAATTATTGAAATGAAACGAATTTCGTGGGTGGGTTTGTATTTCCAGTCGAGCGGCAAATCTGATATGGCAGCATATGAAAATCGAAGTCGTCCGTACCGTACGCTTGGTAGTGGTGTAGTAAACAGAGTTCTTTTGCAAAATTTGTTGATCAAAGCACGATGTTTGGTAGAGGAGGCTCTATGGAGAGGTCAGTCGGGAAAATATGAAATATGACGAGGTGAATGGCCAGATTTCATTTTACGACTAATTGAACTTTGATTACACTGTGCGAAAAAAAGCAACTTTTTGTTTTTACCTTAGTCTATTGGTATGTAGCCACTGGCCATTGACCCCAAATCAAACCGTTTGTTTGTAACACGTCTGGTTTAGAATAAATGAAATAATTGCGTTTTACTAATAAACGCATTAGAATCGAAACCGTTTATTGTTTTAAAAAATATGTCCATTTTATTTTATAGACTTACACATTTTTATTTACACATCAATTCACACATCAAATTAAATTTTTGATCTTCAATTTTGCCCGCTGTTTGACGTCATCAACATATTTTCTTACGGCAACCCATACTTTTCTGATAGATCCCTTAATTGTCATCTGGTACCATCAAATATTTTTGGCTTTCATCAGAAATCTTTTTAAGAAAAGGCAATTGAAACTTAAGGAAATAATAATAATTTTGGGAGCCCGGATTCATATTCAACGCATATAAATCTATCGACAATACTTATTTCCTTTCTGTGCATAAAATCCATAGTCTACAGCAGGGCTGCGGAGTCGGTAGAAAAATTCCTCCGACTCCGACTCCAAATATTTTTCGTGATCCGACTTCGAATCCAACTACAGAAAAAATGCATACAAAAATATGTTCAAATAATTATGTAGGTATAATAAAAATCTTTCTTAGGTAAATAATTTATTAAATTAAATTTCTATTCTAGTATCTGATTGTATTAAACATATGACTTGTGCATATCAAATTACTCACAAACAAATGCTGAACTCATAAGTAAAACAGAAGTTTTATTTGTGTCTAGGGAGTTTGTTGGCAAGAATATTTAAACTGACAATCTAATTGTAAATAAAAAACGGCCTATAAGATATCAAGAAGACCACAAATAAAAAGTTCTGACCATATATTTATAAAGGGTCATTTCTTTGTTTATTCAAAATATCTCTGAAATCATTTACCATTAAACTGTTTTCTCATTACTTAGAAAACATACAAATCAGCACTACTTTGTCCATTTAACCGACTCTCTATCTATAATAACAAAATCACCTTTTATACATAGTGTAGAATACAAAGTAAAATTCATTCTAATAAAAACAGAATTAAATTCAAAGTACGTATATAAAATTGTTGCGAGGAACACAAAAGCTCCAACCAAATTCTCCTGCAAGGTTGCCCTTACATAATTTTTTTTTCAGCTTTGAAAATAATCATAACTATGGCTGCAACAGGTGTAACTTCTGGATAAACGACTATTACTACATTGAAATACGGTAAATATCTATGTATGTATATGTATATATTTATATAAACCAATCTCATTTGCAATCTCTTGTTCAAATTTGCATTTACATATTTCTGCCGGATTACTATTGTTAATCGTCTTCACTTTCGTTTGAAAAGTGTTTTTGTAATTTAATTATTTACATATGTATGTAGGTAGGTACTTTGCCAAAGACCTAATAGAATGTTTAGTTTTATTTGTTTACTGTCTACAGAGGCAATGTCCATCTCGTATGTTTTTTTCTTTTTCTACAATAACTAAACCTGAACTCGGAGTCGGAGTCGGTACATTTTTTCCGACCCCGTCTGCGACTCCTCTGAAATTTGTCTGAACACCGACTCCGACTCCACAGCCTTGGTCTACAGAGTAATCAATATTATCATAACTTTTAATTGCCTTTTTAACGAAAATTTTCTTATGTAACCCCATAAAATGTATATGCTGCCATTTAGTCAATTAAAGGACCTATTTAAAAGAACCAGACAAATAAGGGATTGCTATTTAAAAAAGTGTTGATGACGTCATAAGTAAAAACAATTAATGGTCGGAAATTTAATTTAACACGCACATTTTGATAATTAAAAATTGACGGCTTCGTGGATTTTTTAAAAATAATAGACAGTTTATAGATAGATAATAAAGTTTATGATAAATTTATCAAAATTGTGACGTGATGGAAAAGAAAGTTTTAATAGTTGGTTTACTATGAACTGAACACACAAACAAGCCACACCCATTACAAAACGTATCTCTTTAACGAAGGGAGAATCACTTAAACGAAATATTTGGTGGGTTCGTAAGTATATACCTACGCGAGAGATTTTATTGACTACAAACAAGTAATTTAATTTCTTGGAATATGTAATTACTAGATTTAAGAAAGTTCTATATATCGATGGGGACTTTTTACACGTTAATTGAAATGCCGAAACCAACCGTGTATACAAAACTCCGGCTAGGATTGAATTTTTCCGAAGTAAAATCCTTATTTTACTGAGCTACTCACAGTTAAAAGATCTCTAAAAGATCTGCAAGAAAAATAAGGGGTTGTCATAAAATAAATATCGATGACGTCATAAGTAGAAAACAATGTATTTAATAACACCAATTGGAAATGATCTAACAAAATCGAACAATAAATTCCTTAATTCTATTGCATATTATTACATTTTGCGAGACGCGTTAGTAATGCAGCAAAAACAAACACATACCTACATACTACATACCAAGATATTATTTTCTCGTCAAAACTGAAACATAAAAAGATATTGTTCTGACTCGATAACAACTTCATTCGACTGGAAAAAGGTATTTTTCTGTGGAGCTATAACGGTATCAGTTAGTTTTGCTCAAATATTCCAGCAACATTTGGCGTAGAGCTGGAAAACAACACGTTTTTATTTCTCAACCGACCGCAGGTCGAGACTTGATACGTGTTATGTAAATTCCCATGTAGGTATGTTGTTTTGAAGAGGTACAACATTTTTATACTTTAAGTACTATCAAGCGTTCACTTATTTAGAAAATATAATTCTCACAGTCTAATTTTCTAAGACTGATAGGCTAATTATACAAGTTATAAAATAACTTATGCGATTAATTTTTGATTTTTTCTACAAAGGGTATTGCCATTTCTAAGAATACTGTTGTTTGTATTACAATTGTTTGCTTTTACCTATTTTATTTTAATAATTGTCTTGATTGCACGTAAGGAGGTGCACCACTCACAAACAAAAGTACCCGTCTATATTTGATCAAAACTACCTTTTATACAACTCACATTTACCGTGGTATGGTATATTCACTTTGCCTCACCGTTTTGTAACGCCCTTAGGAGGCGTGCAAGGTATAGACTGCCCGTCTGTCTGTCTGTGTACATTAGGGTGACAAACTGTCCCGAATTGGGGTAGACACTAGACAGTCCAGAATGTTGACATCTTGTGAAAATTTTACTGTAACGTTAAGAATTTCTAAGGCAGCGCTCCAACTCCAATGTGGTTAGAATACTTTGCCGTATTAAGGAAATGAACGGCATCTACAAAAGCGTCAGATATTTTCAATTTATTTCTAATAATGGCCAAAATTGATGATTACTAATATAATAATTTTTAAATGTTGCTAAAAATATGAGCTGAGCATTTAATTTAATCAAATTGATTGCGATTAATTGAAGAACTCTTAAGTGTTAATTTTATTTATTATTTAAAGTTAATTTAATTTAAGTTTTTAGTTTAAATCAGTGGTTCCAAAAGTGGGTGGCACCGCCCCCCAGGAGGCGTTTCGCCAGGCCAGGGGGGTGGTAGAGACATCATGGATAAAAGGGGGGCGATGAAGGGTAGTAAAGGGGCGTTTATTATTTGTCTTCATGATTTTATTATAAAATGTGTTGTGTTACCACTACAACACGATCGTACAATTCTAAATTGGATATACCTAAGTATTCTGTGATGAGATGAGCAGCATGAAAACGAGATTATGACGGGTTACGCGCGTTTTACAACATTTCTTTGCTAATTGCAAAATAGGGGAAGCCACATACTATTTTATGCCTGACATTATCTAGACTATTCCTTGGAGCAACAATTCAGTACAACGACAGTTCTCTCTTCAACTCGATGAGTCTACGATGCCAAACAATGAATCTTTACCTTTAGCATACTTCGTTCGATTTATAAAAGGTGATCAAATTTGGGAAGAAGTATTGTTTGCACAAACAATGATTTAAACAATGATTTTTTTTATTTTTACAGCGATTAACAATTTCATATGCCTTCAACATTAGATTGTTTAAACAAGTTTGCTACTTCATACTAAAGTACGGTGGCTATCAAAGGGTTCCTGTTTAAATCGATTTATCACACTGTTTGATTAAGTTCTAGAGTTTTTCAAGACAAAGAAGATTCACTACGAGACAACTTAAGAAAATACAAAGCAGACATTGCTTATTTGACAGACATATTTAACAAGTTCAATGAAATAAATTTACAACTGCAAAAAGACGAGCTGAATTTGATAAAGACAAAGTCTATTATACTGGTTGCAATAGCAAATGCCCGAACTTTATCCCGATTGTGGTCAATCGTCAAACAAAACTTTATAGCATTTGCATCATGATATTTAGTAGAACGAGTATTTAGTGCAGTCACAAATCTTTTGACGAAAAAGCGAAACCGCCTACAAATAAATGATAGTGGAGATCTGAGGATGTTGCTGACAAATCTAGCGCCAAATGTCGACACACCAGGCACATCCTCCTCACTAGTATTATTTTCATGTTCGTGTTAAATTAATCATCGCGTATGGTAGTAAATACAATTTAAAATTTTGAGCGCAAAGCGTTTTATATCTTTCCTATATATCAAAAGGATACAATATATAGAAATAGTAAAAAAGCAAGAATAGTTATTCAACGTCAATTTATGAAAAGAAATTTCATTACCTATATGTTATCATTACGTAAAATACCAGTCATATCTAAACGAACAGTGGCTAAGACAGTTGTCGTAAAATAAACTCGTAGAACCAGAAACAATCCTTCGACACTGCAAGTTCTGCAAGATTTTGCACTAGAAAATAGTTCTTTAGGTCACACGTCAAACTTCTTGAAACCTGTTAAGAGGCTGGTTCAGCCTAACTTCAGGTCACTTCTGGTGGTCCCCTGTTGGTCCAATTATTCAAACTGTTCAATGCTCCTGTGGGTTAATTATTGAATAATGATAGCATCTTATAAGATGACAACAATCTGAATTAACTATTCTAGTGCGCCAAAGTTCCATATTTATTATACCCATAACCAATTTTAAACAATTGCTGCTCAAAGATAGATGTAAAATTGGAGGACGGGTAATATCCTAATTTCAGGAATAATATTTCAATTATGTATTTTTGCGATTTGCCGCGGTAGTTCCACTTTACGTCAATGTACAATTTGAAAAAAATCCAATAAATGAAAAGAAATAAAGCCACACCTTTGAAGAAACGGCGTCGTATTTTCCCAATTTTTCCATCTATGTTCGAGTCTGAACAGTGTGTCCATCTACGATGTTCTCGAGAACTAGTCGTCATTAGACGAAGATAATAGTAATAGGTCTATCTCTATCTACCATATACCACAAAAAAAGGCTGTTAGTCGCTAAAATTCACATTTATATTTACTGGGACAGATTTCGAGAGTTCTAACCTACAAATCCGATATAATCTGAAAATGTAGAAAACTTGGGGACACTGCACAAAGAAGTATTCTAATCGAAATTAGGAGATTACATAAATATTCTACTATTATATCAGACATCAATCAGGTTTGTGCCTAAAGAAGTATACTATTGTTTTTTAAAATTTCCACGTCATTTGTTAGGTTAGTTAGCAGAATATACATATAAACAGTGCTGTTTTATCCATTCTACTACCAGAGAATTCAAGCTCCAAGTATGGTATGATGCAGAAGCCTATTACGGGTTTTGTAATTGGATTCAAATCACATTACGAGGAATCAAAATCCTTACGTACTATTTTGTTGATCGAAGAGGATTTCTAGACAAGAGATGTGATTACTAATTTTCATAATTTCCATGAACCGACAATAAAATTATCGAGGTATGCTGAAGATTACCGATTTTTTATCAAATTTTTTGGTAATATTACAGGAAGACGTCTATAACATTATTATATGAGAAATGTATAATGGGACATAGTCGACTTGTCAACCACTGACTCCAGATGTTTTTCTTCTCAAGTGCAAAGTGTATGGAGAATTACGTTTAAGACAACAAACCGCAGATAGTTTTGCAATTAGCCCCGAAGAATGGAACAAGCATTAAGACTCGTATGCGTGTGGTCTGATGATAGCGAGGATCAACATTTTTGTGATTTTGATATTATAATATAATATTAATAAAGCTATATAATATTATAAAGCTTATGTTATCTAATTGTCTTTTATAAATAATATATAAATTACAAATTGGTAAATAAAGAATAACTTATTAAGTGTTTTGTTTTTCTTATACGTCATCAGATCACTGTGCTGTTGATGTACCTACATATGTATGTAATATCGACCCATGCAACAAAGACTATAGTAACTACATTTAGTTTGTTAGTTACGATAGTCTTCGTTGAATGGGTCGATATGTATTTGTTTTTCAGTAGCTAGGCATGAGTGTATTATCGGCTGAGAAATGAGAGCATAATCTATCGTACCAAGAGTCAGTAATCTGTGACCAAAGTTATTGGTACGGGGTTTGTTTTTTAGGAAGTATAAATGTATATGGGCGCATAATCTCAATACATTTTCAAATATTCCACCTATTCATAGTACGTGTGCGTTTATTCATAGTACTTCTGTTTTTGCAGATATCACTTCATAAACCGTAGACAAATGTTGAAGTTATTTATCATATAAATATATGATAAATATCTCACACTCTCCACATAGGTTATGTCACGGTTATGTCAACAATTTATCACTGTAATTTTTAGAGTTGCCATGTTATGTTGGTAAGCGTTGTAAAATCACTAGACAGCCTGCTTACGTGTGAAAATATAAATTGAAACAGCGTTAAAGACGTTAGATCATATAATGTTGACCGCATGTCGGCGAAGTCTATCTTGTTCCTAAGTAGCTTTAGCGAAAACGTCGACATCCCCACGCAAAGACCAATTCTCGACTGATTTTCCAAACTCATCAAAAACTGCCGAGCTGATGTCGATCAGCTGTTGGACTTCCTTCTTAAACAACCATTCAGACGGCCAAAGAAATTATACCAATCTTACTCCATCCCTCAGTTTAGACAAAATTAAAGCCGATTGAGGAAATATCAATAATATTTATTTATGTAGTTTTTGATAACATATTGATCTATTATAAAAATACCAGAGCATCATGTGGATTTTCCAAACACATGGCGCGGCGTAGGTAAAGTTTTGTTTTGAAAACTGGTCTCACACTCACCCATAGAGAAGCGATTTGTCCAGATGATGCTGTGCAATAAATATGTATACGGAATATATTTAAATAAATTCTCAACTTCAGAATGGCCCGAAAGTTTGAGGACAAGCCGGTGGTGTCGGCGTCGGTTTTAATCAAAACACGAATATCTGTCGCTGTATTGTTCCACTTCAAGCGGATTTTTCGTTTTATGGAAATTTACCGATTTAAGTTTACAAATAACTCGGTGAATATTATATCTGATGGTGACGACCTTCGGTAGCTTTACCACTCACGACTAAGTGGCCATAAAAGTGCAGATATATATGGATGATTATAATGCCCTGAGAAAATTATCAAAGTTTTATGAGAGTTTCGCCGAGATGGATTATATGTGGATTATAGATTATCTTTGAAAGTCAGGTACGGACCTTCACACCGCGCCTAAAGTATAATGGTGAATGACGACCATGAATATCAATTTTAAGACGATCAATGCTCAAACTTTCTGCAACTTTAGTTTCTTTCTAGAACATCGGGTTCATCCGCAATAATTTGGTAAAATTACAAAAAAATTACTTTTCAACCATTTGATCTATTTGATCAAAATTGTGTGAACTGTTGGGCACACAAAAAAATTGTTGGTTGAGTTAAACAGCGATATTTTCAGGTTGCCATAAATGGTTCTTTGATTAAACAAATTATTAGTTTGTTGAAGGGATTAGCGTGGACCTATTGCAGACTAGAACTTTTCGGAGGGTACAGTAGAGCAAAGTCTCCGCGTGTCATAGCCTTTTGTGATGCCGCACATGATCGACCTACGTTTAGTCAAGGCTAGGGTAGCAAAGTGAACGCTGATTCGGAATCGGAATTGAACCTGCCTGCACTGTGCTTTATACTGCCGACCACACGGCCTTTTTAGCAATTTAGCCAGACGCGTGACATCAACTGAGCGGTTGGCGTTCCCCAGTCTTTTATTTATACTCAATATGAGGCCGAACTGCGAGGAAAGAGTTTACAGCGCCATCTATCAATACAGTTGGATGAGGTAGGCACACTAAAAATATATTTATTACAACCAAAATATGATGTTTTTGGCGGTATCTCGCGGTATCTCTTCTTGTATGCAAATATATTTGTTTGAATCAAACTTAGATTTCTTTGGTGTAACGAAATGTCTTTTTAAATCAAAACAAAGATACTTTATATGTTATATATCATTACTAATTATATGCGCAATGTATCAAATAAAACGTGCGTTTATTGCAAGCATTTGATTAAATCTTTGACCAAAACAAAAAATATTTGTGCAATACAAAAAATATTTGAGCAATGAAAAAATTACTTGTGCATTAGAAAGAATAAATGTGCAATAAATTTATATAAATATATATAAGAATAAACAATTGTGCATTTATATATTTGAATGTGCCTTTCGCTACCTCTATAAAAACATGGTGAGCAGCTTAAAAAATACTTGTTCTTTGAAAAAAGTATATTTCCAATGGTTTATATCAATCAGCATTTGTAAATATTATAAGCGCCTTTAATAATCTAAATTGTACCATAACAATATTATAATGCGCCCTAGAAAGAATATAATGTGCATTAAGTTCTGAAACGTTTAGCGTACATACGGTGAGCGCGTAAAGTATGCAATCATGGGAAAATTTCTGAGATGTTTTGTCATTTTAAAAAATCCTCCACGACGTCGATTTTTAATTATTAAAATATCTACACATTTGTGTAAAAAGTTCAATTTCCGACCGTCAATTGAGTAGACAAAATGCTTGCTTCTCGACGGCGTACCAGTCGACCACGTGGGGAGTGCTTATGTGTCCCGCGATAGCAGGTCGAATATATAATTGTACGACAAATCTCGGGCAGCGGCGTGCGTGGTACATAGCCGCTTTAAATATTCTATTCAATTTCTTCGACAAAATCCTCATCCACACTGTCTTCAGCTTTTGAGCCATAGTAGGCATTTAGAATTATAAATTTTTCAAGGTTTTCCTCTGTCAAATTGGTTCTATGACAAGTCAAAATACGTTTAAATCTTGAAAAACTCCTTTCGACATCACAACTTGTAATAGGGGCATTACAAAAATAAGAAATCAAATTACTGTATTTTCAATAACAGTGTTCATTTTCATGCAGAGTATTTTTCGCAATTTGATTTAAAACGTCGTAATCTGGATTACGTTCTAAAACGGCATCAATTTTTGCACATATTTTTTCGCCAATCGGCCCTTCAAGACTTTTTAAAGAAAGTAAAAGGGAATCAAATTTTGCAAACGATTCTAATAATTTTAGATTTTGCCCTTCCAGAAATATAATGGCGTCAGGAATAACTGAAAAATGGGTGTTAATAAACTTTAATTTTTCTGGAAGATCTGCCTTTACAATTACATTTTGGCATTCCTTAACAACAGCGGCATTATCTTTTAGTTTTAAAATAAATGGTTTTAAAACATCAAAATATTTGTTGTAGAAAAATGCAGCCTCTAGCCAAGTACCCCACCGTGTTACAATTGGCTGTGGTGGTTGTGGAATATCTGGACACATTTCTCTATATAAAGCTACCCTGGAAGGTGCTTTTAAAAGAATCTTCTTAAACGTGCTAATTAACAAATTAACATCGGGAAATTGTTCACGGATTAGTTCTGCAATTCTGTGAATGCCATGGACCATGCAGGTTAAGTGTAACATGTTTGGATAATGTTCCTTGAGCAGTTTTCCTGTTTTCAACATTACGCTAGCAGAATCAGAAAGAAATAGTAAAACTTTGAGATGGCCGCCGAAAAATGTGTGCTTTAAACTACTTATTATAATTTCACAAATATCTTCAGCTTTGACTGATAGTCGACATTTTGAAGCAATTAGAAATGATAATGGTGGATTTTCTGGATGAAGAGTACCTGCTACCACATTAACAACACATCTTCCCTTAATATCCGTTGTTTCGTCAGCGCTGATCCATATATAATTTTCCCCAAGTTTAGATTTTATTTTACTTACTGTTTTTTTGAATTGCTTTGGTACATAATACTTTCTAATTGTTGTATGATGCGGAATATTTCTTCTTGTATACTTTTTCAAAAACTTTTGTAAATGAGGATTATTTAGTTTTGATAGTGGGATATTAGCACTCAGAAATGCTTCACACATATCGTTTATAAATTCTTCCTGAGAAAGTCCTCGTATGTTATCAACGTGTTTTTTGCAGGTAACGTGCCGCATTAAACTCTGCTTACTTAAACCTAACGTGTTTGAGCACACAGTACATTCCACCTCCTTTTTATTCACCAACCTAAATAAATCGCCATATTCTGCCAAAATATTTGTCATTTTCGACATATATGTGTAAAACGAAACAAGAAATTCAACTCAAATATTAATTCACTAAAATAAAACTAAGAAGTACTCTGATAAAATGCTTAACGAATTCTTACTAAATTGAACAAAAGATACTAACAAGAAATTCAACTCAAATATTAATTCACCAAAATAAAACTAAGAAGTACTCTGATAAAATGCTTAACGAATTCTTACTAAATTGAACAAGAGATACTGCAGACTCTTAAAATAAACGAAAAGAAATGGTATTAGACCAGGCCCAAGAAAAGCTACCAACGTACAGCTTTGTCAACAGTCAAACAGGTTGAAATAAACAGTTGAAAATCGCAACGAAGAATATACGCATCAAAACACCTCTCGGAAGATGCTAAACGATTCACTCATACTCGTATCACGCGGCACGCCATGGCCAGGCCGCTAGAACCCCCCTCCTACAACCGAAGCGCAACGTCTATGATATGATAGCGCGAGCATTTTGTCTACTCTCTAATTATCACTGAGTTATGACGTGATCGACCTTTGTAAATACCAACGCACTTTTTTTCATACTTAATTTGCTAGATCATTTAATGTGGAAATGGCATCGGAAACATTATATGGCCTTGCATAAGAAAATTTTTGAGAAAAGGACAATTGAAAATTGAAAAATATTGATAAGTTTTGGGAAAATAGATTTTGTAAATTCAATGTATTTATATTTTATATTATATTTCAACCCCAAAAGGCATATCTTTTGGGGTTGAAATAATTGCTCTGAAGACTAATCTAATAAAATAATCTAATTTTCTATCCCGCAAGGTTTTTAGAAATTTATACCACCTGAACTCATTGTCCTAGAAACCTCAAAATGGTCGCATGGTAATCCTTAATCTGAACACTCAGTCCATAAGCTCATATTTATATTCAGCTCAAATAAATCAATCGAAAACGCCTTACATAAACAAATAAGTTATCAACTCTTTTTCTCGAAAATTTTATTATGTAAGGCCATACATTTTGTAAATTACCTAACAATTAACAGATCTATCAATATCAGGACAAAAAATATGGGGGTTCCCATTTTAAAAAAAGTGTCGATGACGTCGTAAAAAAAATAATTAAATTGTTATTTAACATAATACGTAGGGTGAGCCATTTGAATTAATTAATAAGGTTTTATATCATTGAAAGTACGCGGTATCATTAACATATGAATCGTAAGAATCAGCTCAGCCTTAATTTGGAAGCGCTGTAGATTTAGTGCTCAATATTTATTATTTTAATGCACAATATATTCACTTTAGGGCACAATATGAATAAAATATAGCTCATTATAACATTTTTTATATATTATATTTATATTTATTGAATGCTCATTAGGTATTATTTTAATGCACAAGTTATCCATTCTAGGGCACAATATGTATTTTTGTATGTAACATATTCATATTTAAAATAAAAATAAAAAAGGTTCTTTGTTTAATTTTTTGTTTAACTTATTGTTATTGCGAAACGCGTCACTACGTAAAATTAAACAATAAAAGAACAGTGAAGAACAACCTCGAAAATTCTTTATTTTGGAAACCTGTTCACAAGCGTACAATTTACTAAAAAAAATATTCATATAATATTTATTATTTTAATACGAAAAGTATTTATTTTAATGCACATATCTATTTAAATAATGCACACTTAAATCGCATCTTAAATGGCACACATTAATATTCAATCATTCAGCGTCAAAGATAAAATAAGGTAAATTAGTTGTTTTTTACTGGCACTATTACGCAGAAGATTGCATTTTTTACTGGTGACTATTACGCAGAATGCTTACTAATTTACATAATATATTTGATTATGTGCATAACAAATATAAATTAGATATCAATCCTTTATTTTTTTCAGTATCATAAAATCGTTTACATAACACATTTATATAAATATACAATAAATAATAATTAGTCAACCGCAAAAGGCAAGGCTGTACTTCTTCTTTTCTTAAGTTCGAATGGCAAAAAAACCTGTAATATAAATCATTGTACAAGTTGGCAAGTTGCTGGTAACTTCTCTCACATATGTATTGAATTGTTTTTTTCAAAAACGGATTCAATACCGGATCTACCTGCTATGTAGTATTAACTCTGAAATTATGTATATAACAATTTTTCGGATACAGTCAACTGATTTTCGGAGAAAAATTCACTTCTCTTTGTGTATGATTAAGTACTATTTAATTCTCTCCGTAAAATTTTAATGTGTGTATGTAAAAATTATTTTATTTTGCTACGTTGACATGTGTAGAAATCTCTGTGTAATTATAACTGTAAACATGTAGTAGGTACATATTACTTTATTTAGAAAATAAACTGCTTCCGGGTTATGCCGTGTGTCAAGATTTCTTAATGCTGACGTTTCGCGAACTATGTTGCTCGCTTCTTCAGAGCTAACTGAATACTGTTAGTATTACTGTCATACTGTCATCATACTGTCAGTATTCAGTTAGCTCTGAAGAAGCGAACAATTAACAATTCTTGACACACGGCATAACCCGAAAGCAGTTTATTTTCTAAATGATTCTGGCCGTGAAAGCCTACGTACTTACATATTACTTTATGTTACGGAATAACTACAAATGTGATTTTTTTTACCTACAATGGTAGGATTTGTAGTATTTGCGTTACTTAAATTATTATTAGATTTCAGTAGGCCATAATAAAATATGCAAATATTCTGTGCGGTAATTTATGTAGATACAATATAATTAATAATGTGCCGGTATTTGAATAAACTATCGCATACAATGGAACTAACTGTTAATTAGGAATTTTCGTATTAATCGAAAACTGTCCAATTAACAATTCGTATGAATATTTACCAAAACATTACCATTGAATATTTACTATTCCTAATTATAATATTGATTGATCAATACGCTATACTTATTGAACAGGGCGGCCAACCATAATATTTTAGTATAATTTTGGAAATTACACACAGATGTACTTATATGGTACAGTTGCAGGTGTTTCCAATATAGTCCTGATGTAAAAACATATGAAACTGTATCGTTCGCATATCGCGGATAAAACTGTTTTTCCGATATATACCGAGGTTATAACTTCCGGCGCGACGTGACCGACAGTTGGTCCCACTAAAATGCAAAACATTTGTATTCATCGTATAGAGAGAAATTTAATATAAGCAACCTTAGGTTGGTATTCATGAATTCGGGGTGGAACCCCTATTTGTTTTCCGCGAGAGTTGCCTAGTAGCGTAAAACGTAGAGCTGATCCCGGCTCCGCTGCTTGTCGGATAGTGGTTGGTCGAAGGCCACTTAGATCAAACGTTTTCATTCGCCCATCAAAGGTTCCACATAGGGAAAAACTCGGAGTGTCTAATGATCTGTCACTTACTAAAAATTAGAGGTATGATAGAAATTTATGCAACAATTTTTGCAAAAGTTATAAACATTTTTCTGCCGCAACTAATTGAAATACGTTTGCTATTCGAACGAACATTATCGCAATTTAGGGGTTGTTGTCCGTGGGGCAAAACTCCGAGCGTCTAATGGCTACTAGATCTGTTACCGATAAATAATAAGAGGTATGATAAAAATGTATGCAACCATTTTTCCAACGTGGATACAACAACAAAAATAATTACATACATATTACATTACCACAACAAGTAATACAAATTTATCTATAATTTGATGTATAATATGGCGTCTTCTCGATCGCCCGGTATATTTTTGTAATATTCAACTTTCTAATAACGAGTTTGAGTACACATTACGATACTTTGGCCTGGTAAACCTTTTGGCGATTACAATGCGTTGCTAAGGATGAGCGAAACGAGATTTACAACGAAGATACGGGGAATACACGGCATCAAATAAAATGATGAATGCCTGGAATCCGTCCGAGGAATGCACGCAAAGGATTTCCTTTATATTGCCAGTAGGCTTTACGGTATTTTCTTTATTACGTCAAAAGCACAATAAATGGTGCTGTGCTATAAAGCAGAATAAACCATCCAGGGTTTATATTATCCGGTGAAAGTTATATTACGGACTATTAGTATGCATATGTGTACAACTGTACAGTGTGTCAACATTTAAGGTTATAATAAAATTAGAAACATTTGCTTATTACAGTTCACGCCTATCAACATGTTTTTAGTATATTACATTACAAGAGCTGTAAATAGCGTATTACGTACGAGTGGAAATTTAACATACGAGCCGCGAAGCGGCGAGTTTTGTTATTTTCCACGAGTATGTAATATGCGTTACAGCTCGAGTATTGTACATAACTTTACCTACGACCGACAAATTCAATAAATAGTATCAAAAATGTCAAACAAATACAGGTAAGAATATTTGACGGTTAACCAATCAATGTATTCGCGCGACATCTACTGCAACTACGGAGAACTTTGTCTGAAGTGTCCATCGAAAATTCCAGTACAAATTCAACATAAATTATCACGTGCAAGTAATAATATGTTACAGCTCGAGTATTGCACTTACTTACGACCGAAAATTTCAATAAATATAAATTGTATTAAAAATAACAAATAAATAATCAAAATATTCGCGCGACATCTGTCATTATGACATTATGTCGTGCGTAAAAAACACAAACGCACAGCCAAAGGCACACGTATGTTATAAGCGATATACGAACTAAGCAGTCCGTGACGTAAGGGACATTTACACATACGGTCGTAGGTAAAAGACTTTACCTACGACCGTATGTATAAATGTCCCTTACGTCACGGACTGCTTCACTCGTATATCGCTTATAACAAACATGTGATTTTGGTTGTGGTTTTGTGTTTTTAACGCACGACATAATGATATCACAACGCAAATTTAGATCCATATTTTCCTATTTGGTTATAATTTCCCTCTTGTCAGAACAGTTCAAATGCAGTTCCCCACAGTTGAAATAGATGTCGCGCGAATAACTAGCGATCATGGAGGAAGATGGAGTCGCTATACGCTATACATTTAGCAGCGAGAAAATGACCCTGGGGGGCGGGGCTAACATAACACTAAAGTACCCTGACAGTTGGCCGCCTGCCAGGTCCGGATTAACTCTGATATTGGCCAGAAATTTCAAGAAATTTTTTCTATAATATATTGTAATGTGTCGAGTGGGTACATTGTAAAAAAACGCTATATGAACACTTTTAAGAATTTATTTAATCAAATTTCTTTAACAAATACGTAATAAACATATTTTTAAAAATGTTCGTGCGTGCGGCCAGTAGAAGCCTGTACATTGTTGACATATATAGTCACTTACCGATGAAATGTAACCCCGGTCGAAATCTGGTTTACAGCTGATTTTCTGCTGTTGCAGCTGCGAACAGCGCAATTAGACATTATATTTTTATGTATAAGTTCATACAAATTCACTATAATATCTATAAACAAAGCGAAATAAGCTAAATAAATAAAATAATAACACGTCAACGTTGCGAATGTCACTTTGACATTAAAAGTCCTCCGGAGTGGGGGAACTGGTCCCATATCCGAGCGCTTATGGCGACTCCTCCTTCCTCCATGCTAGCGATAGATAAAATACTTTTTTCTACTTTGCATTCACAATGCACACATTGTAACACTGTTTTCGGTGTTACAATTTTATTAACAAATTGTAACATCGTTATTAGTAACTTTTTTTCTAAGATTGGTACACATTGATATCAATTGATATCAAAAGCCATATGTCAAACGTACGACACATAACCACACACTGCCTCTTTTTAATCGCATAAACTGCGAAATATCAGTATTCTATACATATTTAAACGTGCGTGTAGCCTGCTATATGGCCAGAGGATTGGGGCTTTCTTAGTTTTGCTGTGTTCATCAAAATACGCCAGCATGACGTTTTCGGTCATGTTTTGCGACTCTGGTAAGTGATCGTCATCATTCTTTTCAACTAAACATCAAATCCCCTTTTCAGATATAATTCAAGGACCACATTTACTTTAATAAGGTATTATGCGAAGATCAAACCTACATCGTTGATATGAACTATTTTAATTACTGCTGCGAGATTGTATATGCGCAATAAATGGTTTATTGAATATCAGCATACACGTAGGAAGCTATAGTACATTTAAAGTGTTGAGGATTTCTTAGTTTATGTGACGTATAAGTTTTCGGTAATATTTTGGACCGAATTTTGCTCGGTTCAATACCGTATTCGTTTTTGTCCGTCGCCTTCGACTTCGTCTTAGTTCTGGTTGTGTGCAACGTATTTGTATTACCTCCATCAAATGTAATTTTACCAAGTATAATTTATTCTAATAAATTGTTACACCGAAATTAGAATTTGATTTCAATTATATGTGCGTGTAAACTTGTATAAGCAAGGTACTAGAAACTGCTATTAAACGTTAACCGTTATAACAATTCTTTAGTAACTTCTTTGAAGTAACTAATCAGTTACCGCCAAACACGTCTATTCTGATTATTATACTTATAAAACCACTATTTTAAAGTTGACTTTTTAGGTTATGTTTCATGTATTTATCACAGAAGGGTTAAAAGTGTTGCCCCAAGCTCCATTATGATCATAGTTGCGACCTCGCTGATTATTTAATAAAACTTGTAGGCTAAAATAGAGTAAAATTATTCACAATTAGATTTTGTCATGATTTTATCCCATCCTTACGAAGTTGACAGTTACTACACACACAGAAAAGTATATACTTCACTCAAAGCAATATGCTTTCATCCAAGTAAATGATTAGTTTGTTATAGCCGCAAGTAGATATTTTCTCAAGTTAAGAATAAAGAGATATAGTTGAATTGAAATGATCATATGCTTGTATATCTGAGAAAATATTTTCTTGCAATGAGTATAGATATTATTCATTCAAGAAAACTATTCTCACGTTGAGAATAATGGAATTTTCTTAAAGTGAATATATATGCTTGACAATGAGAAAATACTTTCTTGAAATGAGTATAGATATTAAGGAGAACGAATATAAGTATAGATATTATTAGTTCAAGAACATGATCATAATGTATTGAATAGAAATTACTATTTTAGTTTTTTTTTAAAAGGTTGGAAATTGTGTGAAATAAGTAGACAATAACTAAGCAAATGACATTTGTTTTATTGTAAAAAATTTCTTTGCTTAATTACATATATACTTACCTATTTATAAATTATCACTACCTACAATATCTAAGGCATGGAAAAAAACACCATATTCTATTAGACATCAAATTGTTTCCATTATATTCCACAAGTAAGTTTTCTGTGACATGTATGTTAATTTGGTGACCACTATACAAAATTTACGTAGGCTAGGCAAAATTTACGTACCGTGTGCGTCACAAGTCACAACTACGAACTGCGTCGCAAATACGTTGAACATAAGTACTGTAGGCTATTCACGCAAAATTAAAACTATATACTTTCATAATATTGTAGATCGCGTACAGTACCTACAAAATTAGTAAAGATATACTTACATATTGAACTCTTCCCGGACAATACTCGGTAGTCAGCGAACACGACGCCATAGCAGACCCCAACTAACTGAAGGCAAAGGCCGATGCGAAAAATCTTAAATCTCGGCAACGTTCGTGCACGTTTGAGTGTAAATGCGCAAGCGCGTTGCAAGCAATGGCTTACTTGATTCAAGTTATTGATCAACTTCTTGAATTGAGAATTTAAACTACATGGTTTGAAAATTATATACTTAGCCGAAACTAATAACTCTGAGATTGGGATATTCTTGAATTGTGAGAACAAGGAATTCTTAAATGAAAGAAATTGTTTCAAACCAAGTAAATATTAACTTTCATCTAAAGCAATAACCGCAAGTAAATAATTTTCTCACGTTTTGAGAATATACTTCGCTCGTTCCACTCCTCGCTACGCTCGTCGTGCCCAAAACAACTCGTGCGCAAATTTGACGTCTTATAAAACTTCTATAATAATATACTATTTTGTTGAACTGTCTCAACTTAATACATCTACTTCTGTCGCAATATTTCCCCTTTATTTAAAGTAAGCGATTGGTTCTGTAATTGTCGGTCGTAGGTAAAATTATGTACAATACTCGAGCTGTAACGCATATTACGTGCTCGTAAAAAATAATAAAAACTCGCTGCTTCGCGACTCGTGCTTCCACTCGTACGTAATATGCTAGTTACAGCTCTTTCAATGTAATATACTATTTATAGTTACAATAAAATTTCGCTCTATTTAGTAGTTTGAACATATCCGACTCGTTATTCAAATGGATATATGTTAGAAACATCAGTAATAAAGATTTTATTCGTCTTTGTGACTCGATCCGCGGACATACTGTATATTAGAGTATAGTAATGTCGGCTGAAATACATATGTTTAGTACCTATAAATCAATACAGGAACGTTTAGACCAAAATAAAGTTGTGTACGTTACTTCACGTGCTAACCTGGAGATATACTTACGACTTTGATGTTTACTTCAAGTGACGTATAGCGTGTTTATATGAACGCGCAATAAACGTCAACAAAATTTTCAATTTCACCTAAATTCTTCTCTGAATGTATGTTGAAGTTCACTCATTTAATATCAGAAATAAAAGTTCAACAAATGCAAGCTGGTCCACAGTTTCGTTCTACAGAAGGTATTGACGTCATATCTATATGCGTTTGTCTTTCCTTCGTAGAATGCGAATATGGTAAACAAAAGTGAATTAAGATTACACAATCACCAACGAACATCTGACTACGATGGTATGAACAGACTTATAGGCCAAAGCACGGTCAGTGGAGGAGTCTGCGGTAGTGTTGACGATTTTCTTGCGCTGAACAGGGTCGGACTCGGCTTTTCTTTATTAATTTCCTCAAGAATGTGTTTTGTGTCATTTTGTTTCACTTGATATTTTTTATCGGTCAAAAATATTCACACTACCTACAACGATTGGTCGCTACTCGGTTGCTACAAAATATAGCTGCATTGTTCTGGACGTAACGGTAATTTTATTGGCCATTTTATCGCGTAACAACTGCCACCGGACTGCAATATGTCACTGGTTGGAATGTAATTACTGATGGCGCTTATTTTGAGTGGCGCGCATTTTTCCGCTAATGCAACGGTTTAATATTGAATTGACGTATATTCCAGGCCTGAAAATTGCTTTATTGGATATCAAATTATAAAGCATTTCAATGTCATGTGAAACACAATAGGTAATTGGATCATTTTAATTAGAATATTTTAATTCAGTAATTATAATAAACGCAGTCAAGCGATATGTGCGAAGCCTGCCAATGATGTAGTTCATATGATTTGGTGATATATATGTTACGGTTAAAGTGATTAGTTAAAGTGATGTATTAATAATTACCGGCTATTATTAATAATAGCCGCATCATTTGGTCAATGTGATTAGAAACACTTAAATAATCACATGGACCGGCTATTATTAATAATTTCCTAACGGGCACGGTAAAAGTGATAAAAACGTTACTTTTTACTAAATATCTTTTGTATACAGTCTTCAAAGAAGTTAGCTAAGTTATTTTGATTACTATGTAAGCTATTATATTTATTTACTCGACGCAAATCATCAGTACGGCTAGCTCAATGACCAAAATTACGAATAATACAAAACATTGATAATACAGATTGTTTTCTTTTGCCTCCCTTGTACTTTAGAAACTACTGGATATAATTGGTAATGATATTTGGTATACACCCAAGGACGGCTCAATGACGAAAACATAAAAAGAACATTTTATACAGAGTGTTCAAAAAAGTTAACCATTTTATTATCGATAGCACCCATTTTTAATGCATGTGGGTAGTATTTTGTAAATGTACAATTACAATTTATTAAGTAAATTCTCAAATCCCAATTATCTTGAAATTTTGCGCATTTAATAATAATTTTTTTAATATTATAGTTTCATGCAAATACATGCAAAAATAGGCCAGACTAGTTTACTAGATGTTTTTACATAAATTGCACCGCACAAATGATGTAAACATGTTTGTATGGTTCTGTTCCTAACACGGTATTTTTACTTTTGGTGTTTGACAATAAAGTACTATTTTATAAATAAATGATTAAACATTGTAACAACTTGCCCCAATCTTCCCTACATTAGGTTGTCCATTACCTATGCCTACCGTAAGCATATCTAATATCTGACGGATATAATATGTTTTATAAGGCGATTATTATAAAACTGTTTATCACCAACAACAAAAAGACTTTTATGTAAATACATTTTTTATTTAGATATATGAAAAAATATAACAATAACAAAAACACAAAATAATTCTCAAGTCCAGGAATCAGTTTAAAAATAAAATATATTCTTAATAAATAAAATTAACAGTAGGTAACTCAAATAAAATCTGTCGCACATTTGTGCACTTACAAATCAAAAATAAACAATATTCATAGTAAATAATAAAATAAAAATAAAATACAGGTACAGTTCACATTTGTGAACAAAACAAAAGAAGATGACGTCCTATTGTTACAAACTTTATCTTGCTTTATTTTTACAATATAAATGGTGTAATTGTTGTACTACCACAAAAAAAATAAAGGTCTAGAAGGACTTTTGTATTCAAAATTAAATATAAAACATTTTTTAAAGTTTTTTATTAAAAAGATAATAAATAATGTTATAAATAAAAATAATTTTTCTTGCCACGAATTGCAAATCACAAAAGCACTATGTACGTATGCACTGGCAGAATAATACAAACCGAGTTTCTAATTTATTACTGAAGCCTAAATTACATTTAGCGAGTTTACACGCTGCTAGTTGGCGAATTCAGTTGCTAGTAAACTCGCCCAGTGTCATCATGTTCACAACGTTACTCGCAGCTTGTAAACTATCTGCGAACATGATGACACTGGGCGAGTTTACTAGCAACTAGTGAATTCGCCAACTAACAGCGTGTAAACTCGCTCAATGTAATTGAGGCTTTACTTAGCTTTTAAGAATTGTGCAAATAAGCATGCCCCAAAGAGTTACACACTCGTGCATGCAGTTTGTATGGATTGGCATTTTTTAGTCTCGATTTGATAATCTTCCTTATTTTAGTCATGAGTAGTAACTAAATAAGTTAGTCAGGACTAACGTCACTAAAGGCCCAACAGTGAAAACCCAGTGCATAGATTCTTTGTGTGGCGAATATGTAGATACTAACAGAATTCCAAATCTGAGGCTCCATTATATTGTAGCATCACCTTAATGCAATATCGAATTGAAATATATCACATTGACCACAGCATGCTGTAAATTATTAATAATAGCCGGTTCATGTGATAAATTCTTCACTTTAACCTCGCCACTTGGCTATTATTAATAATAACCGGTAATTATTAATAATAACCTATTTATCACTATGACCGTAACATATATATATATATATATATATATATATATATGCGACCCCGCACGAGAGAATCGCTCTAACTGCCATCTATTGTTTCCATAGTATTGACTCCTGTGTTTGAAGGCCCATAACTCTAAAACTAGTGAACAGAAAAAAATGAAGTAAAGTATGCCATACTCCTGAATCATTTCTACATAAATTGTATGACTGTCAAAATTGTTTGCCTCTCGGTGTAAACATGAGCGCGAGAGAAGTGAAAAATGTACCCGATCTTGCAGTTTTAAATTAACGCTCGTCTGTCCGATTTTTTTTTTCTTAAACCACTTACCGCAAAAATTTCAGTTTTTGTTCAGGTTGCGCTTAGAGTCTCTTCTATAGACTGGCGTTTTTGTTTTCTTCAGTTTTTATGTAATAAAGGTTGCGAACAAGACCTGGATGGATGCCGATATCTCAGTAACGAATATTAGCACGATAACGGGATATGCACGTAAACAATCGTCATATTTTAATGAATGTGACAGTAGAAAAAGAATTGCATTATAATTTTTAATAGTAAGTTTTAAAGCGATTTAATATGAATGATATAAATTTCGTGCAGCGCGCAGTACGTCAATCGTAACGGTAAATGGAAATGTAGCTGGGACAGTGGAAGATTATTTACTAAGGCGATTATCTCGTGCGGGGTCACATATGGTAACGTATAAAAATATCTACAGGGTGTTATTAGTATCCCCGCGGCTCATCAGTTTCTATAATGTAAAATTATTTTCATTTATACAGGGTGTTTAGGCGTGACGGAAAGTATATATATTTTTAAATGGGCCATGGTATATTTTATCAAATTATGAATACTACTAAATTTATTGACAGCGTTAATATTTCCTTAGTTATTCAATTGTTTTTCGAAAATGTGGCCGTTGCAGGATCTTTTTTAAAACTTGCCGATTTTGCCTTTACACTATGTGAGACAATAGTCAAAGCCAGTAGGTAGATGATAGTATCCGAAGATAGTAGATACGCTCTACAGGATGTTCATAGAACTTAGTAAGTTTTGATGTTTTTCAAATGGCTTCTCGAGTTTTTTAAATAGAACAATGTAAGTGCTAACTTTGATATTGCTCTGTTCTGCATCCAAGGTCTTTGGTAGTTTGATGTAAAGTTTTTAAGGGGTGATTGAAGAGGTAATTTATAATTTTTTAAGTAGATTTATCCTTATACAAAGTTATACCGTTATCAACATTACAAATTTTATATTTTGTAAGTATATTTTGACATTTTGGCAATCGTAAACACTTCAAATTACTACTAAAGTAAACCATAAACCTTGTACTTTTAGGTTAACTATCGTGAAAATTTGTTGACTTCTGAAACTGTTCAACAGACGTATTTTCTTTGATGTGATTTATGTGCTTGCACATCACAATACCCTATTTTAAATAAATTAACAATTACAGTAAGTAGACAGTGTTGTTTTTTTTTTGTACTGAATACAAATTCATTCTCAACGTTGCTCATAAAGTGGTCTTTAGCGTTTTCTGTTGAACAAATTTTAACGACAGTTTCCCTAAAAGTAAACTTATTATTGTTTACTTCCGGGTATAACTGAAGTTTTTAGGCCTCAAAAATGGCAAATTTTGCAATACCTTGATAACCGTAATACTGTGTGTATGAATTTTTTAACTAAAGCACAAATATTACTTTAAAGGAAAGGAACTTTTTCTTGCATACAAATATATTTATTCGAATTAAAATTAGATTTTTTGCGAACGGAACCGTAATTGAATTGATCAGGATATAGCGAGGCAGCATTTAATATTCTATACTTGTGAAACGTGAGTGCTGTGACCAACTCTGCTCGACTATTGGTAAAATACTGAACTGAATGATTTATTCTGCACAGGTACCAATGCAACGAAACAAACAACACGATTGCGAAAATCATGAACTTCATTTTCCCGTCCAGAATATTCCTGGCAAATCCGCAGGCTCAGTTGCGCGCGTATTGTTCGGCGGGTTTTTAATTCTTTCCATTTTCGACGACAGAATCTCAATAAGGCCGGTCGCTCGGTGAGCACGTTTATTAAAACAGGGTGCGTTCGGCATAAACATTTTCACGGTCGCCCACTATTTTTTGTGCGGGGAGTGCTATAAGCCATCCTGACCCGCATTGTTTTCGTTTTTGCGTTCGTTTACCACGGTCGAACGAAAATAAAAAAAAACTGCGATTATATTGCTAACCGTAACACTTTGTATGATGGTATATTTGGATAAATCCGTTCTAAACCTTTACATCGAAACCTTTACGTCGACTACCGAATACCCTGTATATATGTATATCCTTGGTTCACACAGCCTATAGAGTTAGAGAACACTTGACGACGCTTGTATATGACGTGCTACGCCACACATCAAAGGAAAGTGCCGAATCAGGACTTTTAAATCGATTGCACAATCGAGTTTGTATTGGGCAATGTCAAGAGCAATTTTGTTCAAAATGGTCTTGAAATTAAAAGTTATATAAGACAATAGGGGTCTTGCATGACTCTACCTAACTTAACAAATAAAATCCTTAGGTGGGAAGAAAACTGTTTGTAAAATTTTTCCGCTAAATATTGTTACACTCAATTGAACATCAAAGTTTAAAACGGACTAAGAACGCGCCAAAACGCTCCGTGACGTCATACCGTTGATGAGAAGTTCAGCGAGCCTAGGCCGTAAAGAGCGGCCGAAAAAATAGAACCTGCGGACACGAGAACGGCATCAAGTTGAATGTATAGTATCTGGAGGACGTTGTGTGCGTTGTGTTAATGATTAAGTATAGTTGGGTCAAGGGATTTTAGCGTGTTGTTAAAAGTGACAGTCGTCTGAGAAGACGTACGTCCAATGTCAATCTTTTCACATGTTGTAGAAAGAGCGAAGGCATGACAATCGCATCGTAACAGGCTAATGTCGCGTGGCCTTCGACCAATCTTGCTACGTCACACCAATCACAGCGCGTTCTGGTCTGACTCATATTTAAAGAGACGAGCCCGATTTTAATATTATTAATTGGGTGAGAAACGATTTTTTTCTTAAAAAAAGAACAACGTTTGCGGACTGTTCTGGTATATGTTTGGCACTAATAGAGCGTAATAATTTTTAATTTGGGACTTAGTGCAAGACCCCTATTGTATTTTTTTGTTTTATTTAGACAATAATGATTTTATGTCCTAAATGATCATAAAGTGACATTTTACATCTTAGATACCGGGACGAAAGCAGCTTCTTTTAGCGCCCTAGGGCAATAAAGGTTCTTTTTGCGCCCTAGGGCATTACGGATTGCCACGGTTATATGTCAAATATATCAAATATTTTTTGTCATACAAATTGTAAATTTTAAATCGTCAATGTCAATTATTAGCGATTAAGGTTATAAGTTTGACAATTAATTTTCTGTATTGTAACTCAATTCCGAATTGTTTGTATTGGTATTCAAGTCCGTAGGTCACTTGATAACGTCAAAATATTTATTAATATTATTCAAACGGAGGAGCAAAACCATTGTAGGACATAAAATTTTGTATGTACCTCGGGCATTACTTCATGTTTATACCCTCGGGCGACTTAAAAAGCGCGAGGGCCGATAGGCCCGAGAACTGTTACCCTCGGGGCATAAAAATCCGTCTAGTGCCCTTGGTACATAAATAACCATTAAAATGTTGTATCTTTTTTTACATTTATTTATTTTATAACTAAATATGAATATAATTTAATTTCAACAAAATATCAAGTATTTGGTATCATTATAATAGGAAAGATGTTTCCTATCGAATAATCAGGGTGTGGTCATTGGGTAACCGTGAAAAGATGACTCACCGGCAAAAAACCAATTAAGTCACGCTAAAGGGCGCCAGTAATGCAATGTCGGCTAAAATCGATTTAGTTAGTTGTGAAATGTTCCATACTTGCAAATAATGTGAATTTTAATGTAGTAAAAAATAATAAAACCTCTTTCATTTGCAAAGAAATAATATATTCATCTATATAGGTGACATGTTTTGGCTTTTTAAGCCATCTTCAAACCTAAATCTACAAGTGGAAAGAAACAATAAATATAGGAAGTTCATAATTAAAACTGATAAGTTACTGTCAAATGGGATAATAAGGAGGTGAAATTCGAGACGGCAAGGCAAGGTCTATAAAGAGAGAGGTTATCCAGTTTGCTATCTTTCCTATAGTACACTTTATATACCCCCCTCAGATCCCTATATGCTCTACTTTCGTGACGTCACTAGAGTCCCGGCACACTTCGCATCACGTCGCATACATCGCTCGTTTAGTTTGTTCAAAGATACGTTTAATTATTGCCAGCTCAGCTCGTTATAGGTTTTTTAGTGAATTAGAAAGGTTGCTTTTGTACGTGTTTAATCGTTATTCTGCGTTTATATTGTTATATTCAATAGTTGATAGTTTTACGTTATTGGTTGTTTTATTAGTGTAGTATTTTATGAAGTAATTAAGTTAGTAAAGGTAAGATATTAATTTATATTGGAAATTACATTATTCTATATCATGTATCAATTTTAGATGCCTATGGTTTGCTCCGTACCGGGTTGCGGTATGAGGTATAACATTTCAACAGTGATTGGATTAACAATATCATATTTTACTTTTCCACGTGATCAAAGTTTAAAGCAGAACTCATCCACAATTGGGACATTACTCATACGAAGACCAGCAAGAGCACCCATACTCCCTTCCATCCTGGATACGTCATTTATCTTTTGACAGCCTAAGAAATCCGTCGGAAGAATTTAAACGCTTGTTTAATAAAATGAATTAGCAAGTTCGAAAGACTTACGGGGGATGGGATTAATAATTCGAAAAGAATTAGCAGTAAATTAAGAAGAGAACTTTTAAAACAAGATCCAATTATTGATACCATAGTTTTGAAAGCTTTTGTCGAGCAAAGAATATATGTACGGATAAATTTTTTTAAATTTTACTTTTCAACAGCAAAAAAATCTAAATATTTAACGAAGAGTACCTGATATTAAAAATAAAATTACAACAAAGATGAGAAAATTTGTACAATAAAGCTTCTTACTGATTTTTTATTTTTTCTTTGTACGTATGTTCTAACCAAATATTGTAATCAGGACAATCCAATGAGTGGTTTAATAAGCAAGTTGTACCAATACTACCAATACTGACTTAGTTATAGTTTTTCTATTTATTTATCTGTAGAGTCGGTAAACCAAACATTCGACTTCAATTCCTGATAATTTTAGTGTTTCAACCCCCAATTTGCATGGTTGCAAAAATATGCGGTTGCCGTTATACCACCTTCGACTCCGGCTGTTGATTTTGTTTGTAGGTTGACTCCACTCACTGAATTTCTGCTAAATTTTGATTCCAACTGCAGAGACCTGGTTTAGCACAACACATTTCTTTAATCGGACATACATTACATACTAATGTACTTTTTTCTACTTTGCATTCACAATGCACACATTGTAACACTGTTTTCGGTGTTACAATTAACACATTGTAACACCGAAAACAGTAACATTTTTGTCTAAGATTGCCAGGATTGGTACACATTGATATCAAATGCCAAATGTCAAACGTACAATACATAACCACACACTGCCTCTTTTTAATCTCTTGCAATCGCATAAACTGCGAAATATCAATATTCTATACATATTTAAACATGCGTGTAGCCTGCTATAGTATGGCCAAAGGTCGTGGCTTTCTTAGTTTTGCTGTGTTCATCAAAATACGCCAGCATAACGTTTTCGGTGATGTTTTACGACTGTGGTAAGTGATCGTTATCATTCTTTTCAACTAAACATCAAATCACCTTTTCAGATATAATTCAAGGACCACATTTACTTTAATAAGGTATTATGCGGAGATCAAACCTACATCGTAGTTATGAATGATTTTAATTACTGCTACGAGATTGTATATGCGCAATCAATGGTTTATCAGCATACACGGTATGAAGCTATAGTACATTTAAAGTGTAGAGGATTTCTTAGTTTATGTAACGTATAAGTTTTCGGTAACATTTTGGACCGAATTCTGTTCGGCTCAATTCGTATTCATTTTTGTCCGTCGCTTTCGACTTCGTCTTAGTTCTGGTTGTGTGCAACATATTTGTATTACCTCTATCACATGTAATTTTACTAAGTATAATTTATTCTAATAAACTACTTTGCCGAAATTAAAATTGGGTTTCAATTATAAGTGCTTGTAAATATATAAGCCGCAACGGCTACGTAGCGGAATTAGGTAGACACCGCTATTAAACGTTAGGTGTTAAAACAATTCTTTAGTAAGTTCTTGTTCTTCGAAGTAACTAATCAGTCACCGCCAAACACTTCTATTCTGATTATTATACTTATAAAACCACTATTAAAGTTGTTGACTTTTTAGGTTAAGTTTCATATATTTATCACAGTAGGGTTAAAAGCGTTGCCCCAAGCTCCATTATGATCATCGTTGAGACCTCGCTGAATATTTATTCAAACTTGTAGGCTAAAGTAGAGTAATTTTATTCCCAATTAGATTTTGTCATGATTTTATTTCATCGATCTCATCCTTAACGAAGTTGACAGTTACTACAGTGCAGCCACGTGGTACCCGCGAAATACCCTAGATTCTAATTTAGCGCAATATAGTAACCACAATTTCTAAATTTATATAAAATTAATGACGCAAAGTAGAAAAAAAAGTATATTACACTCGTTTTATAAGACGTATTGGCGCACTCGTTCCATTTGGGCACTCCTCGCTACGCTCGTCGTGCCCAAAACAACTCGTGCGCCAATTTGACGTCTTATAATAATATACTAATTCAGCATTATTAACAAATTATTGAAATAGCATGTTGTGATAATCACATTTATCATTTTTTTTTTCATCCTAATCATTTACAAATGATCACAATAAAGATGCATTTATTTTTTCAATATAATTATGCACCTACTTAACCTAAATCATACAACGAAATAAGCATTCAAATTGGTGGCAGCGCACGACTCTAGTGACGTCACGATCTCCCTTTACCCCTCAAACTGAGAAATCTCGTACTTGGATAACCTTACTACTTTATAGACCTTGACGGCAAGGTATCATTGACGAAATATTTCGGATAACAGCGGTAAAAATGTCAAAATCGTAGCCATATTTAGTTAGTGTTTACTGGACAATTTTCGACTATTTTTACCAATTTATAGCCACCTAGATTAATCCACAAAATGTTATTTTTGCGTTGCCTTGGGGATAAAAATTCACGATCGATATGTTTTTGTGTTCAGAATGTCATCCTGATGGAAATTATCACACAAAGAATATCGGGTGCCATTTAAAATTTCAATGATGACGTCATTTCCGGAAAAACCGGAAGTAACCTCAAGAGTATCCAAAATAATGGCATTTTTTGTCTATTAACACTTACCCAAATTTCATTCGTCCAGCTTTATAAACAAAAAAATTAGCGGGACTACCTATGGCGTGGGTCACCCGATATGTACGATAGTCTACTTATTCAAAAACAAAATGACAATTTTTAATCAAATACTATATCATTATGATTACATATTAATTGTAATTTGTGTACATGTATCTAAAACTTTTTTTTAAACATTAAAACCGGTTTAAAAAAATCGACAAACCCTGGTTAATTTGTCAGAAACACAATAATCTTAGCTCCATGACTATCTTGACCGACAAAATGTAACAAGAAATTCAGACGAGCCTAGTTTTTGAGAAAATATGTGCTAAAAACTCCAAAAATGCTTATTCTTTCTCAACACAATTGGGAATTTCTACTTTCAGATTTAGATTTGACGGAAAAAGCATACCAGAAACAGTTTTCAGTCGTCCGATTTTGTTCTTTGGTGGCCAGCTTAATCACTGATTGTATTTTTAATAAATTACGTAGGTATAATGAAGTAAGAAATAATTTAAAAACAACAAAGTCTTTCAAATTTAGTCCTTATCTTCAATTTCCTCCCAGAAAACCTCGGAACGGATCTTCTTCGTCAAATTTCGTTACGTTTTTCAAAAATCCATGTGGGGCGAAAACCTATACGTCGCGGCGCCCATGTCCATCTTCAGCCTGAAGCGAACCGATACCTGGAGAAAGAGACACAATCGAAGTTGGCGCTCTCCCATTGTAGTAGTAGTAGTAGGGGCCCTCGTATCTTTGGCTATTTCCTAAAGCGAAGGGCCAACGAATCAATATTTCATCCCTGTGAGCCTCTCTCTCTGCACTGGTAGAGGAGAGACAGAAGGAGAGCGAGAGAGACGCCATGGCCTCGTCGTCGGCACACCACCTCCGTTAACATCACAGTATTCGACGACGCACGCCGCACAATGGTGGCAGTCGCGATCTGCTGTATTTTGGTACTTCTCGCGGTCTTCATAGTGCTCATAATTGTCGTCGGTCAGTCCATCAGCGATCCCCAATCAGCGTGAATGAAGACGAAGGAGAAGAAGTCGCAAATGAGAAGACAGTACCATGTAACCGTGGACCTAGGAGTTCTCCATCCGATGCATGAAGAAGAAGACGATTGAAAGTAACATCCCTTCGTGTGTATACAAGATGAAACCATCCCCTAAGTGTTGTGTCATTAGTGGCTTATATTACCGTTTAGAAGATTGTTTGTACGTCTTTTTATAAATGTGAGGAAGTAGCATAGCAAGAAACACCGACAATAGTATTTGTAAAATGTATACCTTGATATGACAGGTTGACGATGGTTCTAACGGATGGCGTCCCGTGCTGTTCCCCTAGTAAGATACCTACCCCAGAAACAAATGATTTTATGATTTTTATATTTGTAAAATACCGGAATAAATGACTATTTTACTGTAGCCATGGAGTTTTAATACTGCTGCCGACGAAGAACTATAAGCCATCTTGTAAGTAGTGAGCTGAAGCTCTCTTTAAACATAGTGAGTATAAACTAGGAATACCGAATAACATGCTAATAAAGTGCTAATTCGGACAGACATCTCTCCGCAGATGCCTCCACGTTGCGAGAAAACAACGATTTCAACAAAATAAACAACTGTAAATCAATAAATTCGATTTATTTCCAAACTAGAAACTTTATTTATTTAGTGGAATAAATCGTAGCTTGGGCGAGTTCTAAAATACTCCAAAGTTACAAAGTAAAATAAATTCTCAACATTTTGTTTTTTTGGTTCAATCCAATATCAGAGTACTTGTAAGAAGACTTGATAGAAAAAGAATAGTCCACTGTTTCTGGTATGCCTTTTTCCCGTAGAATCTGAATCAGAAGGCAGAAATGTAGACTCGAGTCGAGTTGTTGCTAAAAGCAGCGCTAAAAACTAAAAAATCCACAAATGCATTATTTTTTCAAAAACTAGACTCATTTTGGAATTTCTGTTTTCATATTCAGATTGTACGGAAAAATAACATTTCAGAAACAGTTTTTACTTGTCCGATTTTGTTCTTTGCTTGCCAGTATAGATTATGGGGGTTTTCAACAATTCCACTTGGAATTAGTTTGTTTGGAATTTAGTTTTTTTACATTAAGCCAATAACAGTGGTATATAAATTTATTGTGGTAAAAGAAAACATGTTTTTATTTTTGTTTTGATAGTATAATTATTAAAGTCAGCAAAACGTGTAGTAGAATAAACGAAAATACCTTAACGAATATATAGAATAAGCAAACTGAAAACCAATGCACTAAAGTTTACGTTTACGTTGTTAATTATTATCTAAATTCAATTTCTGCTGGTTACAATTTTCATTTACATTACAATTTACGTTACAATATAATCCACATTTTGCTAGGTCTCGCTAAAGTTCTGTTTTCCACGACGGTAAGCTTATTAGATCTCTGTTTGAGGCAAAAGTTTGATTTGAAAGCTTAGTTTTCGCAAACTTTTCGGCATAACAAAATTTAATCCTCTGTTAATTGCCAGATCGTCTTATACTCATTCTTTGTTTCGAATGAGACGCAATTTATTAGTGTTAGATTGTAGGAAACCAGTACAACAAAGTCGGTAAGTGCAAGTCATGTTTACTTTATTTTTATAAGTGGCATAAGTTTAATACGATGTTTCAGTCAGATTGTTCAGGAGATCTATAAAATGCTAAAATGTGGTTGTAAAATGTACCTAAGCTTCTAAAAATACACTGCATTGCACAAGTTCTATTTTACTGCACATGCATGCATGTTTGGAAATGCCGTTTATCGTTTGGAATAAATATAGGCATGTCAATGCATTCCGTCTACGTACATACACACAATAAATACGTAGTTTACTGTACTTTTTTTCTACTAAAAACCAAATTCAATTAAAAAAAAGAAACACGTTGTAAGTTTAGAAAAAGACGAAAGTAGTGTAGTGTAAAATAGCAGTTAGAATTTTAGGTAGTGCCCCATTTTATTCAATTAAGAGCAGAATACCGAAGGGTATTGATTTTATTGGCGAACACCCCTCTCGCTTTTTTTTTGCACCACCATCGAAAGCACTTGCTATTTATTCATCTGACCAACGAGTCGCACGTAATATATGGAAATGGGGAGGCAGCTCGATGGCTACTACAATATTTTTGAGGTCAGTGCGTTTGGACGGACTCCGTTTGTTTGTCGATAAATAGAAAAAAAAACAACTGAAACTCATTTACGGAATACCTACCTATACAATATACATACACGCATAAAAATACGTAATTTTCACTTTACATAATCAGTATCATCACATCTCTTACTACCTAATAGATTTATATAAATATACAATAAATAATAATGTAGTAATCAGAAATCACCGTCTTGTTTGTCCACCGAAAAAGGGAATGGTAAAGAAACCTGTAATACAAAACCAAATGTATGCATATAAGTTATATACGTAGTAAATAATACTTACGTGACGAAATATGTATCACTTTCACTGTCACTCCATCCCCTGGCACACGGTGGCGGTAAATATGTCTCAAGGTGCAATATCAGTAACTATGAGTTGAAATTATATCTTACATTAGCTACTTATACTATATCACTGCACCAGTTGTGTGGCAAGTTGTTGCTGACTTCTCTCAATATGTATTGAATTCTTTGACAAAAACTTCATTATATTAAAATATTAATTATTAACAATTATATTTTTCGTTACAATCACGGATATCTTCTACAATTCTTAATTTTCAATGCCACGAAAACCTGTAATATAAATGCAAAATGCTTGTGAACACAACCAATGAGTTATGTACATGAATAGGTATACAATATATCTAAGTACATTAGAGTGACCAACTTTTTAATACGCTAAATCGGAACGCTGACATCCGGGGTGGTGGGACATAAACAACATATTGCCAATAACTAAAACATACTTTTATCTTAAATATTGCAAGGCTTTTTGATTAGCTGTAAGAATGGAAATAAAGTTAAAGCTAGGTTTCTAAGCTAGGTCTTTGTTATTCTTTAATTTACTTTTTAAATTTTTCTAAGAATACACTCGTATTTTATTAGCATTGAAGTACTTGGGTGTCAACGTTTTGGAGTGCCAATGACTGTGTACTTTACCCTATAAAGAACTAAAAAAAAGGCATGTCATAGGCCCCGATAGCATAGATGTTTGTGTATTGTGCTGAATACCAAAAGATGCCTGGTTTAACTCCAGATTTTGGCTTTAATTATTATTAATTCAATATAATTTAATATTTGCGTCCTAGCTATGTGTCATCATTTGCTCTTTATATTTTTTAAGAAGCTTGATGAGCTAACCAATGATTCTGACATAGATAATGATTAGAAATGTAGCTGGAATATATATTTTTCCAGTTTCACCTCCACAGCCAGAATATTATTTATTTGCAAGACCTTGTAACTTTAAGGCATTATTTGTACTTATTAGATGCAATATGATTATTCTATTTCACTGTCTTCGCCGCTAGAAAACTACACCAAATCACGTGATTTGTTTTCAACTGATTTTCAATAATGGAGTTTCTTTTCTGAAATTGTTGTTAAATTTTCCTTTCTTGACTATTTATCCCGCTTCTAATATTTTTTAGATTAATGAAGAATATCTGTAACAATATGTGATTACGAAGTTAATTTAAATTTAAATTTTTAAAGAAATTTTATGAATAATAAATTGATGATGTTTTCCTTTGAACCGAAATTTGATAATAATATTTTTCTAAATTGCAAATAAGCATCCCTTAAAATTTAAAATTAATCAAAATCAGTTTGAATCAATTACAAACACAATACACGTTTAAACATCGTTTGAATAAGTTAATTATTATTTTTGTGAAAGTTATGCATTTCTATGACTATAAAATGCCATTCATTCACCCAATCAGGAGCGCAAAGTAGTACGTTGTCCGTCAACAATATTTATTATAGAATTTGGTTAATCCCGACTGACTGAAATTTCTATACTACAGTTCTTTACAGAATAAACAGTCGATTATCTAAACACAAGGGGAATCCGTACCCCCTACATTCTACTCACAAAATACGTAAAAGTTCTGAGGGGTTTTCTTAGCTATTAGTTCACATAATCGTAAAAGCTATACGCCAAATTAAAGATAAAAAGTATACAATTTTCCGTCTAGTAATAGATTTTTGATATTTTTTGTCGTTTTTGACAAAAAGTTACTGAATCTGACATAAAATTGACTGATTTTGCGATTTTTTTTGTACGGCGAACGAAAGTTAAAATTGAAAAAAGGTATCTCATAATAGCTAGGAAGTTACACCTTCCTGTATAAGTTTACAAAATTTCGCCTAGAAATATCAATATCCCATATATCAAGATGTCACTTATTTGAGTACATGAATCAGACATATTTTATCACGTGGCATAGATACAACCTTAACAATTATACACATATATCACTACAAGTAATGACCCTTTATCTATAATTTGAGGTATATATAACATGAGATCATTGATACAAAATTAAGCTCACTATGGATGCTATAGGACGTACTAGCTCTAATGATTCCTCCTAACTAAATACGCTAATATGTTTTCAAAATTGGATAGAAAATATCTCGATAACCTACATTTCTTTTGAATACGGCAGTCATTTTGTTGAGTAAAGTATGGTACACTTTTGTATGCTAACAAAATCATTCGGGACACTTCATCAGGCAGGACAAGTGCTCAAAATTCGGGACTGTCTCGCCCAAATCGGGACGGTTGGTCACCCTAAAGTACATACGTATATGTAGTAATAAAGTGTGTACTGTGTACACTAGGGTGGTTCAAATTGGCTATTTTTATTTAGAAAGCAACGATCCCCCCAAATCGTTTCCAAATCCAAAAAAAGCGGACACGTATTTTTTCTTTTTTCGAAATTTTGATTCTTAATGGTGCCTGTCGAGGCCTCAAATTTACATAAGAAAATGCATGGGAAAAAGACATTTTTTGGTATTTTTCGAATAATTATTCGGAGTTTGGGAAACCTTAACACTAAAGTTATAGGACTGGTAGAGGACATTCCAATGAAGAATTTGAGGTATTATACATATGGCTTTGACGCCCCCAACCCACCCCCACAGTGCCCTGAAAACTACCATTAAATGAAAAAATGTATTCTTCAGAAAATTGACCCTTCTAATTATTTCATTCTCTTTTTTTCTCATAGAAATTATTATTATAAGTCCAGTGGGATGTTTATAAACATTTGTCAGTTAATTTCCATTTGTTTAAACAAATTTTATTTGTTTAAATAATCCGTTTTTCTCGAAAATCCGTCTGAATTCTGTTTTCTGAGTTCGAAATGGCAGTTAATTATTTTAGAGTGACATTATTCTTAAAAAAAAACTCCTCCTATTGTTTAAACAATAAATTATTATTCATTTTCACCTTTTTAGAGAAATTAGAGAATTCAGCTTTTTTGAGAAATTAACTTATAAATTTCACCATTAATGTATTTGATATTAATATCACCATTATGCATTTGAATAATATTTTATTATTTAAACAATGGAAATTATCCCAAAATATAAATGATGTCACTTGACAATAACAGTTGACCAGACCGATCTAAAAGAATGAATGTTAGGAGAATTGCAATAAAATTGTTTAAACAAATGGAATTTGTTTAAGCAAATTTGGGTTTATTAGCTAATAACATAGGCAAGATACCTCGAACATGAAATTTATAAGTTAATTTCACAAAAAAAGCTGACTTTTACCATAACTAGAATAACAGTTGGAAATTAATAATAATTGATTGTTTAAACAATAGGAAGAATTTGTTTAATGAATAATGTCACTCTAAGATAATAAACTGCCATTTCGAACTCAGAAAACAGATGTCCGACGGAGTTTCGAGAAAAGCGAATTATTTAAACAAATGGAATTTGTTTAAACAAATGGAAATTACCTGACAAATGTTTATAAACATTCAACTAGACTTATAGTAATGATTTCTATGAGAAAAAAGAGAATGAAGTGATTAGAAGGGTAAATTTTTTGAAGAATGTACATTTTTCATTTAATGGTATAGTTTTCAGGGCACTGTGGGGGTGGGTTGGGGGCGTCAAAGACATATGTATAATACCTCAAATTCTTCATTGGAAAGTCCTCTACAAGTCCTATAACTTTAATCTAAAGTTTTCCCAAACCCCGAACAATTATTCGAAAAATACCAAAAGATGTCTTTTTCCCATGCATTTTCTTATGTAAATTTGAGGCCTCGACAGGCACCATTAAGAATCAAAGTTTCGAAGAAAAAAAAATACGTGTCCGCTTTTTTTTGATTTGGAAACGATTTGGGGGGTCGTTGCTTTCTATCATCACAAAAATTTTTCCAATGCATTTTTGAACCACCCTAGTGTACACACCAAGTAGAAACCTAAGTTTGTCATTCTCCGAAAACATAGTTTTACTTCTTACTCATTTTTCCATCGAGGTTAATGACACAATGCAAAATATCAATACCTATTCTATTGTAACAATCGACCCTGAAAAATGTATACCCAAAACCAGTCTTCACAATTGGCTTTTGTTATGAGTATATACGTGTTTATAGGTGCGAAACTAATAGAGGCGAGGCGACCTGTTTTATCGATCGAGTATTGAAGGTGCGGACATTCGGGGATGTACAAAATTCGGAAAGGGACAACGCGATCTCGACTAACTTGAGTTTCACATTTCAACATTATTCGAGTTTAGCACATTGTTTAGTATTACCGATTTATATAGCCCAGTGTTATTATACGTTACATACGTCGTCTTGCCTTTGTTTATTTTCAATTCGGACAGGCTACTTCAAACAATTTAATCTTAGTCATTGAAATTTGTTCCGTTATAAATAGACGCCTAGAAGCACTTGCAATGTGCTGAAGTATCTATAGCTGCAATGAAAGTTGGAAATCGGTTTTCATTTGTAGAATTTCCGGGTAGATTGGTGCACTTGGCTAAACAGGATTTTCCTGTTATCCCGTGTAATAACGTCCTCGAGTAAAATACGAACAAAGAAACAGGGGTATTTCTGGTCATACGGACTTGACTGGGTACTTGTGGATTTATGGTTCGCTTGTAGTTTACAAAACTCCTAATTTAGACATAATGGCGGAGCTATTTTCGCTACGTTGGCTTCGCAAGTCCCGTTTCAGTGGTTTTATGGAAGTAATTTCAGGATATTTCAGGAGTAGCTCGATCGTTATTTGATGCATACGTCAATTGTTTGAGTTTATAAGAAACTGCGACGGCATAAGAAATCCTAATAAAGATTGTTTTCTACCTGGTATTGTTTGAATTGAACCCTATAAATGTCAACATAAAAAATGTATACCTAGGTAGGTAATTTTATCCGGACATTCATGAAATTAAAGGACCACTTTAATCAACCTTCTATTGATTGAACTTACGTATATATTTAGAATTCGGGTTGCAGTGGACACTTGGAACACATATAATTGTTTAGTTAACATTACCCTTCGCCATTGTGACATGACGAACATTTGCGTCAGCCAACACTGTGAATCGATGAATAATATAAGCATTATTTTTGCTTTAAATGCAGGTTGTTGGTAGGTACCAATATTATGTATCGACCGCCAAAGATACACATTGTCAAAGCTGGGCACAAAAGCTTTAATCTGTTAATCGTTAATTAACGAAGGTACCTTTTTCGTTAAAGAACAAACTTCTAAGTTAAATTTCAAAACCATTGACGGACTTATTAACTTCCGCCTCATTCGTCATTCATTACTTCAAGTCCTTTAAATGAAAAATGTCATTATAAAACATTTCAAATTGCTATAGACCGTCTGTGCAAGTTTAGGCTTGGTTTTGTATACATGTGCGACGTACTACTTTGTGCGACGCTGCACCCGTATTATGTAAAGTATGCGTGTTTAGTTACTTCCCAGTGCCCAGTGGTTTCCGGTCTCATTTCATGTACCTATTTATTATGAAATAATAATTATTTTACTTTTTTTTTAATTATTGACTGTTATTTTTTAAAATAAATACCTATGTTTCATAATATATTTTTAAAAAAAGCAACCTTCTAGTTGCTACTGAAAATTGATGAAAACTTTTTAGATAATTTAGATAACAAAATAAAATTAAATAATTTATTTCGACTATCTATTAGTGGGTACTGTTTCCGGAAGTTTTTTCAATCCCGGAAGTCGGAACTGAAAGTCGGCTTTTTAGTCAATAACAATTCCTATACATAATTTACTAAAGGAAGACAATTTAAAAATTTATATATAAAGAAATTGTTGAAATAATCGTGTATTCGCAAATTCTAACTGTTTTGTTTATAGTGTATTCCGTTTTGCTGTCATAACAACCAAGTCTGATTTTTCAAATAGAATGGTGTTAGTTTTCTTTGAAATGCAGTTACCTTTTTTAAGATGGGCGTTTATGCTAGGGAGATCGACGTCGGCCTTGAGTCTGTAGTACGCCCAGGATGTGATTCTATCTAACGGTGAACCGTTGTACTCAAGTGTTTGAGTATAAACATACATTCTTACTCAATTTGTTCAGCCGATTTCTACCCTTTGCCAATAGGCAATAGGACTGTAGTTATTGTCAACTGTTAGCTATTATTTATCTGAGCTGTTGGTACTCTTCTCCCTTGTCTCGGTCTGTGGAGTTTATTACAGAAACATTATTCACAGAGGTCCGCGGTGACAGTTCGTAGTAATTCGACACAATTGCATAAAAAGCAGATCAACTTGACAATGGCTGGGTCAATTTTAAAGAGGTATGTGTTGAAATGTCACCCATAAATTAGCTCATGTTCGGGGATTAATGCGATTGATTAATGCTAATCACCATATTAAATCAACCAGTATATTGTGTAAAAAAACAGCTTCTTTTCTCTAATTAAGTTCATGATTAAAGCAAGCGCGGTTGAATTTTATATTTATCTCGGAACAATGCCCTATCCTTACACACTCCAACAGTACCTTACTTTTAGACATCAGTGGAATAGTTTCGACTCCGATCTGCTTTTTATGCGCCCGTGATTTGCATGTAACTGGTATATGGATAAACGCCCCTCTTAATGTTGTTTCTCTTTTTAATGAATTTTGTGAATGGAAAATGTATAAGTATATTCGGTAGACTTATCTACGCTGAATCCGAATCTGGATACAAAAGTTTCACATCACGTAACATTTTCGAAAGTTTGCAAAAGTAGGTAAATACAACCTTTTCCCTTTTGTTTGTCACAAAAAATACAGATCATTTTTTCTATTGTTTTCTTTTGTAGATGACAAGTAGGCTTCCAGTCTTTTGTTACAAAACGTATTTTGTCATAAACTTTTGTGACAAGAGACAAAAACGTCTTATTTTTGCACAGTAATTGTTTGTTGTTGTGTGTTGCAATTAGTGTTCAAAAGTCATTCCTGTCCTGGTTTGGAATTTCATAATTGTGGTAAACCTAACTATACATATTTGTTATAAAAGCATCAACATTCTCTATACATGTGTACCGAAGTAATCTTCAGAACTTCTAAAATATGACATAAGTATGTGGAGTCCAGAGGCTAAAGTTTTCTCAAGAGATCTCTGTAAGCAAGGGACATGTCATGTGCGTGGTAAATAGGATAGAACAGATGGAAGAGGCTTTAGAGTGGACGGTAATCTGACGCGAACTACAGGTGGCACTTTCTTTTCCGACAGCTACTTACTCAATGATATCACAGATTTATGTTCTAAAATTTTTGCGAAAAAAAAATACAGATTATGTGGTATACTGGGAGAATAAAAATGGTGTTTTGTTGTGTGTAAGGACCTTGGTCAGTGTTTTATGATTTATCCCAATACTTCCATTTAACATTCCTTAGTATATTGAATAAAAAAACGTTTATATAACCATCAGTATCCGGGCAAATCCAGATTACATCTAGCCGAAGCTTAGAGCTTTCAATTCGTTTCAACTTTTGCCGGTCGCACGTGGAATTTATATATTATCAGCAGTGTCGTGCCAACATTTCGGGCTATAAATTTCGGACAATTACTGCTGTCGGGCGACAACGATTTATAGAGTAAAACCGTGATAATTTACGTGCGAAGGCCGGTAAAAGGTAAAAACTGTACGGCAATGAAATGCATTAAACTGCTCGAAGCTGCGTCACTGAAAAGTGCTGTCAAGAGCCAAGGATGGCGGATTTGCACGACATTGGTAAATGTATTGAATTGCACCCTTTTAAGGGGGCGAGTGCACTGTAGACATGTTAATCGCTACTGTAGAGTTACGTCAGAAACTGTATTAATAAATTACGCTGTTTACCGATAGGCGACGCATTTATCTATCGGGTTGTATTCATCACAAAGAAGTGAGATTCTGACTGGGAGACTTATTAGGATGATACTGGTATTATAAGTATGATTTTTTGTTTGGGATGTTGCCATGTACACAAAGCCAGTGGCTTGTCTGTGCGGCGGTCGTGGAGACGGAGTATTTCTAAAATCCCTGCCTAACCTGGGCTTGAACCCTGGACTTCTTAGTGGAAGGCATTCGCCTTATCCACTAGGCCACCTCCGCATTATTGTTTAAAAAGAAATAGTTTCTCTCTTATGTTGAGACAGATTGAAGTTTTGTATTTTAGAAAATAACTAAATAATATTTTAAGTGTTCTATTTTAGAGAAGGGCGTTTATCCGGTTTATCCGTAAAACATGGGCGCATAAAAAGCAGATCGGAGTCGAAGGTATTGCACTGATGTGTAAAAGTAAGGTACTGTTGGAATGTGTAAGCATATGGCATTGTTCCGGCATAAATATAAAATTCAACCGCGCTTGCTTTAATCATGAACTTAATTAGAGAAAGGAAGCTAATTTTTGACACAATATATTGGTTGATTTGATATGCTATCATGGCGATTAAGCCAATAGCATTAATCCCGGAACAGGAGCTAATTTATGAGTGACGTTTTAAGACATAGCTCTTTAAAATTGACCCAGCCGTTGTCAAGTTGATCTTCTTTTTATGCAATTGTGTCGAATTACTACGAACTGTAACCGCGGAGCTCTGTAAATAAGGTTTCTGTAATAAAGGCTACAGACCGAGACAAGGGAGAAGAGTACCACCAGCTCAGATCAATAATAACTAACAGTTGACAACAACTACAGTAGCTGCCTATTGGCAAAGGGCAGAAATCGGCTGAACAAATTAAGTAAGTATGTTTGTTTATACACAGACTTGAGTACAACGGTTCACCGTTAGATGGAACCACATCCTGTGTGTACTACAGACTCAAGGCCGACGTCGATCTCGCTAGCCGCAAAACTGACAAAAGTTGCTTCAATTCTAAATTTTTTGAAATTTCTTTCATTAAACGGTATTTTTTTATAGCCAAATAACAGTACTTTCGGTTTGTAATATTGGTTTCTTTTTAGTCTATATACTTTCGAAAACATAACTTCAAATGTCAAAAGTGAACATTTAAGCCCCGCCTTACCATACGTGCTCGTAATATGCATTAGACATGCTTGTGAAATGAAGATATTTCATCGCGTCATTGTCACGCACAAATCTACCTGCACGCGAAAAAATGAAGCCGACTAATTCTCAATTAAGATTGATTCGTTGATTAATTCGTTGCTATCACAAATGGTGGGCAAATCAGCGGCATGGGAGCACTTGCTCGCATGTTTGCGATCGCGTGGCACAAAATGCCACGAAGCAAAAACGAGTTACCTTTTTGGTACAAATTACTTCACGTCATTTGTACAATCAAGGGTGTGTTTGTGTGTGTGTGTGTGTGCCGGGGTTCTAAAAATAACACAACATGAAGTACGTTTTGAGAGTTGCTTATGTAATCTGACCCTGTGTGGAATATTTAATGTTGCTGTTTATCGTCTTTAGTTTGGGTTGGGTAATTTTAGATTGTTATAACATGATATGGGGTGACGTTCGGTTGCACTGACATGGCTGACCTTATCTAATATGACAATGGGTAATACTCTATGATTTACCCAGTGGTTTTGAGACTATCTTGCATGAGCAGTTGTTCTTAACCAGGATTATTATAAAAGACAAACGATTATATTTGTTCTCTCATGTTTCCTATATGTACAACCGCCCTTAGAAGGTAACTGAACTACCGCAATTTCCAGCTGGGAGCTCTAACCAATTAAGCTACCGAGGTTGGCGGAAATTAATCGGCGGAGCCTGATTGGCTCTAATGGAATCATTGATTCGCTTCAATAGGTGGGTTATGTTTTAACTAGCAGAAACAAAGTGAATTGTATTATGTGATTGACATAAAGTCCAATAAATTCTAGGCAGTAAATTACCTAAAAATTTGGCAAGTAAAAATGTATTCCCCCAGTAAATTATAAATGATATTATTTATTATTTAATAATATTATTAATAATAATTAAACTGAAAACAATATTGGGATTTAAAACAATATAAAATAAATTTATTAAACTTTTTAGTTCTGCAATATTAATAATAAATATTTGGAATCGATAACTGGGCTGACAAGAAGGTATCTATGTTTTATGATAAAATTTGTACAACCTACAATAAATGGGCACTCGTTTGAAATGGGTAATATAGTATATTATTATACAAGTTTTATAAGACGTCAAATTGGCGCACGAGTTGTTTGGAACGAGTGCACCAATACGTCTTATAAAACGAGTGTAATATACTATTTTTTCTACTTTGCGTCATTAATTTTATATAAGTTTAGAAATTGTGGTTACTATATCGCGCTAAATTAGAATCTAGGGTATTTTGCGGGTACCACGTGTAGTAACCAGTAGTAACTGTCAACTTCGTTAAGGATCATTAAGGATATCGATGAGATAAAATCATGACAAAATCTAATTGTGAATAATTTTACTCTACTTTAGCCTACAAGTTTGAATAAATATTCAGCGAGGTCGCAACGATGATCATAATGGAGCTTGGGGCAACACTTTTAACCCTATTGTGATAAATACATGAAACTTAACCTAAAAAGTTAACAACTTTAAAATAGTCAGAATAGAAGTGTTTGGCAGTGACCATGCAGTGACTGATTAGTTACATCGAAGAACAAGAACTTACTAAAGAATTGCTATAACGCTTAACGTTTAATAGCGGTGTCTACCTAATTCCGCTACGTAGCCGTTGCGGCTTATTTATTTACAAGCACTTATAATTGAAACCCAATTCTAATTTCGGCAAAGTAGTTTATTAGAATGAATTATACTTGGTAAAATTACATGTGATGGAGGTAATACAAATACGTTGCACACAACCAGAACTAAGACGAAGTCGAAAGCGACGGACAAAAACGAATATGAATTGAACCGAGCATCCAAGCGTCCAAAATATTACCGAAAACTTATACGTTACATAAACTAAGAAATCCTCTACACTTTAAATGTACTATAGCTTCGTACGTGTATGCTGATAAACCATTTATTGCATATACAATCTCGCAGCAGTAATTAAAATCGTTCGTATCTACGATGTAGGTTTGATCTTCGCATAATACCTTATTAAAGTAAATCTGGTCCTTGAATTATATCTGAAAAGGGGATTTGATGTTTAGTTGAAAAGAATGATAACGATCACTTACTAGAGTCGTAAAACATCACCGTAAACGTCATGCTGGCGTATTTTGATGAACACAGCAAAACTAAGAAAGTCCAAATCCTTTGGCCATACTGTAGCAGGCTACACCCTTGTTTAAATATGTATAGAATATTGATATTTCGCAGTTTATGTGATTGCAAGCGATTAAGAAGATGCAATGTGTGGTTGTTATGTTGGGTTATGTATTGTACATTTGACATATGGCATTTGATATCACTGTGTACCAATCAGACAAAAATGTTACTGTTTTCGGTATTACAATGTGTTAATTGTAACACTGAAAACAGTGTTACAATGTACGCATTGTGAATGCAAAGTAGAAATAAATATTTTACGCAACGAGTGCGGTATGTCACAAAAATACATAATTGAAACGTCATTCATGAAATCACGATATTATATCTTTTGAGCAGCAATTGTTTAAAATTGGGCATGGGTATAATAAATATCCCAGTCAGCACAATGGGAAATTTAACATCGCAAGGACGTTGACTTTTGTTGCATTATGAACGATAATTTTTGATGGTTATGTAATGTCGCATAGATGTTCAGTGTAGAAGAAATTGTTCATTTTGGTCCCATTAATGTTATAAATGTAACCTTTCATTGTGAACATTCATGTAATGTGGTTGTTATGTGACATCCTGGCGATTGTTTTGGGATCTATTTCAGGAAGTTCAATTTGTGACTTCAACATCTCAAGAACATCGCTGAGATGTTTTTGTGCTGGCTGGGATGGAGCAATGCCGCAATAGAATAGTTAATTCAGATTGTTATCCTAACTCATAAGATGCTGTATCATTGTGCAATAATATGGCAATAATCAACCCACACGAGCACTGTACCGTTTGAATAAATGGACCAATAGGAACAGTCTTGAAATTAGGTTGAACCAGCCTCTTAATTAAAATAAAATACGCAGGAACAATTTACCAACTGCACAATATCAATAAGATATCGAGAAAATGAAATATTTCAAAACATCTACATGTGCGTTTCCAGATATAGAGTTGAAAACATTGTATTTGACAAAAAGCATTTCAAGTTTGCGGAACGCAGAAAAAAACTTTCGTTTCATAGCTTCGTCAACGAATTATATCAACATATATTATGTGAGACAAATGCCGACGAATAACGGTGTAAATGCTGTACAGAAAAATACATTCCTCTGCCCAACAAAAAATTGTTTTCGAACACTTTTAGATTACATATTATGTATGACTGGAATTATCTATAATAAATTATATTTGTATACAACATGTGTACTAATTAATATGATCTTGTGGTTAAAAATAAAATACGCTTTAAAACTATTTTTAACTATTATTAAAAACAGTATCCACATGTAATTACTATTCAAAATACGGCATATCTTTTCAAACATTTTTAAACCGTTTTTATTGACTTTTTATTGATTTTTGTTTATAGATTCTCCAGTTGCTCAAGAATCAATATACAATCTTATTTTGCAGTGTTTCTTTTTAAATGGCAAAAACTAAAATTATCAAAAACTTTTAAGAAATCGCTTGCAGTTTTCGGGTTGCTTCACTTTTTACTGTTCATTACCATCGATATTGAAATCACCACACAGTGGCGAGTGGAATATTAAGAAATACTTTCTCAAAACATAAATTTTACCGTCAAAAGCGGTCTTAGTACCAATTTATCAATTTTTAAGTTTTGACGGTTTTAGTATATAATTATTTTAAGTGCATAAACAGCTGCGGCACATGTGCAGTCAAAGCACTTGACTTGATTAGCAACGTGAATTTGTGCCCTAAAACATAATGGGTAAAACTTCACCTCAAAGATGGTCATAACTCTGAAATTACTTAACGGAGAACATCAAATAAACAGCGTAATACTCCTGAAACATTTCTATATACCTAAAACGTATACCAAAATTTTTATTCGCAGAATAAATAAGCCTCTGAAAAATATTTGCGTATAATTCGGCAAACATCAAATACGCAGATTATTCGTAGAATACATAAATAGCCATGAAAATTCAAAAATCTAACCGCAACAAATTGTGTAGATGTTAGGTCGGTATGTGGAAACACACTGTATAACAAAACGGATTCAAATTAACAATGAAATCCTTCATAATTACACTCTAACCATCAGCATTCACCAATAGAATTTGAAATCGGAATATATTATTTTACGTAAACACAATAATGTAGTAATGAAATAACATAATTACCGCAGATTTGGAGTAAATAATCGACTGCTCATTTTAGGTACTATGTTCACAGGTTATTGAACTACGAAGCAATAATGCATAGTTGTACACATATAGTATTCGGGTTCAAACCGCAATTTGAACTCTTGAAACCCTACCACAAACGTTGATTAACTTGTAACCTTTTGTTTGTGGATTTTGTCGGTATTTAGAGAATCAATAACAATAATAACCACATCATATATCGAAATACCTCCATTCATGCAATTGCTAATTATATGCAATGGAATGACAAAAAATACAGAATATCAATGCCAGATTCATTATTTCAATTTTTGCTGTGTGAATTTCGTATTACGGATCGTGTGGTTTTGTTAATATTATTAGGTATTTGCATTGTTTAGTTATTTTATGTATGTGGTACAAATTTAGCTTGTAAACGTAATAAATCCTTTTTCCGCAATAATTGCACCATTAAAATATAAGTATCCAATTATTCTTTGATTTTTGTTCAACGTTTGCACAGTTCTTCGAAGCAGTCCTTAAATCTGCGTTGTCGGGGAAATCCTTTTTCACTTATATTAATTGAGTGAGTCCTATCTCGTTTAGTAAGATCGATGTGGGCTTTATATACGAGAACGACGAAGAGCCAACAAAGAACAGAACAATTTGGACAAGTATTTCCACAGCTGAGTAATGCTATTGGAAATCCCAATAGTTTTATATTTCAAACGGGTTTGTTAACTCGGGTTCTGTATAACCATTAAAAGCAGAAAAAGACACGGAATGAAGAAGACGCTGCTGCTCTAATAGCATTACATTCCGGTCGAGTAATTTTGACAAAGAGCGTTAAAAATTCAAATTAGTAACCAGTGTAAGTCCAAAATTCACAAATATAATAAAATTAAACCTTTCAGACCATGATTCAAAGACAGACTTTGAATGCCGACGATGATACCAAACGTTTGGATTTCTGTCTTGAGATTGGTAACGAAATATTAAATAACTGAAATGTTTATAAATTTATTATATTTTCGGATAAAAACACCTTTTCAACAAAATGCACTGCTTCTTCACAGCATTGTCGTTACAGGAGTGATGTAAATCCACAGTTTGCACTCTAGACCAGCAGTCGCCAGCCTTTTGGGCCCCACGGACCCCTAAACCATAAATTTAAGCTTCCCCGGATCCCTATAATGTCTCTTTTAATGATGTACTTTAAAATAGTGAATATAATAGTCAATATGAACTACCTGCACTTTAATTATAAAAAGAAATATTAATGCGATGATTGTAGCTGCTTATAAGCAATAAGATCATGGATTCTAGGGTCCAATGTCACTGCAACACGGAGAGTAGATTGTCTTTCTGGCCGACACCGGTACTTTTGGTTTTACTTTTAGTTTTAATTGCCGTAACAGTAAAAATGTTCTTTCACACTACTATGTTGTTGAAAATGGAGTCAAAATTTTGATGATTAGTTTGCTATAGCCGCAAGTAGATATTTTCTCAAGTTAAGAATAAAGAGATATTGTTGAATTGAAATGATCATATGCTTGTATATCTGAGAAAATATTTTCTTGCAATGAGTATAGATATTATTCGTTCAAGAAAACTATTCTCACGTTGAGAAAAATGGAATTTTCTTAAAGTGAATATATATGCTTGACAATGAGAAAATATTTTCTTGAAATGAGTATAGATATTATTAGTTCAAGAACATGATCATAATGTATTGAATAGAAATTACTGTTTTAGTTTTTTTTAAAAAAAGGTAGAGAATTGTGTGAAATAAATAGACAATAACTTAGCGAGTGATATTTGTTTTATTGTATGAAATTTCTTTGCTTTTATACTTACCTATTTATAAATTATCACTACCTACAATATCTAAGGGACGCTGCGCACGAGCAACTTTTCGCCGGCAACTATTTTGTTGCCAAAATAAAACACCAGGGTTTAGATGGAATCCCGCGCACGGGTGGTGTGCGCGTGTGTGCGCGGGACTCCATTTAAACCCTGGTGTTCTATTTCGGCAACAAAATAGTTGCCGGCGAAAAGTTTCTCGTGCGCGGCGTCCCTAAGGCATGGAAAAAACACCATATTCTATTAGACATCAAATTGTTTCCATTATATTACACAAGTAAGTTTTCTGTGGCATGTATGTTGATTTGGTGACCACTATATGGCTGGGCAAAATTTACGTACCGTGTGCGTCACAAGTCACAACTACGAACTGCGTCGCAAATACGTTGAACATAAGTACTGTAGGCTATTCACGCAAAATTAAAACTATATACTTTCATAATATTATAGATCGCGTAGTTATTGCGTACAGTACGTACAAAATTATACTAACATATTGAACTCTTCCCGGACAATACTCGGTAGTAGCGAACACGACGCCATAGCAGACCCCAACTAACTGAAGGCAAAGGCCGATGCGAAAAATCTTAAATCTCGCCAACGTTCGTGCACGTTTGAGTGTAAATGCGCAAGCGCGTTGCAAGCAATGGCTTACATGATTCAAGATATTGATCAACTTCTTGAATTGAGAATTTAAACTACTTGGTTTGAAAATTATATACTTTACCGAAACTAATAACTCTGAGATTGGGATATTCTTGAATTGTGAGAACAAGGAATTCTTAAATGAAAGAAATTGTTTCAAACCAAGTAAATATTAACTTTCATCTAAAGCAATAACCGCAAGTAAATAATTTTCTCACGTTTTGAGAATATACTTCGCTGTGTGTACATGAATTCAAATTTCAAATAGTCATGGTTGTATTTTCTTGATTTTGATACTTTGAACTTTTTATTCTCACCGCCTCCAGTTCTCGTGTTCTTTCTGATAGTGCGTGTTGGTGGTTGTGGAGACTCAAATTGTAAAGATTCACGTGTTGTTTAAAACCTTGTATTGTAGGTACAACAAGAAAAATAATTCTACTTTTAAAACAAATAATCTCTTCTTCCCACAAGATTGATGGTGTACCCAATACTAATTACAGAAATTGATGCAGACCCCTAGGGGTCCGCGGACCACCGCATAGTGTGAAAATTTCCCAAAAAGCTTGCCAAAACTCATATTTCATTGTTTTCAAAATAAACAGTATTGACCCTACATAGTTCTAGTTCAAAGTTTGGATTTGTACAAAGCGTATGATTGGGTGTTTGATACCAATGCAATTCTAATTTTCTGTGGGCTTGTTGATAATAACTTCATTGTTTTTGTGAAATGGATAGTGTTCCTCAAGGTATGCAGATAAGTTTTATAATTTATTCTAAGCAGTTCAATAATTTAACATGTTTTTTGCAACTTTTATTACAACGTAGCAATAAACTTTTTTGGACAACATAATTGTATATAAAATAACATTTTTGTAAAATTCCCCGCATATCCTCGATTAGAATTATAGCTCATTGTATAGATCAGACTTTGTACTTTTTGAATATGTAGACAGTTTCTCCTCATACTTACTCAAAATGAATTTCTGTTTATTTTTAGAATGTGGTACATACAATTTACTTTGGTGGACGATTTCTAGTTCTTTGAGATATTCTTGAGGTTGGATTGATTTTTTTGCCAGAAATTGCGTCGTCTATTAAATTTTTAATTGTATCCAATGCATTTTTAGCTGTGTTTTAATAGGGTGACTTGAAAAACTGATTGTTAGTTAATGACACTAAGCACAAAAAATTAAAGAAATTTTTAGTATTATAATTAATTATAGTAATAAACAAAAATAAGTGGTAAAAAATGATGAAATCGTTTTTGGATAGTATGGAATGAGTGCCTCGATAAGGAAAGGGACCGATTCCAGAATAGAATGATTTTTAGACGCACAAAACAGTTTTAAAACTCTGAAATTAGCCATAATGACAAATATACAGTTAGTTATGAAGATACGAGCAACTTACAGCATATTACAGCATACAGCATAGACCAGAACAGCAATTAAGAATTTTGTCGCATGGCATAACGGTATCAATTTATTTTCTAATATAATTATTATTAGTGTCAAAAATTGTATCAACGGAATATGAAAATCAAGAAGACAGTTCCGAATAAAAAGATGTAGAAAGTGAAGTAGATGAATATGAATTAGATGAACATAGTGAAGCTGAAGATTAATACATTTTAATTTTATTTTTATAATGTTATAGTATTCAATAAGCGCAATATCTTTTTATTTACTAAATTTTGTCCTATCTTAATTTGGTTTGTACGTATCTATTCGATAGTGAAATATCAAAAGACGTGGTTTCTTTTTGAAAGGCCCTGTATCTATCTCGTATCTATAGTCTGAACATATCTGGTACTAGGCAATTTCACATCGTCATCCATCATTTTATAGACGACGTCTTCGAACAGTCTTAAAGAGACAAGTGCCCTAAAGCTCTAAGAACTTGAACGCTGAAGTTTAAGATCATAATTCATGGTGTCACTTCATCTGAAACCGACAAAAAAGCCTCTATAATGTTATGTGAAAGGTCCTGTGGTAACGATCGGCAAGCCTATGGGGTTGGCAAAGCAAAATTCACTTCGGTTCTTGCTTAATTAATTTCATCGCTCGTAATATCTGGTCACGGACACGTACAATTGAGCATATTAATAAAATGCGAAGGGCACCAGCAACCTAAAGCCTTTTTAGGCTCAGACAGACGTGTGGAACAAAGAGAGTTCGTTTTATGGACGAAAGGCCCTGTGTGGAAGGTCTCGTTTATAATTCTGACGTTTAATTTCCTTTGACGTAAAAGGATACACGTATAATATACCGTTTTACGTTCTAGCAAATTTTGAGCGCTTACATATTCGTAACATCAAAATCAAAATTTGCTTGCAAGTGTATATCTTTTACAAACATGTTCAACAATTTTCAAGATAACCTAATGGAGGGATTAAAATGGCTCACACTGGAGGCTAGGAGGCTAGGAACTGATCCACTTGACACATCAGTGATTTATTCAGCACTCTGATGGCAAATCTGCCGTAAATCAGCTGTTATCGAAGGCTTACAAGACATACAGTAAATAAGAGCAATTTTTTGTTCACCCGGCGTCGGAGGGTGAATGATGTTACGTCATCCAAAATATTTAAATTCATAACTTGAGTGCTCTATATTGAAAATTTGCATGGGTTTGTAGGAAGCAATGATTTACTTTAGTAATGGCTTTGGAGAGCTGAAATTGAAGGCTTTGTGAGTATTATAACACCGAAGTAAATTTTGCATTGGTAAATTTAATTGGCGCAGTCGGTAGCATTAGTCATTTAGTTAGCAGAATATCAGCGATCCATATTGAAATTTATGTAGAATTAGAATGTAATTTAGTTGAAATAAATAGGAAATCTCTTCTCCTTTGGTGTCTTTATTTATTTAGTCGAGTCATGTTTTGATATCATCGGAGTAGAGAAGGCCATTCAATTCTTGAGTTGTCAATATTTTTTGATTTCATTGTAATCGGATTTGGAATCTCAAACGACAACCTAGGTCGTGTGTGGTATCATTGTATAGATATTTTAAATAGAAACAACTTTTATATGAACAAAAATTTTCTAAACCATACGGTTCACAAAAGAACCCATAATATGTTATGGTGTCTGTATAAGCTGTGATCAGAAGAACAATCCACGTCTGATGACAAAACCTTAAAGCCAACAAGTCACCTTTGGACGTCACCTGTCCAACAAAGGATAGCCCGAGATCATAATATAGTTTATTTCGCAAACCGCATGATTTGGAAAGAAGTGTTTCCAGCAGAAGTTGTCCCGTTTGAAAATATCTTTGCCATGATACCACACATGACCTATGATTTTATTTAACGTTCTGAAAGGGAGCTCTGTTGCCAGAATTTGCCGACTGTAGTGTGCGTGGGGTCATTTAATGTATAATATATATTTTCACGCCACATATTATTTGGTTTGGGTTAAACTTCAAAGTCGACTACAATGCGGTGTTGCAGCCGTAAGCTAAAACAAAGAGTTATTGTTATGGTAAGGTGTTCCATATGCAACCCGCCACAATCCGGCCCGTCAAAAGTAAAAAAAAATATCGTTCCTGCAAGTTTCACAATTTTCAAACCAAATTTATTAATCAACCCCCTTCCAAAACCACCCCACAAGTTCTTAGACTTTTTTCCCTTACGTGAAATTACGTGAAATTTGTAGGAATAATTATATCACATGCACAAAGTTTCAAAATTTTCAAACCAAATTTATTATTTAACCCCCTTTCAAAACCACTCCACAAGTACTTTTGATTTTTTTCCTTCTTTTCGCATTTGCAGGAATAATAGTAGCACATTCACAAAGTTTCAGAATTTTAAAACAAAATTTATTTTCAACCCCCTCAAAAACCATTGGTACATACTTAGATATTTTTTTCCATTTTTATTGTGTACTCCTAAGTATAATAATATCATATTCACAAGGATTCAAAATTTCAACACCCAAATTCATTTTGCAACCCACGCAAAGACAACCCCCTTAAGGCTTAGATTTTTTTTACTATTTTTTCGGTTAAAGATTTGAAGTGCATTAGAAAAAAAAATATTGTCCGGCTAAAAGTGCAAAATCGACCACTGTGCAGCGACTGGTGGTGTAAATAGGATCCAAACACAGAGTGTGGCATAACACCTAGTCAACGACTACTAAGCTATTTTAGTCTGACACTTTTTACCACCTAAGTTGACGGCGGGCATTTTTAGTTTATTAAACATGTTATGACTAACATAAAACAAAACTAAAATAATTTCAACCTATTCTAACCAAAGAATACGTTGGGTTGGTTTTATTATCAGACAATCGAGCAAGATAAAGATATCTAAAAGAAATATTAATATGTCACCAGCACACAGTGATTCATTTGCAACTTTTAGGCGGACAAAATTTTTTTTTTGTTTTAGATTAACTTAAAATAATAATTTGGTAACTAGAAAAATAGTGAAAAAAATCTAAACCTTAAGGGGTTGCTTTTAGGGGGTTGAAACGCTAAATGTTCGTTTAATAATTTGAATTCATCTAAATGTGATAGTATTATACCCACAAAGATATATATATATATATATAGCAGATAAAATTTTAAGTGTCAATAGGGTAGTGTTTGGGGAGGGGGGGTTGAAAAATAAAGTATAATTAAAAACTGAAACTTTGCAAATGTGTTATTAGTTATTACACCTGGGAACTCGTTAAAAATACGTTTTTAAAATCATTTGATTATCGGGTGGTTTTGGAGGGGGTTGATTAATAAAGTATGTTTCTTGTATATTGCGGTGGATCAGAGATAATATAGTAAAGAAAGTCGTAAAGAAGTAATTTCATATAATGGACGTTTTATATACATATATGAAGTGACACCGATATTGTTGTTTTTATGTTTCTATATCAACATGTATTTTATATATAGATAACTAGATATTAACACTGAAAGAAAGTTGTATTCGACGAAAGTTTACAAATATAAAATTAGCATGTATTTTCGATCATCTTTTCAACATAATTATTACACCACATAGTCTGTAGTGTTAATAGAATCTAATTTGTAGTGAAATAAGAAAGTACTTACCCTCTAAAGTAAAATTCATCACAGTACAAATTAAATTATCAACCACAAGTGTTAGGGTGTACTATCGAACACTGCAAAAATGCAACTAAACCGGTTATGAATGCGCTACCTTATCACGTGGTCTCCCTGCGTCTATAACTCCTCAATGTGGAAAGCTTTTCACACTTATTACCTCAAATTGTCACCTCGGGGGGGTTGTTTATAACATGTGACTATTAATTAACCGATTCTTAGAAATGACTTTTGTCCACCTAGATTATTATAGGCGATTCACTGTGCAGCAGTAGTATTATTATTTATTATTATTATTATTACTATTATTATTATTAATTGTTATTAAGAAAACTCTAAATTTGAAGAATTTTGCAACGCATACATCCCTTTAAAGTGTGTTCATGTGATTCTCTGGGGCTGAATTTATTCCTTTTGTTGCAGAGTGTGACCAGACATTCGTGAGCAGGCCAGGAGGGCCCCAAAACGGCACATTTCACTCACCGGAGTTCGTGAACCCTTGGACGCATTCGCGCCAGTGCGTTTATACGTTCCTGGCTGGACCAGGCCAACGAGTGGAAGTGGTCTTCACGAGTTTTGCACTTCGTGGGACACCACCTGAGTTAGTATCTACCCATTTCCACCCACCGGTTCCTCACACACTGTATATTAATTTATTGCCATGCATACGCACTACCAAACACAACGAACACTTTGTAATAATAAGTTTTACATACTGCCTCATGGGATACAAAGTGGCTAAGGTGTAATATTTTAGTACATTTTGATGACATGAATAATGTATCAAGTTTTTGACCTTGGCGGACACAAGATTCCTCCGGTTTACTGGCAAGAAATCGTAGAATAAGAAATTGTGAATTCACTTTGTTTTTAGCTTTTCTTCATTTTCAATTTCTGTCCAGATTTTGATTCTACAATTCTGATCATATGTGACCCAGAACGTCAGAATCGCGCTAACTGCCATCTCTCGTGTCGATAGTATTCGCCCCTGTGTTTGAAGGCTCAACTCTAAAGCTACTAAAAAAAAACATTAAATAAAGTGTGTAATACTCCTGAATTATTTGAACATAAGTCCAAATATACGTCAATCAAAATCATTTTTTTCCTATAATAATTACAAAAAAAAATGCTTTCCTTAGTACAAAACTTATCAATTAGTTAAAATTAAACAATACATAAATCCTTCGGCTCACCTTTTTAAGTATACAGGGTGAGTTATTAATATCCCGGCGGTCGATAGTTAATAAATCGTATGAGAAAGAAAAAAGTATTTTATACAAAAGTTGTTTGACTCGCCATTTTCTATAACGTAAAATTATTGTCATTTATACAGGGTGTTGCATTTAGGTGTACATGCTTTCTATGTACATTTTTTTAATTGGAATGTCCTGTATATTTTATTATATTATGAATACTACTAAATTTGTTTATCCAACCGTGTATGTTGCTAAGTCACAGCGTTAATTGTTCGAGAGATATTCAACTGTTTTTCCAAAATATGCCCGTTGCAGGATCTTTTTAAAAGCTATGTAAAAGCGACATTTTCGCCGATTTTCCATTTAAACTATCTGAGATAATAGTCAAAGCCAGTAGATAGATGATAGCATCCAAAGATATTAGATACACTACACAGGCTGTTCCTTGAATTTAGTAAATTTTGATGTTTTTGAAATGGCTTTTTCTCGAGTTTTTTAAATGGAACAGCCTGTATAATATGAGTTGGCTGTAATAACCCTTTATTTTGCTCCAATTTACATTTAGTATGTCATACACCGTTACTATTTTTTGTAATATTTGGAATTTAACGAAAATGTAATGCAATTGTAAATTTTAATATTGCAGTGAATAGGGGGTATTTGGTAGTTTGATGTAAAATCTTCAAGTGGCGATAGAATAGATAATTTATATCGGTGTCAACATATTAACAATTTTATATGAAATTTTGTAAGTATATTTTGCCGTCTATCGTATGGCAACCGAATACGCGATTTAAAAATTTCAAAATACTGCGAAAGTAAATACTTGTACTTTTAGGTTAACTATCGTGATGTGATTTATGTAGTCACACACAAAAACCAAATATGCAACAAAAACAAACTGATGGGCATCTTTAGATTCAGAGTTTGTCATAGCAAAAAATCTATTAAAAACACTTCCAAATAACCCACTTTCCATTCACATTATCATTATTACTCATACTGTCATTCATATTATTCCAATTTTGAATTATCTCTACAGAAAAATAGCCTATTTTAAACCAATTAACAATAGTAAGTAGATATTGTTGGTTGTTTTTTGTACTGAATACAAATCCGTCATCAAACGTAGCTCATCAAGACAGGTTTTAGCGTTTTTTATTGTTTTTGTGTATGAGCGCACATACTATTACAATGAATCGTTTTATGATGATGAATCGTCTCCGCACAATTTTCACACAAGTGAAGAATTTTTCACGATAGTCCTCCTAAAATTACACTGTTTCTGGTTTACTTCGGACCCCAACTGAAGTTGCTAGATCTTCAGGTTCGCTAGCTGTACGTTAGTAAAAATTGCAACACATACTTATAAAATTGTGTAATACCTTGATAACCGTAATACTTTTTATATGAATAAATCTAGTAATATAGGTTCTATATGACTTCTTCTATAACCCTTTAAATATTTTACATCGTGCTACCCAGCACACTGTATACAGAGCAATATTACGATACTAAATAACATACTACTCTTTAAATTACAAATATCACAAAACCCAGTAAAAATAGATATACGATATAGTGAATATAAGTTATAAAAAACTTAAGGGACATTGCAATTAGCAAATAATACACATTTCCGTTTAAAAATTTCAAGAATTTCCTGTTTAAAAATGCTTAAAAAATAGTGCATGCTACGATCACCCTGTATACCGCATCTAATTTTTAAGAAAGACCTGCAATTGCCATTTTTTTACAAAAAATTTAATATCTCTGAAACTATTTACTTTACACAGGTACAACTTACACAGTTGGAAAGACAACTGCCTTAGTATTCATAATATGGTACGATGTACAGGGCGTTCCATTTCAAAAAAATGTACTGACTTACCGTCATGCCTAAATGCAACATCCTGTATAAATGAAAATAATTTTACGTTATAGAAACTAATGAGTCAAACAACTCCTGTAAAAACATTTTTTTCTTTCACAAATGATTTGATTACTATCGACCGCCGGGATACTAATAACACCCTGTATAATCCATATTACCAGTAAACTTGAACGTATTTCTATTTCCCAATATCATAGCTTTCGTTTTCAATACAAACACGACTTATTTTTTTTTTATACCAATTTGAATCGATACTAGTTCAGAATTCATGTCGCGATTACATCAGGTAAGTGATCTCCTGCAATTGATGTAAGTGTATCGTTTGCAAATCCGTGCATATCACAAGATTTAACTAATGCAGCATCATCGTTTATGCACAAATTAAAAAAAATAGGTTATCTGCTTCCATCATAACCTTGTTCACGACCTTTATTACATAAAGACTTAAGAAAACAAAAACGCTAATCCTCAGAACTGATTCTAAATGCAACCTAAACAAAAATTGAAATTTTTGTGGTTAGTACTTTTTTTCACTTCCCTTGCGCTCATATTTAAACCGAGGGGCGGAAAATGTTGATAGTCATACAAGTTATGCAGAAATGATTCAGGAGTATGACATACTTTATTTCAATTTTTTCTGTTCAGTAGTTTTAGAGTTATGCGCTTTGAAACACAGGAGCCAATACTATCGAAACGAGAGATGGCAGTTAGGGCGATTCTCTCGTGCGGGGTCACACATATTTATATACATATATTTTTTATTTATAACATATATTTTGCAACAGACATACTTTCTCAGCATAACATATTAAAATTATATAAACTCGCTTTTCAATAATTAAGATATTACACATCCCACTTCTGACTAATTTATACCGTATATAATGCAGTTTGGCGATTTTCATCTATTTCGAATGGATGATCCGACTAATGCCCGTTCCCGTTGAACAATTTCTCCCAATAAAATAATCATTTTAATTCAATTGGCTGTTTTATTTAGCTGTATGCATAAACTGTATTGATTGGGCCAAATTAGTTTAGCTGGAACGTTAACGGTCCTCTATGCCACGGTACATGTTTTAGTTAGTGAACTTCGGTTGTGAATCAACATCCAACACATAAACTGCATTCGAAGGTCATGCATTTCGTGTTTGCCAGAGGTGATAGTAACATCGCTTTGGAACTAGAATAAATTAACATCAGATTTATTTTGTACCTTCTTTGTAGGAAATATGATGAAATTGCACAAATATCAGACATCCTGAACGTTATTTTCGTTACAATTCAACGTAAAAAAGTGACCCAATAATGTTTTTTGCCCAAATGATGGCATCCTCTGGCAATCACAAAATAAATGCTCTCTATCTCGTCTCAAGAAAATGTCTCTCCCTGAAAATCACATACACCTTTACCAAGGTTCAACCACACTCTTTATTATATAATAATACAGGGTGAGTTATTAGTATCCCTGAGGTCGATAGTTACTAAATCGTTTGAGAAAGACATTTTTTACAGAAGTTGTTTCACTTAGCAGTCTCTATAACGTACAATTATTTTCATTTACACTGGGTGTTGCATTTAGGCGTGACGGAAAGTATGTACATTTTATTTTAAATAGAACGCCGTATATTTTATTATATTATGAATGCTACTAAATTTGTTTATCCAACCGCATATGTTGCAAACTCACTTTGCCTTTAAACTATGTCAGACAATCAGTGATGTGGGCCGGGTAAATACCCGGCGGGTGGAAACTTATAAAATGGGTATTTACCCGGGTATTTACCCGGGTATTTACCCCTACTTAAGGTAAATACCTAAATTTTGGGTATTTATCCTTTATATCCCTAAAACACCATTTAACAACATTTCAGAGATATTTATACAGGGTATAACACTTTCTTCCCGCAAGAATTTTAGATAGTAAATATAAGATAGTAGATAGTTAGATAGTAAATGTCATTCTGAGTATAACTTTTCATATGGACCTAATTGTTTTTTCAACGCCAAGTTACTAAATAAAGAAGAAGAAACAATAAACTACATATTAAACAATGCTAAAACTAAGAAAAAGCACAATTAATACCCATAACAAAATTAAAAGTAAATAAATTTAAGCGAAAAATTCAAAATGTTAAAAATAAACTAAATAAACAAATTAACGAAAACAAAATACATATGAAACTTTTTAGACATTTGTTTCTCTACAAGTAATTGTCATTCTGAAAGTTTCTTTCATGCCGACTTATTGGGTTTATCAATTCCTAAGGAAGTTAAGTCATTTAATATACAGTTTTGCAATTATTTTACAATTATTTCAAAAGGTTGTAATTTTTAAGGAATAAAGAAAACAAATGGTCTATATGAAACTTTTTACTCAGTGTGGCGTTTACAATCAGGAAAAAAGTTATGCGGGAACAAAATGGAAAAAAGTGGGACACTCTGTAGATGTGTACTCCTGATTACAAATAATGTAAAATATTTGAGTTATATAAGAACATTCAGTACATTTAGTTGGAATCATAGCAAAATAACAAATTGATTAGCAACGAGAAAAGCCGCTATGTCAACTGTCAACTATACTTAACATATAATCATAAGTTTCTGCTAAATCTTCTTCGATAACAGAATCACAAAATATGGAAGATTCACTCGATTGAATGGACGATGATGACAAGGAAATGTCAAATGAGACTAATATTTTTATTCTTTGTTTTAAAAATGTTTTTATTTTCATCAGAATAACCTATATGTTGTGATAAGAGAATACCTTTTGATTTTGTGATAAAAGGAAAACCTTTATTTAGTAATTAAATATTTCCTTTTACTGCTATTTTTAATAACAATATTATAATAATAATAATAATAATAATAATCCACGCCTTAACATCCCCCAACAGCTTTCGCCACTACGGGGGCATCGGCAGGCCCGAATTATCATTATTATGGCCCGCGTCTGTGGCACGTCTTAAGTTGTTTGGCTTTCAGCATTCGCCATGGAGTAAAGGAAAACCACAGAAAAACCTTTACTCTGAAAGCAGGGCGTGATGATATAGATGATTCATGTTTCATATTTTATAGAATTTTGATGTTTTTCAAATGGCTTTTTCTTGAGTTCTTTAAATGAAATATCCTGTATAATATGTTGGCTGTAAGTGCTAACCGTAATATTGCTCTGTATACAAGATATTTGGTAGTTTGATATATGGTAGTCTTTAAGGGATGATAGAAGAGACATAGGATAACCCATTTAACCAGATTTAACCGTATATAAAGTATTACCACTATCAACATTTTAACAATTTTATATTAAATTTTGCATATTTATTTGTATATTTTGAAATTTTTGCAAACGTATGGCAAACGAACACTGGGCCTAAAAGCCTAAAGTCTATACTTTATAGGCTTTAGGTTAAAAACGAGCAAAAAACATTTATTAAAAACACTATTATGTGCAAAATATCTGGAAAATATCTGCAAAGATGTAGTATTTAAGAGCTTTTAAAAAAAGGTCTGCAATTGCCCATCTTTTTACAAACAATTGAATACACTTAGTAACTATGGACCGTCGGGGTACTGATAACGCGCCCCGTATACCTACTAACAAATAAATATATTTAATATGTATTATTGTGCTTTCTATAAAGTAGATATTTTGTATAGCGGAACAATATGCATTTGTGATTTGTGAATGTAACCGCCAGTTTGTAAAAATAGAACGAAAATGCAATTGAGTGTTTTGTGTACATATATATATCTATATATAAACATGCCTATATGACTTGATATGAATAAACTTTGCTGCATCGAGAATTCACACGTTCTGTTTGTGCGTAAACGAGACAAATGGGATACAAAGAATCGTGACATTTTATTTAGTTCCACCCGAATAATAAACTGTTATTTTTATTGAGTTGATTCCCTCCAACGATTAAATGATAACACGGACATGCATTAGGTACGATACAATAGCAATTGTGCTATAAATCGCAACCGTAACGGTACAATATTTCAGCCAAACAATTCCCCAAAAGTTGTAGCAAATACAGTTGGAACTTTAACTGGTATTTCGAAATGGTCTCAGGTGGGTTCCCTTTTATATAGCGCTGGGACGGAGCCCACTTCAAAGGAAAACTTTAATTGAATGTTGAAGGGATACACACACACGCACGATCCGTTTGTCGGGATCGAAACACTTTTTGGGCAGGCCACGTTCCTATATCAATACTCATTGTGTATGCGGTGTAAATAACGGTGAAACAGATTGCAATCTAATCGGCTGATAACGGAACTAATGGGGATAGTTTCTGTAGAACTGGGGATTTTGCCTTCAGGTTTCCTCAAATGTCTAACACGGTTTAAGGGCATATATTTAACTAAAGAAAATTACAAAAACAATATTACAACTCAGGTACTTCTAAGTTACACTTAAAAATATAAATTAATAACTCAAAACAAAAGGGAAAAAATGTCAAGTATGCTTTGAATTCACGTATGAAAGCCTATTAAAGATGACAAATGAATTCAGTTGTTAATTTTCGTTGTTTAGAAACGTCGTTAGAAGTAAAATGAGGCATCCTAGTGAACTGCAAGTTGCTCGTGCTGTCGCCCTTATTCAGCATGGCCACTCTATTCGACATGTTAGCAGGGACCTTCGAGTTTCCCCTTCTGTTATTCAGCTGTTATTCTGCTTCGGGATACTGGCCAATATGTTAGAAGAACTGGACAAGGTCGAAATCGAAAAACTACTCCAAATCAAGACCGATTTCTTGTTCATTCCTCTCTACGTCAGCGTACTGCCACAGCACGAGCACGAAATTTCTGAACAAACTGTTAGAAGCAGATTAAAAGAAGCGAATTTAAAACTAAAAGAACACCTGTCCGTGCACAACGCCTTACGCTGCATCTCAAAGCAGCGCGAATGAGGTTAGCGTCACTGGACACCTGTACTGTTTACAGACGAGTCCAGATTTTGTTTAACTTGTCGAGTAGGTGTGTTTAGACGTCCTGGTGAACGCTACGCAGCCGCTACTCTACAGGAAGTGGATAGATTTGGTCGTGAATCTGTGATGGTTTGGGCTGGAATCAGTAAAGACAACAGAACTGATCTTGTTGTGGTACCTTGTAGACTAAATGCCATGAATTACATCGAAAACATCTTGTAGGACCATGTGGTGGCTGCTGCATATGGCGTCGGTCAAAATTTCATCCTAATTCAGGACAATGCAAAGCCACATACCGCCGGCATCACCAGAAACTTTTTTACAAGAACGTGGAATTCAGGTCATAGACAGTCCTGATCTGAATCCTATTGAACACGTGTTCGCATGCGCCCTAATCCACAACTAACCATACAGGGACTCACATAAGCCCTGATTGAGGAATGGGAAAGCATACCTAAGGTCACCAGACGTTCCGCTTTTGGCGGGACAGTCCCGACTTTTCACGTTTTGTCCCGCGTCCCGCGGAGTTTTAAGAATATCCCGCTTTTTAGGAATATTACGTTTTTCACAGAATTTTTAGAGAATTACTAATAAAAATGAACTATATGCTAGTTCGTTCAAACATTCTTTTTTAAATCGTTCGTTAAAAAGCAGTAACATTTTTATAATATAAAACAACATTTTGGGGTCGCCACCGGTTTTTACAATTGCATTTTTTTTATAAAGAACCATTTTAAATATAAACTTAATATTCATTTTTGTCAACAACAAGACTCTGAGCTCAATGACTACAAAGCAGTTCCTTCTGTCATTTACAAGCAAAATTGCACTGACTATTTTAACAATTTTAACAATTTTTATTATTTTCAAAATTTTATTGGGATCAGTATTCCCTGCCATGTCATTTAGTCGCACAACAAGAATATATAGAAACTTAGAAAATACAGAACCTTAGCAATACACCAAATTACAGGTAGAGAATATACAATATTCTATTCTGTGTAATGGTTGATATTTGATATTTTTGTAGGTTTTTGAAAAATCGCACCTGTAATCTGTAAAAAGAATTTATAGATCTTTGCATTGTTTTACGAAAAGCACAGGACAAAATTGAATTAGTCTAGAAATCAACCTACCTGAAACCTTTTGCTGTACATGTATAAAATTTCACTAACACGTAGCAACATTTGATATGTCGACTGACCGGCTTAAACTAAGTTAGCTAAACCGATTTTCATTATTTTTTTCGATACATGTAAAGAAATTAATCAAATTTATGATACTTACATAATATACCTACTTTGATAATTAAATAAAATAAGACTTTCCAGTTGATTATTAATACTGGGAGACTAAAAATTGTGTTTTTGGTCATGTTTGAGACATCCTGTAGGATAACTAAGGAACTTGTTCTCTCGCAGGTTGGCAACTCTCTTACAAAACCATATCAATTCTCAACATCTTGTTTTCTAATTCATCACAATATCTGAATATTTGTAGAATATACACAGTATTATGCAAGATTTTGTTTTTCACTCATAATCAAGTCAGATTTGCTGCAAGGTTTAAAGGCAAATTTAAATTGCGAAGATTTATTTGAAATTGTTTTTAAAAAATATAAAAAATTATTAACAATATTTATTTCGTGCAAAGGGCATATATTGGAAGAATTTATGTTAAAGGAAAGAGTTAATATATACAACTTAAATCCCTATAATAAACGATAATGAAATAAACTTTTTCTTGTATCAAACGATACTTATTTATTTAAAATATATGGCAAAACAATTAATCACTATGCAAAAAAAGTCGAATATTCAATGAAGTATGTTTTGTTTAAACAAATATGTTTTGATCACAAGCACAAGAATTTTAAGGAGTATGTGATAATGTTGCTTATAATAAAAAAAAAATTGTGTAACCAACCAAACTAAAAATAAAGTAAATGGTGATATCCAGGCGGGAGGCAAATTTTAAATAAATCAAAAACTACAGCCACAACCTGGATTCGAACCAGGGACCAAATTCAAGTTCTTCTTGATTTATTTAAAATTTGCATCCCGCCTGGATATCACCATTTACTTTACATTCAGTAGTCATTACGGTAAGTCCGGAAGGGTACGGTATGTCCGTACGAAAATATATATCTAGTTAAACTAAAAATAAGTTTTGTGTTTATCAAAATCCTAGAATTTGTCTATTTTCGAGTACGATCTTTGAAAAGATTTTCTACAGTAAAAATCTGGTCACCTTAAGCATACCCCAAGAATCTCTTCGCAGACTAGTGCTAAGCATGCCACGCAGGTGTGAGGAAGTGAGTCGTGCTCGTGGAGGGCATACACTGTATTAAATCTCACTAATCCACTGAAAACCCGACTGTCATCGATACCATGTCAGTCATTTACATTTTTAAGTGTAACTTAGAAGTAACTAAGAGTTGTAACAAAGCTTTTGTAATTTTCTTTAGTTAAATATATGCCGTTGAAGTATACAAAATTTGATTTACCTAGAACTATTATTTAAAAAGTTACAGGTTTCGAAAAGTGTGTTCCCCTAATTTTTTTTGAACAGTGTATTACTCATGACACTATGAAATATGATCGCAGTAAACATGTCGTTCTTTGCATCCCGAACAATCATTAATACGGGTATAGCGTGACTAATATGACGTATCACGTAGGCACACACCATAATGTCCGTGTTGAAGTTGTTACGCGCAGGCAGGACACCTACTATTAAAGCAGAGCCTGTCATTATGAACATGCCAAACGTTCGGTAATATCTCGATGCAGCAAAGATTGGCAGGTCAACATACTAGCCCACAAAACGAAGCATAACTAAAAGAAAGAATTCGAAAAGTTTGACGTAGAAAATGAGAAAATAAATAATCAAAGATATATACCTTGTGGGATAAAGCTGAAACCAACAAATATTTAAATGATGTGTTAATTGTCTACCATTGATGACAAGATAATATACTCGAAGAAGTAGGTGACAAGATCAAACAAATCTCGCAAAAAATTTAAAAACTTTTCGAATTATTCCGTTCATTTCGCTGAAGATAGAGCTTCGTGGACTGAGCTATACCTGCTCGATATGATTGCACGTGCGATGCTATGCGACGTGTCGTTGACTGACTGTTTTTGTGTTGCTGCCTGGACAGTGGAGCTGCAGTGGGAGACCTCCCTGCGTGAGTACCACGACAGTAACTGTCGTTAAATCGTTTGACGTGCTCTCCATCTTTAGACTACTTCAAGAAGCACATAGCATGCTGCTAATCCCTCATTCCATCTATCTATTTCTCTCTCTTTATCTCTATTTGTCTAAGTTTTGTTACTTTCATCCTTATTAATCCACTTATTGCAAACAAACCAATATTGCTGTTATTCTGGTAACTTGATTTTATTTATACATTGTGTCTATGTGCGATCGGTTGCGAAAGTGTTGAGAAGACTTTTAATAGACACACTGTATAAAAACTATCATGGACAATATATTAATCCTTTACTAGTAACTTTTTGCCTTTGTTTATTTTAAAGAATTAATTAATCAAGTTTTTATTTTTTTAAATCATGTTGTTAAAGAAAAGAAATCTATTACAAAATTGAACTGAATTTACTCCCTTTTGCGTTATTTCTCGTAGAAGCTTAAAGTTTAACATATAGCCAACATAAACAACAAAAACTAAACAGGTAAGCATTCCCCTATAACAGGGGAATCTGTAAATAGGCATCCATATAAAACTGTGTAAACTTTAAACGACACGACTGCATGTTGCGACTGACTTCTACTTAGTAATAATTATGTTTTTATTATTTACATTTGCACGGCTTTTGGTGTACACCTGGACATGTTTGTTCTCATTTAAATTTTTCATCAATCTTATACTTTCCATTATCACCTATTCTCAGCGACATATAATCGAATTTTTACCATTTTTTTTTGTATTGTAAATAAGTTTAATATTCCTTACAGTGGTCTGCTCATGTGTATTTATCATCATTTTAGCTGCTTCATATAGTAAAAGCGTCAGTTTTTTGAAAATGATATTAAATCATTATTGAAAATCTTTTCGTGGAGGGTGTGGCAGAAAAAAATCCCTGATTATCCCTTTTTTAAAAACGTAAGTCTAGAAAAAATATGATTATCTTTGAATTTCGGTATTACTGGCATGTTCTTGAACTTATTGTACACTCCAAGATTCTGTCGTTACCCGAATATGAATCCCACTTCTGATATATTGTGTTTTATTGTGTATTACGTTACAGTTTCGTAACTTTTGATGGATACGTATTAATATCGGCTTGTTTTGCAATTTAGCTGTATACATGAGTACATGGACGTATACTCGGAGGTGTTGCAACCGGATGCAGCCGAACTGATCAATTCGCCTTTTGGAGGAAGGTATTGTGGTCCCATACCGCCAAGAAGAAGAGTCTCACTCTACAGAGCAATCGCACTTGCCTTTTATACTGATAAGAACATTTCCACCAGTGACCTTTTCACAGGAAGATATCAATTCATCAACGACTGTAAGTATCCCTCCACATTTTTCATATTCTTTCGGAATTGACAGCTTCAAAGTATATTTCAGCGAGGAACACATAAACATACTAAACAAAACGGTGCAGAATTGTTAATGTACCTACAAACCTTAAGGCGAATGCGCACCCGCTACGTTTTACTCGCAAAACAAGTTAAAGGTCTGAGTAATTTTCTCAGCTATTAGTTCACAGAATCGTAGAAGCAATATACCAAATTAAAGATAAAATGTATATAATTGGCCTTCTAGTATAGTCCAGTCAAATCGTTTCTGAGGGTGGCTGTTCCAGGAAAGAGTTCTTTTTCTTTCATTCTATATGTTTTTTGGGGTGTTGAATCCCAATTTCAACTTTACTACTTCCCACGGATGTGGCTTCACAACGAAAATCGCAAAAAAAAGTCAAAATATTCGACCTTTTTTCAGTTTTTTGCGAAAAAGTGATAAAACTATGCACTTGTCGAGGTAGACCATCCCATACAAAAATAAAATACAATAAATTTCCTATAAGAGCACCCCTGAAATGCATTTTTGGTTGAACGGTTTGGTTGAACCGCTAGAGCGCGCTGAAAGAAGGCCAAATTTTCCTACTTTGTGTAAAACCCAGTTTTCCAGTTAGTTAAAAAGGCTAGGCTTGTGCTAAAACTATATTAATTTCCCTACAAATTGCACATCTTAATCACTTATTTTGGCCAAACCATAAAATATCAACCCGCGAGATCGGGTTGATATTTTATGTCATAAGCTAAGCGAAGCCGTTAAGTCAACCCGCTAAGCGTCGCAGACTTAATAAAAAAAATATAATACATTAAGTACTAATTAAAAAGAGCAAATATATAGTTTTTAATAAAGATAGATTCCTTGTATTTGATAAGATTCCTTTGTATTTGTGTATGATCAATGGCTAATAATGAATTTGAATTTGAATAAATAAATAGTAATAATATAGGTCTCTATTAAATTTTTGGTGAAGAGCTCTTGACTTTTCGCGTAATGTGACATACAATTTCAACGCGCTCTAGCGGCTACACAGTTTGGCCAAAATAACTGCAATTTGTAGGAAATTTAATGTAGTTTTCTCAGAATCTAAGCTTTTTTGTAATTACACGCACATTACATAAAGTAGGAAAAATTGGCCTTCTTTCAGTGCGCTCTAGCGGCCAAACCATTTATCTAAAAAATACATGAGGGTGCTTTTTATAGCAAATTTAGTGTACTTTATTTTTGTATATTGTGGTCTACGTCGAAAAGTGCATAATTTTATGACTTTTTGGCTAAAACTGAAGAAAAGTCGAAAATTTAGAAATTTTTCGCGATTTGCGTTGTTAAGCCATATCCGTGGGAAGTAGCAAAGTTGAAATTCGGTTTCAGCACCCAAAAAAACATATAGAATGAAAGAAAAAAACTATCTAAGTAAAAATTTCAACATCTTACATGCTTTTTTTCACTCAAAACTTTACTTCTTTGTGTACATGAATCAGATATATTTTATCACGTAGCGTGGATACACCTTTTATCTATAATTTGATGTATAACATGTGAGAATTGATTCAAAACTAAGCTCAATGTAGATACTTGTTTTGTAGGACGTACTAGGTCCACTGATTCCTTTTAAATTAAATTATAAAATGGAATATTAAATGAAAAGCAAAAAATCCCTTTTAGTTTGAAATTATTCAAAGGATGGTACAGGCAGATTCAGAGTACAGGAAATGTAATATAGTTTTCTCAGAATCTGGGCTTTTTACTTTATCATACGCAGTATGTAAAGTATTGTAATCATGCCAAAAAAATTTTTTGAGATTTTAGCGGAAATATGTCTTTTTGGGTCCCCTGAACATTTTTGACCAAGGTACAAAAAATGTCTGTGTGTGTGTGTGTATGTGTGTGTGTGTGTGTGTGTGTGTGTGTGTGTGTGTGTACCCGTTTTTGTGGCGACGATTCTGGAGAAACTACTAAAGGTATCGGGCCGAAACTTCATATTTAGAAGTTTCATAACCAAACTTAGAGCTGAAAAGCTTTCTGTTCAAAAGGGTCCAAAGGAACGGATGGTTTACTCATACCATTTTTTGAAGATTTTGCAAATGAGCCGCTATTTGTGTAATGTCGTCAAAATAGTTAAATAATAAATTAAAGGAGAGGAAATTTTCTATAATTTATGTATATGACATTTTTTGGTAAAATTTATAGTTTAGCTGCATGAGCAAATTCTATTTCATCGAGATCGGTCGTACTGCTTTAAAACTAGTAGCCAGGATATGTCAGATTTTTTGATTCTAATGACAGTAGCTAGTGTCAAACGCTAATGTTTTGAAAATACTACTGTCAATAGAGGCTGCGTTCGGATGTTGAACACCGTTACACTTTTTACACCCAATAACACGTAAGTGTCATTTGGACGGTGTACCCGGTGTCAACAGAGTACAATATCCGACCGCATCTTTAATCGAGATATCTGTCTAGTTCTACTAGGTTTATTTTAATGCAGACATAGCCGATCTCGATCAAATAGAATCTCATGCAGCTAAACTATTAATTTTATATATAGTATGATAAAGTCATGTGCCTGGCCACATCAGATTTTTGTAATTAGGTACACGCACATTACATAAAGTAGGAAAATTTGCCTTCTTTCAGTGCGCTCTAGCGGCCAAACCATTTATCTAAAAAATACACTTGAGGGTGCTTTTTATAGCAAATTTAGTGTACTTCTTTTTTGTATATTGTAGTCCACGTCGAAAAGTGCATAGTTTTATGACTTTTTGGCTAAAACTGAAGAAATATCGAAACTTTGGAAGCTTTTCGAGATTTTTGTTGTGAAGCCATATCCGTGGGAAGTAGCAAAGTTGAAATTCTGTTTCAGCACCTCAAAAAACATATAGAATGAAAGAAAAATCTTGGAATAGTAGTAGATTTTTGATATTTTTGTTCGTTTCACATAATGGATCTAAGTAAAAATTTCAACATCTTACATGCTTTTTTTCACTAAAAACTTTACTTCTTTGTGTACATGAATCAGACATATTTTATCAAGTAGCGTGGATACACCTTTTATCTATAATTTGATGTATAACATGTGAGAATTGATTCAAAATTAAGCTCACTGTAGGTGCTTGTTCTGTAGGACGTACTAGGTCCACTGATTCCTTTTAAATTAAATTATAAAATTGGATATTAAACGAAAAGCAAAAATTCGCTTTTAGTTTGGAATTATTCGAAGGATAGTACAGGCAGATTCAGACGTACTCGGTATCCAACACCGTAAAAATGTCACATTTGTATGGTAAACGAGGCATGGGTGCCTTTGATCGGATTTAAAGGAAAAAGGATCCCCGTTACGTACGACTAATAGCGGTGATTTAGCGTAGCATGTAAGCTTTTAGACGCCCGCACTCAGCAAATCCTTTTTCTGCTAGAAACTCGAGGAAAATTGATAGAATTCGCTCGAATTGGTTTTTGTTTGAAGTGGAATCGAAATAAAGGCGATATTGTTGAATTCATTTGCACGTTTAGTAGCTTAAATTATTTTTTTGCCATCTGTAATTTCATATATGAAGTTAACGGTAACTTCTTTTCTTAAGTTCTAATGGTAAGGAAACCTGTAATACAAATCCATGCGTTTTATTCTCACTACATCCCCGGGCACACGGTGGATGTAATATGTGTCAAGCTGCAATATCGGTAACTATTAGTTGCAAATTATATCTTACAGTGCTTATAATATATCACTGTACCAACTCTGTGGCAAGTTGTGGTGAGTTCCCTCACATATGTATTGATTTCTTTGTCAGAACTGGCTGTAAATTTTGCTTTCCAGTTTCTGTCATGTTTCTGTAATAGTTAAAAATCGTGCGTGGTTTGCGATATAAGAAATAAAAAAAGAAAATATTAAAATTTATATTTTAACTTTAAGTGCGAACTTCCTTTTCTATTCTTAATTTACAATGTCAAGCAAACCTGTAATATAAAAGGAAATCAATACTTAATCAGCTATATTCGTAGTAATTAAAAGTTTCGCGTAATGTACATGCATAGGTATACAAGAGATATACATACATAGTACATATGTATGTACTATGTACTATGTACTATGTACTATGTACTATGTCGTTATCTGTCGTATTAATTGCGATTAATTTTGTTTCAGCGGAATATGAAGTGGGTGCTCCGGTAACGAACACCCCATGTAGTTTCCTTGTGAAAAGTTCGGCAAAGCCGACTGGGGTGATTCTGTCCCCCACATATCCAGGCGCTTACCCGAAGGCGCTCGCTTGTTCGTACCAGTTCCTAGGCACCCCTGGACAAAGGGTTCGGCTCGAATTCAGGGATTTTGATCTATTTTTCGGCGGACCTCAGTAAGTACAACGCTACATCACTTTTCATTGCCAGTAATAAACAAAAAATAAAAGACCAAATAAAAGAGTGGAAACTGCGTTGTAGACTTCGAAATAGTCGACAATTTGCACTCTGTTGCAAGAGACATCTTCAGGACTATCTAAGTATCGAACCAAGTCCTACGAAGATGATCATCTTTGTAGCACTTGGTTCAAAGACCGCGCATACAACGAAATGTTGTCCCAATTAATTCAGAGCAACCATTGTTAATCCAAAACAACGGTTGTTTTATATATACGCAAGCATAATATATAAAGGTTATTGAAGAAAACCGTTTTGACCGGTTGTCTTTAATATTTATTAATATTTATATTAGGAACATTTATTTATATTTTAATTTTGTACGTTTAAATTAGTAGGTTGGGTAGTTAGATTAATCAACTCAAATTCTTGGATTAAACATTAACCTACTTCTTTAATTATGGACATGTTATACGAAAGCAATAATATTTTGAATGGAAGGAAATTAACTTTTATTTTTCAACTAGAGGCACCAATACTAGAGCTGTTGGTCATTTCTATGTCAGATACATTGACGGTATAATTGGAGGAGATCCCATGACTCTAGGAGATCCCTCTTACGACAACTAAAGCTCCATCTATCGGTATCCTTCACATTATTTTCAAAACATCGATTTTCTTAAATCTGATCAGTCGTTTTTTTAAGCAAATTAAGGAAATATCCTTATTACAAATATGTGTTATCTTAAAACAAATTATGTTACGAATGTAATTTTCTTAACATTAGACAACCATTTCTTTATGTGAGGAAGTCTACCATCTTGTTATGTCATTAGATAAAATCTCAATTGAAAGAAAATTACTGATTTTTCAAACACACCTCAGCATGATTAATGCGTCGGATATGTTCAAATCTCTAAATCACACGCAAATTTATACTCCGACCATGAAAGTTAATTAATAATTCTAGTTTTTATGTAAAAATAAAAAATAATAAGTTCAAATTAAGATATTTAACCATTGAACATTTCGAAATAATCACAATTAAACTTTAATTTTTTAATTATTAAACAAAATTCCCCCAAGCCCTATTGGGTTTGTATATCAGGAGAAAACTTATGGAATAGGCTATAAAATGCTACCTATACTAAGTCTCTAGATTAATTAAGTGAGCGACAATCGGACTTCATAAATATCATGTCCGAAAGATTTTTAAAAGTTTTACATACCCATAATTCCAAAACTGCATAACATAATTACACTGGCCAACAAAATTTGACCGACTTCTAATTGCCTGACAAATGACAATTGATTCGGATAGGATTTTTCCCAGGAATCCTAATCTAACACAGAAATTGTGAATTGACTCTAGTTTTCTCGAAAAACAGTCTTAAGAGTAAATGTTAGTCACCGGGCTCAAAAGTTCGACGAAACTGAGGCGCGAGAGGAGGGAACAAGCCGCGCCCACTGTACACTCCGCAGAAAATGCAAGCAACGCACTGATTAGATGAGGGGAACGGAGGTATCGTTCTTTTGCGGCGATGATCAAAGGGGCCGTGCGGTGTCGACTGGCGCCGAACCGTTTCCTAATAATTTTGTGTATGTGACTATCGCATGTTCTGAAATGCTTTTCTTGTATATTTTAAATACAAATACAATTTCACAAAACAATACAGTAATACAAATTAATTAATTGATTTATTATAACATTCCTATTTTACTACTAACTATGGTTGAACATTTTACCTTTTATATGTTGAAAAAAATTGTAGTTTTGGTGAAACAGACAGCTTTTCTTACATAAATCATTTATTGCTTTACATTTATTATTAGAATTAGTAACTAATTATCAGTTAGCTCCGAAGAAGCGAACAGCGTGGTCCGCGAAGACAGTAATTATGAATTTTTACTCACGGCATAAACCGGTAACTATTTATTAGTGATGCAACGGAACTGTCATAACAGAAGCAGAAGCGGAAACAGATGTCCAAAATATTTTTTAGCGGAAGCGGAAACGAAAGCGGATACGGAAACGGATGTGTAAATACTACAAAAAATAATAGTTTTTTATGTTGTGACATTTTATTTATTAATCTAATATTCAAAATTTCACAAAGGCATGCTGTACTTCATAAAAAGAATATGAGGCCAGCTCCACTGAATATTTGTTCACTGGCAACGCTACTGGGAGGAGTTGACAAATACTGCCGCACTAGTGGTAAGCGGGTATCACTTGTGTCCATTTAATTTCCACCACATTGCACTCTTAACTTATATTAAAACACAAAACTATTAAGTAAATAAACACGTAGTTAATCGTAAACTAGAAAACAAAACAATCATAACGCGTGCAGCCAGGCGCCCCTCTCCACCCTCGCCGCATGCGTTCGTCCAATTAGCGCGTATCTTGTGAATCACACCATATCTGGAAACTTTCGATACACTTCTGTTATAAAATTGCGGAAACGGATGCAGAAGCAGAAGTGAAAAAGTTTGCAGAACTTCCGCAGTTGCGGAAGCAGAAGCAGAGGTCTGTTGCATCACTACTATTTATCATCTAAATTTAAATGACTCTGGCCGTGAAAGCATTCGTACTCATATACTTATTTAAACCCATTTAACGTTTTCTTAGTGCATCAATAATCTCGAATGTCTCGTTCGTACTTAGCAGAGATCGATACTTTCAGGTAAAACACACATATAAAAATTCAAATTTTTATCGGGTGATGCAAGTAGGTGTTAGTTAATTGGCTGTACTTTTCGCGAAAAACAATGTTAAAGGTGCAAAAAACGCGTTTTTACTACATTTGACCACATGCAAAACAGTAACGTTATGTAATAGATGTTTATATATTATGATAAAATAACACTTTGAACCTTTAATCTCCTTTAAGGCCATATAGCGAGAAATCAGATGGCTTAAACTTTGAACATTTTACACTTCATTTTTTGTAGGAGCGCGGGCCCATTGCAGAACAGGACGGAGCGCACTGCTTCTTCCTATATTGTATACATTGCACTGGCCAAATAAAAAGTTGTCGGAAAAATGACAACCGATTTCGATAGGATTTTTTTCCCAGAATTCCAAAATTATGCGTATAAAAGTAGCAAAAACACGTTTTATTACCTTAAACACTGGTTTTCGCGAAAACAAGAGCCAAACCCCTATTTTTGTGTTCATTTTCGGATTTCTGTGAAAAAATTCTATTGAAATCGGTTGTCATTTTTCCGTCAACTTTATATTTGGCCTGTACAATGTATAAATAAACGAAGAAGCAGTGCGTTCCGACCGGGGCTGCGATAGGCACGCGCTCCTATAAAAAGTGTTGTAACATGTTCAAAGTATATGCCATCTGATTTCTCGCTATATGGTCTTAGAGGAGAAGGTTCAAAGTTTTATTTGGTTCTACATAAGAAAATCTACTAAATAACGTTACTGTTGCATGTGTTCAAAAGTAGTCGAAAACGCGTTTTTTTGCAACTTTAACACTATTTTTCGAGAAAACTAGAGCCAATTCACCATTTCTCTGTTCAGATTCGGATTCCTGGGAAAGATCCTATCCGAATCAGTTGTCATTTGTTCGGCAATTTTTTTTGTTGGCCAGTCTAAATAAAACTGTACTTATTTGATATGGAATTACCCCTACTGCAGCATAGCTTAACTATGACTGCCTGTCAAAGCTAATGGAGTAGATAAGCGCTACTAAACCTCGGTGTTTCAACAGAATTTCCATTACGTTTTATCGTATTTGTACGATTTTTTTTTGTTTTTCATTGCAGTTGTCCCTTCGATTACGTGAAAGTGCATGATGGGGCCGACAACACGTCGGCGGTGATCGGCACGTACTGCGGCCAACAGCGTAACTTGGTGCTGTACTCATCGGAGTACTCCTTGCTCGTCACCTTCGTGACTCTGCCACGCACTGCCAATACTCAGAACAGAGGCTTCAAAGGAATCTTTGAGTTTTCCAACTCCTTTACAAAGTTAGGTAAGTCTTAGGGGCCTGCCGGCTCGCAATCTCCCCCCACCCCCTCTCGTCTTAACACCCTATATATACGCCTGGAAAACTCGTTCACGCTACGAAACAATTCCCTTAATACAATGTTTAACTTTCAGAAATTTAACTTTCTGTGTTTCGGTCGCATCCTAAGTCGTGTTCTCCAATACCAACCGAAAGTTTTGCTTTAATAGGGGCTTATCATCTAAAAAAAATGTTTTTCGCGAAATTCGAGGTTATACATACTTCGTTTATGAGTTTTGTCATTTTGGTGGGCATGCCTTAGTGATACAGGATGAGTAATAACTAAAACCATAGCTCATGTCATGAAAAATTAGATGCGCCATACAGGCTGATAGCATGCAGTGATATTTTAACATTTTCAAATGGGTTTTTCTTGAAATTTTTAAATGAAACACACTGTATATTATTTGCTGATTGAAATGTCCTATAAGTTCCTTTTATTTTATATTCAGTATGTCGTACATCTGTCTTTAGTTGTGTAATATTTGCAATATAAAAGAGTAGTATGCTAGTTAGTATCTTAATATTGCTCTGTATATAGTGTGTTTGGTAGCTTGATGTAAAATATTTAAAGGGTTATAGAAGGGGGCCATTTAGAACCTATTTAACTAGATTTATTCATATACAAAGTATTACGGTTATCAACACAAGCAAACAGAAAACGTTTTTAGGTATCGTGTTCGTTTGTTCAGGATGTTTCTTAATAACATGCTAATATTTAAGGAGGTTATTCTTGGGTACATTTTGAGAAAAAATTCATATAAACATATGTCCTAAAGGTTAACTAAAGGTAAACTTTTGAACTACAGGGTATTAAGAAAAGAATCTATATTGTTAATTTTGATGACTTAAATACATGACAACTAGACTAGGTAGTCAACTGTAAAACTGTTTTTGTAACAAAACAAAATCTGCTTCTTACCTACTAGATACGTTTTAATCCTTGATAATAACAAATTTCATATGCAAAAACACAAATGAACATGCAAATGAATGGATCTTATTTGTTTATGCGAACACCGTACCTACAATGAAAAAAATTTTGATGTGAATTTAAAGTAGGAATAGTAGGTTTTTTTTGCCCTGCGACAATCAGTGTCATTTCTCAATTGTCAATCTCGATTGTATTTTTACATTGTCATTGTATATTTACACTGTGATTTTACAAGAATTTGGCTAAAATATTACACCGATTTTAATGTAATTTTAAGTGATGTATGGGGCATGCGTAATATTTGAACATTAATTTAAATGTAATTTTAAATGATGTAATGCGTAATAATTTTACATCTATTCCAGTATAATATTCAATGAAATATGCAGTATTTTTGATTTGTATAATTTTATTCTGATCTTGAGTAGATATTAACATTATCTATCATATCATACAAAAAAAGAAACAGCAACATCATGCACACAGTCAAACGTTACAATAGTACGGTCAAACAAAATTGTATAGATAAAATTACTTGTAAAAAATAAATATGTAGACGTACATACAAGTATAAAATAGTTTGAGGGACATCAAAATACATTAAAACTACAGAGAAGCAATTAATAAATACTTAGCGTACGCAAATACTTAAACATAGAAAACGCACGGATATATATGTTACGGTCATAGTGATAAATAGGCTATTATTAATAATTACCGGTTATTATTAATAATAGCCAAGTGGCGAGGTTAAAGTGAAGAATTTATCACATGAACCGGCTATTATTAATAATTTCCAGCATGCTGTGGTCAATGTGATATATTTCAATTCGATATTGCATTAAGGTGATGCAACAATATAATAGAGCATCAAATTTGGAATTCTGTTAGTATCTACAATATCTACATAATCGCCACACAACGAATCTATGCACTGGGTTTTCAGTGTTGGGCCTTTAGTCACGTTAGTCCTGACTAACTTATTTAGTTACTACTCATGACTAAAATAAGGAAGATTATCAAAAGGAGACTAAAAAGTGCCAGTCCATACTAATTGCATGCACGAGTATGTAACTCTTTGGGTCATGTTTATTTGCGCAATTCTTAAAAGCTAAGTAAGTAATAAATTAGAAACTCGGTTTGTATTATTCTGCCAGTGCCTACGTACATAGATAGTGCTTCTGTATTTTGCAATTCGTGGCAAGAAAAATTATTTTTATTTATAACTTATTATTTCTTATCTTTTTAATACAAACCTTTAAAAAATGTTTTATATTTAATTTTGAATACAAAAGTCCTTGTAGACCTTTATTTTTTTTGTGGTAGTACAACAATTACACCATTTATATTGTAAAAATAAAGCAAGATAAAGTTTGTAACAATAGGACGTCATCTTCTTTTGTTTTTTGTATTTGTAAACGTGATACAGATTTAATTTGAGTTACCTAATGTTAATTTTATTTATTAAGAATATATTTTATTTTTAAACTGATTCCTGGACTTGAGAATTATTTTGTGTTTTTGTTATTGTTATATTTTTTCATATATCTAAATAAATAATGTATTTAAAAGTATTTTTTGTTGGTGATAAACACTTTTATAATAACCGCTTTATAAAACAGATTATATCCGTCCGATATTAGATATGCTTAGGGTAGGTATAGATAATGAATAACCTAATGTAGGGAAGATTGGGGCAAGTTGTTACAATGTTTAATCTTTTATTTATAAAATAGTACTTTATTCTCAAACACCAAAATTAAAAATACCGTGTTAGGAACAGAACCGTACAAAAATGTTTGCATCATTTGTGCGGTGCAATTTATGTAAAAACATCTATGTAAACTAGTTCGCCTATTCTTGCATGCATTTGCATGCAAATACAATATTGAAAAAATTATTATGAAATCCGCAAAATTTCAAGATAATTGGGATTTGAGAATTTACTTAATAAATTGTAATTGTACATTTACAAAAAAAACTACCCACATGCATTAAACATAAAAATGGGTGTTATTGATAATAAAATGGTTAACTTTTTTTTTGAACAAAATAAAAAAAAAAAAAAACTTTTTTTAACACTCTGTATAAAATGTTCTTTTGTATGTTTTCGTCATTGAGCCATCCTTGGGTGTATACCAAATATCATTACCAATTATATCCAGTGGTTTCTAAAGTACAAGGGAGACAAAAGAAAACATTCTGTATTATCAATGTTTTGTATTATTCCTAATGTTGGTCATTGGGCTAGCCGTACTGATGATTTGCGTCGAGTAAATAAATACAATAGCTTACATTGTAATCAAAATAACTTACCTCACTTCTTTGAAGACTGTATACAAAAGATCTTTTGTAAAAAGTAACGTTTTTATCACTTTTACCGTGCCCGTTAGGAAATTATTAATAATAGCCGGTCCATGTGATTATTTAAGTGCTTCTAATCACATTGACCAGATGATGCGGTTATTATTAATAATAGCCGGTAATTATTAATACAAACCAAATTTATCACTTTAACCGTAACATATATACAAATGCACTTCGGTCAACCATGAACACACATATTCGTTCACTCTTTTTCTCACAAGCACACTTGGTGCAAGATGTTCCGCATCTGTATCTGTAAGAACAAGGAAACATATTAGACAGACACAAAAATAGTTAACCTAAAAAGAAGATTGTACATTATCTTTTTGTTGGTATAAAAACCTTCAATCTTAAAGCAAATTTTCACAAAGAAACGTAGAAACTGTACTTACAGCTTTCATCCAGTTATGGCGTTAAGACATCAATTTCTAATGGCTATAATTGTCGTCGTTGGTGATCTACAAAGGCAATACAATTGTTCTGCAGTGTGACATGGTATTTTAACCTACACCTACATGGTATCTAGATAAGTTTTAGTTCACTGTATCATTGTTACTTACCGGAGACAGAAATATAACGCGCCCAACTACATATTGCACTCGATGGCATGCGTGCCGGCGTTCGTTTGCAAAACAGCTGATCAAACGTAGCGCATGCGTCTGGGCGTTACAATATCAACAAACCCGCTATTATAATAGTAAAATCACAACATACGTTGTAATTTTACGAATTTAAGGTATATTTCCATTGTATTTTTACTAAAAGATCATTGTAATTGAAATAAAGCAGCAATATCGCTGTAATTGTACACAGACTTGTAAAAATAATAGGTCTTACGTGCAATTTTTATACTTACCACATTTCTATTGTAATTTTTACAATGATTTATGTGTAATTTTACAGCCATTTTTCTCAGTGTACGTCAAACAAACAAAAATCAACAGACCAGATTTGCTCAGAAAGGAATGAGGATTTCAAAAATAATTTTACTTTGAGAAAAAGCAGTGGTGTATCGCTTTTCTCTTTAAAATGATTCAGTGCAAATCCCGCACCAACGCCACTGGCAAGAATGAAAAATAGGTTGTACAGCAGAAAATGCCTTTTGATGCATAGAAGATGCGTACTTCATTTCGCAAGAATATCTAGGGTCATACCAAAGTTATCATAAAACAGATTTTTTTACATAGTTTTCAAAACGATCCCTGCAACGGGCATATTTTGGATAAACAATTGAAGCACTAATAACGCTGTGAGTTAGCAACATATACTTTTGGATAAACAAATTTAATAGTATTCATAATATGATAAAAAAGTAACTTAACCTCTGTCAGCAAATAAGCCATACAATTATTTAAACATCAACGAACTGCTTATATTCATTTTCCAGGCGTTTGGATCCCATAAAAAAACTTATTTCAAGCACGCAGACTACTAAAAAGTCAATGATCGTTTCTCATTGCGCTGTCCTTCTTCCACCAGTGTTATTAATGTGCCGCAAACGTCAGCGTTCGGGTGCATTTTGGCTCAGGAAGTGGGACGGTCTAATCTGTTAATTTAAAATGAGAAATGGCGGCACGTAGAGTCGTTATGATGATATCAAGCTGGATACTTTCGAGTGTACGCGACGTCTCGGCGCAAAGAAATCCTCACAATATATATTCTGAATGGTCTGTGACACAGAGACTACCCCTTTAGAATGGATCGAGCCGTTTCGGTTGGTATAAAGGGATCAGTACTTTTGGGGCGCGTACCCTTTCTTTGAATACAACGAGATATTATAGGTTTACTGTCGTCTGAAGCCCAGCATTCGTCTGTGCTATTCGCAGCATCCTATAAGCAGCAGAGACTGAATGCTTGGAATTTAAAGTCAGCAAATTTTTTTTTCGGAACATTGACTGGTACTAGATGAATGGAGATTGAAAAGAAATTTCAAAAAAATTAAATATTTGTTCAGGTTACAGTTGTTCAGAGTGTCTTCTATATATTGGCGTTTTTATTTTCTTGATTTTGTATGTAATAATGTCTGTAAGCGAGTTTTTTATGGTTCTTTATTTACTATGATACTCCATTGATGAATAATCACAAAAGAATTATTTGGGAATTTTTAAGAGTAAAATGAATGTAATCGATTCTGTGCGCAGGATAGTTCCCCTCGGGGAAAGGGGATTACGGCGGGAAGCGAACCGAGGCTTCAATTTTTTTTTCATTGTTTCGTTCGGTTTTATTTTTGTAAATAGCATACGTGATTTTTTTTTCTTTATTTGTGTATACATACTGTTTTGTGATTTATTATTATTTCACAATATTATTTCTGCCGAAAATCAGTAGTTGATGATGATGACATAGTTGTTCCTGTAGATTCTGGCGCCAAACCAGTCTGTACTGCTGTCGTTGTAGCCTAATAATTCGTCATCATCATCATCATCTTCATGCAAGTTGATTATAGTTGGTTCTACAAATAATTCAACAATATGATCTTTTTCAATGTATTGGTTTTGATTTTCTTGCAATGTGCAACACAATTTTGCCATATTTCTTTTGAAACAGTGCAAGCGTTGCAAAAATATAACATATCATTAACTTTTTCAACTTTATTTTTACGTATGCCCAGATTAAATCAATTGTATTAAACACGCAATGGGCTACAGGTAACTACAATAATTTTATTTCATTGCTTCTGATTTTTTTTGCTATAAAATCTAATAGCAGTATCTTCTCTTGGTGGTGATTTTTTGACAGATACAACAGCTGTGCGCTAGTTAAATGGGAAAGAAAGTTCTGTAAATGATAATTAATTATTTTCCTTCCTTGTAATAATACTTCAGCATGCTTGCTGAATACTTTGCTGAATACTACTGCACAACACGTACTCACGCAACGCAGTTACTCAAGAATTTGTATTCAAGAAATTAGTAATGAAGAAATATTTATGCATATATGCATATACATATTATCCTGTTTTTACCAAAAATCAACCCATTATGCATGTTTGCTGCTACCTAATATTTGATTGCTGCTGTTGATTCAAAATGTTCATAATGCGGTAAAAGCAAAAAAAAAACATGTTTACAGCTCTTCGCTGTATACTTGCACCCTATTCTTTCATTTTATGTAGGAAAAAGAAATAAAACCTCTTTCATTTGCAAAGAAATAATATATTCATCTATATAGATGACATGTTTCGGATTTTTAAGCCATCTTCAAACCTAAATCTACAAGTGGAAAGACATACAATAAATATAGGAAGTTTATAATTAAAACTGATAACTTACTGTCGAATGGGATAATAATGGGGTGAAATTCGAGACTGCAAGGTGTGAGTGACGAAATACTTCGGATAACAGTGGTAAAAATTCCAAAATCATAGCCACGCGCATACGAACGTGTACACGTGAGTAGAATATAGCAATGGCGTACATGGAAAAAGGGAACGATAAACGAAACAACCGAGAGCGCATGTTTGGTTGTATAACCGTGCGCAATTATAAAAGGAGAAAAAAAATATTTTTATGACATACAAATGCGTGTGTTTGGCAACTTAATTATAAACATACATGCCAAGACAAGTTCTTGTACAATACAAAAAATATACCCAATTATTAACACATATCAACAAATACATTACATCAAAATATCGAGCTATTAAAATAAAGCATCAAAACATTAAAATTGTATGCGTGAGACAATAAGTGGAAACGGTAAACAAGATGAATCAAAAGGAGCTGAAGATCCAAATACAAGCGCAGACAAATGGAGGGGGGATCAATATTAGAAAAACCATCATATTCTGAAAAATATTTAATCTATGTGTAAGTAGGTGTAAAGGGGTTTTCTGTTGAAGTCAATCTGTTCGTTCTCAGAGAGGAGTGTGGGTCAAGATTGTTTTTATAAATTTGGTATTGTTCCAATAGGTCCATTTTGAAACCCTTTCTACAGCTGTGAAGCAGCTTAGTATCACCGTAGTTAATTTTATGACCCGTTGTGACAGAATGCTGATATATGTTTGAGGAGGCACGGTATCTATGTTCTAAGTCTGTCAGAGAGTTTTCTGCCTGTTTGGCCTATCTACTTTGTTCTGGAATTTGTTTATATCTATATGTAGTTAGATTTTCTTTCATTGAACAAAGAGTCTATTTCTAATCTTCAACTTCAATGTTGCTTACAGCAATAAATATGTTTGTTTTAATACGATGTTTGTTTTAATTCTACGTACGGGTGGTATAGGCTCTAAGCCGATCTCGAACCCCGAGCCGATGACGACTGCGTTGGACAACGTGACGTACTTGCGCGCTATTCCAAAATTATATCAAATATTTATATGACTTTATAAAATTAATGAACATCTGAAATGTGTTTCTATTTCGATGGTCTCATTAAACAAAATTTCGCGATTGCTTTCGTTCCTGTCGCGTTGTCGTGCTCATACTCGTTGCCGAGATATCCGTTTCCATGAAAATCTTGTTTATAGCCTTTATTGCAAGGAAAATGAGGAAAATACAGAAGCCAATCTGTAGACAAGATCTTGAGTTATACTCTGTGTAAATTTAATTTTTTTGGACAAGCGGTTTAGGAGAAAAAAAATTGGAAAGACGGAGCCGTTTATTAAAAAATGCTAAAATTGTGTACATTTTACACTTCTCTCGTGCTCCTGGCCAAACCTAGGGGCTGAAAATTTTGAAGTCACTCATGTTATGTAGAAATAATTCAGGAGTATAACACACTTTATTACATTTTTTTTGTTCGACCCTTTCAGAGTTACGAGCCTCCAAACACAGGGCTCAATACTTTTGCAACTGATAGTCGAGTACAACCACAATTAACTATGTTTACTGCAAACGACAGAAAAACTTAACTTTCAAATATTGACTGCGTTCATGAATTCATTAATTTTATTATTATTCATTAGGATCAACCACTATCAACTCAATCAAAATCAGAATTTTTCAACAACTCATTTTTCGATATTAATCATTGCAGGTTATAAAATACCCAAATCTGCAGAATAAATTAAACTGCCGACTAAATTACCTATTCAATGTTATTAATACGTTCAGTAATGTTTTTAAAACATGCAAATCGTTTCAGAAAATTGGATTAGTAATAGAAAAGAACAACTGAACAATTGTCGAGCTCATTGAGCAGTATTCTTTAGAGCTTTTCCACGTTTAAATTGGTATAAATTTATCGTTTGTTGGTAGCCATTGTTGAATCTGCTAGAGCCTTCCGCACACGGTCTCAACGTATTTAAATTCTAAAGGCGAGTACTGGCATTACAGAGAAGCAGCCAGAAAGTCAATTTACGGTGGCTCAATGAGGCCAAAGCAATGCAGCCGGAAATAGCGTTTTGTACGAGCATTATTCCCTAGTCGTTGAATTTATTTTCCAACCAGTGGCTCAGTTTTCTCTGGAAACATCTACTACCAACCGAACGTGTTTCAATTCATTTCAATGCCGGTGTTTTTTTTTTGTTTTTCCTAAAAGCCTGGGTAACCTGCAATTCGCCAAATGTGATAGAGTAAGAAGTAAATCTTGGGGGAAAATAATGTGCGTTAGTAGATAATCTATAGGAGTTCTAGATCAACTTTGCGGGTTATTTTGAAGGCGGTCAAAAATACGTTTCCGGCAAAACGTTGCAAGGACAACGCAGAAAATAATATACGGGTAAGTGTCAGGTATTGGGTAAATCGAGGTGCCATGCTATGCTGTGATCAAAAATAGGGATATTTTGTGTCAGAATTAAAGGCAAAGTTTGGCCAAACATGTTTACTCTTGCACGTAAATGTATTTCACACAAATTTTGTGTATCTGTACAAATATCACAAGATTGAACGTCCATTACGTTGTTTTGCAAGGGCATTATTTTACAATCTTTAATAAACTGTTTTAATGACGTTTTGTTTATTTCGTTTTTAAATAACATACATAACTGAAATAGAAGTATGCATTACCGAAATGATTTCTTTAATTATAGAAATATTAGGTTTTTCAATTTTGATCGCTGCTAACAGTACAGATGCATACAATATGTACTATCGTGGCCATATATTATGTCCACTCTTTTAACGTGGACTTTCTCGCAAATCTAGGGGCGAAAAAACTTGAAAAAATTCACATGCTGTCCTTGATTAATATGCTACAACTCATAAAAAAGCCAGCTATTCCGTTATCAGAAGAGCTAGGATGATGAAGTATCGATCATAGGCTACCTAATAAATCATCTGTTTAAAGTTTATTACAGAATCACTGGCTCATCGTTCATTTTCCCTACAAAAAATTGTGTTGAAGCATCTCATGATCGCCACAATTCACGCGGCGCTCTTCTTTCTTTGGTGTGGTGCGGGGGATGGGATCGACAGCGACGCTGCCGGTACTGGGGGATCGCACGATGCATCAGTGACTAGAACAGCGTTTACGGACACAATAGGATGAATTTGTTATAATAGTTGCAATATTTATATAAAACAAACGGGCATACTTTTGAAATATTTTTTCAGTTTATCAAGCACCAACTTAATTTAGTATTTAGCACTAGTCGGAAAATCTGCATAGTTTTCAAGTCCACAAAAACGGACTCAGACGGATTCACTGACCGCTCTGACCGATCTGCGCAAAATATTGTTCATGTTTATATCGGTCAGAAAAAATTAACAAATAGTCGGAATGCTATTAAAATCAAGGGATATGTATCGCAGCATATATATGGATTATATCCATGCTAACTGCGTTGTCCTGTTAACATTCCTTACTGATATATCGGCTTCCATCAAAATCTTGTTTACAACCGAATTATAAAAGAAACTGAAAAAATGAAGAAAATAAAAACGCCAATCGATAGAAAAGACTCTAAATGCAACCTGAACAAAAATTGAAATTTTTATTGTATGCGGTTTAGGAGGAAAAAAACGGAAAGACGACCGTTAATTTAGAAATTCAAAAATTTTGATAGTCAGATATGCAGAAATGATTAAGGAGTATGACACACTTTATTTCAATTTTTTCTGTTAAGTAGTTTTAGAGTTATGAGTCCTCAAACACAGGAGCCAATACAAGCGAAACGACAGATGGCAGTTAGAGCATTTCTCTCGTACCGGGTCACATATTATAATCAAAATTCTGCAAAAATTATGAATTTAATTCTGTTAGTTAAAATTACTACCTTGACAAGTTATCGTTCTTTTTGTGTATTGATAATTAATCAGCTGTCCGCGGTTCTCTCACTATCGACAGCACCGCTAACGACTCCCTTCCCCGCACCACACCAAAGACCGAAGAGCGTCGGAATTCACGCGGCGCTTCAGTACGATCTTTTGTATGGAAAATGTAAGATAGAGAATGATTATGTTTCAAACTTTAAACATATGAATTATTGGGTAACCTACAGTCTATATTTCATTATTCTAGCTCTTCTAATAACGGACTTGCTGGTATCCATACATAATATACCTTTTTGTGGGTCAACCACTAATCCGAGCATTTTTAAAAAATCTACATTGAAAGGTAGCAGTCCGCAGAAGATTTTACTTTTTAATTCGTTGAAATCTATGAATCCGGAGTAATTAATTGCTAAACTTAAACGAATGACATTTACAGGGCAAAAACAACGCCAATTATTCTTAATTTGGAAAAATCGGGAAAACGTCAACATATACAGCTTTTTAATTTGTATGTGTTGTAACATATTAATCAGGGACAGCATCAGAATTTTTTCAAATTTTTTCGCCCCTAGACTTTCGAGAAAATCGATGTCAAAAGAGCGGACATAATATATGACCACGATAGTACATAAATACAATAATCAACTTCGTATTAATTTTATTACCTTATAGTTTATCGTATTAACTAACAATTTTTACGTAAAACACGCTAACTTACTAGCTTGCCATTAAAGTTGCATTTAGGAAAAAAAGACAATTATTTATATCAATGTAATGTTTGTAGATACACCACCTTTGGACGGCAATATCAGATTCATAACGAAATATTTATTGTATCAAATAATATATATTCAAAATATTGAATAAACCTTTGTCAACATTGAATCAACCTTTCTAACATGGACAGTGGACACATTTCAAAATAAATAGATCAAAACAATTTAATCTCTTCGAGAAAACAATGTAGAGTGTTCAATGATGTAAATATTTATGTTATTTCTGTTAAATAGTTATGTTTTGATCACCATAATAAACGTAAAAGAATATCTGTGTATCCACCTTAAATCAAAATCATATTGACAAATATTTTTTTAGTATTTAACCAAAAGACTAAGGTGGAATTTACGACAACGCCAGTATTTTGTTTTAATCAGTACCTCCCGCCCCCCCCCCCCCCCAGCTTCGCGTATGTTCGCTTTGCATCAAGAAAATTCTGGTCACCTTACACATACCAATAGTACCGTCATAAGTAAGGAACAAATTGAAATTTGTTGCACAGTGTAATCATTAGCACTAAATAAACATTAAAACATCCTATGTAGCATCTTTGCACAGCGATTACTCGAAAACGATACATTTTTCTATAGAGATAATATATGCTAAATCGATTTAGAATGTCTAAATTAATCGACTCAAATTGAAAATTAGTTTGAATTTTACAAATAAAATCAAGCCCCGGCGCCTCCACCGATTAGGCAAGTCTTTATTTCTTTTATTTTTGCAAGTTAACTTGAAATTGATTTCTTTGCGATGAAATTTCTACCAGATGGTGCCACATATGAAACTATGGTGCACAAATAGTAATTATTTGACAAGTGTTAGCCTCCATAAATATGATTGTATGATTGTTTTTTGATTGTATTGAAAGCTAACATTCTGTTAGTTAAAATTACTACCTTGACAAGTTATCGTTCTTTTTGTGTATTGATAATTAATCAGCTGTCCGCGGTTCTCTCACTATCGACAGCACCGCTGACGACTCCCTTCCCCGCACCACACCAAAGACCGAAGAGCGTCGGAATTCACGCGGCGCTTCAGTACGATCTTTTGTATGGAAAATGCAAGATAAAGAATGATTATGTTTCAAACTTTAAACATATGAATTATTGGGTAACCTACAGTCTATATTTCATTATTCTAGCTCTTCTAATAACGGAATTGCTGGTATCCATACATAATATACCTTTTTGTGGGTCAACCACTAATCCGAGCATTTTTAAAAAATCTACATTGAAAGGTAGCAGTCCGCAGAAGATTTTACTTTTTAATTCGTTGAAATCTATGAATCCGGATTAATTAATTGCTAAACTTAAACGAATGACATTTACAGGGCAAAAACAACGCTAATTATTCTTAATTTGGAAAAATCGGGAAAACGTCAACATATACAGCTTTTTAATTTGTATGTGTTGTAACATATTAATCAGGGACAGCATCAGAATTTTTTCAAATTTTTTCGCCCCTAGACTTTTGAGAAAATCGATGTCAAAAGAGCGGACATAATATATGACCACGATAGTACATAAATACAATAATCAACTTCGTATTTTTTCGTTTTCTTTTAAATATTTTTATTTTCGAAATACATTTCACAAATTATCTCAATACCTGGCACTTACACGTACCTGTGTGGATAACATGAAGTCAGCACATATATACAATTGCTCTAATGGGCTGAGCCTTTAACATGGTACAATCACAACACGTTTCGATAGTTTGTTACGGAGTACGGCGTAGCACCGCCACTCGGCTGGTACAGGAAGCACTTAGCGTAATAACACGGACCTTTTGTTCGTTGTCAGAAAATTACTCTCTCACATGTACCGTCGTGTTGGTGCATCGTTACGGTGTTGAGTGCGGAAAACAGTTTCCCGCGCGAAAACGGCGTGTCACTCAATTGCCCGGTAAAACAATTACATGGCCGCTGCGAAGGCCGTGAAAATACACTCTAGCGTGTGACATATTGCATCTTGGAGATTGTACCTTGGGCCAGAAGGTACTAAAACATGAGAGGTTTTAGATAATAACGCTTGGATAAAATGTGTAATGGGATTTGATGTGAGACTTTTTCATGAACTTAACAGACCTAAAAATATTCGATAATAAAAAACATTCATTAGTAGACGCCTTTATTTTATTGATTCTAAACCAGCCGTGACAGAAACAAACGGTTTGATTTGGGGTTATCAGTGACACATACGGCTGGTGACCAGGACGTCCCGCTTTTGGCGGGACAGTCCCGATTTTTCACATTTTGTCCCGCGTCCCGCGGAGGTTTAAAATGTCACGCTTTTTAAGAAAATCTTACAATTTTCGCACGTCAATTTCAACACATAGGGTTGTTCTTATTTGATCTAAATATTTAATTTATTCTTTAATTTATTCACTTTATTAAATATTCTTTTTAAAATTTTATGATAAAAACTAGAACAGTATTTCTATTGTTATTGTAAAACAACATTTTGGAGTCGCTAGTGACAGTGATTTTGGTGACTAGTGAAAGGTGAAATTTAAAAGGTGTTTTTTACAAGGAAAGATATAAATTATTTATTAATATTATTCTTAGATTAGCGTATCAATAACAAGACACAGCTGAATGACTATAAAACAGTTCATTTCTGCCATTTGGATGTTAAGATGATTTGGCAGGCGCAGATACAATGAGAAGTCATATGTTTGTCGTGTTTGTTTGCATCTTTAAATCATAGCAAAAATTGTTAAAATTTACAAATTTAAAGTTAAATTAGCAAAATTGGAGTAATATACATACAATCCAACAGTCCAAGAATAAGGTTTAACGTTACAGTATTATGTTTGATAAAATAATAAAGTAAAAATATCTTTGGTTTTATTCTATTTCTTTCATAAATTGTCAATATTAAAATCCAATCAAAACTACAGTGATCTTATGTAAAGAGAGAAACGCTTGATATTTTCGTTGATTTTTTAAAAATCTGGAGCGGAATCTGGCAAAAGAATATTTTTTTTTATGTTTCAAAACCGTACCCCTAAGTAAATAATTAATCGTTCTTGTCATCACCACCATTTTAGCGTTGCTTAGGTGATCCCTGGATAGTAAATCGTAGACAGAGACGAAATTTTGTTTAATATAAATAAAAAGTTGTTTCAATAGAGGCAACAAAATACTTATTTCTGAATAAAAATTTATTTACATATTTACAATATCTATATGGTACAAAGAATGTATAGTTTTTTGAACGTGTAATTTTTGTTAAAGAAATGATTAAAAATTTACGATTTACCTCGAATGTATCTATCTACGTACAAAATTGACTATTTTTTTCTATTTCAATGCGGAATTGCGCATTTTTTGCATTTTAATTTTTTTACCTTATAGTTTATCGTATTAACTAACAATTTTTACGTAAAACACGCTAACTTACTAGTTTGCCATTAAAGTTGCATTTAAGAGAAAAAGACAATTATTTATATCAAGGTAATGTTTGTAGATACAGCACCTTTGGACAGCAGTATCAGATCCATAACGAAACATTTATTGTATCAAATAATATATATTCAAAATATTGAATAAACCTTTGTTAACATTGAATCAACCTTTCTAACATGGACAGAGGACACATTTCAAAATAAATAGAGCAAAACAATGTAATATCTTCGAAGAAACACTGTAGAGTGTTCAATGATGTAAATATTTATGTTATTTATGTTAAGTAGTTATGTTTTGATCACCGTCATAACCGTAAAAGAATATCTGTGTATCCAACGTTAAATCAAAATCATATTGACAAATATTTTTTTAGTATTTAACCAAAAGCTATGGTAAGGTGGAATTTACAACAACGCCAGTATTTGGTTCTAATCAGTACCTCCCCCCCCCCCAGCTTCGCGTGTGCTCGCTTTGCATCAAGAAAATTCTGGTCACCTTACAGATACCAATAGTACCGTCATAAGTAAGGAACAAATTGAAATTTGTTGCACAGTGTAATCATTAGCACTAAATAAACGTTAAAACATCCTATGTAGATCTTTGCACAGCGACTACTCGAAAACAATACATTTTTCTATAGAGATATGCTAAATCGATTTAGAATGTCTAAATTATTTGACTCAAATTGAAAATTAGTTTAAATTTTACAAAAATAAAATCAAGCCCCGGCGCCTCCACCGATTAGACAAGTCTTTATTTCTTTTATTTTTGCATAAGTTAACTTGAAATTGATTTCTTTGCGATGAAATTTCTACCAGATGGTGCCACATATGAAACTATGGTGCACAAATATTAATTATTTCACAAGTGTTAGCCTTCATAAATATGATATCATTAAATGTGTCGTTTCAGAATATTAAATAGAAACAATTTATCTTTTCAGATTTTATAAGTAAAAACGACGGTGAGCACATACGTGGCTCCGAGTGCGATCAGAAAATTTTAAGCAAGAAAGAATCGACTGGCCTAGTGTTCAGCCCGAACTATCCCTTTCCCTACATGCCGAAGCTGGTTTGCCGGTACTTCATCTACGGCATGCAGGACTCTCAACACCTCGAGAGGGTTAAACTTCAATTCATGCTGTTCGATATTCCAAAAGGGCCTAAAGGAGAGTAAGTATTACCAGCAGATTGCGCATGCAGTAATTTCAACAGAATTTGCTATATTATACATATTATGCCAGTTAGTCGGTTACCTAAACTTGTATATCCAGCTTGCCGTATATGCAGTTTATACATGATTAATTAGCTAACTAGTTCAATTAATAATTTGTTCAGTTATGCAATTACTTAGTTGTGCAAATGCAGTTATTGGAACTCCAATAGGGAGTTCCACGTTGGAGTTACGCTGACTCCAACATTTTTTGAACAATTTCGATATTAGTTTCAAGATTTTTAGTAAAATGTATGTCTTTATTATTCCGTTTAGGTTTTATAGATGTTTTAATGTATTATAGAGCCATGGGCAAAGGGACACACAAAGTCAAAACTATCTTACTTCATCTCTCGAGGCTCAAGCATGCCTGTAAGCGGTTTTTGGGGTTTCTGATTCCATCTTTGAATTCGGATTTTTAGAATTCAAAATGACGGATCCAATATGGCGACCAAACATGTAATTAACTGTCGGATTCGGATAAAGAGTGAAATATCAAAAAAAAAGGAAAGAAAAATGTTAAAGTAGTCCAGCCAAAAAAATGATATATTATTTGTGTATGTACACCATACGCACATATTAAGTAATATTTAAGTACGTAGGCTTGCACGGCCAGAATCATTTAGAAAATAAACTGCTTCCGGGTTACGCTGTGTGTCAAGATTTGTTAATACTGACGTTTCGCGAACCATGTTGCTCGCTTCTTCAAAGCTAATTGAATACTGAAGACCTACCAAGAAAATCTCCCTTATATACCTAAATTTACAGCTCACTGCGCACATCTGGAGCTACCGCTCCCATGTGCTTTTCCACCTGACCGCGTTAAGATCGATTTCCAGACCCTACTAATGTCAGTACCGTCCTCGCGATTGATGTTGTCAGGATGTTTGTAAATTTCGATGGCTTCTCTAATAAGCGTTCAATGATAATTACCCACCCTTGCCCACATTCACGTCATCGAAATTCATTGTGTGTCCCGACTCGTTGCAGTGTTGAGCAACAGCGGAGTGTTGAATCTTGCGCAGCCGGGTGTCTCTACTGTGCTCCTTGACTCTACATTCGATACTTCGTCCTGTCTGTCCTACATAGCATGTTCCACACTCACATCTTGTATACCCCTTCGTTCTTCAGGGGTGGTGTGATATCCTTAGGGTTAGGCAAAAGGTCCTTTACCTTTGCTGGTGCTCTGTACCATACCGTGATACCCGATTTCTTCAGAAATCTACTGATTCTTTCTGATACCCCACTTACGTATGGGAAGCAAGCGAACTCCTTTGACTCTTGCCGCTCCTCTGAGACTTGCGGTTTTCTTTGTGTGACACCCCGTATGTCCGACTTGGTGTATCCATTCTGTCGTAGGGCCCTCCCCAAGTGTTTCCGTTTGTCGCCCAAGGTGCTGGAGTCGCACACCTTCTCGGCTCTGTTGAACAGAGTGTTAATAACACTTCTCTTCTGTTGGGGATGGTGGTGTGATTTGGCGTTCAAGTACCGATCGGTATGTGTATTCTTACGGTAGACTGTAAGTCCAAGCGTACCTGTTGACGTTCTGTAAACCAGCACATCCAAGAATGGCAGCTGATTATCCTCTTCTATTTCCATCGTGAATTTGATAGAAGGACAGGCATTGTTTAGGTGGCTAAGGAACTCAGTAAGTTTATCTCTACCGTATGGCCTAACCACAAAGGTATCATCAACATATCTGACCCAATGCTTGGGTTTGTAAGGACTTGACCTAATCGCTTTTTGTTCAAATAATTCCATGAAGAAATTGGCGACTACCGCGGCATAACCCAGAAGCAGTTTATTTTCTAAGTAATATTTCTTTATAATAATAATTTAAAGTAATTTACAACACATGGAGTAATAACTCCGGTCCCGACACCCGCCTTTGCGACTACTGCCATCTCGGTGCAGCGACAACCGGTGCACTTTGGGTTTAAAATCGGTGAATTCAAGAATCATTGCTGTTTTATACGCATGTAAATAATGTATGTACTATCGCAAACTCTACCATTGATAAAATAAAACTATATTCTATACACTGAATACAGAACACAGTAGTTTATTTGTCCGGTGTCCGATCTTTAGAACCAACCGATACACAGACATTGTGTAAAGGTACTACGGAACCATATCGGTCACGCGTGCAGCGGCTAGGGGTGCCCACGAGCCACGAACTATAATTCAAAACTACCAAGAAATTTTCATCGGCTTTTTACCTATGCATTCTTTAGACTCCAATAAATAATCCAAAGGAAGCCAGATCTGATTTTTTTTTGATTTACTTGGCCCATATTTGTTTGTTCGTCAATTTAAATTCCCGTTTGGGCAAACGTATTTCCAGCGTGCAGCAGCTTCCATGCATAGTTGACATTTAACGTTTTAAACTTGTGTTGAAATTGTTTCTCGATTTTGAGGTATGTATTATTTATGTACGTGTTATTTTTAATAACGCAATAATTCTGATACCAAGATTCATGTGGTGCCTATTTGTATGAAAGGTTATTCGTATTAAATTGAAATTATTTCAGATTTACCTACACCACGGCAATTTGATTGCTGTTAAAAAAAGTTCTTACATCTAAGCTGGATTTTTATGAAAATATCATAAATGTTTTTAAATGCAGAAAGGAGCATTGAGTTATCATTTAAATAATATGGTAGTAAATATTGTTTAGTAAAGGATAGGAGTTAAATAAAACCCTCTTAATTTGGCAATAATATTTACTTTGGTACTAGTTTCGATCAACAGATCATCATTAGCCAAAAGCCAGAAAAACACAAAACAAACAAAAGAAGTACCGCAGATTTGTAACATAAAAAATTACTGACGCATCATTCTGTTGTCTGATGTCTTGTGCCTCTTATAATTGATTTTGACTGTTATTTTAACATTTTTATACATTTTTAATGCATATAGTGATTTTTCTGTTACAATTTTACGTGATTTTTCTGATTCTTTTGTGTTTTTCTGGCTGTTGGTTGATGGTGATCTGTTGATGAACAAAATTAAAAGTTTTTATTTAACTCCTATCCTTTATTAAACATTATGGACTTCTACCAAAGTAACTTTTGTATTTATTTATTTTTTGTTGTTTAAATGTAATTTTAGTATAACTAAATAAAATCGTTTGTATTTTTCGAAGTTCTGATATTTATTTTCCACTGCGCACCTTTTGTACAAATGCACCACTGCTGAGGTTAGATCTTTAAAATTCAAAATGGCACCGAGTGGAATCTGACAACCACAATAAATTAACGGGGATTTGCATGAAACTTTTGTTTTCCTATTTCCTGTAACAGATTTCAACTCTTATATTGGTTAAAATTCAAATTTGCGAATCAAATCTGACAATGTATGAAATTTAAATAAATCAGATAGTATCAACATATTTTAATGGTTTAATGATACAAAATAAACATAACTAGGTACATAGCACATTCAAATACAAGCATAACAAGAATGTTTTATTTATATTTTATTTCGGACCGTTTTCATCATTCTACGCTTTTCATGTATTATTAAAACCCAAATCGTCTGGCTGGCGACTTCAAATACTTATTTCTGGCGTTGATCAGCTATTATTCTAAAATAATATTTCATAGATTTTACATAAATACCTGCCTTGTTTTGTTTGAGATTCTTCCCCAGAGGGTTCTAACAATTACAGGAATTGACGAAATAAAATTTATCACCTACCCTTGTTAATTTTTTTACTTATCTTAGTCGCTTTTACATGTTTTCTTACATAGTACATTGTAGACACTAAAACCCATTTAAATAAACACGCTGTATTCATATGTATACAAATAAACTCGCCGCTAATTCCAAATAATTCATTACTAATTATTTTAAAAACAATATAAAAAATATTAGTTTCATTGAAATTGGTTTTGTTCCAACCGCAGACTGGTTTCAGACAAATACATAAAAACACCACAAAGAGACTAATTAGCCAAAAAGAAAAACAAAGCAGTATTTTGTACCAATTTAATTTATTTGCGATTATGCGTAACTAGAAACTGACAACTGGTCCTTTCTCATATCCACGCACACATATAGTCAGCTTTGAGTATTTCAATTAAGTGTCAATTTGTCTATAATCTACGGTTTATATCCTCAGAGCTAGTGAATTGCGCTCATCAGTACAAAACAATAAACTTGTCAACCATTAGTGAAACAATGGGATAGTGGTGTGTCATACATGGGGGAATCCACGTTCCTCATTGGAGCATCGCGTCATAAAGATTAGCAATTAATTAACCTTAGGACACTCGGGTTGCTCGTAATTATAACCTTTATGGCGTCCAATGATTGCTGGCACGCAGCAAATTGCTCGGCAATAGCGTGTTAACAGCGTGATTTACATCAAGCCGATATCAATGCTGGGGCGTGTTCAATTTTGCGATCAAGGAAACGACATACGATCGATCGGCATGTCGATTATAACGTACGCTAATTGAATATTTGGTCGGATTAGAGTATCCAACACCAATCGGTGAAACGCTTATGGTATTACCAGTGGCGTGCGGTGCATTCGTACATAAGGTGTGCAGTGAAGAATAAATATCAAAACTTCCAAAACATACAAACACTTTTATTTAGTTATCCTAAATGTACATTTAAACAACATAAAATTATTACTATATTTACTTTGGTACGAGTCCAGCATGCAAAAATATTTAATAAAGGATAGGAGGTTAATAAAAACTTTCAATTTAGCAAGATTATTTAGTTTAGTAATAATTTCGATCAACCAGCCAACAGCCAGATAAAAACAAAACAATCAGATACAATCACGCAAAATTGTAATAGAAAAAATCACTTAAATATGCCCTGAAAATGTATAAAAATGAACTTAGGTCCCGGCTAGGATACGAGCGGCGAGCGGCGAGCGGCGAGCGGCAGACCGGTGCCGCTAATGATATATGTTTACATTGTTTCATAGCCTTAACTTGGCAAAGCGGCTACGATACAGTAAGCGGCAGAGCGGCATCGTGAGCGGCACCACCTTGCCGCTTACTAGTGCCGCTCACCGCAGAATTATACAGGGTTAGCAAAAATTACAGGAACACCTAAATAATTCTCCAACCGTACAAAAATTCAAAAAATTGTTCAAACAAAAGTTTTTTTGCTTTAAACAGGCTATCGTTTAAATATATCTTCAATATACAGGCTGCTCATTTTATTATAGAAATTTGGTAACCTCTCCTTTTTTAAATAGAACAGGCTATATATTATCACATTTTTTGATTCTAAGATTAATTCTAAGTATTTTTTTATAGGAATCATATTTTTATTCAATGCATTATTTTTTAATTATAAGCTATTAACCTAAAATAGTCAAATTACCGGAACATCAAAAAAATTCACCAACTGCAAAAAAATCGAAAAATGTTTCAAATAAAAGTTTTTTGGGTTTAAACAACCGCTGGTTTAAATATAGTTTTAATTTACAGTGTGGTCTTTTTATTATGGAAATCTGCAAACCTTTCCATCTTCTAATAGAAGATCCTGCATACTTATTTTATTTTTTTATTCTTAGGTTGATTCTAAGAACTTTTTGTAGAAATAAGTTTCTTTGAAAACGCATCATTTCTGAGTTATGAGTAATTAATCAAAACTCCTTAACTTCAAATTAAGAATGTTTTGCCACATACATACACATTTATTTTAATGTGGCAGGTTGAACATTTGATTTAATTGTATTTAATTGAGTTATTTTTTTCTTGGATTTTTTATTTTTAACCCGTTTGGTTCAAGTAAAAGTTTATTTTGGTTAATTGCTTGTAACTAAAAAATAATGCATTTTATAAAAAAATAATTCCTACAAAAAATTTTTAGAATTAATCCTAGCATTAAAAAATATAAAAATATACAGCGTCTGTTAGAAAAAGAAAAGGTTTGCAAATTTCTATAATAAAATAGACACCCTGTATATTAAGAAAATATTTGAACTAGAGGTTGTTTAACCCAAAGAACACAGAGCTTTTGACATTTTATGCAGTTTGAGATTTATTTAGATGTTCCGGTAATTTCGACTATTTTTGGTTAATAGCTTATAATTAAAAATTAATGCATTTTATAAAAAATGATTCATATAAAAAATTCTTAGAATTAATCTTAGAATCAAAAAACTTAATAATATATAGCCTGTTTTATTTAAAAAAATGAGAGGTCATCAAATTTCTAGAATAAAATGAGCACCTTGTATATTGAAAATATATTTAGAAGATAGGTAGTTTAAAGCCAAAAAACTTTTGGTTGAACCATTTTTTTTAAATTTCTTACTGTTGGAGAATTATTTAGTATCTATGACTATATATCCCTACCATGATACACATGAATGATTATGATGACAGTAGCATTGTATAATAATGACAGTTCGTTCGAATAATTACTTTATTATTCAAACGAACAGTCATCGTTATACGTCATCGTTATACAATAATACAAATGTCGCAGTCCAGACCTCTATCTTTCTAAATATTTCTTCAGTTTGTCATGAATATAGTCAAACGTTGCAATTGATATTCTCATATAGTTAAAAACCCGTTTTCTATATTTTCTTAAGTAGTGAAATAAATGGTGATAATCGCCGTACCGCTGACGCACTGCATTAATAGGATGCACTTTGTAGTTACGTTTTAACCTACGGATCTTATTCAACCGAAGGTTATAATTTTCCGTGAGTAGCAGTTTGACAACATTACCGGACGACGACCTACGAACTACTAATAATTGCCACGACGAATTGTCGTGCCGCTCATGGTGCCGCTCATGGTGCCGCTCATGGTGTCGCTTACATCGTAGCCAGGTCGCCGCTCTGCCGCTCGCCGCTCGCCGCCCGCCGCTCGCCGCTCGTATCCTAGCCGGGACCTTACAGTCAAAATCAATTATAAGAGGCAGAAGACATCAGGCAACAGAATAGTCCGTCAGTGTTTTGTGTTTTCTGGCTTCTGTTGATCAAAACTAGTACCAAAGTAAATATTCTTGCAAAATTAAGAGTGTTTTATTTAACTAATCCTTTATTAAGCAATATTTACTTTTACTTTTCTTGTAACAGAAATAAAACTGACCGTGGTGTAGGTAAATCTGATGTAAACTTATTATCCAGGATAAGCGAAAAAAACACAATTTTGGTTTGCAATATTTCGAAACCTCTATTGTTTCATCATCAGGCAATCAAACAGTAGTTAGTGAAGTCGGCTAACATAATTACAGTAGACATTAACATTTTATCAGATGCGGAACAACGTAGTGTTCGTAACATACCATAGTATGCTACCACGTTACTACCATGCTACCACACGCCTCTGGGTATTAGGTATGTTGACCGTGCGCAGGAGTTAATTACACAAAGATTTTATGTTGTAAAGAATTTTCTTTTTGTTAATTTATTCTTTTGGAAACATGTCCACAGAGGTTTTATGTAAAAGTTAAATTGGCCATTTAATAACTTAATGTTTGGGTCTATTTTTTGTTTATGCATCTCCAGTTGTTCCAGTAGATCCATTCTGGAACCTTTAACGAATACCATAGTAATTTATTGTAAAATAGCCTATATAAAGTCGTTTTCTAGTGTATAATAGTTTATATTATTATGGTTTTTTTTTCAGTTGTACGGACGGTTACCTTAAAGTGTACTTGAAGGGCCAGGAAACGACGGACTCCTACGACAAATTCGACCAGGAGATGTGCGGGAACGAAGCCAACCCCATGCAGATGGTGTCGGATGGACCCCGCATGGTCATGGTGTTCAGTAGCGGTGAAATATTAGGTCGCGGTTTTAAAGCGAATTACACATTTGAAACTGGTAAGTCAGTCCGTATAGTAAACGTGTGTAATTGCTTAGAATGTTTATCTACGGTACCTTAGGTGGATACTACCCTAAAAGCACATACAGAACATTGTTAGCACCGTTGAAATGAAACTAAAATAGTGAACATAATAGAAACGTGCATAGTCTTTACGGTTTAATATCATTAAAGCTAATAGTCCGTACAAATCCGCAGGATTAAATCCACCAAATGTGTCAAGGTAACGACGCAAACGGAGAGTTTCAGATTAAGATTTTAAAAGCACCTCATCCGACTGCAAGAAAATGCTCTTGTTTCTTTTAGTGCTATTCCCCAGCCTGGTCTATCCTAAATCGATAATTTTCTTCGCACTCAACACGTCGAATTTATCTGCTGTTTAAGCTTGTTATAACTATGATAGCTATGTGTCATTTTTTTGTTTTGTGTTTCAGAATACCGAATTCCGGGCACTGCCTCTCCTGACGGTAGCTGTACCTTCACCTACAGGAGCACCAGTAGAAAACGCGGGGAGTTCAACTCGCCGAGATATCCTTCCAATTACCCCAGTGATACCAACTGCACATACTTGTTCCTCGCGACGCCCAACGAACAAGTCACTTTGGTTTACGATAATTTCAAAGTTCGCGCCGATTCTGCCAACTCATCGTATGGCTCCTATGGGTGAGCAATATTGATCGTTTTGTAGATTTTGTACGAACCACACTTTCGTCGCGTCAAAATTTACCTAAATTTGACCACAAAACGCAATTTGATATTTGGGTACCTACCGCATAATAAATGAACAAATCAATAGTACCTACCTGATAATAATAAAGTTAATAAAAAACAGCTTTTAGCCTTGGAGATATCGCAATGTAACACTGTTCGAACGAGCACTCTTCTGCCAATCTAAAAGTGCAAAAGTCTGATCCGAAATATGTAAATTAGTATCCGTAACTAATTAATAACTGATTAGGTGACACGGACTATGCAAAAATCGGGATATTCAATAGGCTGTATCTCTACCCTTTGTTCGATCTTAATAAAACCAAGACCGTTCAATTCCCCTCTCCTTAAGCTATAGGAGTGTTAAAAAGTGCGATAGCAATTATACACCCTTGAGGTAGCAGGCGTGGACGAATGTCGACGTGCTATGCGACAGTTTGCGTTCTTAAGGGGGGATTCCGGTTTTTCCTCTAAAATTACCGCCTTTTTTTAGAATTTTTTATTGGCGAGACTATGCAATAAATCGATTCCAAATTGGTACAAATATTTATTAGCTTTTCAAGTATTTACAAAACAAAATAATACAGAAATATCATGAATCACGCTCGCTAGCCACCCGCGACCATGACACTGCGCGAAGATCCGCGGTCACTGGTTGGCATGATTGGGCCACTCCAGGTGATCTGAAATAAAAATGTCGAATAGCAGCCTTTATACATAAGTAGTTATCGTTCGATGAACCAGAAAATAAAAATATTTATATTTGAGGAAATGGTGACTTGCCAAATTCAAAATATCGATTTTTCTCAAAAAAATTGACAATGTTTTCTCTATGAAAAGAAAAGTACACAACTTATTGCATTTCTGGTTCATCAAACGATAAAGGGATGTTTACTGAACATCCAGTTAAAATTTGAAGTCAATCGGTCAAATAGTTTTCAAAATATCATGCCAACCGTTCGCTCAAAAACTGTTACGAGAAAAACACGTTTAAACATTCAACTACAGTTTATAACGTGACATCGAGTACTTACAGCATTTTTCTGCTAATATGCTATATCAGGGCCATACTTTATTCCTTCCTCCACTTTGAGACATTTGCTCATTTCTATTTTGCCTTGTTTGAGCTTATTTTGCACCCTCTATTTTGCACCCGCACCCTCTTCTCGCGCACATGTGTAAATATCTTCGTTTCCGTGCCAATAACGATTCCTATTGTTGTCATAGATTAAAGGATGGCAGAAAACCCTTTATTATAAATGCCTGGCTGCTGCATAAGCCGCAATTTTGGTAGGTTTTGAGCCACGGTGAAGATGTTTGCGTGCGAGGCGCCATACAGTAGAATTGAAGCTTTAGTTGTTGTTTTGAGTGTCACCACCCAAGCACTGTTCTAGCAACTCTCTCGACGACAAGTCGTTGTAAATCGGCTTGATGGCATTTTCGCCACTTTTAACATGTGAGAGTTCGTGATTCAAATCATCCAGAGTTTTCTCGGCTTCAGTGTTTCGCTTTTTGCACCAACTATGTGATCCCACAGGGCAGTGCTCAATCAATTTTAGTATATTTCTCCATAAATATAGTGATCCTATACAACGGAAGTAGGACCTCACTTCTTCCATATCCCGTCTCCAAAACTCAACACATTATAGTTTCTCGTCTTGCGCTGTCGACCAATTTATCGGCAGACATTTGTTGTCCATCAGCACATGTAGGAGTATTTCTTGAGTGTTTCACATCCATGACTGTGCACGAGAGCATTTGTCAAATAAGAAACCACACACAGCAAGAATTTTTGGCTTGAAAAACTCGAGCGGAAAAATTGTTGTGCGCGCGATGCGACCGATCCGCACGCTCCATATTTTTTGCACCTGCACGCCGTCGGCTAATTGCTTATAACTTGGCCAATTTTGCAAATTTTGCCTTAAAGCTCCGTACACACATTCTTAAGACCTTAAATAATAAAATAACGTAGGTACAGAAAAAAAGTGTTTTTTTTTCATCAGAAACCGGAATCCCCCCTTAACTTGGACTGCCAATATCCAAAATATGTAAATTAGTATCCGTAATTAATGAATAAAGGACGCTGTATAAAGAGATAATCACAGCGAATCATAATAATAATAAATATCATAATAATAAATGATAATATCGAAGAGTTCATTGTAGGAAACAAATTACATCAATACACGAAAACAAAACAAAACACACGTATGGGTTCCAAAAACATTAGAGCGGAGACCGAAGACAGTATTTTCATTATTGTCTTCAGAGATGGTCAGTTTTTGAGTTGCTTTGTGAAGTGTCACCGAATAACATAACCTAACTTAAAGCATACCTAATTATTTCAGAGCTACAATATGCCAAGAGGACTGGTTAGAGATATTCAACGTGTACAAGGACGGCACGGAGACGCTGGTTGGGCGATACTGCGGCATGAGCGCACCAGGCCCTATCGAGTCGAACCGCGGGGCGATGGGCCTGAAGCTACTTCTGCACGCCGACCGCGAAGCCGTGTACAGCGGTTTCAAGGCGCGTTACAACTTCGAAACTGCAAAATCGATCTTCGGCGACTGCGGGAGGAACGTTAGCAACCTCGACCATGGCGTCATCACCAGTCCGAACTTTCCGGAGAACTACGACGGTCCCACCAAAGGCCCGTCGTCGAAGAGCTGCAATTGGTACATCAGCGTTCGGACCAAGTTCAAAATCCTGCTCTCTTTCGAGCAGTTTGCGATAGAAGGTGACCCTGTCGGTAAGTTTATACCAAAACAGTTGCGTTGTCTATTCATCAATTTGGTGTATGTTCAGTTCCACCAGCTCTAGAATTTACATTACGTATATAATTGTTTAGATCACTTCATGAGATTTAAACAATCATAATATTTAATGTATGTTTCAGGACGTGGTTGTCCTGCTGCTGTACTTCGACTTTGGACGAATATTGCCGCAACTCCGATTGAGCTTTGCGGTGAAAAGGCATCCATCGGGAAGTTGCATTACATCTCCGATACAAACCATATTCGTTTTAGGTAAGTCTTCGCCTGTATATCTTACAATGGTATAATTTAAAAGTACCTACTTTCCGAAAATTGTCACAAAAAATGGCATTCGTAGAAGATGGGTATCATCCTTATCTACAGTGTTGTATCGTAGCACTTAGTCATAGCCTAAAAATTGTGACTATTTTTTTTTGTACCAACAGCACTGGTCCCAAAATACTGCCCTGCGGCCTGCGGCTTATACTTCTTTTAGATCCGAGAATTCATAAACCTGTCCATCCTTTTTACGGCCGTTTTTAAGTTTTTGACTAATAACACAGTTCACGTCATCATGTATATAATACGTGGTATAAATAACAGAGTTGGTAGTTGAGTATGACTTTTGATTTATTAATTCATTGAGTGCGACGGTAATGGTGGGATGAGTTTTTGCAACGATCCCAATTTACCAGCGGAAAACTTAAATTATCATTCTATGGTAATAGTTGATGGGGGCAGTTTACATACGCTTTGCAAACGGTCCGGTGGGGTATGTCCGTTAAAGGGCTCGTAGTCCGGAACGGATAACTTTGCGCATACATTAATGGGGACGCGCTCGCTGTCGAGTAGGTTTTAGAAATCGAGTTGATCCCCCCGTCTCTACCGTCCGGACCCCGCTGTTTGTCCGTATATCAAACTAATAAATTTCGAATTTAAATTGGAGTTTAAATCACCCAAGCTCTACACGACCTAATCTACCCCCTGATTAGATTTTCCAGCGTGTGGACCTAGTTAATTTTGGGCTACTCCTTCACAACTCTTGATCAATTATAAATTTCCGCTTACTTGATGGCTGAAGTACAGTGACTGTTTGAAGAGAAAGTCCACTGAACATTAGTTTGGATTTTAGGAATAATAAGTCTGCGCGTCGCTTAGATTGCCGAACCGTGTAGATCGCCTATCCGGTTAGATCGCCGATCGTAGATCACCGATCCGGGTAGATCGCCGATCCGGGTAGATCGCCGATCCGGGTAGATCGCCGATCCGGGTAGATCGCCGATCCGGGTAGATCGCGGATCAGGGTAGATCGCCTATCCGAGTAGTATCTCCGTAATAGCAAACTTATTTCTTGCTGCAGAAAATGTATATAACTTTTGCAAAAAATGCTGCATAAATTTCTATCATACCTCTAATTATTGGTAATTGAAAGATCTAGTAGGCATTAGACGCTCGGAGTTTTTCCCCATGGACAACAACTCCTAAATGGCGATAATGTCCGTTCGAGTACCAAACGTATTTCAATCAGTTGCTGCAGAAAAATGTTTATAACTATTGCAAAAATTGTTGCATATTTTTTTTTGTTTCAGTTTTATTACGGCCGACAAAGCGGTAGGTGCACAGGGTTTTAGGGCGGTCTGGACGGAGATACAGGATGGCCCCAGCTGCGACGAATTCCAGTGCGTCCAGAACGGTTACTGCATACCGAACAAGCTGCGATGCAACGGCGTCAGCAATTGCGGCGAAGATGACAACTCAGACGAGGCCGACTGTGAGTGATATAATGGTTACTATTACAACAAATATTTATGTAGAATTCTCTCTACGGCTAAAACCGATAAGTTTACAGCGCTTCTTAATATTATTTACCCGTACATCTGTTCGAATGCGAAACATACTAACGTATAGGCAATAACATATGCAGTAAAGACCTCAAAAAGTGTATTGTTCGTTGCCTCTTTCGTACTCAAACAGATGCCTGGTATGTTTACCTCTCTCCATTTCTAGTCTACTGTATGAGATGAAGCAAATTCTTTAAAGCATGCACCACTGGTCTTTTTCATGTTATATAACTCTAGGCGTTAATTGTAGCCTTAATTAAAAAAGGTGCTGATTGAATTTGCTTCATGTGTTTTGGTATTCTAGTTTGCTAGTGCTACGTAGAAGTATTTTGTGTTAATGGTGCACGTAACTCCCTGTAACTCCTCTGTCCTGGGGGGTCGAAATAGATAAGGCGACAATGTTTCTCAGGGAGGACAATAGTCGAGAAAAATATCACTTCTTCGGTGGAAGCTCAATATAAGGAAAGAATATAAATGTTGTAATCAATATCGCCGACGATCTACTTTGTCACTCCCCACTCCACTTGATTTGATTTACCTACCACTATCCAATGTCGACGACTTCAGTAATGTCCATGGACCAAATATACACTAATTGATAATATTGGCTTAGTGAAGAAAATAACCTAAGAATGGGACAATTTTGGGTATATAGGTCTGCAAAACCTCCCAATCGTATTTCCTAAACTTTTTCGAACGCCGTATCTCATTTCCAAAGCAGAAATCGTACCAGCAATAACAATATATCTTGGCAGCATTCGTTCGAGTCATTTCAGGGCGTGAAGCATCTCACGTTGCTTGCCCGCACGTTTGTACTACGTATAAACAACGATTGGTCGATATCGGGTCGTGGAGTCGTGTTGTTTACGTATTCTGTGCGGATACAATGAACTTTCAATTTACATCTAACCACATTGTGCAGAGTCGCTTTGTTAAAGTACATATTTATTATCAGCTCTCGTTATTACATTACCATCGAATGGTATGTAGCAAAATACGACTGAATGAAACAATAAGCATCAGGCAGAATACCTAAATTTCATACCCAATTCCAGATAGGAATTTTAATTTCATATTTGTGGTTGTTCATACACATGTACTAGATATGTATAAGTTGAGTCCAACTGAGTCTGAAACGATCAAAATGCCAAAAGATATTGCAGATATTGCAAACATTGCACTTTTCCAGAACTTTTACAAATATCGAAACAGCAAAAAATTGTAAAAATGTTCCCTATTTTATAGTATAGTACTTACTATACTATAGTACTGTGACTGTATGGTTAATACCGCTTTGTTGCATATTTATTAAGCGAAGTAGAATCGATATTGTCTTGTTGAGCGGATGGTGGCAGGACTCTTTTTGTGTGCAGGTGGCTCAAAAGGGGCCCAACAATTCCCGCCGCCGTACTTCCTTCTCCTGCCACCGCTGCTCTTAACGGCGCTACTGGCGTGATACTGCACCGAAGTACAGCATGCCCTTCTCACATTCACGTGAGTCTTATACCTTCTCTCTTTCTTCTCTCATAACGATCACCCATCATCTCCAACTCATCCAACTCAATTCTTTCTCTTAACTATCTTAAGTTCATCCCTTCATGGTGATACTCCATGGATGTTGGCGCTACCATAGATGTATGAAGCATTGTGTCATCCGTATCATTAGTAAATAATAAATTTCGTAATTAAAAAAAAAGTTCTTCCGTCTGCTTCAGGCACTGTGGAGGTCCCGAAGGAAGATCACACGTTACTGATTGGCTGTTCAGTAGCTGCGCTGGTGATCGTCCTCCTGATCCTCTGCATCATATGCCACAGGAAGAGACGCCGGCGCCGCCGTGGCCTCCATAGGCCATTCCAACTTCCAGTACCAGCCGGGTCATCTAGAAGGCCTCCGCAGCACGTCTGCGAAGAACTAGGCGAACGATTCGCGAGCGTCGATAGTGTCTGATGTTGGCTGATATCCGTCTGTTGTCGGTACCAGGGTCGCCTAGATTTGCGCCGGAAGTGCAAAGATCAGCAGTATGATCGAATTTACGTACAATGAATAATATTGCGACAATAGCGATAAGGGGTTATTCCAATAAGCTTAATCTGTAACTAATGCTAGCCGACGATGGTGTTATAATCTATGCATTTTGAACCTACAGCAAATTCAGTCAAACACTAAGAATTATTTTGTTTATAAAAGAAATTCGAGTAGGTCGCTGAACCGGGTAGATCGCCGATCCGAGTAGATCGCCGATTCGGTAGATCACCGATCCGGGTAGATCGCCGATCCAGGTAGATACTTTTTTCCCAAGGATTCCAGAAACTTACTAGTACATATTGCTCAATCTTCTAATGTTGCCAGCGGTATGATGTCACGCGCTCGCGTTCATTGTCAAGTTGTCGGGCGCACGAATGAACTGTCACACAGCAGACCAATCATAGCAATAAATCGCACCGATTTCACGTAGTCTAACCTCAACAGCAATGCGGCTGTCGGCCTGAGCTGCCAACGCAATAACGGAAGATAACTACGTTCGAAATGAAGCAACGTTGCCAAATAACTCATTATATTTGCTTCCCGTGACGTCATTATAAGCAATTCTCATTCAAATTTCAAACGGCGTTTTCTCTTAAATTAAAATCAAATTCAAATTCTCATAAAATCGCATGGGATTCTGTATGGAAATTGCAGGTTTAAACTGCATAGATGTAAAAATAGTTCGTATATCAAACTATACCTTCTTTAAATTGGAATAAACTGCTGGAGCATTAGATAGAGAAATAAGCTGATATGGAAAACTCCCACGTGAGATTAAATACGTACTAACTGACTCGTATTCCGTCCCTACCTCGCTTCGGTGCGTCTCCTCTCTATTTATTTCCGCAACTTTACCTGCGCGTCGATTCAATTTGGTTCTGTCAACAGTGACAATCTGAAATCACTCTTCCACTCACTACCTACCTGCATAGGCGTCTACTACGTAAAAATGTAAATATAGCCGTGACTATATAAGGGTTAAACGAAGTCTTGACTCGAAAACGCGCGCGCGATGATGTTGTGTGCACAGACGAGCACGAATATGTGTTCGGCCGACTTGTTATTCCTTTTCCCCGCCGGTGGAGCATCTGAATTTTTCATTTCAAGTGGCCCAATCTTCGCCGCTTGTACGCAAAGAGGTGCAACCTAGCATATTTTTCAAATCGCACATCCGAGATATGCCTACATAAGACGAAATTCCGAGTGCAGACATACTTTGCGTAACAATCAAATCCCAAACAAACTTCAATTTTTACATTTCAACACTTACGCGATATACAAATCGATCCTGTTGTAATATTTTCCGGTTAAGAAAATCCTGTAGGTCAAATAAGTAGTTACGGGGCGGTTTGGATAACCTCCGATTGTGTTACCTTGAACTGGTAAATCAGTGGGTTTCTACTGACATGTTGGCGGTTCTTAAACGGTTATTAGCGATTCCTAAATGGTTTTCAGAGGTCAACCGGATAAACCCCGTACCTTCGGACATTTTAAAAACTGTTCTATTAAATTTCTTTACAAAAAAATGCATTTTTGTCCATGCAACAGTTCTGTAGATCGCCGATTCGGGTAGATCGTCGAATCGGTAGATCGCCGATCCGGGTAGACATACTTCAATAAGTGCACTTATACAATTTATAGAGTAAAACATGTTAAATTGTTACGCAAAGTATGACTGCTCTTGTATATTGTTGACTAATTTGTAACAAGGGGTTGCCCTATGGAAGATCATCGATACCGTATTCGTATTTTATAAAATAACGATACTGATAAGTTGGTTTTAAACATGTGTCATATACCGCTGTACTTAAGACAAAATCATGTCTTCCAAATTATAAATATGCTAGATGTCAGATAAACGTTAGATACATAACGACAACAACCTCCCCCCATTTTCTAACTCAATCCTTTACAATTTAAACATTCCGTTTCTAAACAAGATCTTCGTAAAAAAAGTGTTGATAAAATTTTTATAAAAGCAGGTTGAAGTGGCTAACTTAATTAAGTTCATTCTTTTTTTGGAATCGAGTTAGTTCAGTTGTGACAATCATAATTTCTCAAATAACAAAATTGTATACAATTTTACTGCTGATGATATTTAGCTATCCCTGATGCCAACAACACAGGATCTACATCGATACTTCTTAAATTTATTACAAAGCCAGTGAAATAAGGCCAAAAAAGGCACAACATCAATCGAAAATATTTTTAACGATATATACGCGAATCTTTTGTTCACCTGTTAAAACCAGAAGAAAATCGCCAGACCGATCAAGACTTCGAAACACGAATAAATAGTAAGAAGAAAAAAGGTGTTATATTAACTTTCTCAAATCACTATACAGACTACCGAGTAAAAATGTTATTAAACTTTAAACGAACATTGTGTCAAATTGTTTAACGATAATAATTGTAACTAGTAATATGTTATTCGTCGTGTACTAGGTCATCAATTTAATAACAAATATTGCGTTAGAACGTCGACTGATATTTATAAAAAAAAGAATATTGAAATTAAACGATAAGTAATAATAATTATTAATAATGGAGAAAGAGGAAATGAACTTTTTGTATCACCCTACAAACGTGTATAATAAGTATTTAAGCAATGGTAGTGTTTCTCTTGCACCTTTGCACAAGTCTTCATCAAATTGTTATTCAACTGTTACATGTTCTATTCTTCCTTCTTTCTTATACTTAATCAGAAAGAGAAAACAAAAGTGTTTCAATGTAACGGAAATGTTAGTGTTTTGCGAGTGGTGTAGGTAAATGGTGTACCTACTACTTTTTTTGGCGGGCATAGTACCATGCGTACAAAAAAAGTTGTACCATACGTATAGAACCAAATATCCTCCTATATTTTAGTTTTGTAAAACATTCTCTTTTTTAAAACTTACGCTGTCAACCAGCATTGGATCCGTCATTTTGAATTCGGTAAGTCTGATCCTACCACTAACATTACCATTACCAACATTGTAAATTAAATATAGGGACTGTTTGTTTTAGGAAGTATTTTTTAACCTTAAATATGTAATTTCTGGTATTGAAAAATATACGCCTTAGACTACAGGGTCACGTATTCGTTACTAAAGTATTTCTTTGAATCCTAAAGTAAAGAATAAGGAAGAAAAGAACCGTATAGAGTAAAAACTACATTCGACGTTCGAACGGCAAAAAGCAACATGTGAAATGGGAATATAACAGGTGCTCTAGATTTTATTTTTATTACAACGAATAACCATCTTCCTGGGGACAGTACCAAACACCATCGTAGGATATATATGTTACTTAAATAAACGAATTATTTTAAAATTAATAAATGAAAAAAATGTAATACCCAGTGACAGTGACAGTGGAGTTTTTGCCTATTATCATCTACTGCCGCGTGTTGGAAATACCCAACCACTTTTGGTAAATAATAACAAGAAGATGACTTTTACATTTTTTTAAAAATAACGACGTGCGGCGTCCGTTTATTGTCGTGGTGCATCGTTACGAAAAATCACTACTCTAGTGAACATCGGACATTCGAAAAATGTGAACATTGTCTTTCCAAAAGAAAAAAGGAAGAAAACTCGAAATATATATATACATACAATAGCTAAACAATATTTTAATGTAGTTATATCGTATTTATTATTATTGAAATATGCTCAGTTAAATTTATTTTGACTCTTTTGATTCAATTTGGTCAATTTTTGCGATGCGTCCACCGACAAGAATCAATCAAAAACCTTTTTTTAGTGGAAGCATGTTCATTATTATCTCTAGTAGTTTTAAGGTGTAGTTTTATTACGACGTTTCTCATTGTTGGGCTTCCTATACCGAATCACGTCTTGTTAACCGTTGATGATATCAACACTAAAAAAATCGTCTTACGCACACTATAACGACATTTTTAGATGTCCATAAAAAGCTGGCAATAGATTTAGATTTTGATTTAGATGAAGAAATTTACAATTTTTTGATGGAAAGTAGCATTTACATAATAAGCTACGCTGTTGACGTATACGTAGCTACGGAGCGTAGCGTGACGGAGCCACAGCCTAGCTTCTTATGTGAATGCATACTAATAACACTGTTTGGATCTGAATCTATACCTATTGCTGATGTCACTGGTAATCATCTTTAGGAGGTCAATGATAATTTAACTGAGTATAAGAAATGTGAAGTCGATGTCGCGACGTCTCACCCTTCTTCATTTGTTTTCTTGAGGAAAATATACGGGTATAACAAACGTCACATTCATCAAACATCATCGCAATTTTTGCCCAAATCCAATCGTACGCGGCGTCGCGGCTTCGTTTAACGAACGAAACCCAAAAAGTAAACAAATACTAAATGTATATGAATATTAATCTTTAATATTGTGTTTCGATGGCACTGCAGAAAACGTTGTACTTAACATTTAATAGTAAAAAAGATGTCGTGAGGCTAATAACTAAAAAAATGGTTGTATAAAAATATATGTAAATTAAATTTAACTGTGTTTGAAGGTATGCAATGACGTGTACTGACAAATCGCCAAAAAATCCTTCTATACCCTATCTATAGCAATAATAATTACGTTCCGACGAAATTGGATTCTATTTAATGGAATTGATGACTTTACTTCCGCTGCCTTTTCAGTGCCAAATTTTCTCATGAGGGTTCTTTTAGTATTTGAATCAAGAACACCAATCTTCGTGTATTAATTTGATTGTCTTCCCGAGCGATGTCATTGCATATTTTCGTCTTAAAATTAAACAAAAAAATATGTACCTAGGATAGCTTAATAAAATATCCTAAAACTGCAACGTTGTCGATTTGCCGTTTTGTTACTAATATCTGGGGGGTTGAAAGTACGATAGTTTGCCGCGAAATTAACAACTATCACGCTTTCAACTACCCCACGTAAAATTTTATTATTATGATTATTATTATTACTGGAAAAAATATTGAAGAGATGAATTTGTGAGGCGAAAACGGAAGTTGTAGTGAGTTTTCTTGGTTGCAGTAGCTGATGCACTAAGCATTGTGGCCAGTCTCGGTCAGAAAGAACACATTGTTGATTAGGGTAAAGTTATTATTGTTTCTAAATGATATTCATTCGCCATAGATATTTATATAAACGTATGTAACCATTACATATGCAGTTGTGCAGTAGTGACTATACTAGGGTTTTCGGTCACTATCATTTAGGTAATGTAACTATTATAATTAAGATATCACATGTAAGAAATCTCCAATTTATCCAATTTTTATTATTTACAACTCATTTTAGTGACTCAGTGACATTTTACAAAGCAACTCTAGTAGAACTATCTAACGTGTAACGTCTCAAGCTACTAACTCACAGTCATGGCATTCCTAAAAATACGAACTGTCGCTTTTCAAATTAAAATTTTCGTTGCGTTTGGTTTATCATTTGCGAAATTACCACAGGTTAACCTAAAAGCTGTGTCTAAAAGCAAACACTTAGTCAAACAAAAAACTAATCATCTCTACATTAATTGAACTGAATGTTGTTTATCTTTTACGTTAGCTGCGCGATATTTTGACGTTTAGTTTAAGAGTTATTTTTTTAGAGTTATTTTATTTCCATTACTACCAACGTCATCGATGATTGTAAACTTTAAGAGATGGTAATAAACAAGTTGGTAGATTTCTTACATTTGGTACATAAGGCACAGCGCGGCTTCCATACTATCACGTGCAACAGCGTACGATGCACTTTGTTAATCACCCTTTTCCAAAGGGCTATAAACGTTAAAAGGAACCCTCCGAGGATTCAGAAGTCAACACTTCAGCCAATCTCTTATACCGTGTTCCCACTTTCCCGTGCAAGAAAAAATCTGCAATTTTTGATACATTGTCCTTTCTTTTTCGCGTATGACATACTTATTGTGTAAGTACTGTAAGGCTGAGTCCTGGACTGGGTTCCAACAATTTTTTAAAGAAATACATGAGAAGTCGGCCAGTCGGACAGCCCGGACGTTAGAGTTGTTGTTTGTGTACGCACTATATATAAAAATCCAAAAAATACACAAAAAATCGTATATGACCGTCCTGGACGTCGCTCTCGCCGACGTGTTCAGAAAAAAGCAAAAACTAATAATAATAATGATTATGATACAAAATAACGAACACAAGGAAAAATACACTATTAAAATACACGTGACTGTATTTTAAATTTTCATCTTCATCAATATGTTATTTGTTAACCTAAATGCTGTTAAGTACTGTTAAGATAATGATGGTCGCGAATTGTAATATATTGTATCAAAATGCTCACAGCGACTAGAAACGAGTAAATAAAGTGTACTCCACTGTAGTATGTGTTTTATTCTTATTCCTTATTTACTTATTATTGATAGTATTAACATTGTAGATCAACCTCATCTCATGTTAAAGTAAAACAGATAGTCTGACCGGCGATGTTTCCAAATGTTGGACGTTGGTTATACATTTTTCTATCGATAGTTTATTTATGAACAGCTCTATATATGCACGATTTCTATTAGTAAACGATTACATAACAAGTGACTTGTTATGTAATCGTTTACTAATAGAAATCTCTTATGTTTGGGCTTGTTACAAGCCCAAACATAAGAGATACATAGCCAATCAAGCGACTTTTCATTTCAGCCAATTGAATGTAAAATGAAACAATCCAATCAAACTGCGCTCTTTTTGATTTACATACATATTTGATGGTTAAATAACAACTAATCAAATAAATACGTCAGGTTAATTTTTCCTCGCATACTGGATGACATTTTGACATATATTTTTTTATCTCGAATAAATAAATAAAATATTAGCTGAGGTTTCAATGAACGCCACCTAGTGGACAATAGCCGATCTAATCTATTCATGAACGAAATAGGCATGGTTACCAACTCATACGCAGCGTCGCCAACCCTAGTAATTTTCTATTTTATAATGCGTATTAGCAAAAAAAGACCTATAATTTTTAATCGGAATATATATAACTCACGAATAACGACCACGCATAACTTTGAATAGTTTAAATTTTATATACACACTACATTTTAACGATAAAACAAACCAATGCGGGTTATGATTTGGTATGTCGGTTTCTTTACCGGACTTGCAGAATATGACATGCGCAGGCCGATAATAAACTGTCAACAACAGTACAGTGCACTGGAACTGGAAGAATACCAATAAGTTTAATTGCCGTTAAATGTGTAGCTCTAGGAAATAACTAGACTAATCGCTAGTCTCTTAAACGCTGATGAAAACCATTATATAGCGCGCGAGCAGTGTGTACGTATTACGATGTATCGATTGTTTTACAGCTGACATAACCAAAAAAACTATTTTGATAGTAAGCGGTTGGTTTGCCGGATATCCATAGAATTTAATAGAGTCCTATGTATAAAATCATGTCGAATAGGTTCTCGTATCAGGAAAGTCACTTTGAAGGTGGCCTTCCACTAGAGCCGACAATTCACGTCGAGGAAAATGTCATCTGGGAAGAAAATGGCATGCACATTGAGGAGAGTGGGGAGTTTCCAACAGAACAAGATGAAACATTGCCTGAGAATATGAATGAGACGTACATGACTGCATCTGGTGATAACACTACGCAATATTTCTCGGTCCTCGAAAGTGGTGATGAGACGATACTTAATGACGTAAGTGACGTTGCATTGGACAATACGATGCAAGAGCCTGAAGAGCCTCCGGCGTTTAGTACCACTGAGAATAGTGAGGTTGTATTATATCGTGTCGATGGTTCCGACGAGTTATACGGTGTTCAAATCGGGCATGATGAGAGCGGAAATCTGCAAAAATATCAGTTTAAAGTCAGGTTTGTTGGTGTCTTAATTTCTTACGTTAATCATAGTTTTTCGTTTCTGGAGTTGCATTATGTAACTATTTGTGAAGTCAATTTTACTGTCACGGTTCAATTTTGTTTAATGATTTTTTTATTGATATTTGAATTTTGAACAGACAAACCGAAGAAGGTACCTTAGAAGCCCTAAGCGACAGCATACAAATTTTACCGATGGACAGTGAAGGAATCAACATTGGTGACACTGAAGATTATAGAGAATTCCAGCAAGGAGAAGTTATAGAAAATGAAAATGAACAAGTATTTGTCAAGCAAGAACAAAACCTTGACAACATCATGCCTGAGAATGATGAGTACGCCGAAGAAGAGATTTTTGAAGATACTCCTGATACAAAAGAAGGTAGAAAACGCACGTATTGTCAGCCATGCTGAGAATATTATTTTCTTTTAACTTATTCAAAATTCTTCTTCACTGTAAATTAAATACTGCTACAACATAGTATGTCGTAACTTAAGGTAAACGTCCCAAATTCGACTGTCCTAAATGGCGACAGACAATATTTCTGTTTAGTTGATTAAAATAAAAATTCTACAAATTTAAACTACATTTTAGTACACTGGGGTTTGTTGATTTGACAATACACTTATCAACCCACAATAGGGTATTCCGGTGTTTTTGAAATTGTCATTTTTTACAAAGTATGGGTGCTACTGTTTGCTACTTCACAAGTAAAATATCAAACATTGTTTTAAATTAAGAGAAATTGTTGTTTGAAGTTTAAATTAGGATTGGTCTTTGTGACGTCACAAAGACCGCTCAAAGTTAGCGACTTGACAACGTTGCTATATCTAGGGTGCACGTAGTAAATTTTTGTCTTCTGTTGTGTCAACGTTTAGAATCGCTCGTTTGTTGACACCTGCTTTGGTTATTGAGGTTATATCAAACACTTGTTCAGAATGTATAAACTCCAACACCGACATTGTTCTGTGCTGGGCTGTAACAGCATTAGAACAGTAACTCCTGATAAGATTTTTTTTACATTGCCGACTAGTGAGATGAGAGATGTTTGCCTTCAAGTTTCAATGATCAAATCATCTCTCAAAAAAGTTACCTTTATTCATTGTCAAACAACAGGGTCGCCAACCGTCAACTTGGACGATCAGCTGTTCGAGAGCTGTCCGCTGTTGCCACCGCTACTAGGGATCGGTAATCATCGTGTATTTTCGAGGGTGGTCAATGAATTCAAACGAAATGCACTTTTAATTGCAATTATCTCATAGAAAAACTAAATAAAAAAGCTCATAGCTTAACTTTATGAATCCTCATAAATTGTACTATAGGTTAAACCGAATATCTGCTTAAATTTTGACATGACCGGAATACCCTATTGTATCATATTCTATAGTCGAGCCAATATTAGTAGAGGGGTGACAGAGATAGATGATAGAGATAGTGACATTTCGTATTTTGCAGTAATTTACGCCTATAGGGTGCATGCAACAAGTTTTTGCTGGTGAAAAATAAGTTGCATGGAGTTCAATAAATAAAAAAAAAATAGAATAAAATTTGTATAAATTTGCTTTTATTCTTTTGTCTTAAGTCTTTTGCAGGAATTATCTGGAAATATAATGATAACATTGGTTGCGTTCAGGTAAGCCCAGTGGAACTCAGCCGCTGCGCAGCGGCTGAACGAATTGGTACCTGAACGCTCCGCTGTTTTACGCTGGATAGCAGCCGCTGGCCCAGCGCTTGTCATTTTTCTCAGCGTACTTTTTCTACGCTGGATAGCTGCTTTTTACCGCTGAGTTCTTGGTTAGGTTATGTATGACGTTTGTTTATCATGTCATCATAAAGTAGAAATGTCGCAAATCGCCTATTATAAAGCATTACGAACATAGACACGTTACATTTAAAGTAACGGAAACAGCGGAGGTTAATAAAAAGACACGTACAAAGTAAATTTAAATATTTACAAAAGACTAAAGGTCCAATCAAATACATGTATTTCTTTTATAAATAGACGTCATCGCAAAATTGAAGCAATCTGACAAAAGCTCAGATGTTCAGCGCTGCTGTTATCTATTATATGCGTTCAGGTAAGCACACCATGCCGGCAAAAAGCCGCTTGCGCTAAATGCTACCTGCTGTGAGACCGCTAAGTTACCTGAACGCAACCAATGAATAGAAATTTAAGACGGATACTTTGGGCGCATTACTGGTTGTGAAGTGTGAAGTTGGTAATGTAAGCATGGTACATTTAAACAGCTATATTCTGACCCGTCTACTAAGTTGACCCGTCTACTAAGTTGACCCGTCTACTATTCTGCCGTCCAACGGTCCATAACAAAAATCGCTACAATTTTCCTGTTTTAATGCATAAACCACACACATTTTTTACATTTTAAAAAATGTACCTTATTCTAGCATGTTACCTAACTATTTCTACGTAAAACAGGCTAATTTGTTTTAACTATTGACGTCATATTTAAGAGGAAACGGAAAATATTTCAATCAATGTCATTTTTGTACATACAGCACTTTACTATTGGAGGGCAGTATACCAACGTTCTAATAGTCAGAATATAACCTAGATGTTTGACTGATCTTGATAATTGACTGTTATGCTAAAAGTTGATTTTTTCCTTATAAGGTAACTGCAATTCAACTTCTTTGTACATCGCTACAGGATAACAGTAAATAAGAAATTGTAATTGTATCTATTTAGGCTGACTCTAAAAGCTTTATATTTTCATAATAATACAGTGTACTGCCCATTTAACCACAATTATTTACAAATTCAGGGGTGTTGGAATTGGTTACCAGTAATGGCCGTTTGCACCGTATTTGTTAGGAGTGACCTAATTTTAAGAACGTCTTAAGTCGAAAGCCTAACTTATGTCGGACTTGCTTTGCACCGCCTGCGTGTAGGACTTTCCTAATGTAAGCATTACCTAAGTATAACTAAGGTTGGCAACAGTGTGAAATTCTAGTAATCTTGAGAGATGTTGGCACCAATCTGAGTAGTATTCTGTCAATTGTGAAGTTTACAGTCATATTTTTTCACTAGCATATTTTGGCGGACAATTTTAATTACTTTGATAATGGCAATAAATACTGCATGTATTAGCAACAGATAAAATTTTACGGTTAAATTATAATAATTTATTTTCCTTTCGTAAGAATACACTTTAAAGCCTGGAAATTATGCTAACAAATGACCAAAATCATTTGGTCATGTTCATTGAATGACAGCGGTCATAAGTTATTTTGACAGATGTTACAATTCAACCTCCATTCAGCCAATCACGAGTACGCAATCCGTTGCCTATAATTAAGCCAGCTTTAAGCCGCCGATTTTCGTCGGCCTAACTTAGGTCGTTCTTAACCTTAGTTACGTGACGGATTGGTGACTGTGCAAATGAAATCAATGACTTAAGTACGATCCCATACTTAAGTAAAGCTTAATACATACGGTGCAAACGGGCACTAATGTAGCACGTCCGTAAATCAGACATTGCGTGTCAAAATTGTGTACATGGTTAGAAGTAATACATATGGTTATTGCTTTCTTTACACAACAAATAACATATTTAAAATTGTTTGATATATTACAATTTCTTGTTCGCATTATGGGTGTCGGAATTACGGACATCAATAATCCCTAATTCTCACAGGGGTGTCGAAATTGCAGACATCAATACTCCATAATTCCATCATACAAATCGACAGGCATCACAGGAAAGTTTGAAATAAGACAGAATGTTCCATCACTGGCAGCAGAGTGTAGCGATTTTGGCATTAATACACCACATCTGGAGCTATCAGTTGCACTCATGCCATCTCCATTAAAAAAAATCATTATTCTGGCCTGAAACACCAAAAAAGTAAAAGAAACTTCTTCTATAACTATCTCTGATGCTTGGAGAGAATATTTGTTAATAAAGAACGAAGCACAAGAGAAAATCATTCTGGAAAATAAGAAAGAAAGCGAATAAGCTAAAAGGCAGATGAGGTAGAGAGGGCAGACTGAAGAAGAATAATCACTTATTTTATAATTGTTTCTTTAAAAATGGTAAAATATAAATGTCTAACATTTCTGACTAATAAATATTATTAATTGTGTGATTTCGTACAAAGTATACGCTCAGTGTCAGAATTAGGTGCAATTGTTAAAGTTATAAAAAATAATATATATTAAATAATTATTATCAACATTCTTTGGAAATTAATAGCCAGATATCTTCAGAAGGAAATATTAATTTAAAAAAAGGGCACATAGTCATTAGCACCACATAAATATTAATTCTACTGTTAAATCTACAGTCTGAATTTGCGGCGTTTACCTTACTTTCATAATAACTTGGTGTGGCTAACCCCATTTGGCCATAAAATTTTTTTTTCTAATAGGAATTTTTCATAAGTTAATATTACCATGATATAAATAGATCGTATCAAATTACAAATGACACTCTTTCTTAAGGAATTCTCGAATCGAGCAATCTCATGGTACAACAGAAACGCGAGTTATTCGAACCCAGCTCCGAGTCTGAGTACGAATTCCAGAATGGCAACCTGGAACAGACTTATTACGAGCAGGGTGAACCTACAGAAATTCCCGAGGAACATACGCAAGAGGAAGAAGTGTGCGTTTCGGAGGGAGGCGACGAGGTGAACGGAAACACCCCCGCGTACCATCAGCAGATGCTCGACGAGAGCGGGGAGGGCTCCGAGGAACTCCAGGAGCACTACGAGGAGCTCTTCGTCAAGGAGAGTCACATTGTTGAGGAGAACGGAGCCAAGGTTGACGAGAACCTTATGGCGGCGAACGTCGATACTTTCCTTAACGATGCGGACGATGAGAATGAATCGGAGGACTACGAGACTGTCGAGGGTATGCACATAACTGGTGACATGGAGGAGGATGTGGATGAGGACTCGATAAGGAGGACGCCGTCTTTTCAGAGGAATTTCGGGAAGAGGAAGGTTATTAGGAATATCATTCGGCAGATTAAGGTAAGTAAGACAGAAAAAAATTATTTAAGAAAAAAGTCTTCTGGTTTGAAATATTTTGTTGAATGTGTAGTTTTTTGAGCAAATGGGGATGAAGCTCCCACCGGAGAGGTGGGAACTCTTCGGATCTGTATTTGGGTTCGTACTGAGAGTTCATAAACAAAATTTCAAAACTTTATAAATTTTTTCTTCTAAAAAAGCTAATATTCCTATTGGTAATACAGCAAAATGGATATGTGTTCTCAGTATGTCCAGGCACTATAAATTTGCCAAATTCCTCTTTTTTTTTTTAATTTACAACCAACAATATTTAAATGATTCATTTGAGGTTTGTAGAAAATTGAAAAATCTATCAATTTTAATCTAACCGTTATTGTCCTTAGACCAACATTAAACTTTTTTTATTTTATTTGTTTGTGACACTGGGGTATATACAGGTGTCCTACTTTTTCCACAAAAAAATTATTTTTAGAAAGTAAAAAAAGTACTTAATTGTTTTTCAAATCCTTAAAAAGTTATAACCAATTGAAAAACAAAAAACTAAAGATAAACAATAAAATATATATCAAACAATGGGAAAATGAAGAAATAACGCAATCAATGCCCATAACAACAATAATAGTAAATAAATTTAAGTAAAAAAATCAAAATATTAAAAATAAATTAAATGAACAAATGAAGGAAGTAACAAAACAAAATACATAAAAATTTTTGACATTTGTTTCTCTACAAGTACATGTCATTCTGATTAAAACTGATTAAATGTCGACTGTTTGGGTTTTTCAATAATTCTTAAACACTTTAGAGCCGTTTAAAATCCAGTTTTGCTATTATTTCAAGCGGCTGTAACTTTTAATGAATAAAGAAAACAAATAAGTCCATATGAAACTTTTTGCTGAGTGTGACATTTACTATCTGGCAAATATTTTTGCGGGGAAGAAAGTATAAAAAATATTATTTTGATGAATCTCATCAAACTGCCCCTAATATCAAACCCAAAGACGAAGTAACACTTGTTTTCTCTACCGGTTCATCATTTAACTACAAAATGGTGAATTTTGGACTTTTTACGCATTATTTTATGCCCAACAATGTTTTCTTATTCCATATTCCAAAGATAATTAAGAAAAAAACATCCTATAGGTAAAGGATCGGGACAACCCTAGCCACTTCTTCTACGTACTCCGTGATCCCGAGAAGGGAGATGTTGTGAAGTTCCATCCCGGCAGCAGAAGGAGGCTCCCCGTTGTCAGGACAAACCCCCGCAGCATTCTCAAGACTTCCCTACCACCAATCGCACCAAAACCAGCTTCGATGGTTGAGGATGTTGACAAATATGACAAGAGGTAACAAATTATAATAATAAGTTTATTTAATAATTTGTTGTTATTGATATTTGATATTTTCTCTTATAATAAAGGTTTGCGAAGAGCAAGGAGGCGCAGCAGGCCCGTCAGTTTCACAATTTCATCGCCCAGACGAAGATAATCCACGCTCCGGTAAGGCAGGAACGTTTGCCTAGGAAGCAGACGATAAAACCTATGGAAAGGTCGGATCAGGAGATCGTAGTTCAGGAGGTCGTGGTCTCTTCCAGTGGATATATTGAGACTTCCGAAGATGGCGTCTTGAAAGATCGAGTCCCGCTGAAGCCGACTGAGTTTATTCAGCTCAGCGATACTGAAGATGACGAAGAGGAAGCAAAGAAGAGGAAGAGGCGGCCAAAAAAGAGGAAATCGTCGATGATAGGTTAGTTATTCGATTTTACGTGGTTATGTTATGTTATGTTGCTGTGTGAGTTGCTTGGCTTTCCTGCCTTTCGGATTACGTGAACCATGTGGAAGGAACAATTTGGAATCTCCTCTTACTCATTGTCGACAATTGTGAAAAAGTTGGACAAACTTTAGGAAAAACAAGTTATTTGTTTTACTTAACAAAAAGAACCAATACAATAAAAATTACAGTTTTCAAGAAGTTGGATGGGAGTTTTCTTATTCGTGTTGAACTCATTTTTTGCCATTCAGTTACCTAAAATGGTCGGGCGAACCCCTAATCTGTCAATCCCATAATCTGCTACTCCTAATTTAATACTAATTTTTTTAATACTCGAGATATTTTACTATTGCTCAAGTGTTTTTCTTATTGGCGATAGATACTAATAATAATAATATATTTTATGATTTAATTTAATATTTTATCAATTGCTTACAAAACATTTTCTGTCTTTGTTTAGAAATCACTATAAGTGATAGTGAGGATGACGAACCCAGCGCTAAAAATCCACAAGAGGAATCTAGCATATCCGAGGAGGAAGAAGATGTACCTGAGTGGGCAGAACCGGTTCCGAAAAGGCCCCGTGGGAGGCCTCCGAAAAACATCACATCCCCAGACAGCAAACCTGAAGTAGCAAAACGGCCACGCGGCAGACCTCCAAAAACTCCGCCCAGAGCTGAGGAAGAATCCGACGAAGAGACGAGCGACGAGAGCAGCGAACCTGAAGAGGAGATTATCGTGATTAGGATTGACAATAAGTGCCCGAAGTGCCCGAAAAGTTTCCCGAGCGAAGGAAGCCTCAGATCGCACATGCAGTACCACACGTACTCCTCGGAAATGAAGTACATATGCGAGAAGTGCGGCGAGCAGTTCAAGAATAGCGTTCTACTGAGGAGGCACGCAAACGCCCACATAACCAAAGATTTCTTCTGCGGGATATGCAAGCGGGTATTTTCGGACCAGTCGCAGTTGATTGCGCATAGGAGGAGCCACGTCAAGCAGCAAATGTTTAAGGTAAGAACCAAGCATTTGTATTGGTTGTATTCAATATTTCTGGTACATACAATCGAAAGATTAGCTACTTAGAAAGAATGAACTAACATTAAAAGCTATAATTACTTTATACCATACGATTATAGTATTGAAACAATGTAAATTTCTTGAACTTTATATTTGGTAGTGTTCTTTAATGGTGTTGTTTCACAATTATATTTACATTTTTATTTAATCCATCAAAGTTTTCATACTAGAAGTTCACCAACTAGGACCGGACCTAGTTTCTCTCCCAATTTTCTAAGTCTAATTTTACGTGTCTAGTTTTGAATCTTTGACAGAAACTTGGATGAAAATAGTATAATGTAATTCAAGCCTTACAAAACACTGAAGATGTTTAATTAGTGCAGGCAAATTAACTGATTATAAGCCAAAACCGGTATTAATTTTAGACAGGAGTTTTATCATTGGAAATGGTAAAGGGGCTCATAGTGAACGTAAAAAAAGTAAATGCAGGTCATGGGGTGTATAGTGTTTATTTGGGAGGGTGGAAAGCGGGTGCAAAGTATATTATTGCGTTTTCCGGCGAAGCTTGACTTTTTATCCGTCCTATACTAAGTTGTAGATCATAAAAAAATCTACAACATTCATATGGGTCACTTTTTACTATGACCACAAAATTTTCGAGAAAAATATGAATGCCAATGCCAAAACGAACTTTCTGTTTTTTATTTTTCGTTGTGGCAACAATAATTCAATTTTAATCAAACTTTGTGAAAGCGTTGCTTTTTATACCTTAAATTAGCATACATTTTTTAATTACACAAAAAACAAGAAGTTTTTGAGATATTTAGTTTTTTCCGTCAAAATCAGACTTTTTTTAAAAAGAAATTCTGTGGTGAAAAATCGTTGTACAGAGTTCTTCTTTTACTTATTTTTGTTGTTTTTACATGTACTTATTGACACAATAATAAAAATAATAGTCCCTATTTAAAAACATGCTCAAAAATGGAAAAAATTCAAAAACGACTTTCGCAATAGTGAATTTTTCAGTAATTGTACATTATTTGTTTAAATTTTTAAGAAAATTGCAATACTGGTTACGACATTCAATTGTACGGAAAAAAATACAATAGAAACTGTCTCTCATTTCTACACTAATGCTATAACCTTTAAATTAGAATAATAAATCTTCAGATAAGTAAGCAAAATAGTCAGTTTTTGTCGTAGAATCAATAAGTAATATTGTAACACGCCCTTAATACCAGTGCGCTCCGCAATAGTGCTTTTGAGGTCGCCACCATGGTACAATGACCAGCAAGGGCGTAGGAGCCCCTTTCCACTACGTGTCGACACACGACCTGGACCGAGCAGCATAAAAGACGGTACGCAACCCTGGCACATGAGTTCGCTCACCGGGCTGGAGGAAACTATTAACTTGGCATACCTCGTAGGGCCTTCTTGACAACGTGGAATCCAGACGGAGAGACAGGCATCGTCAGTATACGACACGCTACCCCTACCGCGACTTGCATTTTCGTATATCTCTTTCCAAAAGACCCCACCCCGTCGATATATATTTACAGATTTACAAATAAAAAATGAAAAATATTTATTTTTAATTTTTTATTTGATTTTTATAGATTGGCATTTGGATTTTTATAGATTTTTATAGATGCCAATCTTTGCCTTATTCGCAATTTTTCTCGGAAGTTTTGAGGTTATGTTATATAGTAACCTCTACAAACCTCTACAAACCTCTACTCTTTTTGATTCAAAAATAAAAACTGTTATTTTGCTTACTTATCTGAAGATTTCTTATTCTAATTTAATGGTTATACCATTAGTGTAGAAATTAGAGCCAGTTTCCTTTGTATTTTTTTCCGTACAATTTAATGTCGTAACCAGCATTGCAACTTTCTTAAAAATTTAAGCAAATAATGAACAATTACTGAAAAATTCAGTGTTGCAAAAGTCGCTTTTGAGTTTTTTCAATTTTTGAGCATGTTGTTAAATAGGAACTACTGTTTTTATTATTGTATCAATAAGTACATGTAATAACAACAAAAATGAGTCCCAGAAGAACACTGTACGATGACTTTTCACCACAGAATTTTTTATTTATAAAAAGTCTGATTTTGACGGAAAAACTAAATATCTCAAAAACTTCTTGTTTTTTGTGTAATAAAAAAATTTATACTTATTTAAGGTATAAAAAGGCGCGCTTTCACAAAAAAATATAACGTGGAATCCAGACAGAGAGACAGCATCGTCAGTATACGACTATATGATTAAAATTGAATTATTGTTGCGACAATAAAAAATTAAAAACAGAAAATTCGTTTTGGCATTGGCATTCGCATTTTTCTCGGAAATTTAGAGGTCATACTAAAATGTGACCCATATGAATGTTGTAGATTTTTTTATGATCTACAACTTAGTATAGGACGTTTTTGGATAAAACATCAAGTTTCGCCGGAAAGCGCAATAATATACTTTGCACCGGCTTTCAACCCCCCGAAATAAACATTATACCACCCCACGACCTGCATTTATTTTTTCTACGGTCACTATGAGCCACTTTACCATTTCCAATGATAAAACTCCTGTCTACAATTAATACCCACTCTCAACTTAATTTGCCTGCACTATAATGTGATATTAAATACAGTAGTTTGCTAAGTCTTTTTAAGTATTTTTGAAGTAGTTGATAAGTAAAGTAATATTATTACTTTCTTTTAATTAAATAATTATTATAGGTTACAAACATGCCAAAGGATTCGCCCAGACGGAAGAAAAATATGAAATGTGGTGACTGCGGGAAAGTTTTTGTCACGATAAAAAGTTTAGAAGTCCACGCGAAGGTCCATAAGAAATTTGCATGCGCGACTTGCGCAGCTACGTTCCTCTCGAAGCTGACGTTAGAGAACCATATGCGGAGGAATTGTGTAAAGTCGCCGATGAAGCGTGTCTCGAATTATGGAAGAATTGTGCCGAAATTAGGAGAGACTGTAACTAACGTTAAGTGCGATAGCTGCACTATGACGTTTTCCACTTATACGAACTTATTCAAGCATAAAGTGTCAAAGCACGGGCTAGAAACACCTAATAAGAACTCTGCAAGGAAGGCATCGCAGCGAAAATATTCTGGGGTACCTGCAAATGATCGTCTGAGAAAAGCGTATTTAGGGTTGAGAAGTAAGCTCGCGGAGAATAAATAATTGTTTTTTTATGCATGTTATCGTGTCTGCCATGCAGATGACGAGTGTATAGAATTGGACATCGTGTACAAATTTTCTCTTATAAGTTTGTGGTTTGTTTATATTTTTATTTGTACAAATGTATAAAAACACCAGTACTTGTAAGGACCGAATTTTATAAACTAGATTATGCCTTTGGTATGTATTTTATTGATGATTAATAAAAGTTTGAAAATATTTTTTTGTTATTTAGTCATGTGACATTTTTCTAAGTAGTCTAACATGCCACTTGTTAAATTTTCGTGTCGTCTTACATCAACTTAAACCATGTGACAGTTTTTGAGGCAGTCTAACATCTACTTGCTTGCAACTCGTAAAATTTTTGTGTTGCTCTTTACCAAGTGAGGAAATTTTTTGTTATTTTTCTAAGCAGTTGCTTGCAAATTTTCTGTTGCCTTACACCAACTTAAATCAAATGACAGTTTTTGAGGCAGTCGGACTTACCAAAATTCTTGTGTTGCTCTTTACCAAATGAAGACATTTTTCGCAGCAGTCTAACATGTCGCTTGTAAAATTTTCGGGTTGCGTTACATCCAACCTTAATTATGGTTTTTGAGGCAGTCTAACATCTAGTTGCTTGCCACTTGTAAAATTTTTTGGTTTATCTTTACCAAACGAAGACGAGACATTTTTCTAAGCTGTCTAAAGTGCCACAAGTGGCACGTTAGACGTTATGATTTGCGTATCGCCTTACACCAACTTAAACCAAGAGACAATTTTTGAGGCAGTCTTGCGATATGTTTGTGTTGCAATAAAGTTAGCAGCTCAAAACATATACAGAAAACAAAGTTGGATTTGTTGGATTTAAAGAAATAGTTTATTAAACTCACAAAATAACCAAATTAGAATTCATAGATGCTCAGAATATTCAACAAATTTGGTAACATAATAAATAGGTTCAACTTCTTCACTAGTTACAGGGATTTCTAGAAAAAAGAGAAAATTATTTAGAGGAACAGATATCTCTATAAACAATACATTACCATAATCGTCAAAAATCACTGATGGAAATATAGGTCTTATATTATGATTAAATATCGTTGTAACGGAAGATGAATCAATTTTGGATTCAAATTTTATGTTCCACGCTACTGGTGTATCCCTGAAAACAAAATATAAAGATTCTTTCTACTGAAAAATTATAAGGAGTATTTATATAGGAGTTCAACAAGCCAACTCCTATTATTTCACTATTTTAAAGACAATCAAATGGCTGTAACTCTTACTAGCCTAGTTTGTAAATAATACTAGTAATTTATTAACGAATTTCAAAATTCTTTACAAAGATATTCAACATATTTCATACAATTTTCACTTATAACAACCAATCGTACAGTAAGTCCAATAAAACTAACAAAAACATCGCATGCCCTATCCTCCAATCACCCTGTCCAGCTCGCGTTTAAAAGATCGGAAGGCTGCAAAAAAAATTCCAGCCTATTGCAGCTCGCCTGAAACCTATTGAGAGGTCGATTCCCAGCGTAATTTGTTCTGGCAGCTCTTACGATAAAAAGATCAGGATTTCTAGTTCTGTGGCCAGTAGCTATATGTAAAGCTAGTTCGTGATTGACTTCTGAGAAAGCTTATCGAAAAGCACTTCTTTGCATTAAGATTCAACATGCTCCACTCAAACAAACTGTTCAGATCTTTTTGCAACAGAATACAGTCGTTTTCACCTGTGATAGTCCTGTACAACTTGACATCATCAGCAAACAACAAAATCTGGGAGTTTTGAACACCATCAACTATATCATTCACAAATATATTTAACAAAATTGGCCCGCAATGCGAACCCTGGGGCACCCCTGACAATACTGGTATCTGACTAGAGATGTAGTTTTGAATTCTAAATATATGCAATGTTAAGTTGCTGTAACTTCTAAGTTTATGTGTTTAGGTCTAAAGTTTACTAAGAAAAACACTTATTTAGGTTTTCTCTTACAATTTGACATCCTTCAAATCATTCCTTCCTATCTCCACATCAACTTCGTGCTTATGTTCTTTAATACCGGAAAAGGAATCCAGATTTTCGCCAAGCAAGGAGTTCTTTATGTTATATACTAAGATCGGAGGCAGGCACTTAGACGTCTTAGCAAGAACTAGTAGATCGCACGCAGTGTGCATATTAAGCAAGCAGTGCAGTTTTGTCAACCACTCCAAATTCCCTACAGCAGTCGCATTCGACAGCATGGTACTTCGCAAATTATTCGGCAATACCGTCGTGGAGCCATTTGTCCAGAATCTAAACAAACGCATCATAAGAATAATAATAATAATTTGGTGAGAAATTAACTTACCTCCAAAGATCAGCAGCTTCAGTTACATTCAAGCAATCAAAGATAGCCAAAATGTGAAAATAGTCCGATTTTAGTTTCTCAATACCAAGTTCTATCAGGCATTCCAAAGCTTTGCCATGCGATAGAGTAGGTACTGCTAACTTCCCAGCGGCTAATTCTTGTATTATTCTTGCAATGCAACTTGTATTGTGAAAAGGAATCTGGAATTTTATATAAGAAAATTGAAGGTCTAATTTAAATCATTCTATGTTATAAATTTGTTCAATTTCTAATGTACACTTACATTTAAAGATGAATCATGCTCAACCAATTCTTTGAATAGATCATGTAAGCAACTCCTTACATCGTCAACAGTTTCACAATCTGTAAATTCAACTTGAGTTTTGATCTTTCCACACATAAATTTACTTACTATTAAGCAACACCCACAACTTATCAATAAACTCTTCCTCTCGAAAGATTTTGAACTCTGCTTTTAACAAACGAGGTCTCATTATTTTGGTATTCGCCAGCAGTTCGCAAATGGCAACAGATATTTTGTAGGAGTCAGTTGGATTGTCTGACAATGTGACATTATCAAAACAACCAGATTTCCGTGTTAGCAACATTATTAATGATTCGAGCAATAATAATTGCTCCCATAAACTATTTAAATGGGACCCCTGATGACCTACTATAACTTGTGTATGCTGCAATGGTTCAATTTCAACAATAGAAAACATAAAAATTCGGAAATCTTACCATGCGAATGGATTTTTCATAATCTGGTATGGAATACTGGGGAATTGTCCAGGATAATTCGACAAAAATTGAACCTGAATGTCCGGATGCAAGCTGTACGTTGGTAGATGTCAGCCGTTGACCAAATATACAATAGGTTGCGGTTATGAATGTGTCTATATCAGACTATTATTTAAAACAAATTAGTAATGCAATAATTTAAATATTCTAGACTCAAGAGTAATGAGCAATAATACATACATCATAATCTTTAATCTCAGCATTCTTGCAATGTTCAACTATCATACTGTTCATGCTGATTTTCTCATCCGTGAATGCATAAACGCCTTCAATAAACACTTTTACCCTGTTAAAAGCACCGTTACATTTACGGGCACCTAACAAAACTTGTCGACTTTTATTCGTTATCTTGCAGATCGCATAAATGTAGCCAGAATTGGTAGTATCTCCATAAGAGGCTGATGATAACAAGTTGTTAATTTTGTTCCTTGCATCTTTCAGTTCTAAAGGAAAATGCAGATTTTCTTCATCCCTCCATAAGTGGGCTTCAGCATCAACAACAACAGCTACCTCACCATCTAAATCAACTTCTAACGGATTACCGGTTAAATCCAACGTAACATTCGTATTATCTGCAGATATATTGGGTTTGTTCAATTTTATTTCGCTGATCTCTTGCTAAAATTAAAATGATTTAATTTGAGAATAATTTACTTGGACTTTTCTTATTACCTGTTCGTAGCAAAGATAAACCTCGTTGTTGGCTCTTGTAATTTCTTGAAGATAACTCGGACGTGTTAAAATAAAAGCTGCTTTCGTTCTTTCTTGGAATCCAAACATATTCATTTTATTACGGCCTAGTCACAGTGTTACGGACATAGTGTTTGACGTAAATGTAAATGACGGTTATAAATTCAAAATTTGAAAGAAGCATCAGCTTCTAGAAGCAATGTTGCCAACCTACTTTCGGCAATTAAGTGCGGAGTTCAACCAATTCGCTATCAGTTTGCTGTCGCCTCGTTAAAATGATACTAGATGGCCACAGCAAAGACGCGACACTGGGCGATTCCTTTCATGTTTGTGCACTCGTTTTCAGATACTTTAATATTATGTGGTCGTCAAATGACGTACTAAAAAAATTGTGAAATGCATTGTTAACGAGTATATTAAGTTGCTTTATCTAACAATAATGTATATTAAAATGTAAATTGTTATGATTGCATTCACACTATTTCTTCTTTTTATCCTTCTTATCCTTCTTTCCCTTCTTTTCCTTCTTGCCTTTTGGCTTGTCCTTGGCTTCTTTCTCCAATGAAGCTGCATATTCCGCTATCGCCATATTGATGAAGTTTTGCCTCTCCGCATATGCTTTCCTCATCATTTCAGCAGAGTCTTCTCGTAACTCTAAAACCAGTTTTTCGGATGTTATGGTCGATCACCACTAGGTGGCGTTCATTCAAACAGATAAAACAGGACGTTTCAGAAATAACGGCAAACCCATCTCCCATCTGAGCTATTGAGGCCTATGACATTTGTTAGATATAATTGTCATAAATCAAGGAAAGGAAGTAGTGGTTATTATTAACCGCATTACTTGTCCGCATTACTTGGACGAATGTTGTGTATATAATTTTATTTGATGTCTTCACCTTCAACATTTTCAGTTATGTTTATTACGTCCTTGGGCATATGCTCCTTCGAGGTTAGCCGTTATTTCTGGAACACCCAGTGTACTTCTATGTTGGGCGACGAGTTTGAATAGGGTATTATGGTCATGTGAAAATTTGACTAAAATTGCTAAACAAATGTTGGTTTGCTTAGGAAAAATTCGCAATTAGTAGTAAATTTAAAAATTCGTCGACTACCGTCAGAAATATCCCAAGTATAACAATGGTATAACAGCGGTCTGCGGCTTAGCAACGATATTTCCTTTAGGGTATTTTCTTTCACTGCTGTTTATTTATTTGACAGCCACACGTCGCTGTCAAGAAACAACTCATTTCTTGGCAGTTTAAAAATACCGCCGGGTAAGGTGTTTCTACCGATTTGCTACCACACTCCGGCAGTGGCGGATACAGAAAAATGTCAAGGGGGGGCGCTAAAAGACATCTTGAGCTATGGGTAAGGTGACCAGAATTTTGTTGTAGTAAAGCGGGACAGTAGCGTCGTGTGTGCGGGGGGCGGGGGTTCGTCTTTGCAAAAGTCGCAAAACGACAAATTTAACACAAAAATTATAGTTTTTATACAGATTTCTTTTCACATTACCACATATTCCTTTAAATTTTTGTACTTCTGATCAAAACAAACTTGTTTAAACAAAATATATGTACTTCAGTCTTCATTGCATAGGTACTCGATATTATTTGCATTATTAGTGATTAATTGTTTTGCATTTAAAATAAATAAATATTTTATATAATTGTAATAAAAAACCTCTTTAGCCTTTGCAGATTATTTATTTCTCTAAGAACCGGTTTCGATCAAAGATCATCATCAGCTTAAAACGTCAAGTAATCCAAAGCCGTATAAACAGTAAAATACATTTTTAAAAGAAACCTCCAAAATTCGTCAAGGAACGACAAGTCATTAGCGTGTCAAGATGGTTGCGACTATTTACGTCGCAACCATCTTGACACGCTAATGACTTGTCGCCCCCCTGTATCCGCCGCTGCACTCCGGCACGCAAGCTCTATAATTTTGTTTATACATCGCACCTTTCTCACGTAGTATAACCTCAACAGTAATGTGGATGCCAGCCGAGCTGCCAACGTTACCAACTAAATAACTCATAATATTTGCTTCCCGTGACGTTCTTAGAATCAATTCTCAATAAAATTTCCGTAATACCCTATTACTATTAGCCTGTATAGTGAGAGAAGATTTTCAGTTACCGTCGTACCAAGCTCGTACATGCACGAACTCGGCCACTTGTTTGTCGAGCAACCTTTCCATTCGTTCATTACATTCATAGATTACTTGCATCATGTCTAAACTTTCCTGATCACACTGCTCTTGTAAGTGTAGCTCCCATTCGTCTAATTTTGGATAACTAAAGAAAGTCTTAGTCCTTTTGGGTTAAAAAATATTGACTGCTTACAATGATTCATCGTCGAATTCACATTCCTCAGATTCTTTTTCTTCTTCAACCTGCTCAATCATTGGTTTAGAAGTGCTGTGGTAGTACTCGTGCAGCGTAAATGCGGGCATCATTAAAGTTTCAGGAATCCATTTAAGTAGAAGGGCGTCAGTTGACACGTTATGTTCTGACAAGACACCATACTCCATTTCTTGCGATATGCTGCACAAGTCACAAGCAGTTCCGCACAATTCCTGCAGATAGTCTTCTCTGCAAATATTAATTTAATTATTAGTAAATCTAAGTATTATCTCTACTGCTAGTTAAAATTGAAGTGAATTACGAACCTTATTCTATTAGACTCCAAACGTCGTTCAGAATCACCGCTGTACCACATGCTTTTAATTTCGTTGATCTCTTTTCGCCTGGTGGTATCCTCAGACAATTGAACTATGTTCTTGGATGTGTGAGCAACTTGCAGTTGCCAATATGGCGTGGTGTTACACTCCAGTTGTAGTAATGCACTGTCCGATCCTGCATAGTTCTTTGTCAATCTATGGAAGAAGATATATTATATGGAATAATAAGATGAAGTATGAAAATTGCGGCGCGCGTGACGCTATTTGACAAGTTTTTGCAGTCAGTAAGGCGCGCGGGACGCTATTTGACTAGCTTTGCAGTCAGAACGGAGCGCGTGACGTTCCTTGCCTGTACTATAGAAAAGGAAAGACGAAGAAGAGAAACAAAAATAGAAGAGATAGGAAGAAGATAATAAGAGGCCAAAACACTTACTTTGCAGAATAAACTTCATCATCTGGAGGAAATAACAGCGTCTTCCTTTTCTCCAATTTGGTGACCAACCACTCGCGCATGGTCAAAGGCCACGTAGGTCCCTCGACAACTGCTTCTATGAAGTAAGTCGTAATATCAGCGGGTAACGCTTGCTGCGATCGTTGCTTGCCTGAAAAACTTTTCAGCTTCGCCATCGATGATGCCTTTCGTTTCTTGGCACTGGTGACATCCATATAGGAGGCTTTCGGCGAATCTGTAGTCGTGATAGGCAGTATGACATTATGCGTGCCGGAAACCTTACTGATCACGCTGCCTTCGGAATCTAGTATCCTAAGCTGCAAATCTGCGATGGAACTGCTCGTCGCGAGCCGTACCGTGATGTCAGTGTCCGGTCCGATTTTTAAGACGCATCTGCTTATCATATTGGTGACGCATGGTCTATAGATTTCGGATAGCGATATAATGTACGGCTGATCTTCAGTGATCACTATTGGGGGGTTGGTGTGCTTAATGTAAAACAACGACAATTTCCAGTTTACCTTGACTGGTTCGTTGGTGTAGCCATATGAGAGGACTGTGTACCCATTTGTATTTCGCTTGTAGTCTTCGACAATAGCGTTATTGGTAAACCTATGTATTTCGTTAAAGTCGTCATTGTCGAACACTCTTAGCATGTAGGCTGGAAGACTGCAAGATACGCATATCCTCACTTTGATTGGATCCGCAGAAAACACATAGAATATTTGACGGGTCAGGAATATCCACGAAGATCCACTAGCTGTGCCCTTTAGCACTTTAAGTTCAACTGTTTTCGTTAAGTCCTCGTATAACTCGCTGTATTGCAGAAGAGGGCAATTCAAATAGAAATCTCGGAGTAGATTCAAGCAAGCTGTTCTTTTTGGGACGGAGAAGAAGTCAGTGTACACCTTTTTCAATGTCTCGTAGATTTCGTAGTATCTGTTAACGGTTTGGCTATGCAGTTTCAATAATTTGCTCTCGTATATGTATTTGAAAAAAGCTTGCAACTTGGTGGCGGCAGTCTCCATTTTCTTAATTAGGTCAATATCATCTACATCATCTTCTTGCATAGCTTGTTCCATGGAGAAACTTTTTCTGTCTGCAGTAGTAATCCTTACCATTAATTGGGGATCCAAAAACAACACTTTCAAACTATAAATCACCTTTCGATCAGGAACTAAATCCAAGACATATTTAAAGAATTCCTCGTACAATTGGCGTTTCTCCTTCTTCGTGAATAATACCGAAGAAGGCTTATATGATTTGTGGAACAACTTTGAGTTTTCGGCGTATTCAGGGGTACCATACGAATTTATTAATCGCCCGAAGGAACTGCACACCTCTTGCGTCAGTTGGTTCAAGAGCAGAGACTCCTGGGACAGCTCCTCCAAAATATCATCTAAACCACCAGCTATTATAGGTACATTCGACAAGAGAGTAACCACGTAGTGATTGCTGCTTTTGATCCAAAGTTTCAGTGTGATTTTACCTGGCTGAATATGCATGATTGTGGATTTTGTACCTTTGGTATTCACGAACGTTTTGACCTGTCCAAGACTATTACTACTCCAGGTATACTGCTCTATAACCACGTAAGCGAAAGGATCATCGATTGAAAAGTTTTCTACGTTTGAAACGTAACCGCACTGACACAAATTTATAACCAACACCTTCGGGCCAAGGCTATTCAAAAGCACGTGAAAAGCGTCATTGCGGGAGTATTTTAATGTCGGTGATAATCCAATGTCGACCCAACTTTTTGGAGTCTCCTTAGCATCTTTCTTCCCTTTATCCTTAACTACCTTCGGTGCTTCTGGTTTACCTAGCGGTAAAAGATCTGAAGCCCTCACCACGCTCGTGAACGCAGAGGGCCTGAAGAATACGGATACGCAGTCCAATTTTTCATGGACTTCAGCGAAGTCCACCCAGAGACTCTTGTCTTCGACAGGAAAGACTTTCAATTCACCCTCTGTGAGATTAAAATGATTAGGAAGTATACAGAAGATGTCATAATCACATACTTTTTCCCTTTCCTTTCCCTTTCCCCTTCTTGCCCTTGGCCTTCTTATCCTTGCCTGAAAACTCGAAGTTGCTCAATGGATTCGGATATAGATTTATAGGTATACCTACCCTTTTTTACTTTGCTTTTTGATTTACTGGGCATTGCTATTTGGGCGTCACCTGTTGCTCCTTTATTTAAGTTGCTGAAGAACTTCAAGCATCGGATTTGGATCGATGGGTCGTCTGGAGGCCATAAACCTTTACGTATTGCCCACTTTATCCATCGAAATCTCTTCCATCTCGCGAGCACTGGTCGAGGTTCCGGTTTTACCAAAGGAATGTCTCTAGATTGTTCGATAAGGATATCTTGACTCCAAAATGGTGGATTATCGTCCTCGATGGTAGCGTCCTTCACTAAACTCCTGCAATGACATTTAATTTGACCTTTTTTGCTTAAATAAAGAAAACATTAAGCAAATACTTCACATCCTGGCAAGTGCCAACGAGACAGTAAAGTTTCGTGATGTCTTCCTCCTCAGGTATCTCAGGCTCTTCGGCTTTACTCTTCTTGCTGCCTTTACTCCCTTTGCTGCTCTTGCCCTTTTTGCTGCCCTTGCTACTTTTCCCCTTCTTCTCCTTCTTACCTTTCTTTCCCTTCTTTGGAGCCTTGCCTACATCCTTGACCTTATCCTCATCCCATTGGAATTTCGGTGAGTACGCTTCGCAAATACTCCACATGTCAACTTGCGACATATCTGTAGTGTCTAACTTCTGGAACACCCATCCAGTCAAAGATGTAATTATGCTGAAGTCTATGACTTCCCTACTTTCATCCCACGTCAACGAAGCCATCTTGAGCAGGGCTTTGCATAAGATGAAAGGCCAGATGTCGTATTGCGGTTTCTGGGGTTTTTCCTCTTTGCCTTTCTTGGATCCCTTGGAGCCTTTAGAGCCTTTAGAGCCTTTAGATCCTTTAGACTTCTTCGAGTCTTTCGATCCTTTTGAGCCCTTGCCTTTCTTGCCTTTCTTATCCTTTCCTTTGGTGGAAGGTGGTGGGGGAGGCTTTTCAGGCTCTGGTGGCGGTGCTACGAATGTATAACCTGGTAGTAGCACTTTACCTTCTTGGTTGACTGGCAATGTATCATCAACGTATAGCTTCCTCCAATATCCCATCCAGTATAAACGAACGATGTATTTTCCTTAAATGAGAAATATAAAACCGATAATATAATTATAGATTTAATTACGTTTAAATTAAAAGCAAGGGCTTAAATGTCAGGATTAATTGTATAACTAAGCTGTGACAAATATCTGTATGATAATCATCCCTATCCCATCTACTTTTCTCGTAGTGTCACAAAAACCAAAAGAATAGCATCTAAGCAGCCGGAATACATACATACACGAAGTTTGAAAAATTCTCCTCATTAAGTCAGTGAAGGTAGTGAGTTGTAATTTTGAAGATTAATTATCTAATTTATCTATGACCAACACAAGTATGATAATCGCCTCAATTTAATCTACTTTTTTTGTAATGTCACAAAAACCAAAATAATTTTCGACAGTGGGAAAATCTACCTGGCTGTCAGCAAGCTAAGGAAGGGCTCCCCCTTTCCTCCAGCACCACTGCTAGGAAATTTACACAGCTGGCCAGAAACAAGCTACGTTTAGTTACGGGTATTCTAACGGGTCACTGTGGTTTACGGAAGCATCTTCACGTGATGCATCTCGCTGAAACGTCTATATGCCGAGCTTGTGAGCTAGAGGATGAGACGGTAAAACACATTTTATGCGAATGCCCAGACCTGGTCGAATACAGGGAACGCTTGCTGGGGGATCCATGGCCGACCATGGACGGAATCAGGAACGCACCTCTGAGCTGCGTCCTAGCCTTCGTTAACAACCTAGGCTGGTTGACATAGCTGGAGTGAGCGCAGGGGGAGGCACAAGGGGCCCAATGGGGCCTGGGTGCCACGAGGATTATCCTTGACCCCCAACACCCTACATACATACAAAATAATAGCATCATACCAGCCAGAATACATAACTAACTCAAAGTTGCAAAATTATTCTGATTAAGCCAGAGTAAATAGATAGTTCTAACCTTGAGGATTATATTTAGGGCTATGCTGTTGTCCCTTCCCTGCTCGACAGCACGCGTAAATGTGGTGCCAAGGTTTCCAAATTTGGGATTCTGTGTTCGGTAGATATGCTGCATTGGCTGCTTCCATTTGCCATGGGTGTAACGAGCTCAAGTATTCCAAAATTGACAACGAGCTAATAAAATGCCTCATGAATTCGCTGTGTACTACGTGCTGACTTCCAGTCCTCAGTTCACTGGGTCTGATCTCACCATTAGTAAGGACTATATCCACCTGGAAATATCCGTTATTATTATTCTATAGATGATGCAAGGAATATTGATTTGCGTACTCGTTCAAAAAGTTCTTCTGGCCTTTTCCAGGTTGTTACATCGGTGACACTATTTGGCAAGTAGATCTTTTGAGGATCTGTGTATAGGAATGCATCTTGATGTTTGTTCAACGATTCTATAGAAGAGCTGGTTTTCTTTGAAGGTAGTTTCTTTGGTTCCTACGATTTACTTGTTTTTGTTGGGATTACAGAAAGTTGGTGGTATTTACCTTCTTCAGTGGTGATTCCCACTTTTCGTTATTTACATCGGCATCAGACCATTGAGGGAAAATTATGCAGGATGGTTTTTCAATATGAGATGGAGTTGACAACATGGACGACATTTTGCTTGCTTGGTAGTTTTTGATTTGTCAACAAATACTCCTCACGTCATGGATACGTTTTTGATCCTGGGAAACGAAGCAAAAATAAACGAAAGAATGGGAACTAATGATATGACTAATGAGGACTATTTTACAACTTGGTTAAGATGTTTTTTTGACAGAAATTTTGCATTTGCTAAAAAAATAAGTCAACCAGCCTGAGTTTACGTATATTTTGTAAAGGAGTTATTTGACCTTCTCTCATCTTTATATTAATATACTCATATCTTCTTTAAATTGTCGTTTTATTTATTCAATATTAAATTAATTCATGGTGTTTAAGGAACCAAACATACAGCTTTAATTACAGATAAGTGTGCAGTTTTAATATCTCGGTTACTAAGACCAAAACTCGTATGCGATAAAATTTCCGGCCGTAAAAATATTCCTTTAACATCAGCCACCTGTTAATTCAAATAATAGTCTCCGCTCAGCTAACCCACCCCAATCGGGGGAGTTACAAAACTTTCAGCTTAAGATTCGCGACTTTTGTAAAGTTTCCTCTTGTCGATTTGATTTCGAATGCTCCGAGCAAGATTTTAAATACCTCGAATAGGTATAATCCGACAAAATTTAAAGTCGTTTATCCTAAGACGCTTTGTATTCGGCGCTGAGCGTTTGTGGTGAGCTTAGAACTCGTTAGAGGCATGTTTCACTGATTTAGTGAACTGAAAATCCACTCCAGCCGTATACAGTCTTAAATAAGGCTATAAACTCCTTATTGTGTGAATAATGTGGCCGTAGCTTTACTCAGTGAAATTTGATGTTAGCCAATATCCATAACGAGGCAAAAATTAAAATTCATTATATGCAGCTAGCTGCAATGCGGTATCCGGCTCACAGATAGCTTGTAAACATCCTCGTTAACCTTCATGAATCTCGTCTCAAGCGAGACTTCAGACTCGACGCTATCAAACATTGAACACTTGAACGGCGTTAAATTCGCAATTTTCCAATTTTTCAATTAAAACTTGCAAGGCATTTGTAGTCGCAGCAAACAGTTTTTTATTAGACAATTTACAATCTAACATGATATAGGACAAACTTTATATTAAATAGTTACTGCGCTAATTCTTGTGCCTTGAGGACCCATTTGCAAGAAACATACATTTGGCAACACCGAATCCATCAGGTGTTCGTGTTAGTATGTACCTACATATCGGCATAGTCTTTAAACTTATATTCCATGTTGGACGAACCAAAAGATAACGATAAATTAAAGTTTACGTGCTCAACTAATATTGAGAAAGAAGAAAACCTTGGTTTGAACTAAAAAGAGAGTTTAAACTGAGATGGAAAAACTGGGTTAAATGGTACATTTTCTTGATAGAAAGAAGCGTTGTTCTTGAACTTCTCAAGACAGTGGTATACAGTTCGGTGAAATAAATTTGTTGCCTGGAGTTCAGACCGGCATGTTATGTTGGAAAAGCGTGACCACATCAAATTTCGTACGAGTTCCACTCCGGTCACGAGATATGACAATAAATCGGAATTTATTGCCTCCCCCTGTAGACAAATTAAGATATTTATTGTGGCGGTTTTACGGCTTGTATTGTGTTGTTCGTCTCGATCCTTTATCATAGCCTGAAATTTACTGAAGTGTTTCTCCTTTCTTGATAATAATGTTACAATTTTACCAAATATTTCATGCCGTTTAGAAATAAGAACTCAGAAGTAATAATATGGAATTTGCTACTACAATTTTGAAAAAAAAAATGCGTGCTGTTAAGTCAATAAGAGATAAATTAATACTCTCAATTAAGTAACATTTACAGCAATGTCGAACTGCATTTAAAATTCCTAAATTTTACTTGCAGTTAACGGTGTATCTCCACAAAAATTTATATATTGGAACAAATAACAAAATGATTTGCTGATGTTATGCAATAAAATGTTTCATGAGGCATGATGTGTTCAATATATAACACTGTGTTACAGTGAAAATATACTTTTCACGAGATATAGTCTAAGTTGTTGAGCTGGTAGAACTGAACATAATGGCATATACGAAATTTTCCAAACACCTCCCAAATCTCGATTTAAAAAAAAAAACTGTTTTTGGTTACTTGCATGTGTATGAAAATGCAGAACTCCGTCATTTTCCTTTCGATTTCCAAAATAAAAAATGCTATTGAAAGAGAGATCACAGACCAGTAGAAGGATGTACTGTTCGGTCAGTTGCAATAAAAAGTCGAAAAGTTATGGACGTTCAACTTCAGAAGTTTCCCATTATTTTCACATTTTCTGAACTTTAACGACAGTTTGATGACCTGTTTCAATCCATAATATTTTATTTCTATTTTATTGAAAGCTCATTTAAATGTGCGTTTAACACGAGTTTGTTTATTAGAATCGGTTGAAATTTGACTGAGTTATCTATGTCTAATCACCGTCTTGATATTCACACTTGGCAGGAATATACCTACGACCCGACCGTAATAACCGTACTCGTGATTCACATAAACTAGACATTATTTTGTTTGTTTATTACCCTGTTTTATTGTATTTTAGTCTATCTAATATGTTATTAAGTACTATTCGACTTGTACCCAAATATCGTAAAATCATTAATCGACAATCTTAACCTATTACAATTGCGTATACTATTAGGACGATGTAGGTCTTTAGTATCACCAAATTTCATATAAAATAACAATCAAACTGATCCATAAGCAGTAAGAAATCAGCTCTAGTGCAAGCTTCAGTGCAAATATAAAAAGTCTGATGTGGCCAGGCACATGACTTTATCATACTATATATAAAATTAATAATTTAGCTGCATGAGATTCTATTTGATCGAAAAATAAATGAAATAAATAAAATAAAACTAGTAGAACTAGACAGATATTATGTCGATTAAGCTGCGTTCGGATATTGTACACCGTTGTAACCGGGTACACCGTTCAAATGACACTTACGTGTTATTGGGTGTAAAAAGTGACGGTGTACAATATCCGAACGCAGCTTATATTGACAGTAGGTGTTGTCAAAATCATGTCAAAACATTAGCCTGACATTACCTACTGTCATTAGAATCATAATTTCTGATATATCCTGGCTACTAGTTTAAATGCAGTACGACCGATCTCGATGAAATAGAATTTGCTCATGCGACTATACTATTGATTGTACCAAAAAATGTCATAGTCATAAATTATTCAGAATTTCCTCATCTTTAATTTATTATTTAACTATTTCGACGAAATTCCAGAAATGGCGGCTTATTTGCAAAATCTTTCAAAAATGCTAAGACTAAACCTCCACTTCCTTTGGACCCTTTTCAACAGAAAGCTTTTCAGCTCTAAGTTTGGTTATGAAACTTCTAAATACGAAGTTTCGTCCCGATACCTTCGTACTTTCTCCGGAATCGTCGTCACAAAAAACGGGTACACACACACACACGCACACACACACACACACAGACATTTTTTTGTACCTTGGTCAAAAATGTTCAGGGGACCCAAAAAGACATATTTCCGCTAAAATCTCAAAAAATTTTTTTGGCACGATTACAATACTTTACATACTGCGTATGATAAAGTAAAAAAGTAAAATGGGTGACAATCGCCATAAGTTTTGTTACGTCTGCGGATTGTTTGTGGCGGTTATACGAAGTATCCATGTTATATGTGTGAATGGGGTAGTAGTGCACCAAATACGAGAAAATATGAACAAAGTGAGTGGCCATCGCGTACATCGTTTCAAATTGACAAGAAATTGTTTTGGGACCCGAAAATATTATCTTAGCGCCATTGCATTTGAAGCTTGGATACATGAAGCAGTTTGTGAAACAATTGGACGTCGACAGCGAAGCATTCCGTCATCATAAAGTAACATTTCCTAGATTGAGTGAAGCTAAAATTAAGGAAGGTAAGTACCTTACATTGCAAATCGTTGATAGTAAGAATTTAGTATTTCAACTGATATATTTTCAGGAATATTTGTTGGGCCACAAATTCGGAAAATTATGCAGGACAACAATTTTGGAACTAAACTGAATGATGTGGAAAGACGAACCTGGAATAGTTTTATTTCATTGTGCGATAACTTTCTAGGAAATGATAAAAGTGCCGACTATGCAAATGTTATACAAGAGTTTTTCAGTGCCTACGGTGAAATGGGCTGCAACATGTCTATCAAAATTCACTATTTGCATTCTCATTTGAATTTTTTTCCGGACAGTCTTGGCCAACTCAGTGGCGAACAAGGTGAACGATTTCATCAGGAAATAGAAGCTATTGAAAAACGTTTCTAAGGAAAAAACACCATCAACATGATCGCAGACTACTGCTGGTCACTTAAACGCGAAACAGATGATGCTTTGGATAAACGACGGAGATCGAGTAAACATTTTTAATTTTGTTGTATTTCTTGTTTCTTTTTCTATTCGTAAATCACGATAGTAACTCAGTACTGTTTCAATAAACGAGTGAACATTTTCCTGTTGGTGCCATTTATTTTGAACCCAAATATACCTGGAAATGTAATGAACGTAAACTCTAATGTACTTAGTAACATATTGTGATAGTCTGGCAGGTAACAACAAAAAGGAAAAGAAAAAAACAGTGTCATAATTTTAGAATAACATTGTAAATCTAAGTGCTAGTAATGTCTAATCATTGTGTATACAGACTACAGATTAATTACAGTCTGCCTCTATGTTTCTTCTTCGTAGTGTGATGTGTCTAGCCGGTCAAAAAAATTTGATAATTCTGTTAAATTTCAACAAATTGTAATAAACAAACGCATATTAGACGCAAATTTAAATGGGCTTTCAATAAAAAAATAGCAAAAAACATTACGGATTCAAACAGGTAGTCAAATTGTTGTTAAAGTTGCAAAAATCTGAAAATAATTGGAAACTTTTCGATTTGTTATTGGATCTGACCGAACAGTACATCTTTATAATGGTCTATGCTTCCTCTTTCATTTACATTTTTTATTTTTGGAATCGAATAGAAAATGGCGGAGTTATGAATTTTTATACACGCGCAAGTACCTAAAAGCGGCTCTTTTGAAAAAAATCGAGATTTTGGAGGTGTTTGGAAAATTTCAGCTATGCCATTATCTTCAGCTCTACCAGCTCAACAACTTCCGTTATGTCTCGTGAAAAGTATATTTCGTTTTTTTTTGTAACGCTGTGTAATTGTTAATTTTGTGTTCGTTAATACGAACGATTGTCCATATTCGTCGCCCAAGTTTGCTACCAATGCATTTATTGTTTAACATTAACCTGTTAACAAAGTGGCATTTACGCATGCTCTTAACACCCATAAAGTGCAAAAGTGGTGGGAAAGGGGTTTTTGGAGTTGGCGTCCGCGTCGCGATGCCGTAGTTTACGTGTCGACTTGCTAGGGGGAGGTCGTGTCACCCTTTGTTGCCGCGGAATACGAAGTCATTCGCGATGTAGAAAACTTTTCTGCTTCTTTAATGGGCAAAGTTGAATCCGCGACAGTGATAAATCTAAAGTGCCTGTGATTAAAAACAAAAAGAAAACGCTCGTCGCTTCTTTCCTTTGGTGACTTGCGGGCTAATTTAAGGAGAAACATGTAAATTGCGTAAGTTTTTGTTTGTTTTCTTGATATTAGAAAATATTATTTTTTGTTTTTGTCCCTGCTCGAGTTTTTATGTTATTTAAATAAGAATTATGGCGGTACCTGCAAGTCATAAAATTAATTATAAATGGTTTATTTAGAAGTGTAGGTATTACAAAAAGTCATTGATTATAGAATATGACAATGACACTATATTTTAGATAATTTATTTTATTACCACTTGAGAATAGTGAATATGATATAAGCTTATTTTTCAGGTTTTTTTTCAATCCTTTATTTTTTACTGATTTTGGTAGATCAATTAATTATTGAAAATGGTAACGGAAACATTTTAGGACGTCACATCGGCAAATCATTTTGTTCTTAGGTCCAGGATCTGAATTTTAGCAAAGAAACTAAAGTTTGGCATTTTTAAATTCAGTTGGACCTTGCTGTAAATGTTACTTTACTGAGAGTATTAATTTATCACTTGTTGATATAACAGCACGCAGTCGACCTGGCATCGCATGCATCAGTTTAAATATTCTGGACAAAAACATACAAATTTGTTTTGTTTAAAGACAGAAAATAAAATAATATTGTTTTTGAATTATTACGTATCTTTCGGGTCTATGGTATTTGTAGTAAACGTCTTTGAAAATATTTCATTTTGTGTTTTACACATGCAATATGTATATCCTCCTTAAACCGGTCCCTTATTGTTTGCTCCTTTTTAGTTATTGCATGTGTACTATGTAATAATAATTATAGTTCTTCATTAGGCTCTTGAGAAGATCTTGGCATTGACATGTAATACAAATTTACAGATTCATCTTGGATGTACAAACAGTCTATTAAATATGCTGATAAATATGGTAATATGAAAATGATATTTCAAACCGGGGGGAAGTTATCCATAAAAGCGATAAAAGCTATAAAAGTTATCCATAAAACTTTTTTCATTCGATTTTAATGAATGACTACAGTAATGAATGACTGAGTCTACAGTAATTATCGCAGAGGGCGCAATTCATAATTACTACCTAAAAAGTTAAAAAGAAAGTAATTTTTTGCTTAAATTGTCACATTTTTACAATCTCATATCTCCGTTAATCCTTATAGAACTAACACCTACAACTAGCACTTACTCTGCTTTTCCACTAACTCTCATTTACACTAACTCAAAAGGCTTCTTTCTCTTGAGTCTTCGGAGTAATTCGGTGTTGTCGAGGAGCTAGATGGCCTCAACGTTTACGTGATGGTGAAGCCTTTCCTCGTGACTTCTTACTACTTTATGGATTTCTTTGCACACAAACTCCATTTTGAGGTCCTTGTGGAGATCATCATTCCTGATGTACCAAGGCGCATTGACAATGCATCTCAATACTTTATTTTGAAAGGTCTGGACAATTTTAATGTTACTTTTTTTGGTGCAACCCCAGAGTTGAGCTCCATACGTCCACACGGGTTTTAGAATTTGCTGGTACAAGAGAAGCTTATTATATACAGACAGCCTGGAGTTTCTTCCTAGCAGCCAGTACATCTCTCTGTTTCGGATACCTAGTTCCTCTCTTTTCTTTTTGACATGGGCTTTCCAGCGGAGCCTGGCGTCTAATGTCATGCCGAGATATTTGGCTTTGTTTGCGTACGGTACTATTTGGTTATTAATAGTAACCGGGATATGTTGTATTTTCTTATTGGTGAAGTCAACATGTACTGACTTGAGTTCGTTCAGTTTGATTCTATTTTTCTTTGTCCAGACCTGAAAATGACCAAGAGCTGTTTGGAGTTTTCTCGTCGGTTCTTCATTGCTGTTCCCAACAGCTAGGATAGCCGTGTCGTCTGCAAAAGTTGCGACAGTATTATTTTCTAGTGCTGGGAGGTCGCTGGTGTAGAATAGGTAAAGGACCGGCCCTAAAACACTACCTTGCGGCACTCCTGCTTTTAATTCCTTAAGGACAGAGCGTGCATCACCTTGTTTGACTCTAAAGTATCTCTCAGTCAGGTAAGATTTAATAGTTGTGCAAACTGTTTCGGGAGGATACTTCCTAATTTATTGTTCAGTCCTTCATGCCAGACTTTATCAAAAGCCTGTGCCACATCTAGGAAGACTGCAAAACAAACCATTTTTTCCTCTAACGCTTCTTCGATTATGTTGGTTATTCGATGTATCTGGTCAATAGTAGAGTGCTTGTTCCGAAATCCGAACTGATGGTCTGGAACAAGATTTTTGCTCTCAATTATTGGCTTCAATCTATTGAGTAGCATACATTTTTGTGAATAAATTTAATTTAATTTCAGTTTAGAAAATAAACTGCTTCCGGGTTATGCAGTGCGTCAAGATTTGTTAATGCTGACGTTTCGCGAACCATGTTGCTCGCTTCTTCAAAGCTAATTGAATACTGCTATAATTGAATACTGCTAATTGAATACTTAGTATTCAATTAGCTTTGAAGAAGCGAGCAACATGGTTCGCGAAACGTCAGCATTAACAAATCTTGACACACGGCATAACCCGGAAGCAGTTTATTTTCTAAATGATTCTGGCCGTGAAAGCCTACGTACTTACTTAATTTCAGTTTAGTTTAGTTTAATTTTTCTAATTAACGATTTACTTTATAAGTCAGTCCATCTGACCGTAAAAATGTCCAAAGTCGTTATTTTTTTCAATGTAATAATTAGCGTATGCTCGGACTGCAATAACTATCGTATATGGATTTGGTTCTTATGTACATTTTGTTACGACTTAATGAAAACATGACTTATGTAACTGAGTTATCTATCGCTGTTCGCCTTAAACATTCATATGTCTGAAGTAAAAATGTGTGAAGTTCATCATTTTATTAGATCACTTTTATCGGAAACTTGACCTGCAATAACTTGCATAAGTACAGACAAGCTTCCTCTTTCCTTTGATGTATTTATTGTTACAATCGGAGGATAAAACGTCGTTATGCATATTGTTCTTCTGAAGCGGTGTATGCTTCCATACTCGCATCCCGGGATAAAAATAGTCAAAGTTCATGAATTTTTTTAGACCACTAATTACCGGAAACTTGTACTGCAATAAATATCATAAGTGGAGACAAGCTTCCTCTTTCGTTTGGTGTATTGTTTGTTACAATCGGATGATACAAAGGCGTTATGGCAATTGCTTTTCTGAAACGATATATTTTTCTATACTCGCATGTCCGAAAGTAAAAATATTCAAAGTGCAATAACTATGGAAGTATGGGCTATATTGGTACTTTTGACTGCTGTAAGAGATGTTGTAATTGGTAATATGAGATTGTAAAATGTGCCAATTTAAGCAAAAATTACTTTCTTTTTAACTTTTTAGGTAGTAGTTATTAATTGCGCCCTCTGCAATAACTACTGTAGACTCAGTACGTTAAGGGCTTTCCAAAAATGTGTCATTCACTAAAATCGGAAGAAAAAAGTTTTATGGATAACTTTTATGGCTAACTTTCCCCCGGTCAATAATAATAAAAACAAAACCTAATTTGACATATAGAGACCATCAAGAGACCACCCATAAATACACATATTCATCCACTGAATAACATGCACCATCAAAAAGATATCTTCGTAGCGTCTTTTTAAAACTGACTTTTATGTCATTTTGGTAATTATGCAATTCATTCTTCTTTAAAATAATCTAAATTCAAACTGAATTAATTTTTACAAGTATCCTTTTTATGTAAATGAAATCTTTAAAATAAGCCACCCATATTCCGCTGTTCGTTAATATCTTATGTCGCTAAAACACACATTTTGCTGTTATGCTGCATATTTTGTCGTGCAGGTACATAAATTTGTCGTGCTGAAATATGGCTCCGAAAAAATTAGTAACTTTTGAAAACATGGTTTCATAACTTTCTTCTTTATCCATCTAGAGTTGTTAGCAAATTCTCAAAGTTCATGAAACTTCTTTTTTTGTCGGTTAAGCCATAAATTGGTTCCAGTGAAAGACACGCAACAAATAAAACAATTCTTTAGTGTTTAACAGTGGCCATTAATTGTGATCCTTGTCACCGTCGCGGTTCGAGTAAAATCGCAGTTAGCCCGCCGAGAAATCTAAATTGTAAAGCACTTCCGGCAACCTTACGTACCTTGCAAAACCCGCGTTGTTACAATTTGAATCGCAGTGTTTAGTTTTCATTTAACCGCAATATAATTGCGGTCCCCGCAAGCAGTGTCGAGCCGAACGGAGGCGCCAATTTGCCTTCAGTGCGCATACTACGAAAATATGCCCTCCGGTTCGTGCCCTTTGTGTATTTTTTCACCCGCCAACTTAATTAGAAGACGAAATTAGCTGTAATTGTTATCGCGTCGCTAAAGGAACGAAATTGTAATTAATTTCCATTGTTATCATAATTTCTTTTAGGTTAATAGAGAAATTGCTTCATGATGAATTTTAGTCGGGGTTTTGTTGTTTTTTAAATTGTGCTACGTAATTTATTATTTATTAAGGGGAGGTTCTCATGTTAGCAATTGAAAAAATCATTTTATTTTATATTTTGAAACCTGGAAGTGTATAAAATAAGCTCCTGAAACAGTTTTTGATTCTTTGACACTGCATTAAAATATTTTTAAAAAAATGGAGGGAACCGATCTTCCCATTCACGAATTTGTCCTCCCTTTCAAGAGATAAGCTTGTCTACCAAAATTCAGATCAATTACTTCAAAATTACGGCAGTTATCGTGTACACAGACTGTCCAAATGTTACACAATGGTCTTTAGAGTAGCTCGTTTCGGCTTTAAAACAACTCTTCCATATCAAAAACAAATCCAAATTTATCATCTATTTCTTGTAAACGAACACCTGTACTTTTTAATTCATTGCATATACGGTCGACAGTCCCTTTCATATCTTCTTTAGCTGATAAACCAGCATCTCTCGATGTTTCGCCATCCATTCTTTTCATTCTTCTTTGACGTCTTTCAAATTCAATGTCAGGTTCATTGCATATTTGAATTCCTTCTTTCAGTGAGTCACTAACTAACACTTGTCTTTCATCATGAAAATAAATTTGAAGAGCTTTTAAATCTAAAGCTGCATTATATAAGTTCATTTTAAGATGCTGCAACCTCTTTTGAACGCGGTCAATACGAATGTCTTGTGTCCAGGCATAACAGCAGCATTATCATAGCACTGTGGCCTGCAATCTTGTAAATTCATGTTGTCTTTCTCCAACTGCTTCAATATTTCCTAAACCAAGCTTGCAGCGTCTTTATCGCTTATTTGTATAAAACCGAGAAATGATTCCTTAATCTGAACAGTTCTTTTTTGAAAATTTATGTCTACCTCAAACATTTGTTCACAATGAGCTTGATCAGGAGTCAGGAGATCAGGAGTTAAACATTAGTCCGTAATACTTTGCTTTACGTATTCTTTCTAGCAAACTATGACGAACAGTGGATGCCATGACGTAAATAAAATCGTTCTGTATTTTTTTGTCAAAGATATGAAGTGGATCGATGACGGCTCTACGCAAATTTATGTGGTATTTTATAACAGGGTCAAAATTAGAAATTAGTTTCAACAAACCAAGAATTTCCTGTATTAAAATCTGACTGAAGGACCCTCTGTGGCCTCACAAAGGCAGGTTTTGTATCGCAAGATATTTGATGCAGTCTTTTCAAGAAATCACACCACTTCTGACTTTCTCTTTGATTTTTTGTTCAAGTACAAAATCACACTTACCTATAGTCAGAAAGAGGCCTAGAGAACATGGACAAACAAACGGAAAACAAATGCGTGCGTTATTCCTTGGACGTTTGGATTTTTCTTTTTCATACGCAGTCTTTAAATAGACATATTTTTATCTTTATTGTTTTTATTTTCGGTTTCGTATTTATACCTTGGGGTTTTTTTCGCGCCCCCGTTAGTTGGCGCCCATGGCACGTGCACTGTCTTCCCTACCCTAGTTACGTCTCTGATACCAGCCACGCTTCCTTAAGGGTGTTACAAATGTTGTGACAAACTCAATATACCCTACCACAGCAAATGTGGGGGCATAAAAATCCGAAATACTTTAGATGGACTATAGCTTGCTACGTGTATGCTTATATTCAGTAAACAAGTTATCCCGCACATACAATACGGCGACAGTAATTGAAATCGTGGTAGATATGAAGTAGATTTGATCTACGCATAACTCCTTATTCAGGGAAATGTCGTCCTTGTATTATATCTGAAAAGGGAATTTGATATTTAGTTGACGAGAATAATGCACGAAACTTATCAGTCTGTTGTTCATCGACTGTATTAAGAGGTTATAGTTTTAAAGAGGTCAAATAATTCACAATTTAAAGAAACAAATTGCGGCTATATCAAAACGACTGAAATGGGGTCGAAGATCATGCTCAAAGGCCCCAGCCACAGTCTCCTTGTAATCTAAACAAAAAAATTTAGTTATGTAAGCGCTTTAACTTTTGACGTTTCAAGTACAGATAGATATAGACAAGTATAGATTAATTACATCGTGTGATTGAGGCCGGGTCATCCAACCCGTCTGGACATACTTTTGCACACATTCTTTTGTGGCACGTGTTCAAAACGTGCAAATCCAACATTAATAATACTTATTAGAAAAACCGTGCGCAGCAAAAATCCTAACTCAGGATTTTTGGGGGCCCAAAACGGGTCATGTCGTCTTGCCAAATTTAATATAAAAGCCATAAATGGCATTGCACATTGGGGTATTTGACCCAAAAAGCTGGCCATAAATCAAATTTGTAAATTGTTAAATTCCACCAGTAAACCAGTTTCTGGGATAGGTAAAGGACCGATGTATTAAAAGGCGGCAATATTTTTTCACCTGAACCCTGCGCCACGTGTCCTTGTCAGCCAAAAGTTAGATTTTACTATTACGCTTATATGTAATTGGATGCAATTCCTTGAAACCGTGATAGTAGAGGTAATTTAGAACATATTTAACCATATTTAGCTATATACAAATGATTACGGTTATTAAGATATTGACAATTTTATGTTCAATGCATCTTGTATATTGTAAATGCCGTTATGTACGTATATTTTTCCGTTTTGGATCATGTATAGCAAACAACGCCGATGACCTAGACACTTAAGGAGCTCCTACACGCAGTGCCAACGTCTCGCCAACGTTGGTGATGTGACGCGCTGCGCGTAGTGTGCGCATTCACTTCGCCAACATTGGCCAACGTTGGGATTGGGCGCAAGGTATTTCTGTGTATCGTAGAAGGCTCGTAGCGTCCCGTAGAGAATTAAAAATGAACAGTGAAGACGATATCATTGCTGTTGCCGCAGCTCCCATTATTTTAAGCAGTGCATTGTTGCTTAGAATTAAAAAAGGGAACCCTCGAAAGAGGACACTGTTTAATAAGGTTGTTAAATATTAAACATGTTTTTCAGTCATTATTTATACAGTATACGTTCGAAAATATTAAATACATTAAGGAATAGAAATATACAGCAATACAAGAAACAAAATTATTTAGTTTTTTATATTTGCCACGTGACACTAAAAAAATCTCCCTTTTTATTTTCTTTATGTTTCAAGCAACAAATGCGGAATAAGATGGGATAAGATCTGATACACTGAGTGGTCTATATTTTTATGCAGGACCCTGTTAATTTGTGTCGTTTCTTTATATAAATATTTCATTTCAGTCAAATCGATGAATTCATAATTTTGATTTAAAATATAATTTATATAATAAAACTGAAATTATTTATAATAAGATACAAAGAAAAATTGAGAACCCTTACATACACGGAGTTTTAATTATAGATATTAAAACTCCGTGTATGTATATTATGTAGGTATATTTATTATCAACCCAATATTTTTAGTAACAGATATACTTTTTGATATTTTTCTGATAATAAAAATAAGGAAAAGCATCCAGTATAGTTTTTAAACTTTGTTGAATACATTAAATACATCAGATTATTTAAATTTGCCGCTTAAAACTAATCTATAAATTGTTAATTAATAAATAGTTAATTGTTGTTAATTATATAAATGCAACTTTGTTTGATTGTAGTCAAGATTGTAGGGAAGAGGGTTGGCCGCAGTCCTTGGACCCCTATACCGTATGACTCCCCATCGTGTGTAGATTCATATCCCGCTTCCCTTCAACCCCCTCCCTCACCTTTCCCATCCCACCCTAGCGAATAAGGTTGACCGCAATCCCAGAACCTAAATACCGTATGCTTCCTCATTGCGTGCGAATTCATTTTTAAAATTTTAATGATGACGACATTTCTGGAAAACCCGGAAGTCATACTAACCTCAAGACCATCCCATAAATTGGCATTTTCTGTCTATTAACACAACGTTCATTCCTTCGGCGTCAAAAACACAAAAAATAAATAAACGTACCTATGCCGTGGGTCACCCATAATAACGACTTCAATATTGTCTTCATAATATTAATTTATTGCTTGTTAATTTATTGTAACTGTAAGGTTAATATAATGCTTATAAGAACCATAATCATTGTGAATAAATTTACAAAATATAAAAAAAAGGTTTCATGTTTTTACATTTGGGCGGCAATCAGGCATTTGGGCAAATAATAAATCATCATTGTCCTTCAAGTACGTACAAACATAAATAGTGCAGTATATATGATAAAACATAGATAGATAGCTAAACTTTTCATCGGTAGTACGTACAATGCTAAAACAGAATGAAATAAAGCGGACAAGGTCGACATATTGGCGATGTGCATTGGCACAGTTGGGTCCCGCTACGCGAAGCACTCCGATGGCCAATGATGGCCCCTATTGGCACTGCGTGTGGGAGCACCTTTAAAAATCATCCGAAAAAAACCTTAAACTTTGTACCTGTATGTGAATTTCTTGGAAATTTGTTTCTTGAAGCGAATCGTATTTATAATCAGGGCAAGAAAATACATCGAAAGCACCTACTCGCATACACAGTTATCTGCATAAAAATGGATTATTATTGAGGAGAGACAATAGTAAGCTTGTGAATAGAAACTGGTTAGGCGTTTTCGATAAATGTGTTTATACGGAATGCGAATCTGGGCTCCAAACATGCGTATTAGGATCATACCAATAAAAAAAACGACCGTTTCAGCTTGAAGGATGATCACATTTCGAAAGTCTTCATGGAAACAATAAGTATAAGTATTAGACAATTTTGAAATAATACTAAAAATAATAGTTTTTATAGTGATAAATATGGTTAAATAGGTTCTTAACTGCCTCTACTATCACATCTTAAAAGGAATACATCGAACGGAAAATAGCATGAATAGCGTATGTACCGTTTCAATACACAATATCGACTGGTGTAAACTTTCATTTTCTTCCTCTACCACTGGTCTTCAGAATAAAACTTTTTTCATGATTTTCTTACAACATAACAGACCCAAAAATATTATCTCATATAACTCAGAAACGACATGCATTGTTAAAATTTAAATCCGTCTATTACGCGTATTTATTCAGAACATGCCATATATATTTTTGTTAATTTCACACAGTAATAGAAATAAAATCACAAAAATATTGATGACAAATCTTGTAGCAGTAATTAATTTACAATAGGTGTACTGCAGTGAAGAACAATTTTTAATACAGTTTGCTTTTTTCCCTATTTTGTACTGCTTTATTAAGTTGTTAACCTTCAAATACGTAGTATGAAGGTTAAAATGCTATACATAAATAAAACAACACATCTAGAGCCCTTATAGGTGAAAAAATAGTTTTGGCCAGGTTTTAGAGTCAAATACCCCACTGTGCATTGGATGGGAAGGAAATCAGTAGTATGCGGCCAGTGGCGTACCTAGAGCTTTTGCCGCCTAGGGCGGTCACCAATTTGCCGCCCTTTCTAAATCAATCAAAATTAAGTGATGGTGGTTATTAACATTACTGGACATCAACAGAAATTAATAAACACAATTTTTATGTCTTTTGGTTAAACAGATTGTACCCATGGATTGTACAAATACAATATACATATAATAATGTACATAACATGTAAGCGTTTTTATAAATTTATCCTTCTTGGTTTTCGAAAATTCGAAAATTCTTGAATTCTCTATAGAAAGTATCGCTAGATTTCACCATTATGAATAGCTCATTGTTGAACGAAGATAGTTTTTTATCAATTTTAGTTTGCTGCTTACGCAACTGACAACACTGACGGCTATTGTTAAAAAGATTCTTAGCAATATTACCATGTTTGGAACAGAGTTTTCTAGCCTGTATTTTTGAATGAATATTAAAAGTTCAAGAGGCCTTTGTCCGCTTTTCCAACTGCTCGTCGTCAATGACAAGAAAGTTATTCACGTGATATTCAAAATTTGTATTGTCCAGATTACATGGTATTAGGAAATCATACTTTTCTGCAAGGAGATGTAGTTACTCAAAACAAACTGTTATTTCTTGGAGAACTCTATCCAGTGACAAAAGCGTTTCCCGTTATATATCCTCTTCTAAAATATATCCCCACGTCTCGCGAATGTTCACCACTCATAAGCTTTTTCCTTCTAACTCGACGATCAGTGTAAATCTCCAACTCTTCACACAGTTTTCTTGGCTACTGTAACTGCGTTTTGCATTAGCGTACCCCTTTGTTCCGTTCAAATACATCTGCTTTAAGTCACATTGATGGATATTTAACCCCTTTGTTTGGAGATATTGTTATGGGTTGTTAACTTCCAAAAGGACGGATATGCAATAAAATGAGCTAGCACAGAAAAGAAAAAGATTCCAATAAGTGGAGTAATATTCCAGCGTCTGATCGTGGTTTAATATTTTTTTCCTCAGATAATAGTTTGTCCAACGCACTTAAAATGTTTAAGAAATCTTTTTTTACAATTATTATTACTACTTCTACTCTTGCGTTCTAACGAGTTTCTACACTGTGCTTAGCACCTTGACCAGTGACAGAAAGTAAAATGTCTCATCAATGAGTGGAAGACGAAAAAAACGAAAACGTGAAAAAAATTTTCGATAGTCCAAAAAATGTTATGAAATTTACTGTAGCAGACGCTGCATGTACACATACCAAGTTTAAAGAATGATTTGTACATGCTTATCCACATGCAGAATTTTCTTTTATTGCAACGTCCTTGACCGATAGAGTCGCTGGTTGCAATAACAACAAAGGCGCTAAAGAAATTATTAGCAGAGTTGTTTATAATTCTTAATTCTGTTGATAACAACATTATTATAGTATTTCTATTTTTAAATAAATTAGAAATATAAAAAATGCCGCCCGGGGCGGACCGCCCCCCCCCCCCCACCTCGGCACCCCACTGTATGCGGCACCTGAGTATAGTATACGGTCGACTATCGTGTTTCACGGTCTCCAGTCAGCTGTTCTGTTGGACTTCTGTATGGTCAACAATACATGAACTATCTAGTAAACAACAGTGCGACTTTTATTTACATCTTCATCCTGATCTAGAGTTGTCCCCGATGAAGAGCTACGTAACAATTATCAATGTCACCAATTTTACAAACCAAAAAGGTACTGACAACAGTGTCACAGTTTGTTAGTAGTAACACCGAAAGCAGTTTTGCAATGTGTCAAATGTGAATGCAAAGTAGAGAAAATATTTTTGAACGCTGTCATGGGTGGTTACGTTTGAAATTCCCCTCCTTAAGGATCTCAAAAACATTTTATTATTTTTTTAATCTAGCGGGACAAAAGTAATAAAAATATCAATACAATCAATATAGACGGCCCATGTTGTTGCTATAATATTCTTTGATATACTTTTGTTTCAATTACGCAGAATAAGCTACGGTTTTAATTTTCGACTTCTTTTGTTCATATTTTCGCTGTACATCCAATTTTATATTTGATATCCGTAAAATTCAGTTGGCTTTAACTAACACTGTTGGTTTTATCATAAAAATTTGCAACATGTGGAACTGTGATTGATTAACTCAATAGCGGGAAGCCGTATGAATTTAAATTAAAAAAGTAGTAATATGTAATGCCAAAAGCTTGTGTAATAGATACGACTTCTGTGCATTCGGCATTCGTGCTGGAACAAAAGCGTCCATGTTTTTTGTAATTAATGGACGATGTGGCTAGGGGAATTCACTGCCGTGGCTAGCTCGTTGCACACCATGGATACGTCTGTCTATATTCGTTTATAACACCTATATATACCTTTCGAGAGGGCAAAAAGTGGGCGCAACAAAGGGAACAATAGGCGAGCGCGCGCGGTTCATTGGAAAATTGTATCCGGCGCGTTTTTTTTTGTGCTCCGACGCGGACAATGCCGCCTTCATCAAAACCATATTCTTGACTGTATTGTCTAAATTCGTTAATAAACTGGCGCGTTTTCCCGCTGCTATATACATTTCTGTTTATTTCACCTGATGTCATAAACACACTGACTGACTACAACTGTCTTTGGGCACCATGTGATATTCAGAGATTTCATTGTATTAAACTTACCATCCTGGCCATATATTATGTCCGCTCTTTTAACGTCGATTTTCTCGCAAAAGGGGCGAAAAAATTTGAAAAAATTCTGATGCTGTCGTTGATTAATGTGCTACAACTCTACAACGCTACAAAAATTAGAAAGCTGTATATGTTGACGTTTACCCGATTTTTCCAAATTAATAAAAATTGGCGCTGTTTTTGCCCCGTAAAGTTCAATCGGCTAACTTTAGCAATTAATTACTCCGGAAATAATCCGTAGATTTTAACGAGTTAAAAAGCGAAATCACCTGCGGAATGCTAGCTTTCAATGTGTATTTTTGTAAAATGGTCGGATTAGTGGTTGACCCGCAAAAAGCTATATTATGCAATGCCAGCAATTCCGTTATTAGAATAGCTAGAGTAATGAAATATAGTCTGTAGGCTACCCAATAATTCACGTTTAAAGTTCATTACATAATCATTGCTTATCTTGCATTTTTCATATACAAAATCGTGTTGAAGCATCTGATAATCATCGCAATTCAGCGGCGCTCTTCGGTCTTCGGTGTGGTGCGGGGGAAGGGACCGACAGCGATGCTGCCGGTAGTAGGGGATCGCACGATGCATTAGTGACTTGGAGAACAGCGTTTACGGACACAAGATAACGAAATTGTCATAATAGTTTCAATATGTATATAAAAAAAAACTGGCATACTTTTTAAACATTTTTTCAGTTTATCAAGCAAACTTAATTTAGTATTCACCACTAATCGGAAAAGCTCCATATGTGTGGGAAGAGAGAAATATTAACACAAAAATAATTTAGAATTTGATCAATAATTCCGCCAGGGGTTATTGTTTTCTAAAGAGTTAATTGTTTATTTGTCCAAGATGTGTCACTATGTTATGTTTTGTATTCCATTATAACCAGTGGTGGTTCGTGATCTAGAAATATGGGGGTTCCAACTTTTATGGATACTAGTTTTGTATAGCATGTTTATTATAAAAATATCTAGATTTTCACACTAAAAAAGTACTTCTCAAATATATATTCGATTTTCGAGATCGATTTTCTTTATCTTTGCTACATCCCATCATGCTCGAATCCCTGTTCTTATAATCGATTACTACATATTGCATAACTTCAATTTAAAAACGTTATAACATAATATCTGCATGCAACATTATAGCTTATTTAAAGAGAAAGTCCATACGGCGATTTTTAGAAGCAGTAATCTTGTGAATAATAACCTTTTGATTACTTCAGTCCATATAACCGGCTTGCGTTTTGTTAAATTAAGGGGGATTCCGGTTTTTTCCTCAAAAATTACCGCCTTTTTTAGAATTTCTTATTGGCGAGACTATGCAATTAATCAATTCCAAATTTGGCACAAATACTTACTAGCTTTAGAAGTAGCGACCATGGCACTGCGCGAAGATCCGCGGTCACTGGTTGGCATGATTGGGCCAATCCAGGTGATCTGAAATAATAATGTCGAATAGCGGCCTACTTTATACATAGGTGGTTATCGTTTGATGAACCAGAAAATAAAAATATTTATTTTTGAGCAAATGTTGACTTGTTAAACTCAAAATATCGATTTTTCACTAAAAAATTGACAATGTTTTCTCTCTAAAAAGAAAAGTACATAACTTATTGTATTTCTGGTTCATTAAACGATAAAGGGATGTTTACTAAATATCCAGTGAAAATTTGAAGTAAATTGGTCAAATAGTTTTCGAAATATCATGCCAACCGTTCGCGAAAAAACTGTTACAAGAAAAACACGTTTAAACATTCAAGTACAGTTTATACGAGACATCGAGTACTTACAGTATTTTTCTGCTAATATGCTATACGATGGCTATACTTTATTCCTTCCTCCGCTTCGTAAAATTTATTTTGAGACTTTTGCTCATTTCTACGCCTAGATTGAGCTTATTTTGCAGCCTCGAGTGCACGTCGCGACGACCTCAACAAACACAGTTTCTCGCGCACATTTGCAAATATCTTCGTTTCCGTGCCAATAACGATTCCTATTGTTGTCATAGTTTAAAGGATGGCAGAAAACCCTTTATTATAAATGCCTGCTGCTGCATAAGCCGCAATTTTGATAGGTTCTGAGTCACGGTGAAGATGTTTGGGTGCGAGGCGCCAGACGATAGAATTGAAGCGTTAGTTGTTGTTTTGAGTGTCACCACCCAAATACTATTCTAGCAACTCTCTCGACGACAATTCGTTGTAAATCGGCTTGATGGCATTTTCGACATTTTTTACAAGTGTTATTGTTCAATAACACTTGTAAAAAATGTCGAAAATGCCATCAAGAGAAACTCATTCAAAGTTTTCGCGGCTTCAGTTTTTCACCATTTGCACCAACTCTGCGATCCCACAGGGTAGTACATATGCTCAACCACTTTGTTAGTATATTTTTCCATAAGTACAGTGATCCCATAACGGAAGAGTGACCTTACTTCTTCCATATCCCGTCTCAAAAACTCAGCACTATAATTTTCTGGTCTTCCGCTGTCGACAATTTATCGGCAGACTACTAGCAAATGCTTTTCTTTCACGAGTGTGAATTCTCAGAAAATTTTCTGGAAGTTTTTTCTTGTGTGTTTCTTATCCATGACTGTTCACGAGAGAATTTCACAAAATAATAAACCATACACTGCAAGATTTTTGGCTTGAAAAACTCGAGCGGAAAAAATTTTGAGCGCGCGATTCAACCGATCCGCGCGCTGCATATTTTTGGCACCTGCACGCCGTCGGCTAATGTCCTATAACTTGGCGAATTTTGCAAATTTTGCCTTAAAACTTCGTACACACATTCTTAAGACCGTAAATAATAAAATAGCGTACAGAAAGGTTGCGCAAACCTGCAAACGAATGCACGAGCCGCCACTGACTTTACCTATAGTGAAATTATTTCATAACAACGTTAACCTATTTAAGAACAACGAAAAACGTGTGCACAGCAGCGTGACAAAGTGGAACACAGCTCCGGTAATTGTACGAGGGGTTGTTAAGACGTTTTCAGCGCCGCAGCCTCGTCGACACCCTCCCGGGCGTCGCGACGTCCGACGCCAAACCCTGATGACGAGAAAAAAAAACAAAACCCGTAAACCGAAGCGCCCTGCCATTGAAACTCGAAACCTCTCAAGCTATCCAATTTAATATTACCGGGAAGGCTTTGATGTTTCCGCTTCTCGTTTTCCGACCTTTCCACTGTGTCTTCCCCGTCCTTGCGTTATGTAGAGCGCGGTCCCTTTTACCTTTCCATTTTGTGGCCACCTGGCGGCCTACCGAGGTCTCGTATCCTTGACGTTGTTCAGACAACGTGTCCTGTTTTGTCTACTCCACAGTCGGGCTTGGTCCCTTTTTTGCTCTTCCCTTTTGGAAGAAGAGGATGAAATCCTTTGCGCTTTGGTGTTTCGCTCTTTAGTTTTACGGTGTTATCCTGTATTTAACGTCAAAGGCGGCGAATGACATGTAAAGCCACGCCGATAGCTGGTGTCCTGCTACCTAATGTCGAGCAACTGGTTGCTGTAATAAGTCTATCTAAATTAAAATGCGATATATTAAGGTTGCAATAAATGCGTCTCATATTAACAAAATATTAATAGATTTAAGGAATTAATGAAAACTTTCTATTGATAAGAACTTTGATTTTTTTGACGAAGTAAACGTGTTTTTAAACCAACGCAGAAATATTACTTTAAATGAGCGACCCTTTCATAATGACGGTCGGGTATATACCTAACTAATTTTCAGTAAAGTGTAATTTTACTAAAGAAGTGTGCTTTAATACATGGCAACCGAAAATTACGACTTTTTGCTGTCTGACGTGTTAAATTCATGTTATGATTCATGTCTAATTCACTATAACGGTCGGGACACACACCAATATATTAGCCCAGATTAGTATACAGGGTGTCTCACGGAACTGGTACATTAGAAGTTTCTCATGTTCTACTATTTGTGGAAACTTGAAATTTTTGAACTAGAATATACTCGATCTAAGCTCTTCAGCTAAAATATTCTCAAGTTAACTGTCACGTCCGGTCACCGGAAGTCGGTATCAACTTTGTTATTTTAAATGGAGTGATATAATTTTTATTTTATTTTTGGTTTCAACGTATCAAAATACATCATTTTTGTTTGGTAATGTTATCCTATACCTAAATATCACCATTTTTGAGTTCTTTTGATTTTACTAATTTCTTGGTGATTTTCGCGGTTACGTTTAAAATTGAATATCTCGGTTATTATTGAAACTAGAAGTTTCATGATTGGTGGTCCAGAACTAGAAACATAACCAAATAAGAGTTCATCATGATATCTTATACAGGCTGTTCAAAATTTACGACACTATAATTGAATTTTCAAACGTAGAAAACTCATTTTTTTCAAATGGAACACCCTGTAACTAAACATCGTCTTATTTGGTTATGTTTCTAGTTTTGGACTACCAATCATGAAACTTCTAGTTTCAATAATAACCGAGATATTCAATTTTAAACGTAACCACGAAAATCACCAAAAAATTAGTAAAATCAATAAAACTCAAAAATGGTGATCTGTCGGTATAGGGAAACCTTATTAAAAATGATGTAGTTTGATACGTAAAAACCAAAAATCGAATTAAAATTATATCATTCCATTTAATATAACAAAGTTGATACCGACTTCTGGTGACCGGACGTGACAGTTAACTTGAGAATATTTTAGCTGTCGAGCACAGATCGAGTTAATTTCTAATCCCAAAATTTCAAGTTTCAAGAAATCGTAGAATATGAGAACCGTCTAATGTACCAGTTCCGTGAGACACCCTGTATACTACATTGAAATTAAGTCAAACTAACAATTTAAAAAATCTGCTCTTTTAATATGATTTACCTAAATAGTGCTGCAATGCTTTCTTGTAATGATTACCTCTTAAATTAGTACCATTTTTTTTTAATATGAATTTGCAAAGACTGTGACTGTCAGAACAAGTAAGACATCCAGTCATTTAAATCGAAATAAAATATGGTTTCATTAAAGATTAACATATTTTTAGAATCAACATAATAAAAAATAACAAAACAAAACTGAGAAACTTGATTCACTGGATATATAAACGTCATTCTATGTTAACTTGCTCCTCTAAATGTAAAAAGTTTATAAATAAATAATAAATAATTATTTACTACACATTAAGCATTGCTAGGCAAGTATGATCGCAAATTAGTTTTCATTGGTGTGTTCACTGTTAGAGTAGAATGTCCCAATTTCATTTTAGAGAATTTTACAGAAGAGCAAATTTCGACCCATCATTTTCCAGAATAAAAAATATTTTAATTTGTTTAGGGTGTATTTTTATTTAATGCAACCCTGTATATTTTAACACATTACGTATACTGAAAAAGATAATGTGTATTCTAACCTGTAACCTTAATATTGGTCTGCAGTGTCTGCACGCAGACTATTTGGTAGTTTGATTGTTAATTTTGTTTAAATACGATCTAAATGATCTCCTCTCTCACTCCTTATAAAACTGGTTAAAATAAGTAACTATATGAATGAAATGCCTAATATAAATTAAAGACAATGGGTAGATTATCAGAAAATTATATAAAATCAAAATAGTTTTTAGTACCAACAACGAATTAATTTAAATATACTGACCAGAAATTTACAGATAAACAGATGGAGAAAAAATTAAATTATACTAAGCGAAACTCAACGTGTATGTGATACCTTAATAATGTGTGATGAAATAACAGCACTTGTTGAAATAACAGCAAGTAGTCGACATGGAATCTAAATGATACGTTTAAAAGTTCGATTTTGATCCTTGCAATGCTGCTGTTATCTGGCAGGCTGAATATGCATTCAGCCTGCCAGATTTACCAGTGTTTCTGGTCGAAAAACAATGCAATATTTTACTTACAAATGTGTACCTATCTCTCACAAAAATTCAGATATTGGGATGAATTACAAAATAAGATGTTGAGAATTGATATGGTTTTTGTAACTGAGCACTTGAGAACATTCGAGAGAACAACCTCGTTAGTTACCCCACAGGATGTCTCAAACTTAGACAAAAAACACCATTTCTTTCAAATCAAAAGTAAGTTTACTTTACATGTTCCGAGAAAATAGTGGAAATTGGTCAAAATGCGGGACGCGGGACAAAATGTGAAAAGTCGGGACTGTCCCGCCAAAAGCGGGACGTCTGGTCACCTTATATATACATAAACGTTTTCTTTTTCATCACGCCTAAATGAAACATACTATATCAATAAAATAATATTGGATTGTAGAAAATAATGGATTGTAGAAAATGATGGACTAAACAAATTGGATACAAACAGCTTTTTTTATCTCTAAAGATAACAGTTATGTGAACGTTGGTTGGAACCATAGTACTTGAAAAACTATGCAATTGGGATGTAACAACCGATGTAGCATAACATAGAGGTTGCGTTTCATAAAAATGTCTCACACATGTACAAAATGTCACTTAGAGCCTTCTGGTTCTGTTCAAACAAATAAAAAGATAACGAATAACAGAAATAGTCATAACGCAGTATGGGTACTTTGACACCCTTTAGGGCTAAACTTCTGTTTGCACCGGCAAAAAATGAGAGGTTATACGATAGAACAGTTTCGAGGAAAGAACTGTAAAAGTTTTATAGCTCTTGCAGTTTTACCAAGGATAAATACTTTAGAATCTCGAGCAATTTAGCACTTATACCTCGAAGTACGCTGTATCTTAGATAGCGTAACTTTATGACTATTTTTATTGTGTCGGTATTGTTGGATATAGAAGTATGGAAGTACTAAATAATGAAATCAAAAAAGTATATTCCGATGTTGTAGTTTTATTTGGTTTCTCGGGGCTACATGTTTCGGGAATCTAAATTCCCGTCTTCAGGCCACGCTACAAACAAAATTCGTTTAATATCGATGTATATACTGCAAATTGTTGACCAAATGATAATATCTCGCTCGATATTACTTTCAATGTTGTGTTTGTCTATTTTAGATCCCAGTTGTGAAGTGAACTGTTCCTAACCCTATTTTACCACATGACCAATTGTAATAGCGGCCTTGACGGTAAAAATCTTTTGTTTTCTGTCATATTTTTTAATTGTTAATCACTAAGATTAAATTTTATTGTGTCTATTTGTTTGTAGCGTGGCCTGAAGACGGGAATTTAGATTCCCGAAACATGTAGCCCCGAGAAACCAAATAAAACTACAACATCGGAATATTCTTTTTTGATTTCATTATTTAATAAACTCCGGTGGAATGGGACCCTTCATATCCTTAGTAGGAATACTATTTTCGGTTTATGGTGCTATGACTACAATTTGTATTTTATATGAAAATGTATGATGTTATTCAGAAATTAGAAAGCTTTTTGTAAGTACCATTAATACATGCCTATCTATAAAATAATTAAGAAAAAAACTTTAACTCATTGTATATTGATTGCATTACACTCCACTACAAACTGAAAAAAAAACATAATGTTCTCTATATTAACGTCCAGCCTGTTCGGACTGTAATGTTTGTATTCGTTATGTGCCGGTCAATATATGAAAAAGCCGATAAAAATATAGATGGCATCGGTAATTTAGAAACCGTGTTTTTTTATCGTTTTATCACGAATATATAATGAAACCCTTTTCTGACACTAAATATACCTAAAACAAAAATCAATAATCAGCTAAAAATACGTAATTGACAGTGAAATAAAGGTATAATCTGTACTGTAATTACTTAAAAATTCAATATATTAGACGAGTGCGTGTTTATTTATTATTATTAGATAAATAATGTTTTTTTTTGTTGTTTTGCAGGTGACAAACCAGATGTAACACATTCGACAACACTATGATTGCAATACGTGTACGGCTGTACCATAACAAACGGTAACAGCCAACATGCATGGTTACGTAGCTCTTTTTCTACTTCAGATGGTCGTTTCCAGAGTTTCACAAGGTAAGCTGGAGTACTATTCCATATACGTCAACATTCTACAGATGTACGCGTATTTACGTAGCTATATCATCAGTTAAGGGTTATAAAAAAATCATTTAACCCCCAATGACATATTGAAAGTTTTCAAAATTATATTGTCGTTTGCCAAACGACCCCAACGGAGTCCTATTTTCCCCAAAAAATGTTTGGCTTAATTGGAAAACGCACACGAACAATTGGATATACCTGTTATACCATAATATCCACGTACGGATACATGCCAGATACCAGTGTATCGACATATAGACACAACAAAATCATGAAAGGATGAGCAGAACATGCGCTGGGAAAAGGATTAAATAGACCAATAGACTGAATAAATAGATAAATAGACTGAATCGATATTCAAAGTAAAAAAACATATTAATAAATAAACGATAGCATAATATAATATTCTTGATGACAAATAATTCGTAACTTGATATTGAGGTAACAAAAAACAAATTTTACTAATTTGATTTGCTAAATTCTACAAACTGTTCCGCATTTTATACATATATGGGTAATAATGTGATATTTTAGTACATTCACGGTTATACACTGCTCAAAAAATAAGGGAACACTTTTTTCGAAACCTGTAACTTTTTAAATATGTGATAGTTCTAGGCAAATCAAATTTGGTATGGTTTAAGGGCATATATTTAACTAAAGAAAATTACAAAAACTGATTGATGAGAAACGCCATTAGAAGTAAAATGAGCCATCTTAGTGAAGTGCAAGTTGCTCGTGCTGCCGCCCTTATTCAGCATGGCCACTCTATTCGACATATTAGCAGGGACCTTCGAATTTCCCCTTCTGTTATTCAGCGTTTATGGGAAATCGGTTTCGGGAAACTGGCGAATATATTAGAAGAGCTGGACAAGCCCGAAATCGAAAAACTACTCAAAATCAAGACCTTTTCTTGTCCTTTCTTCTCTATGTCAGCGTACTGCCACAGCACGAGACCTCCTAAACGACCTAAGACGAGCACATGGAAGAGAAACTTCTGATCAAAAAATGTCAAGTATGCTTTGAATTCACGTATAAAAGAAAGCCTACTAAAGATGACAAATGAATTCAGTTATCAATTTTCCTATTAGAAACGTCATTAGAAGTAAAATGAGGCATCCTAATGAAGTGCAAGTTGCTCGTGCTGTCGCCCTTATTCAGCATGGTCACTCTATTCGACATGTGTGCAGGGACCTTCGAGGTTTCCCTTCTGTTATTCTGCGTTTATGGAATCGGTTTCGGGAGATTGGCGAATATGTTAGAAGGGCTGGACAAGGTCTAAATCGAAAAACTACTTAAAATCAAGACAGATTCTTGTCCTTTCCTCTCTACGTCAGCGTACTGCCACAGCACGAGACCTCGTAAACGACCTAAGACGAGCATATGGAATAGAAATGTCTATCAAACTGTTACAAACAGATTAAAAGAAGTGAATTTGAAACCATGAAGACCTGTCCGCGCACCACGCCTTACGCAGCATCACAAAGCAGCGCGAATGAGGTTTGCTCTGGATCACAGAGATTGGCAACTTCGTCACTGGACGCCTGTACTGTTTACAGACGAGTCCAGATTTCGGTTAACTCGTTGCTACGGTCGAGTACGTGTATATAGACGTTCTGGTGAACGCTACGCAGCCGCTACTATACAGGAAGTGGATAGATTTGGTCGTGGATCTATGATGGTTTGGGCTGGAATCAGTATAGATCTTGTTGTGGTTCCTGGGACCCTATTCTCGTCATCTTTTAGAAGCGAAAGTAAATCTTTTCGAATGGTTAGGTGAGAGTGGGGATATCGGCGGTTGCCATGTGTTTGGAACGTATGGGCGTGGCGCGTGCGTTATTGTTCTTAGCAACAAGCAAACTTGCCATGGATACGTTCGTATGGGCGTGGCGCGTGAGTTATTGTTGTTAGCGACAAGCAAATTTGCTCATAGATACGTTCCAGAGGGAAACCGCTGATGTCCCCACTCCTTCCACCTAACCATTCGAAAAGACTTACTTTCGCTTCAAAAAGATGACGAGAATAGGGTCCCTGGTAGACTAAATGCCATGAATTACATCGAAAACATCTTGGAGGACCATGTGGTGCCGGCTGCATAGGGCGTCGGTCAAAATTGAATCCTAATGCAGGATAATGCAAAGCTACATACCGCCGGCATCACCTTCCCCTAAATTTTTTAAGCAGTGTATCTGCCGAACAAAGTTGAATAAAAGTTCCGGCACAGAATATATCCATACGTGGATATCCTGGTTGTGAAGGGGTTAAGGATGCATACCTCTGCCAATGACCTACATTTTGACGTATGAAATGATGTTATGCAGTAATTATTAAGCGTAATTTCATGAAGCTGTCCAAACAGCAATGGCCTATACATTTTAATTTAAATAGTATTAATGTTGGATATTATTAATAAAAAAAATTGTATTTGTGGCATTTGCAAACTGCAACTATCACAAAGGGATTGTTTATTAATAACCTGTATTTGTATTGATACATTTTATTAATCCAATATGTATTTAATGAATGTATTGTTTAAAATGTCTCCCTCTCGAATATACATCGATTCTGTTCGAATGGCAAATCCTAAATATTGTATTATCACGGCGTGTATTCAGCGTGCATCATCTATTAGCATTCAGTGCTGCATATTCAGTGCATCTTAAACGTCTTCGCATAATCACTTGAAGGTAAACTGAAACCATTTCTGGCTGTGAAGCGAACTTGAAGTAAGTCGACGGTGCCCTAGATACTCTGGATGCACTATTATATTGTAATTAAACCGAGCAGCACGCTCCAAATTTCGATTACAACGTACTAACGTGGCTAGAATTAGGTGAGACCCGACCACGAGCATTAGTATAAGATGTCTTGAAACAATGACTATTGATATTTACGTGTCCGAATTGATACGTACAAATAAAATTAAAAGAGGACTAAATAATTGCGCTAAATATGCTAAAATAAATTTATGTAATAACACACGATGTCAGACAAAACAATGAAGCCTTTATGAATAAGTGTCCATTGTGCAAGGAAATAAATCAATGTTGAACTCAAATAAAAGCCTCCTTGATCCTTGCAAGTTTATTTAATTTACTGTAGACATGTTTCGGTAGATACCACCATCATCAGTACGTACAAACTACAAAGGAAAAATAGCAAAATAACTAATGACAATTAAATCAAAAATGTCTTTAAAAAAACGTACTTCAAAAATTATCTAAACGGATCATGAAGAGATTCGGGAACAAACTAATTTGGACGAGCACAGGAACAACGCAGTGTCAGTCACATTGTTTGAAGTAAAACACATAATCACAATCAAGAACAGCAAAAATACGGAGACACAGTTAAAATTATTTTCAATACAGAGCGTGTTTCGGGTACGTGTGAATAGCATGGCAGCTCGAGGCAGTAGAAAAATGCGCGCGAAAACGAGCATACCGAACATAGATACAGTAAGAATCAACAAATTTTTACCACTTAAACTTAAAGCGGGGAACAACGAATTCAAAAAACAATAAATAGGGGGGGGGGGGGTGGATGAAACACAAAAATTAATAACTAAATAAAATTAATATCTCCGGCGAAATGGACTGGAGAACCTATAAGTATGAAAATAAGGGTTTGTAAATAAAATTAGTTTGATCATTAAGAAGAAAGGTATTAGGGATTTTTTTGTGTCGTTCTATTTCAAATTGTTCAAGAAGGTCTAATTTATAACCTTTATCACATTTGTGAAGTAATTTAACATCTCTGTAATTAATAATATGCCCAGTTTCAACTCTATGTTTATATAAATTAGAAGTACTTTGATTACGATGTTCTCCAATCCGTTTCGCCAGAGCCCTGGCCGTCTGACCAACGTGGCAGGCTTTACATGTATCACAATGCACAGAGTAAACACCATTCTCATCCAAAACTCAACCAAATTCCTAAAACCCTACAATATTTTGCCTCAAGTTGTTCATTAAAATAATCTTGTAACATATCTAAGCTTAGTCTAGAGAGTGTGAAATGTGGATTTAGATCATCCCAGTAACGACAATGCTGTGAAGAAACAATGCCATTTGTTGAAAATGCGCTTCCATCCGGAAATACAATAAATTTATGAACATTTCGGTTATTTAATATTTCGATACCAATCTCAAGACAGAAATCCAAACGTTTGGCATCATCGCTGGAATGCAAAGTCTGTGTAAATCGTGGTCTATATGGTTTAATTTTATTTTCTTTGGAAATTCTGGAAATATGCGATTTACTAATTTCAATTTGCAACGATCTTCTTCGAACGGATAATTTTGAAATTTTGTAAATGGAATGTAATGCTATTAGGAAAGCATTCGATTTTATTATTAATATTATTTTATATTTTTGCTGAAATGTTTCTATAAGGACACGAAATCATGATTCGCCAGTAACATAACACTGTAATAAATAAATTCTCTCCTTATCGGTTAACATCGCATGAAAAGACTTCTCAGACCGATAGCTAATATAGTAGGGTTATGATTATAATTATTATATATATATATATATATATATATATATATATATATATATATATATATATATACAGGGTGAGTCACTAGAGTCGCGGTGGTAGATATAGCAATTATCTTTAGAGATGGAAAAAAATATTTAATACAAAAGTTGTTTGGCATATCATTTTCTACAACGTAGAATTATTTTCATTTATACTGGGTGTTGCATTTAGGCGTAGCAGAAAATAAATTAACTTTTTTAAATGGAATGCCCTGTATATTATAACATATTATGATTGCGAAGAAAATTGTCTTACTAATTGTATCAGGTGATATTGACGTAAAGCTAATAGTTTCTGCAATATTCAATTTTTTATTAAAAAAATCGCCGTTGCAGGCCTTTTCCGAAAACTACGTAATAGCGTCATTTTTGCAGATATTTTCTTACAACTTTGTCAGAAAATAACCAATACTAATAGGGAGGTGATAGTGCCCAAAGAAATTTGATGCGCTATACAGGGTGTTCCTAGCACCTAATCAATTTTGATATTTTTCAAATAGCTTTTTCTTGAGTTTTTTAAATGGAACGCCCTGTATATTATTTGCTGGTTGCATTTCCCATTAAGTTGCCTTTAATTTATATTAAGTGTGGCATATACATATTTGTACCCGTTTTCGTGATATTTGGAATTTAAAGAAAATGTGTAATAAAGTATACCAATACAGTGCTTTAATATTACACCCTGTATAATTGAGTTAGTTGTTTTCATGTATTTTGTTATAATATAAATAAATTATAAATGTTGGTAAAGTTAAAAATGCTATTTTTTATAAAGATACATTTAAATAGCAGAGTTACGCTAATATTTTAAGTTAGCTTAGATTCACTTAACCTCGTTGTCATGGAAACAAAAACAAATAGCAGACGTGTAGTTATTGCTGTCAACAGACTTAATATAGCTAACCAACATTTGTAATCTCTGTTAACGGTGAATTTTCCCTACTATATACTAAAAGTCTAACACAGTCCGCGCAAGAAGTTTACGAAAATCGGCGAATCGGGGGAAGGGTCTGCTCCTCGGAGAAGCGAAAATCGGCGCCGCAGGCGCCGATTTTCCGCCTGGAATTTTATTCTACAGCGCTTAGGCCTTCGATTTCGTCCATTTTCGGCCCAGTTTTCGTTATTTTTTACCTCGATTCGGGTAAATTTATGGATTATGGTTTAGGAGTGTACAGGTCAGCGCGTCGCCATGGCAACCGATCGAGGTTGCTATGCAACGGCCGCGCGCTTCGCGACGCGGTCACCAGACGGCGGCACATCATCATGTCGCTGTTGGCATTACGCTACGAAGCAATAGATGGCGCCCCGTAACCGCTTCGAACGTACGAGATAATCACGTCGCGCGTGTAGCAGCATCCGGGCTTTTTGTTTCCCTCTTAACGCTTCGGCGATCTACCTAGGTCGACCAGCAGGCCTATTAGGCCTGCACATTCTCCTAGTCCCTACTATATACTAAAAGTCTAACACAGTCCGCGCAAGAAGTTTACGAAAATCGGCGAATCGGGGGAAAGGTCTGCTCCTCGGAGAAGCGAAAATCGGTGCCGCAGGCGCCGATTTTCCGCCTGAAATTTTATTCTACAGCGCTTAGGCCTTCGATTTCGTCCATTTTCGGCCCAGTTTTCGTTATTTTTTACCTCGATTCGTATAAATTTATGGATTATGCTTTAGGAGTGTACAGGTCAGCGCGTCGCCATGGCAACCTATCGAGGTTGCTAGGCAACGGCCGCGCGCTTCGCGACGCGGTCACCAGACGGCGGCACATCATCATGTCGCTGTTGGGATTACGCTACGAAGCAATAGATGGCGCCCCGTAACCGATTCGAACGTACGAGCATAATCACGTCGCGCGTGTAAGAGCATCCGGGCTTTTTGTTTACCTCTTAACGCTTCGGCGATCTACCTAGGTCGACCAGCAGGCCTATTAGGCCTGCACATTCTCCTAGTAATTATACTAAAGAGGAACTGATAAATATTATTTTCATCTATGGAGAAGCCGGCAAAAACGCTCTACTGTCCTCAAGAATTTACGCACAGCGATATCCCGAAAGACGGCATCCCGATGCAAGAACATTTAATAGAGTTCGGGAACGTTTTGAATCAACAGGTACTATTACTTACAAAAAAGAAAAAGAACAAAAGCGGCGACACATGAAGAGAATGAATTTCTGGTAGTTGCTAGTGTGGTAGAAAATCCATACTCAAGCACTAGACAAATAAGAAATCAAGGAATAACCCAATCATCTGTGTCCAGAATAATACGGCGACACAACTATCATCCATATCATGTGCAACATGTACAGGAATTGAGCGAACGATTTAGAAAAGAGATTAAATTTTTGTAATTGGGCAGCTGCTAAAATTCAACAACAAGCAATTTTTTTTGACTTTGTTCTTTTTACTGATGAAGCTACGTTTCATAAAAATGCGTATGTTAACCAACATAACTTCAATTTTTATGCAACAGAAAATCCTCGCGTTATCAGGCCTTTGGACCATCAACATAGATGGTCACTCAATGTATGGGGTGGAATAGTAGGTACCAATTTGCTAGGGCCTTACTTTTTTGAGGGTTCCGTAAATGGTCAAAGGTACTTACATTTTCTTAACCATCTACATGAATATTTAGATGATTTGCCGCTTAATATTCGCCAAAACTTAATTTTCCATCACGACGGAGCCCCACCCCACTTTAGTCTGAACGTAAGACAATTTTTGAACAACCAATACCCCAACAAATGGATTGGAAGAGGAGGCCCTACGTTATGGCCGCCAAGATCTCCTGATCTAAATAAGTTGGATTTTTTTTTGTGGGGTCATGTTAAGGAATTAGTATACCAGACACCACCTACCACACAAGACGATATGAAGATTAGAATAAGAAATGTTTTTGCTGACATCAGAGAAAATAAGAGAGAGATGTTAAGAAATACTTCGAGATCTTTTACCCATCGGATTAATGCTTGTAGAAGACAAAATGGAGGGCATTTTGAACACCTACCAAATCAATAACTACTTGTTGTTTTATCTTTAATTGTTATAGTTTTTTACTAGTTTTATGTTAATGCTTATCAAGTTTAAAAAATAGTTTAATAAATGTTATTAGTTGTGGTTTCTCTTAATTATTTGTTTTTATTTAATTTTTAGTTGTCTCAAATTATATTAATTTTTCATATTGAGTAACTAAATGGTAATTCCATGTACTTTTCAATTTATTTTGAGCAATTCTGTCAGTTTTTTAATTCAACAAAAGTATTTTTTTCCTTTCTTTGTTCTCTTTACAAAAAAAAAATCATTAAAAAAGAACCATGTTATGCAGGGTGTAATATTAAAGCACTGTATTGGTATACTTTATTACACATTTTCTTTAAATTCCAAATATCACGAAAACGGGTACAAATATGTATATGCCACACTTAATATAAATTAAAGGAAACTTAATGGGAAATGCAACCAGCAAATAATATACAGGGCGTTCCATTTAAAAAACTCAAGAAAAAGCCATTTGAAAAATATCAAAATTGATTAGGTGCTAGGAACACCCTGTATAGCGCGTCAAATTTCTTTGGGCACTATCACCTCCCTATTAGTATTGGTTATTTTCTGACAAAGTTGTAAGAAAATATCTGCTAAAATGACGCTATTACGTAGTTTTCGGAAAAGGGCTGCAACGGCCATTTTTTTAATAAAAAATTGAATATTGCAGATACTATTAGCTTTACGTCAATATCACCTGATACAATTAGTAAGACAATTTTCTTCGCAATCATAATATGTTATAATATACAGGGCATTCCATTTAAAAAAGTTAATTTATTTTCTGCTACGCCTAAATGCAACACCCAGTATAAATGAAAATAATTTTACGTTGTAAAAAATGATATGCCAAACAACTTTTGTATTAAATATTTTTTCCATCTCTAAAGATAATTGCTATATCTACCACCGCGACTCTAGTGACTCACCCTGTATATATATATATATATATATAAAATAAAATGATTGGTTTGGTAGGGTTTCGATCAAATAAAAACGAAGTAATTACTTTTATTTTAGCGATATTTCGAATGTATTTTCATTCTTCTTCAGGCAAACTACAATAAACATATACAAGAAACCATCAGTGCACCGAACAACAAAAAACGAACAAATAGAAATTTACTCACACAATTGTATTACAGCAGAGCGGCAAAAAAGAAGGCGACTTCAACATTTTTTGGATTACATTTAACACCACTAAACAAGCCACATTTAAAACTACACTTTAAAAATATAAAAGCGGAGACGACGAAACGTGTGTGTGGTTAGGTTAGTAGCATGTTGGACACGATGGAGTCAGAACATTTTTCGAAAACATGCGCAATGAACAGACAAGACAGGAAACACCAACACTTCAAAAAATCAAACTGTTATCAATATTTTGACTATTATTGATGTTGTTTTTGTTTTTATCCATACTGATTATGTAAGAGTATATGTTGCTCAATCCTTCCACGTCGGTCTTGAAATTAATACTATTTTCCGTCAAGTTGATATGGTACATCTCTAAAAACAATCGATTATTGTGGTTTCTTTCCGTATCTAAAATTGTAATATTTTCAAAATCAAACGCGTGGTCATTATTTAGACTGTGTGAGGCAAGAGCACATCTATTTTTTCCAGTGCGGCAATCACTTTTGTGTAATGAAATACGGTTTTTTAACCATTGTTAGGTGACTCCTACGTACTCCCCATCACAGTCTTTACAGTTGACTTTATAAATTACATTAGAGCTGTAGCATAACGGGTTTTGATCTTTAATTCTAGAGAAGAACCTACCAACCTTGTTCGGATAGTGTGGAACTATACTAATGTTATCGGGTAATGAGGGTGTCAATATAGCTTTAAGGGTGTGGGTCAGCCCGGGTATCATGGCAACTTTCTTGTAATTAACTTTAGGTTTTGGCACATCAAAAATGCTTACAACCGGCCTACAACTGTAAGTGGAAAACAGGATTTTATTTAATAATTTACTCGGAAAACCATTATTCACAAAAATACTCTTTAGTTTGGTGAGAGCAGTCCTTTGAAAAGTGCTATCACATATCCCGACAATTCTACTTTTCATGGCGTACACGGTGTTTACCTTATGACTGAAAGGATGACCCGAAAAGAAATTAATGTATCTACCTGAATAAGTGGGCTTATTATAACAATCTACATTACATCTACCATCAATACCAATGCCATTATCTGAAAAGAAATTTTAGCTATCATTTTTCATTTTAAAGATATCCGCAAAAAAACTGAAATGTTAAGGTATCGTTTTTAATTTTTTATTCAGAACCAAATGTAGCTAGACATTTGAAACAAAAACATTCTTTTTTACACAGACCTTTTAACAAGGAATGCAGTGTCACTTTTTAATTTGAAATAACTTCAAAAATGGCGGCGTAACCATGGCCAACTTTTGATTTTCTTATGGGCGCCATGTTGAATTTTGGCATTTTTCGACAGTCGTGTTTTTTCTCATTTCCGCAATGTATAACATGTTGACATTATTTTTTAAAACAATGGTTTAATAATAAAAAAAAAACTTTTCTTCTTTTTCCCGTTGTTTGTCGGGCTTATCAGGTACTCAACTGGTGCTTGGTTACAGACCGCCGGCGCCGGACTGACCAGAGTGTTTTGGATTAAAAACATTCAGATGCTAAAAGAACCAAGTTTATACAACAAAAAGCTTCTTTTTAAGTAAATGTTCAAATTGGTCGACATTTTCTTGAAGGCATAAAACCGTGGCAGCTTTTCGACATGTTATGCTCTTCTAACTGTTCTTCCCGGAATAGCATTGACCGCTTTGTTATCTGATCCCGCAGATCCTCGATATTTCTGCGAGTTTCGTGAAAAATTTCGTCATTCACAGTTCCCCATAGATAATAGTCCAGAGGACTTAAATCAGGGGATCTAGCAGGACATTCCACCACTTCACCATTACCGATACAGCGATTTGGAAATTGTTGATTCAAATAATTTCGTACAGCTGCAAAGTTTAACTTGTGTGGGGTTTGTACGGTATCAATTTCTTTGTTCGTATAGTGCTCTGCAAACACGTGTTCGCGGAAATTCCAAATTAGAGGCTACTTCCTGCGTAGAAATCCGAGAATCGTCATTTATCTAAAACCCAGTAGTTGAAGCATTGCAAATTATGGTAATCTAACATTTACCAGTTACAAAATATCTCTTTGATCGTTTTCAACATTTCCATGAGGATTATAAGAATTGCGGGGTTTACTAAACGATCCATGGTCCGCTAAATTTCTGTCCAATGTTAGGAATTTTGTACGATTGGGCATTTCTATGATAACAATAGTAAACCCTTATATCACCCTTTACGTTATTGGTAAACGGCATTTTACATCCACAATCAACCACAATTAAGGTTTATTTGGTTAAATGGCAAACCCAACGCTGAGCGCGCCGCTTGATCCAAGTGCATTTTATTGACGTTGCTTGGCAACGAGTCCGGCGGTCTGTAACCAAGCTCCAGTTAGGTACCTGAAGGTTTTTTTATTATTACACCATTATTTTAAAAACTAATGTTAACATGTTATACATTGCGGAAATGAGAAAAATACGACTATCGGAAAATGCCAAAATTCAACATGGCCATAAGAAAAACAAAAGTTGCCCATGGTTACGCCGCTATCTTTGAACTTATTTCAAATTAAAAAATTACACTGCATTCCTTGTTAAAAAGTACCTGCAGAGTGTTTTTGTTTCAAATGTCTAGCTACATTTGGTGTTGAATAAAAAATTAAAAGCGATATCTTAACATTTCAGTTTTTTTGCGGATATCTTCAAAATGAAAAATTATAGCTAAAATTTCTTATAAATACAAACAAAAGGTTATCTAAATCAAGCCAAGGCATACTGGACCAATTATTTAAAAAAAAATAATTTCATCTAGCGAAACACAGAAAAGCTTTTATTTTTTTTTCTCAATAACGGTGATAAATACGAAAGAACTACAAAAGATTAAAATGCTTTAGGACAAAACAAAAAAGAGCTATAAAGAAAAAACTAAAAAAATCTTGAAATTTCAACACCCTGTAGATCGGCAACGAAGCGTTTGCGGACCTATGTTTATATAAATTTTTAGTCATTAAATAAGCCAAAGAAGTACCACTTTTCGTATTTACATGATATTTAGGAACACCTGTATATATTGGCGTTTCCTATGCACTTTCCATATTAGGTATAATGGTGAGTGTTGTCCTTATATCATCACAGCTCAGTAGAATGCATACAATCGTACCACAACACCAGAATAGTTATTGGGAGAGTAAAAAACACGCAATCCTATACGAAACTATACATCGTTATAAAAATGTTAATATTTCCAGGAAATTTAATGTCAAATGCTTACATACTAGCTTATATACATAATTTATTCAAAATCTTATAATAACCATCAACCTAGGGATGCATGTTTTGCAGCCGCAGCATAGTTAACGTCATAATTTCATGGGAAGATTTTACCCTGCAACTTTTATGTCGTTAGAGAGTGGGTACTCCCATCGACCAGTTTATACAACTTCATACAACACAACTAGTTTACAGTAACTTTTTTCGCGTCAATTTAAAAGCAATACATCATTTCCGCATGCTAAAAACTCATTTAGAAGATAAATGCTTATAGAATGATTGATTATATTGTCCTCTATTTCTGATGCACGCACGGGCCCTGTTTCGCTCTTTAGTGTTTTTATTCTCGGGCATAGCTGTTTGCATAACTGTCATAAAACAAAAAAAAAATAATTGGCGTAAGGTCTTGGCATCTGTCATAAAATTTGGCGGGCATAACAAGAAAGGACTACGGTTTAATCTGAGTAAAAAAGAAACATTAATTTATTTATTATAAAATAACAAACACGAAAATTTTGAGCCGCAAGCTTGCTTTTGTGCCAATTATAATGAAACTTTTTATTTGCGGTATGTTTGTGTCACTAATTATAAATCCGATGTCAGATTTTAAACATTTGAAATGACGGACACCAAATCCAAAATGTAATAAAGCAACATAAAATAAATTAATTAATTCTAAGAATAAAAATATTTTTTTTTACAAAAACTAATAACGTATTAGAAATTGAACAGCATTTTTGAAATCTAGAAGAAATGCTCTTTCCAGTGATGTATATCGTTAGAAGAAGTTATGCTGAATTAAAATATTTCAAAAACTATTAATTTCTTTCATTTTCTTGATTTCAGCACATTCGTCAAGTGGTACAGGACTGCGATGGGTTAGGGTTTCCGTGCCGCTGTACAAAATGCCAGGTGATGACGCTGAGCTCCAGTGCCATTACGAATTGGGCCATGATAGTCTATATGCCGTAAAATGGTACAAGGATCAGGAAGAGTTCTATAGATACGTACCGAGAAGGCGACCTGTGGTGATGAGCTTCCCAATTGAAGGCGTTCATGTAGATGTAAGTGTAACTGCATTTCATAAAAATCGCAACACAGTGTTGCTGACCAATAGTAAAACCCAGTTCTACCTCTCCCAAAACGCGTTTTACAGTTTGTACAGTTTTAACCCAAACATTATAATTGCGATAATAAAGCCTAATTGCCAGTAATGTATTTACATATTTGCCCATATTACTGCAGCCCGGTGTAGACAGCAGACGTCAGGAGCTTTAAACACCGCCTATAACTGGTGACTACGGATTGACGTTGGTGGGGGACAAGCTGACCACTCCTAGAAAAAAAATATCGAAACGAAATATTTCGTTTCGGCGTTGCGATGTTTTTAGAACGGAGCCTTAAAGAAATGTTAGACATGGCCAGTGATATACAGTATACACTGCTCAAAAGATTAGGGGAACACTTTTTACTTAACCTGTAACTTTTTTATATAATAGTTGTAGGCAAATCAAATTTGGTATATATTTAACTAAAGAAAATTACAAAAACTATGTTACAACTCTTAGTTATTTCGAAGTTACACTTAAAAATGTAAATTAATAACGCAAAACAAAACGGAAAAAATTTCAAGTTTGCTTTGAATTCACGTATGAAAACCTACTAAAGATAACAAATGAATTCGGTTGTCAATTTTTGTTGATTAGGAACGTCATTAGAAGTAAAATGAGGCATCTTGGTGAAGTGTGCTCGTGCTGTCGCCCTTATTAAGCATAGCCAATCTATTCGACATGTTAGTAGGGACCTTCGAATTTCCCCTTCTGTTATTCAGCGTTTATGGATCGGTTTCAGGAGACTGGCCAATATGTTAGAAGAGCTGACCAAGGTCGAAATTGAAGAACTACTCAAAATCATGTCCGATTTCTTGTTTTTTTTTCTCTCTACGTCAGCGTACTCGTGCCACAGCACTTAAGGCGAGCACATGGAATAGAAATTTCTGATCAAACTGTAAGAAACAGATTAAAAGAAGGGAATTTAAAACTAAGAAGACCTGTCCGCCCTCCACGCCTTATGCTGCATCACAAAGCTGCGCGAATGAGGTGTGCTCTGGATCACAGAGATTGGCAACTTCGTCTCTGGACGCCTGTACTGTTTACAGACGAGTCCAGCGACCCTATTCTCGTCATCTTTTTGAAGCGAATGCGAGTTTTCTCGAATGGTTAGGTCGGTGAAGTGGGGATATCAGCGGTTTCCCTCTGGAACGTATCTATGAGCAAATTAGGGCAACCGCCGATATCCCCACTCTCACCTAACCATTCGAGAAAACCCGCATTCGCTTCAAAAAGATGACGAGAATAGGGTCGCAGATTTTGATCAACTCGCTGCGACTGTCGAGTACGTGTATATAGACGTCCTGGTGAACGCTACGCAGCCGCTACTATACAGGAAGTGGATAGATTTGGTCGTGGATCTGTGATGGGTTGAGCTGGAATCAGTATAGATAACAGAACTGATCTTGTTGTGGTTCCTGGTAGACTAAATGCCATGAATTACATCGAAAACATTTTGGAAGACCATGTGGTGCGTGCTGCATATGCCGTCGGTAAAAGTTTCATCCTAATGCAGGACAATGCAAAGTTACCTACCGCCGGCATCACCACAAACTTTTTACAAGAACGTGGAATTCAGGTCATAGAATGGCCGGCTGTCCTGGAAGTCCTGACCTGAATCCTATTGAACACGTGTGGGATCAGCTTGAACGACGTGTTTCCAAGCGCCCTAATTCACCACTAACCATACAGGAACTGACTGAGGAATGGGAAAGTATACCCAAAGAATCTGTTCGCAGACTAGTACGAAGCATGTGAGGAAGTGATTCGTGCTCGTGGAGGGCATATACTGCATTCAACCTTACCAATCCACAGAAAACCCGACTGTCATCGATAGTATGACAGTCATTTCCATTTTGTTTTGCGCTTTTAATTTATATTTTTAAACAGGGTTGTTATAAAACGTTTTATTTTGTATTTTGAACAAAACAAACATGATTTTTTTTATAAATTGATGTTTTTGAACACGAAACAATGTTTTTAAACACCGCAAAAAAACATGTTTTAAACATGAAAAAGAAACATGTTTTAAATCACCCAAAAAAAATGTAATGTTTTAAATAAGGAATAAAAATTGTTTTAAACATGCATATAAATCACGCAATTGTTTTATTTGTAAACATTTTCATCGGCGATTTTTCATACGTCACACAGTGTGAAAAATTCCCAAAAACCTGGCCAAAAGTCGAAAGCATTTTCTATTTAGGTAAAACTCGGTAATCTAAGATTTGAAAGGTCACCGATTACAAATCCGAAATCAAAAGTTGAAAAAACAAAATGACCGATCCAACATGGCGGACATCAATACTTAAATTATTTTCAATTTAGCTGAAATTCGATATTAGGGGGGGATTTGGGGTCGCTGATTATAAATGTAAATTCTAAGTTTAAAAAACAAAATGTCCGATCCAATATGGCGGACATTTGTTCGAAAACTATTTTCAATTTAGTTGAAATGAATTATTTGAGGGGATTTGGATTAGATGATTATAAATCCGAAATAAATCAACAAAAAATCAAAATGGCGGATCCAATATGGCGGACATCAGTTCTTAAATTACTTATTAGACGGTGATTTGGGATCGCTGATTATAAATCTGAATTCAAAGTACGGACATTTGTACGAAAACTACATTCAATTTAGTGGAAATTCAATATTTGTGGGCATTTGAGGTAGATGATTATAAATTCGTACAAAAAAAAGCAAAATAGCGGATCATATATTGGCTGACATTTGTATTTATATTTTGAATTTAGTTGAAATTTAGTATTCGGGGTTGGTGATTACAAACCCAAAATTAGAAGAGTAGAAAAATGGCGGACATTTGTTCCAAAATTACTTTTAATCCGATAACCTAATAACAACGACGAAATCCTAAAAAGTATGTCCCAACCAAGTTTAAATCCGGTTGTTCCCGTATTATGAAATTGAAACGCACTTAATTAAGTTTCTATCATAGTGAACATACATAATGTAATAGAGCATTTATTCTAGGCACTACAGGTTAAAATGTAAATATGGTTTTGCTTAGTATTCTTCTTTAATAATTGAAATATGAATGAAATAAGTAATTTTCTTCTTTATTTTCAAGTTCCGTTGATACAATTTTTGGTACTAATTGTGATGATATTAGAAAATAAATTGATTCCGGGTCATGCCATGCGTCAAAGTAATTAAGTGCTGACGTTTTGCAAACCATGTTGTTCGCTTCTTCATAACTAACTGAATGTTTGTCATTATGGCTAATTTCAGAGTTTTAAAACTCCTTTTTGCGTCTAAAATCATTCTGTTTTGGAATCGGTCCCATACAATATCCAGGCACACGTGCCTGCATCCAAAAACAACATTTTAGCAATTTTTATCACCAAGATTAATAAAACTCATTTTTTGTTGTTTATTGCTACAATTAATTATAATATTAAAAATTTATTTAATTTTTGTGCTCAGTTGTCGGCAGTTTTTCAAGTCGTCCTATTAAAATACATTAACAAAATTAAAGGATGACGCAATTTTTGGCAAGAAAAAATCAATCCAACCTCAAGAACATCACATAGAACTAGAAATCCTTTAACAAAGTTGATTCGTCTAGCTCCATTAGAGAAAAAATTAAACAGCCTTCCCTTAAACGCCTACGTAAATTGTATGTATTACATTCTAAAAATAAACAGAAATTCATTTTGAGTAAGTATGAGGAGAAACTGTCTACATATTCAAAAAGTACAAAGTCTGATTTTTACAATGAGCTATAATTCTAACCGGGGATATGCGGGGAATTTTTTAAAACTCTAGGCGAACTTTAAGTTTATAAAATTTTTGCTACGTTACATAAAAGTTGCAAAAATACATGCTAAATTATTTAACTGCTTAGAATAAATTATAAAACGTATTTACATACCTTGAGGAACACTATTCATTTTAGAAAAATAATTAAGTTATTGTCAACAAGCCCACAGAAAATTACAATTGCAATGGTGTCAAACACCCAAACATACGCTTTGCAAAAATCGACAACTTTGAACTGATACCATTCTTAACCGGTTCAGCAAACATTTTTACAATTTACGATTCTGATACGCGGGTGATCAAAGAGTTGTTATGTAGGATCAATTCTGTTTATTTTGAAAATTATAAAATATGAATTTTGGCCAGCTTTTTGGGAATTTTTCACACTGTGCGTCAGTTCTCAGTGGAGTTGAAGTATTCCAAATTTTATTTGCCTAGAATTATTATTTAAAAAGTTACAGGTTTCGAACAAGTGTTCCCCTAATTTTTTGATCAGTGTAATATATTCAGTTCCCTAATCTAGTCAACTGACAATGTAGGTGTGTGAAAAGCTAGATGGATGATTTCCCTAATGCCAGCCTATCAATATCTGACATAACGAAGGAGCAATATTAGAGGACGGAAAACAATACGATGCGAACAGTTCTGCGAACTGTTGGGTACTTAAGATGCGAACCGCATTTACCTAAGTGCCGAAGATATTCGAGAGGCAGTAGACTATATCTCCAGTATCGAATTCATTTCACGGAATAGATTATTCTGGTCATGCGGGGCCCTTATATTTTCTATTACCTAGGTCGATAAAATTGGCGAGTTGGCAACCGTTGCACGCAGCCCGAATGCGCTTTATATTTTCACCATTTCCTCAATGATAATTTGCTTTGATCGTTCACATGTGACTTGGGTTCTCGAACTATTCTCACATCCGGTTACGTCGGCAGTAATTCCATTTTCATCCACTGTTCCACCATACAATTGTAGTTCATAAGTTCCTAGTCTATAAATGCGACATTATTATGTGATAACTGATGACATATGTACAGGGTGTCTCACGCTGGAAGGGGTACATTAATGGGGTTAAGAAATCAAAATACATTCACACGTTCAATGTGTCTAATCGTTATATTTTCTATTTTTACAGATGAATATATCCGATAGCAAAAGGGTGGTCCTCAGAAACGTGAGTTGGAATACCAGTGGCCTCTTTCGGTGTGAGGTGTCCGCTGAGGCCCCATCCTTTGCTTCAGCGCAAGGAGAATCAAGGATGGAAGTAGTTTGTAAGTTGACTTACTGCAATCGTAAGCACGCCACTACCGATGCAACCCTGATTCAGTATGATTTGCAAAGATTTACACAAAAAAAGTTAGGTTAGATTTCTTTTAACACTATTGGATTGATCGGATGACTCCTGATGATATTGATAGGTTATAAATGTTTTGTTCATTGGTTTTTTGTTAAATATAAAGAAGTCTTCAAACCTAGAAACGTTAGGTTAAGTTAACTTTGCTCCGATTTAAGCATGGTTATGGTAGGTAGTGACATTTGAAGCAAGTCGCCCGCTAGAGCTATCTATCGTGCAACGTCTCAAGCTGTGAACTTAGGATAGTCAAAAGAACACCGAACTGCCGATTTAAAACTTTTCCGTCGATCGTTTATTTATGAATCAGTTTAGTGAATAGGAAATCGTTTATTAAACAACTCTATTAATGCACGATTTCTATTAATGCATGATTTGTTATAGCCAATCACACGACGTAAAGACGTCGTTTGATTGGTCAATCGAACATATGTGAAATGAAACCTTCCAATCAAAACATACCGCCCTCTAGAACTGTCAGTGTCAAATTACATAATTTGTCATATAACCTAAAAAGACATTCGCGAAGAAAAATCTATGTAGACGATGCCATGTATACGATGCAACAAATTTTGCCCGTTTTTAAACTAAAACTAAAGCAAAAACACGCGCTTCAAACATAACCTCACTTTCTTAAGTCACTTTTTAACATCGTTTTGTATAATATTCACCGTTAAATAATCAAAAATTAGCTTAAAAACTTTTTCAATAAGGTTCACACACCCAGAAAAAATCCAAGCTGAAACATTTTCGCACCAAATTGTTTATTATAAGCTGATTTAGAAAGCCAGAAATACATGATATCTTATGGTGCTTTTGCCTTGTTTGCCCCCCAAGGAAATTAAAGAGAGATGAAATATGTCACGCCGTCTCTGTTTCTGTCAAACGTGGAAATGATAGATTGGCTCGCCTCAATCGTATTTGTGAATTTTACCACAACAAACAACTGTTGAAAATACAATTACTTTAGATTGTAGTAGACAAAAATAGTATACATATAACACTTGTTTTATAAGACGTGTTGGCGCACGCGTTCGTTCCATTTGGACAACTATTGCGCCAATTTCTGTCTTCTAAAACTTGTATTATAATAAAGGTATTATTATGCATGAATAAAATATATGCTCATGTTACTGTAAAGCAATACATTTATTTATATCACATTAGGCAAGGCCATTACGTTTTCCCTTGATGAGCTAAAACTTTACAGCCTTGTCCCGGGAACATCAATTTGTGAAACGATAAAGTGGGCTCTGGCCTTTACGGACCGACTTCATAAATTACTCTTTTCATTGTACAATTAAATGCTAAGTGCACGCTTTACTTCAACATTAAATATTTATTAAAACAGCTACCTAACTAGAAAGGGTTCGGCGCCGGGCAACAGGGCATAAAAGAAAAGCTAATTCGCCAAAGGACCTTCCGACGTCCGCGTTTTTACGCAGTATTAGCCAGGGACTTAGTAATTAAGTAGCAATTTGACCCTAATAACGGTGCTCCTGAATGACTGACATTTTTCGAGAGAACAGCGTTTCCTATAATGGCGTCCTCCGAGCTTGCCTTACAAGATTACAGTATTAAATAATTATAATATGAGATCAAAATTGCCTTGTTTAGCCTTTAATAATGTCCTCTAGAACAGAATATGCGCTATTATGGTATGCGCTATTCAGTAATAACGAAACTTGACTAAGCAATTCTTACCGAGAGTGCAAGATGAACGAACGTTCTTGAGGTTATAATTAACTCATTATAACTATGTATTATTATTATTATTACTATAGTTGTAATTTAACATCCAATTACATAGTTTCGAAAAATTCGTTACAAGAAGAGCGTTACAAATTGAGAATAGTAAATCGTTACACGTCCAGAATTTACAAAGAAAACTAAACCATTTAGACCACGATTTAAACAGTGGAATTATTAATTACCTTTCATAGGTTGAATAAAGCTTTCCATCCTTTAATGAAAACAGTATGATGCAATTGTTGGTTGGGTTTATTCAATACTCCAATAGTTTTCATTCAGTATTTTATTCTTGACTATTATTGAACGAAACTAGTAGTCAAGAATAAAATACTGAATGAAAACTATTGGAGTTTTGAATAAACCGAACCAACAATTGCATTGTACCTTTCATAGTCTGACTATAAATTTTGTGTGGTTTGAACATATCCGACGGATTTGACTGTATATGTAATTCAAATGTGGTCGAGTGGGCGAGTTTATTCTTGTTTGTTTTAGTTGCTTGTGACATTCTTCTTCCGTACAAGGATTCCAAAACGGGTAAAACACTCTGCTGGGTGGCTACTGTAGAATGTTATATATCTGTCAGAGAATTTATAACTGAGCTTTTGTTAATTAAATTAGTCAAGTATTTCATACGCAAACAACTTTAGCTATGTCAGTCCCAATTAAGGGGATGCACTCCGCTTAATATTTATTAAATAAATGAAGTGCATATTAAATATTTGCGAGTTGAATTGCTAGTTGCAACTGGCAATGTATTGTTATTGATCGTTTCGGTTGACACTCATGCCCAAATGAATGCAATTAATATTACAGTTGAACACGATTCGTTCATTTACAAGTCATTGCGTCTATTCCGTCACATGCATTATAAATGCTTAATTTGTGTTTGCTAAATTAATACAAACTACAGTAATATAATCATTATTACTTCTAAAGGTATAATTAGCTAGGTACAATAACCAACACAATTAATGCGGAACATCTCGCTTTTTTATGTTTTTCTTTTCAAATTCAATCATTGCCTGCAAAACAACAACGCAAATCGAAAAGGGAAGAAACCCATAAAAGGGAGATGATTTCCTAAAAGTTTATAAATGTTTTCCAGCCATTTCAAAAGTAAACATTTGTAAAAATAAGTTTGTATGATTCTTAAGCGACTGGAGAATCTATAAACATCAATAAAAAGTCTTCAATAATGTTTAAAAAGATATACTGTAGTTTGAATAGTAATTACAAGTGAATACTGTTTTTGAAATTAGTTAAAAATAGGTTTAAACCGTATTTTATTTTTTACATAGTGCTCGAAAACAATTTTTTGTGGACAGAAGAATATATTTTTCTGTGCAGCATTTCCAACGTTACTTATTTCCCATAATTTGCTAAAATTTATTGCGAAAGAAATTCTCCTGGTATGAAACTAATGCTTTTTCTGCGTTTGGCAAACTTGAAAACCCTTTTTCTCGAATATAATGTTTTCAACTCTACATCTGGAAACGTATATGTCTGATGTTTTGAAATATTTTCTTATGTCGATTTCTTATTAAATATTGTGAAGATAATAAATTGTTGATGCGTATTTGATTTTAATTAGAAAAGAACGAAAATACTATGCGTCAACGATGAACGCAAACAGTACCCTTTACAATAAAAAGATGTAAAAATATCAATGCGAAAACTAAAGTGAATACAAAAATTAAGAAACATTCATTCTGAGTAAAAATCTTCGTAAAGAATACGGTTTTGTTCAAACAACTGTAATTTTTTCAAGGGATTGAAAAATAAATAAATTCTTTCACTCAGAATAAAGTAGTTTTGTTCAACGCTTTATAATTTCAACAACAAAATCGATAACTTAGACCCATTTCTTTCAAACCAGTCACATATGGAGAGAGGTACTGTTTCAGGTTTTGGTATGATGTTTTATCTAATTTATATCGTTGTATTGTTCATATCTACATCAGAAAATTTACAAATGTTGAATAAAAAGCAATTCCGTGTGAGCCTGATATTGTATAAATAAGTCAACGCTTGAAAATACCTGAAGTATGTGTAAAAATTGTATATTGATTTAAAACAACGCACATGTGAATTTCAAAAATTGTACAATAACTCTGATACCGTCAATGCACCACATAAAAATACATTTTTCTAGTCGAAAGAAATTGTTTTCGGGTGACTAACGAGATTTCTTTTATGTTACAGTTTTGTCGAGTGTTTGTTTTTCTCCATTAAAGACGCGTCTAGCAAAATGTAATAATAAACAATAACATGGGCGTATCCAGCTTAAATCGAAAGGCGGGGCAGTTTTCTAAATTTAACTTGCTGTATGGGGGAAGGGTGCCCTTTAGGTTGGTTCAAAAATGCATTACAAATTTTTTTATAATGATAGAAAGCAACGAGCCCCCAAATTGTTCCCAAATAAAAAGAAAAGTGGAAACGTATTTTTTTTTGTTGAAATTTTGATTTTTAACCGTGTCTGTCGATGCCTTAAGTTTACATGGGAAAATGCATGGAAGAGAACATTCTTTGGAATTTTTCAAATAATTGTTTGGGGTTTGGGAAAACTTAAGAGTACTCAAGGACTTGTAGAGAACTTTTCAAGGAAGAATTTGACCTATTATACATATGGATTTGACGCCCCAACCCACCCCCATAGTGCTCTGAAAACTACCCTTATATGAAAAATGTACTCTTCAGATATTTCATCCTAATCATTTCAGTCTCTTTTTTTTCTCACAGAAATTATTACTATAAGTCTAGTGGAATATTTATAAACATTTGTCAGTTAATTTACATATGTTTAAAGAAATTCTATTTGTAAATAATTCGTTTTTGTCGAAAATCAGTCTGAATTCTGTTTTCTGAGTTCGAAATGGCTAATTATTATCTTACAGTGACATTATTCATTACAGAAAAATTTCCTATTGTACAAAAGGCAGCTCTTTTGTGAAATTAACATGTTCCAGATATCTAATAAACTTATTATCTATATTATCTAATAAACTCACATTTGTTTAAACAATTTTTGTTTACAATTCACCAAAAATTCATTTTTTTCGTTTGTCTGGCTAGCTAATATTCTCAAGTGACATTCATTTATATTTTGGGATGATTTCCATTGTTTAAATAATAAAATATTATGCGTTTTCAATAGCATTTATTCGAAAAAATTGAAATGATTTGAAATCCTTTTATCAGGAAATTGGGAGGTTACATTTCTTTTTAAAATATTAAATTTCCAAAAGTAAACACATTTTATTAATCAGATTTATTTCTGCATTTGATGTGTGTCGCAAGATAATGTTGATTTGATGCTGTCTGGAAACTGTTCCCTGTACTTTAATTTGATGAAATATTGAAAACGAATATTATTTTATTATTCAAACAATGGAAATCATCCCAAAATATAAATGATGTCACATGAGAATAACACCGATCTAAAAAAATAATTTTAGGCGAATTGCAAAAAAAAATTGTTTACATAAATGGCATTTGTTTAAGCAAATGTGGGTTTAGTAGATAATATAGGCTAGATATCTCGAACATGAAATTTATAAGTTATTTTCACAAAAAAATGACTTTTTACTATAATTAGAAAAAGTTGAAAATGAATTATAATGGATTGTTTAAACAATAGGAAGAAATTTTTTAATGAATAGTGTCACTTTAAGATAATAAACTGTCCTTTCGAACTCAGAAAACAGAATTCAGACGGATGTACGAGAAAAACGAATTATTTAAACAGAAATAGAATTTGAAAATATAGTACATATATAGAAAATAGAATTTGTTTAAACAAATGGAAATTAACTGACATGATTATAAACATTCCAGTAGACTTATATATAGTAATGATTTCTATGAGACAAGTAGACTGTAATGATTAGAACGGACAAATTTCTGAAGAATGTAATTTTTTCATTTGGGTAGTTTTCAGAGCACTGTGGAGGTGGGTTGGGGGAGTAAAATTCATATGTATAGCAGGTTAAATTCTTCCTTGGAAAGTTCTCTACTAGTCCTATAACTTTAACATAAGTTTTCCCAAACCCCGATTCGAAAAATACCAAAAAATGTCTTTCTCCCATTTTTTGAGGCCTCGATAGGCACCATTAAGGGAAAGAGGGCTATGTAATAAAGATAATACCAAAATACGAAAGGGGGGGGGGCAGCAGCCCCCCCCCTGGATACGCCCATGAACAATAATAAACAATAAAAAGCAATAATTCTTTTAACATATATGAGCCCCATCAAATGTATGTGATCTGGCAACCTTACGTGTAAGTCCTCAATGGGTTGCCGTGCTATGGTCTAATAAATAATAATCTTTTAATCTTCTACCGGTTATGTTTATCATAAATACGCACAAGAAATTTATTCGATTGCCGTGTCGCCTCTGGTGCGGCCCCTCCGGGCCCCTGGGCCCCTCTTTATCGCTCTATCAGTCGCCGTTCGCAGCAGTTTCTTGCCTCGAATGTCGTACACATGAACGGGAGTGCCACGAGCCAAACTGCCGGAAGGTATAAATTTTAATGACCCCCAGTGCAAAGTTAAAACGTTGGACGCTGTAAATTTACAAAACGGAAGTTTTCGGCCCTCAATTTACTTGCATCCTTCTTTTCTTTTCCGTCCCCAACAATTCCTTCATGGAACGGGAACATTACATTACGTACCTACGTTTGAATTTTGTCGTAATTATAGAAATCATAACACAAAATAAAGCGACTTAAAGCTCCCGTCTCCGACCCCCAAAACGCGAAAATAACCCACGTCATAATTATTGCGCCACTCGTCAAATGCTCGCTACCATTCGATTCTGAAGGTCCTTATGCAACTGCCAGGGATGTAAAAGCGTAATTTACCGCGTAAATTACCGAACTAATTACCGTAATTAATGGTAATTTACCGATTTTTAATTACCGTAATTTACGGCGAAAATTACCGATGGTAATTTACCGTCAATTTAAATTACGGTTGGTAATTTACCGACAATTTTAATTACTGTTGGTAATTTACCGGAATTTATAAATTAATTTCAAAGACCTTCCATCAGTAGACGCATGAATGCGCCTCCTAAGCACCCAGTCGACAAGTGCACTGTCGCACTGGCGTTTGCCTGGGAAGTACCTAACAATCCGCGTGGGGCATGGTCGGACTCGTGCGTGACAATGTTATTCAAGGTGTCATTTAGCCAATGGAAATTGGTCTAGGGGTAAAGTTAACACATCCTATGACAGTCCCATTGCTCGTAAACGTTATATTTTTACTATTCCAAATCATCCGATATTACTTGAGAAAATACAGAACTAATATTTTGTATTTAATGAATAGAGAAGTGGAAAGCCTCTTTGCCAATGGCGACCCATCCAACAAATCCGATAATAGAGCTCTGAAATCAGAACCCATTCATTATCAGAACTCACTTTTTAAACAATATGCCAGTGTTAGAAAAATGACAAATGACAAAAAACCCTCTGTGAACCGGGGAGTTATTTTGTGAATGTGGACGTAATTAAATTGTTTATTTTCTACAAAACATTTTTATTAACATTAGTAGTAATCGTAACTTACAGTGATCTGTTTAATTTAACATTTTAAAATTTTAATTATCCGGCAATTTAAATCAGCATAATTTAACATTTTGAATTTTTAATTACCCGGTAATTTAAACAGGCGTAATTTACCATTTTGAATTTTTAATTACCCGGTAATTTAAACCAGCGTAATTTACCATTTTGAATTTTTAATTACTCGGTAATTTATGCCATCGTTATTTACCATTTTTAATTACGTGGTAATTTAATATTTGAAATTAATAATTTTAATTTCAACGGTAATTTACCAAAAAAATTAATTACCGTAATTTAAAATCCCTGGCAACTGCCATCGCAAAGGAATTCCATATTTATGAAAATTATTTATGTGAATTTTGGTGTGGACTACAAACATAGAAATGCTTTCCGATCGCAGTTGCGTCTGCTGTAATACATTATAAAATATTATTAAATGTTAACTATAAGAGTACAAGTTATTTACTTCTGGACTTCTCTAGACTTGCACTCTGGAGTATTGTAGTGCATGTTGGTAGTGAGTTGGAAAATATGTTTACAATAGCGACGATTATGAAAGTACTATATCATCCACTAGAAAACTCAAACACAGCCCAGTTTGAATATTTGTACAAATAGAAAGCAATACATTTATGTCTTTAGGTTATACAATACGTCAAATGTAATAAATACGAAATAAAAACAGACATGTTTATAGTAGCGCCATCTAGATCTGGTGTTTAGCCCTTTCGGTCAGTTTTGGACAGTCAACTGTAAAAAAAATAAGTTTTCTCTATAATCCGATATCAAATGGTTTATTTTGTAAATCATATGATTGAGTAAGATTTCTTTCCAACGAAACAGGTTTTATTTTAAAATATCTATCCAATGATACCACACACCACAACGGTTTTAGTTTGAAATTCTGAAAATGAGTCCTGAACCCTGTCAAAAACATCTCTGGGTTTCGGAAGTTTAAAACTAAATTTGTATCTAAAGCACCCTCAAAACCCATCGCATAAGTGCTAGATTTTGTTTAGTAATTTTCCTGTATTTTCAGATATAATATTATCATACTCACAAGATTCCAGAATCACTCAAACATGTGTTTCAACCACCTTAAACCATCTTCTATAAGGCTGAGATTTTTCACAATTTTGATCAGCTAAAAGTGCAAAATCTACCACTGTGCGGGGTTGTTTTGTCACCAGTTGCAGGACAACTTCGGTAGGCTGTTGACGATTTTCTTGCGCTGAACAGGGTCGGACTCCGTTTTTCTTTATTCATTTTCTCAACAATCGTATTTATCACAATATTTTATTGATGTTTTTTTTTCGTTGTTTGTTTGCAGATCCACCTAAGAAAGATCCAACGATAACTGGTGTCGAGCCGGAGTACCAAATTGGTAACGAGATCGACCTAAATTGCACATCCGGAGAGAGTTACCCACAGTCGAGTCTCTCTTGGTATATTAATGACAAACAGGTGAGCGCAACACGACTCTGCATGCAGTTTGAATTATTTCACAGGCCGGCTTGTGTACTGGGCCACTGCATAAGCAGAACTACGGTCTAACATTCACGCTATACTAAGGGAAGTTGAATTTTTTAGCACCCACTCGGTACTCGGCTAAAGCATACCGAATACTATAGGAAATTTTAATGCTATTGATGTGCGTATTTTCCTGTAGCAACGTTGACACACGTGTCGATGGCATATGTATGTCCGTGTCCTGATTTCTGTACTCTGCCATTATGTCGGAATCATTAGACAAAACTGAAGAAGCGATTTATTCTCGTGTTTGGTAAGTACACAGGCATATTGTATTCAAACAAATTAAAAAACATATAATCCCGGCCGGCCATAACCTAGTTTTTTTCTATAGCTTAGTATTTATAGTAGCCAAACAAAGCGAAGCCCCAGCAAGGACGTTGACTTTTGTTGCATTATGAACGTTAAATATTTGATGTCTATGGAATAATGCATACAGGGTAAATGTAGACGAAATTGTTCATTTTGGTTCCATGTTAAGTAACGTTTCAATGTGAACATTCATGTAATGTTGCATGGATGTTCGATGCAACTATTTACCGTTAGTTCTTATCCCTTTGGTAATGTTCCATGTACGTTGCAAATGAAACATGTATGAAATGTTCATTTTAGTCCCATTCATGTTTTAAAATTAAAGTTGCATTGTGAACATACATCTGATGTTGCATGAATGTTAATATAATTACTTTATCGAAACATAGATGGCGCCATAGCGGTCTCGTCACAGTAAGTCACAATTCGACTACATATATACACCGCTCAAAAATTAGTGGGACACATTTTTTTCGAAACCTGTAAGTTTTAAGTTACTTCTAAGTTACACTTAAAAATGTAAATTAAAACGCAAAACAACATGGAAATTACTGTCATAGTATCGACAACAGTTGGGTTCTGGTGATGCCGGCGGTATGTGGCTTTGCATTGTCTTGCATTAGCATGAAATTATGACCGACGCCATATGCAGCAGCACCACATGGTCCTCCAAGATGCTTTCGATGTAATTCATGGCATTTAGTCTACCAGGAACCATAACAAGATCAGTTCTGTTGCCTATACCGATTCCAGCCCAAACCATCACAGATCTACGACCAAATCTATCCACTTCCTGTATAGCGGCTGCGTAGCGTTCACCCGACGCCTATATAGACGTACTCGACCGTCGCAACGAGTTAAACAAAATCTGGACTCGTCTGTAAACAGTACAGGCGTCCAGTGACGAAGTGGCCAATCTCTGTGATCCAGAGCAAGCATCATTCGCGCTGCTTTGTGATGCTGCGTAAGGCTTGGTGCGCGGACAGGTCTTCTTGGTTTCAAATTCGCTTCTTTTAATGTGTTTCTAACAGTTTGATCAGAAATTTCTATTTCATGTGCTCGTCTTAGGTCATTTAGGAGGTCTCGTGCTGTGACAGTACGCTGACGTAGAGAGGAAAGGACACGAAATCGGTCTTGATTATGAGTAGTTTTTCGATTTCGACCTTGTCCAGCTCTTCTAACATATTGGCCAGTCTCCCGATATAGATTTCATAAACGCTGAATAACAGAAGGGGAAACTCGAAGGTCCCTGCTAACATGTCGAATAGAGTGGCCATGCTGAATAAGGGCGATAGCACAAGCAACTTGCACTTCACTAAGATGCCTCATTTTACTTCTGAATTCATTTGTCATCTTTAGTAGGCTTTCATACGTGAATTCAAACCATACATACTTGACATTTTTTCCATTTTATTTTGCGTTATTAAACAAAGTGTTCCCCTAATTTTTTTGAGCAGTGTATAACCGCGGAAAATAATTCTTTGCTACCGCTTCTCGGGTAGGAAGTCGCCAGTTTTGCCAGATTTAGTAATATAACCTTCATAAATGACAATATTACCGATAAATAAAGCTGGGCACTTACTCGGAAGTTCATAAATAAATTATAAGGAAAGCAGAAATGTCATTGAAATTATAAATACATGTAGACGTTACTGAAATAGTCAAAAACGCATATTACACCTGGAGCAATACATTGTAGTTATCGTAACAAATTCATTATTTGCTGTACATTCTAACTAATGAATTTGTTGCCGCAACTAATGTATACGGTAGTTTATACAAAGTAATATTGTGATTCTGACATATTAAATATGTAGCGGCAACAAATAGAGTTAAATTAAACAATTACATCCACTAATTGGATATCCAAGGGGTTGATCCACCCCGCAGTTACGTCGCCATGGTTTCTTGTGGGTATACGCCGGAAATGCACCTCAGAGGAGTGCTTTGAAAAGTTTCAAACGTCCTGACCGACCCGGCTGGCCAGCAGAGGAAAGGTTTCCGGAACAAGCAATAACACGAACTCGATTAGTGGCAATCACACGTTGGCCCAAAACGCGACCGAAATTTCGTCGGAACAGCTCAACTGACCCCTTAATTACTTCGCTAAACCTGCGACCAGAGTTTCTCATCCGTACCTTATCGGTAAATCAAAGATTGGTGGTGGGATATTAGTATTAGTAGTAGATATCAGTAGGCATATCGGAGGGGTCGTGGTTTGAGAGGTACTGTATACAAGAAAACGTGGTAAATACCTTTTCTTGTGCAGAAATTTATAAATAAAATTTTTCTGCAGCCAAGATTACTAATCGTGACCGTTTTGCGATAAAATGCAAAAAACTGCGAACGTGTACGTCAGGTCGTCGCTTTTAGGGGTGTAACAAAATTTGCGGACGCCATTAAATATTTAAACCCAACACTTTCCTCACCGGATCCCAAAATATACACTGTGGACCAAAAAAACGGTACATATTTTCAATTACTAGTATTTCCAATAATATTTAGTAAATTTAAGTATGTAGTTCTTTAAAAAACGAAGACAAAGCATTGTGAAGATTGAAACCATACCATATTCCCTATAATATAGTGTTTCAATCTAATGTTATGTTACTTTAGGTGTGGGTGTGCAGCATTTTTAATAATATCGGGTCAATTTTATGCGAAATAAAAGTGTATTAAAATGAATACGTAGTAGAGATTTTATAGCACCACATACAGGCTGTTTTTCCATTGTTTTTACCCAAAAACCAGTGAAGTTGGACTTTTGTAACAAAAACATTGCACACGCACAAGAAATCGAATTACACTAATTATTTCAGTTGAGTATAATAAAACACGAGTGTTTTATGTAGACTGACGTATTTATAAAATATTAAACGCTATCGATTTCGGTCATACATGACCATCTTCAGGCGTATAAACTAAAAGATAAAATATAATTAGTACAATTAAAATTAAGGGTAGGCCAAATTCAGGACGACAGGTTACAGGGGCAAAGAAGCGTTAATTAAGGATCCATTTAAGCTTACCGTTAGCGTTTAATATTTTATAAATACATCAGTCTACATAAAACACTCGTGTTTTATTATACTCAACTGAAATACGTTATAGACTAAAATGGAGTTCATCAAATTACTTACACTAATTATCTTTTAAGATGGTGGATAAATCATCTTTTACCTGTGTTGTGGGCACTATACCATGTTTTTATTTTGACATTACTGAAGGATTTTTCTTGTTTCTGACTCACGTATTAAAACCATATTTGTTTGGCTGTAGATTTTTGACAGATTTCTCTATTTATGTTCTTGCAAAATGTTTTGGAGCTAAAATCAACATCTTATTTTATTGAACCAAAGTTATGACAGCTTGCTTTCACTTGTCTGGCGGTGAGGCCTGTTCGTTTTTCACGTAAACAATACCATTTTCAAATAAAAAATATCGAAAACTAGTAAGAAAATTATCTTCAGCCGTGCTGAAGTTAAAATACCTCCCACTGTAAAATATCAAAACAAGAAAAAAGAAAAGAAAAAACAAGTGAACCGATTTTGCCCATTCACGAACTTTTTACCAAATTTTATAATTACTTCAAAATTACGGCAGTTATCGTGTACACAGACGGATATAGCAAAATCGATTCAGTTTTCAATGTTGATCAAATAAGTCTATATCTGCCACGCCTCCTTAACTATTAAGGATGTTACAAATATTGTGGCAAACTCAATATACCCTCCCCACAGTAAATGTGGGGGGTATAAAAATAAGACTAACTCAATGTATTCAGATGGTTCAGGCTGATGTTGAAATGCTCTTCTTCATTTAAATATGAAAGTTGCTTATAAAAAATGAATAGATTGGGTTTCAAATGATGTGCTATACTAAAAAAACGTGGATCCCATCTTCGATTCAATGTTCGCAAAAACAAGCAAAGAGTAACATTCGTCTAAAATTGTAAAGGCCTCAAAAAATTGTGGTACATCATAATTGGAAATGGAGAAAGTTGTCAATTAGATATCTCGTGGCTGGCAATGTTTTTGTTACAAATGTCCAATTCCACTGTTTCTTTAGTAGAAATGATAAAAACCTATATTTTAAAATTTCACCCTGTATACGAAAAAATCATCTGTATACGGCGGATGAAATCCCTACTGTTCTTTTTAACCAAACCATTTCTCATTAAATTGACCCGACATTATGCAAAATACTGGATGGCCATACAAACAGTAACATAACTTTGGAATGAAACGTTTTGTTGTTGCGAATATGGTTTTTTTCTTCTTCACAATATAGGAGTTCGTTTTAGAAATAAATATTTGAATTGACTAAATATTGTTGGAAATACGAGTAAAATGTATAATATATAACCCTATACTATATATTTTGTATTCTAAAATAAGTGTAATTAGCAGTGGCCGGACAAAAATGTATGTCTCGCAGTGCTAGAAGTCGCCCAGCTATGAGTGTGCGTAGCGGGCACGCATGAGTCAATGACGACTTATGCGGTCGATTGGATTGATATCCATAGGTGCGAAGCGGCTGGCGGTCGGTAGTAAACCGAGTGAATTTAATATCAAATGTTTGTCGTAACTATACGCAACGCGTGCCCACTGAAATATTTTACTCATTTCTTGGATATCCATTGAACGATTGTATTAATGCATTTTTCAAAATTATCTTCAGTAAAATTATTTCGCTTAGACGTTAAAATGTCTTTAAACCTTGAAAATGAGCTTTCTACATCGCAGCTAGTCACAGGCGCAAAAGAAAAAACCAACACCAAATTGGAATATTTTTGAGAAATTCCTTCATCCGTACATGAATTCGTAGAGATTTGTTTTAAAATATTAAAATCCGGATTTCTATGTACTAACCGCATCAATTTCTTTTTGTATTTTTTTACTGGTTGGTGCTTCAATGCTTCGTAACCTTTCGTACACATTTTGTTGTTCTAGAAACTTTATGGTTGGCAATACTTGCGCAAAATTTGTATCAATAAATTTTAATTGTTCATGCAAATCTTGTAATGATAGTACTTTTTTGCAGTCTTTAATACTAACTGCTTCATCAGGAAAATTTAAGACGAAGGGTTTGATGATATCAAAGTTTCTTGCATCAAAAATTGCCGCTTCTAACCATGTATCCCATCTCCGTAATAACTGGTTGTGGTGGCGAAGGTAGATTAGGGCACTTTTCCTTGTAACGAGACAATCTGGAAGGAGCTTTCAAAAATTTTTTTTTTGCATGTGCGTATTAGCGTATTCACGTCTGGAAATTCTTCCCGAATAAATTCACAAATTCTATGAATAGCGTGTGCAAAACATGTCAAATGAAGAATATTTGAAAAATGTTGTTTAAGTAATTTTCCAACTTTTAACATAATCGCAGCAGCGTCAGAAACAAACAGTAATACTTTGGTAGCGTCTGTGATTCCTACTTTTTTTTTATGGCGTCATTAACTGTTGTACATATCTCTTCAGCTTTGACGGTACAGCAAAACTGAGTAGATATTAAATAGGGTTTATATAAGTCTTGCGGGTCCAACAATCCGACAACGACGTTGACCACACATCTACCCTTCATATCCGTAGTTTCATCTGCAGAAACCCAAATATATTTATCGGATAGTTTTGACTTTATTGTAGAAATTGTTTTGTCATATTGCCCTTGTACGTAATATTTTCTAATTGTGGATTCATCGGGTAAGTCTCGTCCAGTATACTTCTTGATAAATTTTTTAAAAAGGGGATTATTAATTTTTGTGAAAACTAAATAAGCAGAAATAAATGTTTCACATAAATCATCAAAAAATTTTTTAGTTGACGTTCCTGATACATTTTCCATGTGTTGCTTTGTTTTTACATGAGCCCGAAGACATTGTTTATTACGAATAACTAAATTTCGTGAGCAGAAATTGCAAACCACTTCCCCTTTCTTAACGAACGTGAAAGTATTGCCAAACTCAGCTAGCAAACGATTCATTGCAGGATTTTCAAACTAAATACAACTATAAAATAAATAAAAATAATTCAACTCTAAGTATAAAACAGAAGAACAAATTCGAAATGGAAATTAAAAACAGATATTCACACAGAATTTCAAGAAACAACACAATTGAAAGAAACTGCTCAAATTATCTATCGACGAAGCGGAAATTTAAACAAGGCAAGCGACCGTACTCGATCAACGCCAAAGCACTGGTGTACTGATATGTACACCACATGAGCCGAAGCCAGACCGGCTAGCCGCTCGCGTCCCCACCAGCACGTGTCCCATGCACGACACGGGAAAATATACATTTTTGTCCGGCCACTAGTAATTAGGCAACATATGAAAATGCGCATTTCCTATGGAGATCGACTCAGCGGATCCGAAAACGAAGAGAAATTTGGAATCAGAAGCCATCTACTATCATAAAATTTCTTCCTGTGTAATCTACGTACCTATAACTTTTTTTGAGCATCCTGTACATACAATTTTCTAATTTCCAGGTGAGCTCACCGGATCAACTGATCAAATACCAGCCGATGGTGCACGGGCACGGTCTGATCTCGGCGATTCTCGGTCTGAGGTTCGTGCTAACCGGCCGTCACTTCGCTGACGGCGTGATGAGGGTCAAATGCGTCGCATCCGTGTGGCCAGCGTTGTGGCACGCTGATCACGAGAACGCTCTGCAGAGTCTGCCCTCGAGGGAGTTGCGGGAAGCTCTTTTATTGGGTGAGTGAGAGGACGTTTTCGGCGTTCGCCAGGGACCAAACGGCCCGACAAATGACGATCGTTTTGTACGTCGATCCCGTTTTTATGTTGCACAATAGGGTATTACGGCCCTTTTTCAAATAACACATTTTTAGAAAGGATATGCGTTACTTATACTCGTTTTACAAAAAATGTAAAATAAAATTTAAATTTTTTTTTTTACCTTTAAATTTACCACTTTTAGATGCAATTTTATCATAAACAAACCTACGCACAGAGTTAAAAATTTCTCCGGATGACATCTTATATGATGTAGAATCGTTTGTTTCGTTATTTTAATCAATCTTCCACATGACCGTGATACCCTATTATACGAATTGAAAATAATGAAAAACGCGAGGGTATTATGGGGAAAAACATTGCTGGTGTTTAGTTGATTGTTGTTTTGTGAATTGTGGTATTGTTCGGATATCGGGTATTGTTTTCACTACACATTGTAAAACGGCCCGGGGCTTCAATTATTATCAGGGATTTTTATTGGCGTGTTTCGAAATAAATAACTGTATTTTGGGTCGTTGGTTGAATATAGAGTTTACCAATATGTTAATTTATGTGACAAAAAGCTACCTTAAATCGACATTTTTATTTTTTCTTTCATTTTTTTATTAATTTAATGCGGATATATGTGACTCGCAACGTAAGAATCGTCCTAACTGCCATCTCTCGTTTTGATAGTCTTGGCCCCAGTGTTTGAAGGCTCATACTTAATTACTGAACAAAAGAATAAAGTGTCAAAATCCTAAATAATTTGGACATAAGTTGAATGACTATGAAACTCTTTTGCCAATCAGTTAAAACATGAGCATACATACATAGAAATAAAAGAAGCATCATATTTTTGCATTTTTAAATTAACCCTCGCTTTTTCGATTTCTTTCTCCTAAACCGCTTACATTAATATTTAAATTTTTGTCCAAGGTGCATTAAGAATTGCTTCTGTAGATCGGCATCTTTGTTTTATTGAGTTTTGTTGTCATACAATCTAAATCTGAAGACAGATATTCTGAATTATGTCTAGTTTATGAGAAATTGGTGCAAAAAAGCGTGTAATTTTTGTAATCTGTTTTGTTTAAATAGATTCAAAACAATTTTCGATATTTTTTTGTTATTACACGTTTAACCAATTTTTTTATTTATTTTCTTTAAGAGGGGCGTTTACGCTAGTGTGATCGACGTCGGCCTTGATTCTGTAGTACGCCTAGGATGTGGTTCCATCCAACGGTGAACCGTTGTACTCAAGTCTTTGTGTATAAACAAACATACTTACTTAATTTGTTCAGCCGATTTCTAGCCCTTTGCCAATAGGCAGCTACTGTAGTTGTTGTCAACTGTTAGTGATTATCGATCTGAGCTGTTGGTACTCTGCTCCCTTGTCTCGGTCTGTGGCCTTTATTACAGAAACCCTCTTTACAGAGCGGGGACAGTTCGTAGTAATTCGACACAATTGCATAAAAAGCAGATCAACTCGACAACGGCTGGATCAATTTTAAAGAGCTATGTCTTAAAATGTCCCATAAATTAGTTCCTGTTCCGGGATTAATGCCATTTGCATAATCACCATGAAAGCATATTAAATCAACCAGTATATTGTGTCAAAAATTAGCTTCTTTTCTCTAATTAAGTTCCGGATTAAAGCAAGCGCGGTTGAATTTTATATTTATCCCGGAACAATGCCCTATGCTTACACATTCCAACAGTACCTTACTTTTACACATCAGTGCAATAGTTTCGACACCGATCTGCTTTTTATGCGCCCGTGTTTTGCATGTAACTGGTAAATGGATAAACGCCCCTCTTAAATAAAATTGTTATTGATTTTAATTAATGCAACTTTTAATACAACACAACGGTCTACTTATTTGCTAAAAAAAACCAAAGCTCCTGCGATAGCAAAATAAATTTAAAAAAATCAGAATTGTCTAACACCGTTAAATCCAATATTTTATGAAAATTAAAACATACTGAAAATTCAATTACAAAAAAGTTTAGATATACAATGACATATTTTTACTTTATCATACGTAGTATGTAAAGTATTGTCATCGTGCCAAAATTTTTTTTTGAGATTTTAGCGGAAATATGTCTTTTTGGGTCCCCTGAACAGTTTAGACCAAGGTACAAAAAAATGTCTGTGTGTGTGTGTGTGGATGTGGGTGTGTGTGTGTGTGTGTGTGTGTGTGTGTGTGTGTGTGTGTGTGTGTGTGTGTGTGTGTGTGTGTGTGTGTGTGTGTGTGTGTGTGTGTGTGTGTGTGTGTGTGTGTGTGTGTGTGTGTGTGTACCCGTTTTTTGTGGCGACGATTCCGGAGAAACTACTAAAGGTATCGGGACGAAACATCATATTTAGAAGTTTCATGACCTAACTTAGAGCTGAAAAGCTTTCTGTTGAAAAGGGTCCAAAGGAACTGGAGGTTTAGTCTTAGCATTTTTCAAAGATTTTGCAAATAAGTCGCCATTTCTGGAAATTTGTCGAAATAGTTAAATAATAAATTAAAGAAGAGAAAATTCCGAATAGTTTATGACTATGACATTTTTTGGTACAATTAATAGTTTAGCTGCATGAGCAAATTCTATTTCATCGAGATCGGTCGTACTGCATTAAAGCTAGTAGCCATGATATGTCAGAAATTTTGATTCTAATGACAGTAGTTAGTGTCAAACGCTAATGTTTTGACACAATATAAGCTGCGTTCGTATATTGCACACCGTTACACTTTTTACACCCAATAACACGTAAGTATCATTTTGACGGTGTACCCGATATCAACGGAGTACAATATCCGAACGCAGCTTTAATAGACATATGTGTCAAGTTCTACTAGTTTTATTTTAATGCAGACATGGCTGATCTCAATCAAATAGAATCTCATGCAGCTAAACTATTAATTTTATGTATAGTATGATAAAGTCATGTGCCTGGCCACATCAGATTTTTTTATTTCTTTCATATCACAGTGGCTTTGGTAGCAAATAGGCCATCTTGTGTTCAATATTAAAACAAAATTAACTGGATTAAAACTGAAAATATGCTGCATAGGGTGGCAAACCGATGTATTTGTATATTAATAGTTGATAATTGATAACTGTTTTGTGTTCAGTAGTTTTAGTGATATGACTTATACCTTATGAGCCTTCAAATACATATCGACACTAGAGATGGCAGGTTTTTTTTCAGTAAAAAATGTTTAGCAGTCTCAGGGTGGATCTATCAATGCAGGTTAAAACAGTAACTACTGGTTTAATTTAGGTTAACTCCTAACTATGGGCTTACTGGTTCATGAATGGCCGGGTTACCCCTAACTACCACTTAAATCGTGGTTAATTTTATCCGGCAGAATTTTTGATAGTCACAACGCTAACTTATAGTTAACGACGCGGAGGCGGGCACACACAGTGATGCGCGTAGAATGGCGCTGTGAATATTCTCACCTAATGTTACATATGTTGTAAGATTTTATTTATTTACTATAGACATGAATCTTTTGCATGATCCTTGTCGATTCGATGACAAGGACCCAGTGGGTTTTAAGTAGCAGTTCCTCGTGTAATAGGGACAATAGACCGTACAAACAAAGTACACAATCTCCGGTATGCAATACAAACACGTAAATAATTTTTACTTTTATTAAACTACATTTATTATAGGAACTGACAAAGCTGAGATTTTTTGAAACGGTTGCTTCATCTCGCTAAACGTCCCGACTGTGCCCTCGCCTAACCTAAATCCAAACAAAATGATTACGAAACATGAATTTGCGTTGTAGAGTTTGTGTTGTTCTACGGGGTCTTAAAACACAAATTTCCTGTTGTGAATTGAGTTTATGCCTGATACTATAAACTTGGTAGTAACTCTTGCAACATCGGTTGCAACATCGGCATACCACATAAAGCGGAGTGGACTGGCATAGTACCTACCTATACGAAATAATTATTGTAATGCTAGGGCACAGACATTGGCCAAATATTTTCCCACAGTATACAATAAACAAATTTTCTGTTATAATAAGTCTTGTGGTGTTTTATTTTTTAAAGTGTGGAAAATAAGTAACAACGAACTATAAAGTAACCTTCTTCGGTAAGTATTTGGTACACAATGTGCTCTTATCTGCCACTTAATTGATATCCAACAGTATTGAACACGGATGAGTAACGATCAGTATTAATTGCAAGTACAGAACACTTTTGATAATCCGGACTAACCTGTAGTCTAACTAATCAAATAATGTGAAAACATAAATGATCGATTTTGTAAAATTTTATTTTTCAAAAATCTTCTACCAATTCTTATTGCGGTTTGCCACGTAATGTTAGATCAAAATAAACGCAAGGTTAGGTATATTATTATAGTAAACATAATATAATTAGTATATAACTTATCAAATGAGACATAATACAATCACATGTGCGTAATAGTCTATAGAAAATAAACTGTACAGAAAACAACATAATATGTAAATTCGTAAACAAAGAAAATGTCGAAGCTTTGAAATTCAAACAGAAATGCGGGCACCGATGCGTGCCGATGCACAGCGAAGCGCTATATATCACCAGAAAATTACTAAGATCTTATTTTTCTATGATTGGCGACATTGCTTTTCCATTGCCAACCTCTCCTTAACCCGTTGAAAGACCCGACATTTTCGTAACTAAGAGTTAACGTAAACTAGCGGCAAATAATTATTTGTGTTTCTAAATCGACATATGTACTAGTTTTATTAAAGATTACCGACGATGATTCAATTCAATTTCTGAAAAAAAAAAACTTAACTTATAGGTTGAGTTTCCATCCAATAATTACTTCTAGTATTTGCTAATTACTGTTTTCCATTATTTGCAGTTAGAGGTACAGCGACAGCTCCCATCTGTTCTACACTGACGATGTTCGCCGCACTGATAATTCTTCTAACAGTGTAGTTAGTGTAAACAGTAAGTAAACAGACAACGCCGCAAATATGAATAACCAAATGAAATGTGTCGCGTTTGTACATTCCGTACCATCCTGCCCGCAGAAATAAAAACGAGTGTGTTGACATTTCGTTATATTCCGTTCTGTGGCTGCTTTGAACGTTCACGAACTATTTCTGCATGTCAGCGTCGGAAAAGCGATCCACACACTCCTCCGGGACGGGAAAACCCCGACTGGAAGCATAATAAATATGTAAATACCGCGTCATTGTGGAAATTCAACCGTTATTTGATAGGTATTCACGAAAGTGACACGAAAGAGGAAACGTATACTCGAAACGTTTCAAGTCTGCGATATGGAAAAAAAGGGAATTTGTACATGGTAGAACGAGCGAGGGTTTACTGTAATACGTTCGCCGAAAAATAAATAAATGAAAGGACGCTTATTAATATACTTCTATGTGAGTCTGTAACTGAATATCTATCGTGGGACCCTGTACATTGCGTCAGTCATTTGAGAGTCACTTGAAAGTAATTAACCAAATTAGCACTACGTAATATTGGATGATATAAGAAGTAACTTCAAAATGTTTTGACAGTTCTGGCGGCGGTCATCAATATCAATTTATATTTAACAGTTTACCATGTGTTGTCATAGAACTTATGTACAATTACGAGATTACAGTGATCTGTTTAATGCATATTACATTCAATATTGTTAATAGCTTGCTAAATGTCTAAAACACAATCCCTTGATATTTTGTTGGCCATAATAGTTTAATAATTTCATTTGTTATAAGGTTATAAAACAGTAAGTTTAAATTAGCGTCTGTTGAATTTTTCAACGGTTTCTAGAATAGTAAAATGTGCTTTCGTCATCAAATTGTTGTATACTTAAAAAACCTTTAAATATGTAATCTGTAAATATCTGTGTCATTATGGTAGCTCAAACTAATGCTTTTGCACATATTGTAAATAAACTAATAAACTGATGTTTAAAAATACAGAACAATCATTAAATGCGCTATTATTATTGTAATTTAAATTATTTTTAAAGATTGTCTATGACTGTATAGTTATTAATATAAATAAAGTGTGATAATATACACGTGTGTCGTTTATTATTTCTCTTTTAGTAAGTTTTTTGTGTCACACTGGTTTATTTGCCTATAGAATAGAGAAATTTATGAATTCAGTTTCTGACATAATTCTAAAGTCATGTAATCGATATAATATATACCTTTCATAAACTGAATTATTGGACGATAAAATAATGGGGTAAAGCACTTCGAATCGTGTGGCTACATTAAATCTAATTAATGCCATTATGGACAAAGCCACGTACCCAAGTTCCTGCAGCACTATGTTATACCAAGGTAATGCAGTAGTTTCTTCCTTGAGGGCTCCAAATTGTTGCTGAACTCCGAAACTGAAGTGAAGAGGTAAGTTTTCCAAGTTGGAATTTCATACATTTGTGTGTAATTAGTGTAACTTTGTACTGAAGAATTAACAGAAGTACGTACCGCAGTTTAAAATTGTGCATCGTGCACAGAAAATTATACTATAGATACAGCGGCGGAAAGATGATGTATTATTGCTTGATTTATCTTCCTGAATACAGCTGATTGAGTTGCTTAGCTTGTTATGCCATTTCACGCTAAATTTACCGTTGATGAACTCCAGGAGTCCATTAGATTGAATTTATAGCGCATAAGACCATAATAAGAACACTATAAGGCTGCCGTTTTAGTTTTTATTTAACAGATGTTACAATTTTTCCAACGTTTAAGAATAATTTATTAATTACAAATATTGAGCTATTTAAGATCGTACAGCTATATATTTTTAAAAACGCTAAAATATGTCCTTAATATAAACATAATAAAGCGCATTTTGGTGTGATATATTTAGTATGATTACCACAAAATCACAAAATAGGGGCCTCTACAAACTTAAGGAAAGCAAAATTTTCTAACTAGAATAATTGATGAATTAATAAATTAAGATCAAAAAAATACTGAATATAGAAAATACAGGAAATGTTTAAAGAATTTATTTTTCCGAAAAACAAAAAATAATGAGACGTCAAATCGATGTTGGCTTTGTTTGTTGTCAACCACAAGAAACGTATATTGCCGTGCCTGAAAATTGGTAACAACTCACAAAAAGTGGAAACGGATTTGATGATTGGAAACACTCAACAGAACGATTTATGAAATAATAAATAATAAAAAATATGCAGCGAAAAAATCTCGTGAGGTGTTTCTCGCGTAGGCTTAAATTTTTATGTAGTAGCTTCTAAGCGGGACATAAGCGGGGATGGGGTAGTGTTAAAACCAAATGCGTAAAATCGACAAATTCTTGGTTACCTATGGGTTTATAACAAAAACAAAATGGCAACATGATATTGTTTTGGGTTGCATACACAGATAATATTTCATGTTTTGGTGATAAATACATAATGTTTTAACATAAAAATAAAACTACATTATTTGCTTAAAGATGGTTGTTTTCCCATATTTATTTCACTTAACTAAATATTTGGAATGTGTCCATGTTGAGAAAGATTGTTTAAATATTCGTAAAGGTTTATTCAATCTTTTGAATAAAAGTTGTTTGAGACAAGAAACTCTTCAAAAATGACATAGATGTCCTTTTCTCTTAAATGCTACTTTAATAGTAAAAGCAAGTTAGTTTATTTTAGGTAAAAACTGATAGTCTAGACCTAGAGTAAATACTTTAAAAAGTACAAAATGAGTGATTTTTGTATTGAAACAGAAATGTTATGGTGAATTTTGTATATTGATTCCGCGCTTTACGTTCGAGGACAGCAAACTGAACATTTTAACTCTTTTCTTTAACAAAAATTCTTCATATATACGTTTTTTGTAAATACATTTTAGTCTAGAAAGAGGTATATTGTTACCTATATTCTTCAAAATTAAACAAAATTCTATTTTATTTTATTTTACGTACTAGTACAATAAGTTAGAATTAACTATAAAATAAGTTAATCAATAGGGTATTCCGGTCATGTCAAAATTTAAGCAGATATTCGGTTTAACCTATTGTATAATTTATGAGGATTCATGTAGTTAAGCTATGAGCTTTTTGATTTAGTTTTTCTATAAGATAATTGCAATTAAAAGTGCATTTCGTTTGAATTCACCGACCACCCTCGGAAATACACGATGATTACCGATTCCTAGTAGCGGTGGCAACAGCGGACAGCTCTCGAACAGCTGATCGGCCAAGTTGACGGTTGGCGACCCTGTTGTTTGACAACGAATAAAGGTAAGTTTTTGAGAGATGATTTGATCATTGAAACTTGAAGCCAAACATCTCTCATCTCGCTAGTCGGCAATGTAAAGAAAATCTTATCAGGAGTTACTGTTCTACTGCTGTTACAGCCCGGCACAGAACAATGTCGGCGTTGGAGTTAATACATTTTGAACAAGTGTTTGATATAACCTCAATAACCAAAGCAGGTGTCAACAAACGAGCGATTCTAAACGTTGACACAACAGAAGACAAAAATTTACTACGTGCACCCTAGATATAGCAACGTTGTCAAGTCGCTCACTTTGAGCGGTCTTTGTGACGTCACAAAGACCAATCCTAATTCAAACTTCAAACAACGATTTCTCTTAATTTAATACAATGTTTGATATTTTACTTGTGAAGTAGCAAACAGTAGCACCCATACTTTGTAAAAAATGACAATTTCAAAAACACCGGAATACCCCATTATAACCACATTGTAATGCATTATTGAAAAAAAATATCTGTGTAAGATTGACTATCAAGAAAACACCTAAACTCTAAAATGGCGGAGGAGCAATGAACAAAAATTAATTATTTACCTATAGTTAATAAAACAAATTTTAAGGTTCAAGAAGATAGGTTCTAATTTAAGAAAATTCTAATTATTTTGTTAGATTCTGTTACAGATTTTTAAAAAACAAACAAAAATATGAAAAATTCTTCTTAAAACTCTTATATTGTCACTGTAAATTTGATTGCGTTTTCAGACGACAATTTATGAAAAGGTTTGGTTGTTTATAGGTATTTCATTAAGTTCAGATTTGCTTTTACTGAATATGTCAACATGATTCGCAAAAAAATGTACCTACATTGGACAAAAATATATTCAGTGTTAGATTAAAAAATACAAATTTTAAATTGAAACCAACTTACACTCATGTCAATTTGAACCATTTTTACCATGCTTACAAGGTGCAAACAATGTCTAATGCACCTGCGATTCTATTGTATTTGCGCCTACCCTTTCTGTACTGTTTTATAGTCATTCTGCTGTGTAATCTTTTTTTCACTAGGTCACTAACATCACTAAATCGGTAGCGACCCCAAAATGTTATTTTAAAATACAATACTATTGTTAGAGCTTTTCATCATATGATTTGAATAGTATGTTTGGATCAAATCAGAACAATCTTATAATATGTATAGCATATCACTTGTTTAGTAATATTCTAACAAAAAATTTTCATATTTTGTCTAAAAGCGGGACATGTAAAAAATCGGGACTGACCCTACAAAAGCGGGACGTCTGGTCACCGTAATAATAACACACAGACATTACCACAACAAGTAATAAACCTTTATCTAGAATTTAATGTACCTATAACATGTGAGAATTAATACAACATTGTACTTACTAGGGATGCTCATCTGTCTTTTTTTACGAAATTCCTAGTCCAACAGTGCACCTTGTTTTCAGGTAGCTGATAACATATCGGCACTCTTGCCCCGTGCAAAAACGGGAGAGGCGGGGTGTTGTGCGTTAAGGTTGAGGGTGGGGTTTGAAGGTTAGAAATCGTGTTCTTTTCGGTGGAGGCGCCTCGATGGGCCGATGGCGTGACCCCAGGCCCCCGGCTTGCTTTGTCAAGCTCCGGCTTTCATTATTTAAATCGAGTAATGAACTGCCTGTGCCCCTTTATGTTGCCGGCTACGCGGCCGAAATTAAGTTTCTTTGTGTAGGATATTTCGTAAATGCGCCGTACCCGATCTTCCACGTGCTAATTTTTCAATGCAGTAGTTCACGACCAGGTTAATGTACTTCTAAAGGAGGGGAGGGGGTCCGAACTAACCCGACAAAGGGGTACGGTGTCGTATTTCAAATTATCGAAGGTTCCCGGGCTAATATAAGAGTAGAATGGTGCTTTTCATGCTGCTTCAAGACCCGTCCACCGGATCGGAATGATCATAATGGCATATTTTTTTACAAACTATGTTTTACAGTTTTCATTAGATATTGTATTTCTCGCCATCTTTTCGTTCGTTCAACATGGAATATATGTTTTATGAGTATGCCGATATACAGTGTGTCCAGAAAAGTCCGTCATATGGAAATTTTTTTTATTATCCGTTTCTCAGAAAATTTTATTCTTTTAAAAGTTGGCGGCTTGTATGAAACCAAAATGGCAGCAATCAAATATGTAAATTTTGCTGCCATATACCGAGCGATTTAGAATATATGAATTTGTGATAAGAGTAAACTTTTTTTCATTATTATCGATAAACTTTATTTGGAAATGTTGTTTAGAAGTAAAAATTATATTCAAATATGAAGTCACAGCTACCTATCTTGAAACTTTTTTTTGTTTTTTTTAATTTCACTTTTATGACAAATATTAAGAAATTTGAATAATTTTTTTTAATTTTTATTATTTTGGTATGATAACTAATGTTTATTTAGAACTAGCGCAACATTACACATTTTCTTGATGCGAAGTTGATATTTCACCCTGTAGATAATAATAGATCATACAATAACTAATACAGGAGCGTGACTTACCTTTAATTCAATTAATATTAATGACTGGATATGTTTATAATAACCCTCAACCCTCAAACCAGATGACTTCGCCATCTGGTTTGAGGGGGAAATGGAAGAGGACCGATTTTTTTTGCTAATATTCTATGGCGTCTGTCCATAGAATATTAGCAAAAAAAGGCAACATTTACGTCAAATGGCAAAGTTTCTTCATAAAATAGCCGTTGGTGGACACAAGAAAACCCGCATTTTATGATAGATATCAGTACCATTTTAAGACCAATGTACTGTGCGGTATTTTGAACAATCAAATATCTAGGCCTTTTTTTTCGTTAAACAATAATGTAGAATTATACCTTCAGTTCCTGAACAGCGTCTTGACACCTTTTTTTGAAACACCGTCAAGAATTTTTTAAACAAGAAATTAGACCACCGTTGGATGGGCTGAAAAATTCGGAATCGAGAAACTGGCCATCTAGATTCCCCGATTGCACAGCTTCAGATTTATTTTTGTTACGTCAAGAAAAAATCCACAAACAATGACTATTTAGTCTTTGAGGAAGCTATGCAACATTGCTTCCAAAGCAGTCCACGCAATTCTCTAAATAATGCTACCTATGATTTTTCTCGAAGAATGTGTTTATCCATAGAACGGGAGGGACACTACATAGAGACAATCTTGATGACGTAGATGAAAAATATCAACTTCGTACCCAGATAATGAGTAATGTTGCGATAATTCTAAATAAACATTACTTATCATACCAAAATCACAAAAAAATGCAATAAAACATTAAAAAGAAGCTATTAGTACCAATCACTGGCATTTACTACTACTATTTACTATTTATCACAGGAGTGGAAAAAACCTGAAAAAAAAATTATTTCAAGATAGGTGAGTGTGTGTGTGGTGTGTGTGTGTGTGTGTGACTTCAAATTTCAATATAAATTTTACTTCTGAACAACATCTCCAAATAAAGTTTATGGATAATAATGAAGTCATACCAGATACCATTGATTCTTGGCTTTACTTTAGTTGTTATTTTGGTTTATAAAGGTGATATTTGTTCAGTTTTTGTATGTTATATGCTGTTGATTTACTGCATTGGGTGTGAGAAGCAATTTGTCGAGCCGAAGTCGTTCTATGCTCGATTACCGTTTGCAACAATGGTAAACTTGCTTCCTTATTTTCGGCAACATATTTTTTGTGGTGTTTCTTAAACAGATTTTCAACAGACCCAGTCTGCTTGAATTTTCTGATTATCCTAGAAGTGGTTAATGGGCAATTTGGTTGTCCGGGTGTCTTTCATTGAAAATATCACCAACCATGAGATGGTCGCTTGCTGTAGATGGATAACTACTATAATAAACATATCCAAAGTCATTAATATTAATTGAATTAAAGGTAAGTCACGCTCCTGTATTAGTTATTGTATGATCTATTATTATCTACAGGGTGAATTATCAACTTCGCATCAAGAACTGAGTAATTTTGCGCTAGTTCTAAATAAACATTAGTTATCATACCAAAATAATAAAAAACGTAAAAATTTTTTTCAAATTTCTAAAAAACAGATTAAAATGGACCTGTTAGGATTACTGGCATTAAAAAAAGAAAAATTCCAAGATAGGTGTGGCTGTGACTTCATATTTGAATATAATTTTGACTTCTAAACAACATTTCCAAATAAAGATTATTGATAATAATGAAAATAAAGGTACTTTACTCTTATCAGAAATTCATATATTCTGAATCGCTCGGTATATAGCACCGAAATTTACATATTTGAGTATCGCCGTTTTGGTTTCATACAAGCCGCCAACTTTTAGAAAGAATAAAATTTTCTGAGAAATTGATAATAAAGAAAATGTCCATATGATGCGGACTTTCCTGGACATACTGTATATATACTATACGGTTACAGTAATGAAAATGCTAACACAGCAGAACAAGAGTTGGTTGTTGGGCCAATTTACCTACCAAATCGTCTTAATGCCGATGAATACAATAAAGTACACCTGTATGCACGTATTGGAATACGCAATCAATACACGAACTCGTGTTTTAAAGACGAATCGAAAATTATATCGAACAAATACCTGTCGCGTTTCTCGGGGGAGTACAGGCAAACCCAACCCTTGCTTCGGGCGATCGGCGCGCGACGGTACCTTTCTTCTATTGTTTGACTTTCATTTTGTAATCCGACACTCGATGCGGATCCTAATTGATCTCATGCCCTGATAAATATTGCAGTGTTTCGATTTTCGAGAGGTCGCGGCTACTGTTCAAATATTAAACTAAGGCCACTCGATACATTCGTTCGCTCGCAAAATATGAAATAAATTTGTTTCAATATCCGAGCGAGGGGAATCGCGATTTTCAGAGATTGAGTAGAGGGAATTGTACGTGTTTGTTAAAGACGTTCCGCTTTGTTTTCCATCCATTTTCCGAAAATTCCGATGAAGAGAGAAATTGTGGATTGAGTCTAATATTTTAGATCTAAATTTATCACTTTTAGGTAGACAAAAAAAGGAACTTTGAAACCGTTAGCGATAGAAATGTCCACCGACCACCAAATAATAGCTCTGACGAGTACATCCAAAATATGTGGAGTTTAATTTGCAACTACATACCATTCAAGAGTTAGTTGGCCAATTTCGCTTATTTATGGCTTATTTCAAAAATCGAACTTTGAGCACCCCTGGTTAACCATTACAGACAGGCTATTTTCCAGTGTTAATTTGCAATCAGCGCACTCATTTTAGTAATATAGCAAAGGTTTGATGCCGATCCGAGTCCTAATTTTCGAGATAGGTGTAATTGAAAATTATAGTCATAATTATACCTTTTTTTCGAATTTTTAAGCAAATAATGACATTCTTTTTATTTTTTTAGGTAATAATTATAATTTCACCCGTCTGCAATTCCTAATTTATCAATCAGTACGTCGTGGGCTTCACAAAACCCCATCATTTGTTAAAATCGGTTAAAAAATACGGAAAAGTTAGGATTTTATGGTGATATTTATTAGTTTTGCCCCGTGGACATCAACCCCTAAATGGCGATAATGTCCGTTTGAATAGCAAACGTAAATTATTCAGTTGCTACAGAAACATGTTCATAACTTTTGCAAAAATTATTGCATAAACTTCTATCATACCTCTAATTATTGGTAATTATCTTAGAGAAATGTTTATTATTGTTTTCTGATTTGGGCCCATAACTAGTTCGCTTTATTTTAGGTTAACTGTATTTGGCAATATTATAGGTTAACCACGGTTTGTCATACGTTATAATATTACGCCAATATTACTATTCGATCGTTTGTGTCGAGGAGTGAATTTAAAAGAAAAATGACATATCAAGAACAGAAACCCATACAATGCATGAAATATTTGATTAAATGCAAAAGTGGGCACTGTTAATCACTTCTTCTTTTTATTAATCTTCTCATTAAACTTTTTGCATGATACTCTATTGGATATTTTTGTTTCCTTTTTCGTTTTTTTTTTCTTTCTGCTCTTTTTGTTCTTTTGTTTATTTAATGCTTTTTTTGTCGTTTTCCTTTCCTTTTTTGGGTTTTCTACAAACTATTGTTTATTTTGGGTAGTTAAGTTAATTTTTTTAAACATTTTTTCAACGGATTTTAACAACTGATACTTTTTGGAAGTTTTGGAGTCCTATATTAGTTCTAAATTGCAGACGGCTGAAATCATAATTACTACCTACAAAGCTTAGGTCATCATGATACCCAAACCCGGTAAACCGCCAAATGATCTAACCTCCTATAGACCTATATCTTTTATTACCAACCATTTCAACACTGTTTGAGAAATTACTTATCAAGAGAATATACCCAATTCTTGAGAAAAATCAAACTATTCCATCACATCAATTCGGCTTTCCAGCTCGACATTCAACAATCGATCAGGTACACCGAATTACCGACGTTATAGAAAAGGCTCTTGAGGAAAAGAAAATTTGCTCAGCAATATTTTTAGACGAGGCTTAGGCATTCGATAAGGTGTGGCATGATGATCTCTTTGAGAAACTGGAACAGCAGCTTCCTACTGAATATACAGAACTGTTAAAATCATATCTGAAAGACCGTCACTTCAGGCTGGAACAGGATGACGAATACTCCTCGCTACGCAATATCAATGCCGGGGTACCACAAGGAAGTGTATTGGGACCACTTTTGTACCTACTGTATACTTATGATATTCCTGTTCCGGGAGAAAGCACAGTGGCAACATTTGCAGACGACACAGCTATTTTGGCGATTAGTGACAGTGTAGAAGAAGCAACTGAAAAATTACAGATAGCTGCAAACTAAATCAACCTTTGGACAAAGAAATGGCGCATCAAACTAAATGAATGAAAATCCACGGTTGTAAACTACACCAATAAGAGAGTTAACTATATTCCAGTAACCATTAATGGGAATGATATTCCATACGCGGATACAGCGAAATACCTTGGCATGACACTGGATGCCAAGCTTAAATGGAAAGTACATGTCAAGAAAAAGCGGGACGAACTCGACCTAAAATTAAGCAAAATGTATTGGCTAATGGGACGGAGGTTAGCCCTGTCCGTGCAAAATAAGCTCCTACTATACACGCGATTATTAAAGCCAGTATGGGTGTATGGAATACTGTTATGGAGATGCACTAAGCAGTCCAATATCAACCTCATTCAGAGGTCCCAAAATAAAGTTCTAAGGGCCATTGTTGGTGCACCATGGTACATCAAAAACACCAATCCTCATCGGGACCTTCGCATGGAGATGGTAACTAGCGAAATATCAAAATTTGCTAAGCACGAGGATCGCCTACTCCACCACGACAACATTGAAGCCATCCAGCTGCTAGACAACAGTGGATGGCTGAAAAGAACTCAACCATTCGAACTAGTGCGGGAGTGACTAAAAGCAGAGCACCCGTAGTGTATTCACAGTGATAGTATGAATAGTGTGTGAATAGTATGAAAACAACCGCCGTCTACTTGAGTGGTAAAAACTGTCAGACTAAAAAAACTTGGGCCAATGGGCAAAATTGTAGGAATACTCATTATTTTATCAGTTTAGGTTAAGTGAAAATAACTTGTTAGAGATTGATTACGTGTTATGCCACAAACACTCTGTGTTTGAACACAATAAAAAAAAACTACCTACAAAAATATAAAAACTTCACAAATAATTAAGAAATTTTACTGGTATTAGGATCAGTACTCATTAGGAATTCTCGAAGCGAACTGTCTTCGATGTCGTCATCCGATTGGCGAGAAATTGGCGAGAAAAAACACGAAAAAATGCTCAGAGGAAGATCAGAGAAAGAAACATTTCGTACCACTTGAAACAAAACCGTACCACTTGGTTACAGTAACAAAACCGCATAAGTTAAATACAAAAATAAAAATACCAAAACAATGCAGCAGAATTAATTTGTCAAAAATAGTTTACATAGACAGACTTTTGTAGAATGGGGCATTATGGGCGTAGCATACAACCACCAATACACGATCGAACTCTAAATTAGATACTCAAGCTTCTTTTAGCCTATGGTTTTTCTTCCACATACCTATAAGAAAACTACAAATAATTTAACCACATAGCGGCGCCACTGGACTACCTACTTATGCTGTAAATTACTGTTCTGATGGATAAACAAACATCAATACGGTCAGTCCTGATTGTCGTGAAGCATACACCATAATCATTTCTACCCTAGCAACCTAACGATAAACAATATTTTATGCCTGCACCAATTACACTGGCTTTTCACTTTGATCTGCTAATGCTATGTAATGCATAATATCGACCAAACAGATTACGATATCAACAGTTTGACACCATGTGTGACTCGGCAGAAAAAAAGGTACGCCCGACCAAGGGAAAAGAACCGAGGATCACGCAATTTTCCAATTCATTCCCCACCATTTGGCCATTAGTGTCGGTCCTTAAGAATGTTCGTGTCGGTGCCACGTATGGACCATCGCCTTCCGCTATCGACAGGGAAATAAAATTAAACCATAGAGCATGCCACATAAAACCAATTCGCCATAATTTTCTAACGCCACCATTAGCTGCGGCGGCGTCATTACTTCCTTTATTTCGAGCATACTACATAAATAAACACATTAATGTGTTTTGTTGTATTTGTTGTAGAGGAAGACGTAATGCACGATATTATAGAGTAATAATGCATGCTAGATTTCATATTCCTCCTGCATGCGATATTTTTAATGCTAGCCTAGTCCACTATTTAAATTTTGTTAACGATTTATACAAAAGGAGATGTATTTCCTTTAAAGTAATATTTCTACTTTGGTTTAAAAATATTGTTAGTGTGAAAACTTCATCCAACTGTACTAACCATAAAGAAGCAGACAAATAAACTGAATGACGAAGAAGCTTCTCTAATAGCATTACATTCCGTTCAAGAAACTCTAAAATAATCCCTTCGAAGAAGAGCGTAACAAATAAATAATTATTTATTACTTACATACCGGGTGGACAAACTGGACGAATGAAATTTGGGAAAGAGTCAATAGACAAAAAATGCCATTCTTTGGAATACTCTTGAGGCTAATATAACTTCCGGTTTTTCCGGAAATGACGTCATCATTGAAATTTTAAATGGCACCTTATATTCTTTGTGTGATATTTTTAATCAGGATGACATTCTGAACACAAAAACATGTCGATCGTCAATTTTCGATCACCAAGGTAACGCAAAAATAAGTTTTTTGTGTATTAATCTAGGTGGCAATGAATTGGTGAAAATATTCCAAAATTGTAATATTTTGTTGAAATTCGTAGCGTACAAATGCTGTTAGAAGCCAGGAAATGGAAAAAAATATTGACCTAATGATCAAAGCCAGCGTACAAGTGAAAGTCACTCAATGGACTACTCGAAGGAAGTACCCTGATTATTCGAGGAAAAACATTTTTCCGACACAATGATACCAAAGACTTGATATTTTGTTGATAATCGTAGTGTGAAACTGCCGTTTAAGGTTACTTCCTTCGAGTAGTCCATTGAGTGACTTTGACTTGTACGCTGACTTTGATCATTGGTCAATATTTTTTTCGATTTCCTTCCTTCTAACAACATTTGTGCGCTACGAATTTCAACAAAATATCAAGTGTTTGGTATCATTGTAATCGGAATCGATGCTTCCTATCGAATAATCAGGGTGTGGCCATTGGGTACCCGTGAAAAAAATGACTCACGAGCCAAAAACCAATTAAATCACGCTAGAGGGCGCCAGTAATGCAATGTCGTCCAAAATCGATTTAGTTAGTGTTTATTTGACAATTTTCGACTATTTTCACCAATGCATAGCCACCTAGATTAATACACAAAAAGTTATTTTTGCGTTGCCTTGGTGATAAAAATTGACGATCTATATGTTTTTGTGTTCAGAATGTCATCCTGATTGAAAATATCACACAAAGAATATACGGTGCCATTTAAAATTTCAATGATGACGTCATTTCCGGAAAAACCGGAAGTCATATCAACGTCAAGAGTAATAATGGCATTTTTTGTCTATTAACACTTTCCCAAATTTCATTCGTCCAGCTTTGTAAACAAAAAAAATTGACGGGTGTACCTATGGTGTGGGTCACCCGGTAGTGTATTATTACATAAATTTATACTTATTTAAAATTACCATTTTGACTCAACCAACAATTTAAATTTCAACAATTTATATGGTTTTAAATTATGACAAGAAAACCACTGTAATCGTTGTCCTGGTAATAATTAAAAAAAGTAATTTTGCTTTTCTGTTGCATTTTATATGATGTAACACATTTCGATTATCATAATACCAGTTGTCAATAGTTTGGCGTTACTAAAATTATTAGATTGTTCCCGGTTTTGCTGGATTTAGTTAGTTTAATCGTGTTGCTAACATTAAAGGGCATTCAGATAGAAACTACTGCAATCGCCGGTAATTCAATTCGAAATTTCTGCATTGCGCAGCACTAGTTATGCAATAATTTGCTGAATGCCACTTCACTTTCCTCTCAACATCATTTGCAAAATTCACAAATTACTGATCATGCTAATAAGGTAAACGTCCCAAATTCAGACCCTGTGCTGAATTCCGACATATTTCTGTTTAGTTCGATCTGGTTTGTTGATTTTATCTTACATTTATCAACCCACAGTCGTTTCTTATTCTACCAATGGTCGGGCGGTCAGAATATAACCTAGAAGTTTGACAGATCTTGATAATTGAGTGTTATGCTAAAAGTAGATTTCTTCCTTATAAAGTAACTGCAATTTGACTTCTTTTTACATCGCTACAGGAGAACAGTAATTAAGAAAATTGTAATAATATCTATTTAGGCTGACTAAAAATGCTTTCAACTTAAATAAAAATAAAAACCTCTCCTTCTTTGCTATTATTTATTGTACTCGAGACATGTTTCGATCTTAACAGATCATCATCAGTCGGGAATCTACAAAAAATTGAAAAAGCCAATCAACTGCACTTAATTATAACACTTAATCCACACCGGGTTACATAATATTGTACAACAGGTACCATAGTTTGTATTTTAGTGATAGAAACTACTTACAGTCAGTTTGCAGAGTCTATGTGGTCATAATTTAACATTGTTTCAGTTCTAGAGATCTTAGCGAATGAGTATGTGGACGTATGTATGCCATGCGGAATGGGAACCTTATTCCATAAATGTGTATTGTACGATGTATGCAACCGATGTTGTATGTGTGCCGTGTTTGTGGTGGTATATCAATCGATTTCATTGAATTTTAAATCGTATTTAGGTAAGTAAACAAGGGCCTTTTGTAAAATTGTACTTGGTCGTTAATCAATTCTGTTTGTGTGTTTCTATTCCGTCTTTCTATTTCTAGCTGCTCTAATATGTCCATCTTAAACCCTTTATTGCATTTATGGATTAATTTTACGTTCTTATAATCTATTTTGTGTCCAGTTTGAATAACATGTTTGTATACGCTTGATGTTACTTGATTAGCATGCTCTGTTATTCTCTTAGCTAGAGATCTTCCTGTCTGTCCTACGTAAACTGAGTTGCAATTAGTGCAATTAACAGAGTAAATGCCACTTTTTTCCATATCTGTTTTATTTTCATATTTATGTCCAGATAATTGCTTAATTAAGAAACAAAATAGATCAAATTAACAAATTGCTAAAACACGTCATAAATCAAAACTATTGCTTGTTCAATGGAAAATATTATCATTTTACTGAGGGCTTACCAATGGGAATGTCACTATCTGGACTTCTATCAGAAATTTTTCTTAATCATATAGAAGAAAAATTTATCATGAACAATGTCAATCCTTTTAAAAACATGATTGTTAAATGGGTACGATACGTCGACGACATCTTCACAATATTAAAAGCGAGTCAAGATGAAATAGATAATTTTTCAAACTACTTAAACAACATACACCCAAATCAAAGTTTAGATTTTTTACTTTTTGTTCTGTTCTGTTTGATTTAGACCTTAGAGATACAACAGAATAATAGTTTAAATTTTCTCGATGTGACCTTGACTAACAATAAGAATAAACTGAACTTCGAAATTTACAGAAAGGCCACAACTATAAATACAATCATTCCATTTGACTAAGCCCACCCTATAAATCATCGACTCGCCGCTTTTCACCATCATATAAACAGACTACTAACATACCCAATCACTGAAATAGCAAAGACAAAGGAACTAAAATTCATATATGATCTAGCAGAAAACAATGGTTTTCCCCAAAACAGTATAAGGTCTATAATAAACAGAGCAAAGAAAAAACAAGATCCACTCTACACAAATGAAATACCTAATAAAAAACAAATCTACAGACATTTCACATATAACAACACGAATAGAAAGTTACAAAAAACATTAAACAAGTATAATATAACACCAGCATATAGTAACCCTAACCAAATAATTAAGCAATTATCTGGACATAAATATGAAAATAAAACAGATATGGAAAAAAGTGGCATTTACTCTGTTAATTGCACTAATTGCAACTCAGTTTACGTAGGACAGACAGGAAGATCTCTAGCTAAGAGAATAACAGAGCATGCTAATCAAGTAACATCAAGCGTATACAAACATGTTATTCAAACTGGACACAAAATAGATTATAAGAACGTAAAATTAATCCATAAATGCAATAAAGGGTTTAAGATGGACATATTAGAGCAGCTAGAAATAGAAAGACGGAATAGAAACACACAAACAGAATTGATTAACGACCAAGTACAATTTTACAAAAGGCCCTTGTTTACTTACCTAAATACGATTTAAAATTCAATGAAATCGACTGATATACCACCACAAACACGGCACACATACAACATCGGTTGCATACATCGTACAATACACATTTATGGAATAAGGTTAACATTCCGCATGGCATACATACGTCCACATACTCATTCGCTAAGATCTCTAGAACTGAAACAATGTTAAATTATGACCACATAGACTCTGCAAACTGACTGTAAGTAGTTTCTATCACTAAAATACAAACTATGGTACCTGTTGTACAATATTATGTAACTCGGTGTGGATTAAGTGTTATAATTAAGTGCAGTTGATTGGCTTTTTCAATTTTTTGTAGATTCCCGACTGATGATGATCTGTTAAGATTGAAGCATGTCTCGAGTACAATAAATAATAGCAAAGAAGGAGAGGTTTTTAATTTTATTTAAGTTGAATTTAAATAAACTTTGCAATATGGATATAGCCAATTAAAAATACTTTATATTTTCATAATAATAAGGTGTACTGCTCTTTTAACTACTATTATTTACAAATTTAGGGGTGTCGGAATTAGGTACAAGTAATGTACCACGTCCATAAATCAGACATGTGTTTCGGAATTGTGTATATGGTTAGAAGTAATACATATGGCTCAATTGGAACTTTTAGAGCTAAAAGCTGAACTCGTGCCATCTCCATTACAAAAAATCGGTAACCTGGCCTAAAACGCCAAAACAAAAGTAAAAAAGAAACTGTTTCTATGTAACACTATCTCTGATGCTTGGGGAGAATATGTGTTAATAAAAAAAAGGAAGCACAAACGAAAATCATTCTAGAGAAATAAGAAAGGAAGCGAAAAAATGAACAGAATAAAAAGCTGCGCCAAGAAAAAGAAAACACAAAAAATTCCAGATACAAGAAACATTAAAATACAGAAGGTATTCTTACTTAACAATAATGAAAACACATTATTTAGTTAAATATGTTTATTTGTCGGAATAATGTCCTACAAGTGTCTGATTTACGATCACTGTCTGATATAAGTTCACTGAGGTGATGATTTCAGATCAAAATAGACGCTTAATGTCGGAGTTAGGGGCAATTGTTAAACTTATAAAATATAATATAAATTAAATAAATACACACGGAATTCAAAGGAAAAGAATTAAAATGGCTTGAAAACTATTTGAGAAACACGAGACAAAAGGTTATGATTGGAGAAAAGGAGTCAAGTGACACATTAAAAAAATGCAAGTATGTAATACAAAATCAAGCACTTACAATATTGTATTACAATGCTCAAGGTTAACTATACCTTTTCAAGTTCGAATTGGCACTAAACAAAATCGAACTAATTGTCACTAATCAAAATCAAATTGGCACTAATCAAAATCAAGTTGACAAATAACAAATTCAAGTTGACATTAAACAATTTAATTGTCAATTCAAATTAATATCTTATAAGAACCCTTTCACGTCCTCATAATGCCTTATATAAAAAAAAGTTGACGCCGTAAACTCAAAAATACAAATTAGCACTGTTTATAATTCTAACGGGGATTAGCGCAATCTTGCAAATGATCTCGGAGTTTCAAAAAGAACGGCGTATAGATGGGTAAAAAATCAAGACGTTCCAGAGAAACAGCATGCAGGTAAACGCATGAGTTTAAATCACAGACGAACATCGTAGCTTTTTGGAAATTGGAAGAAATGCAAAGATAACTCTCCAGCAATTAAAAGAAAAGATTTTACAATCATATGAAATTAATGTCACTAAAGAATGTATTCGTCAACACCTCGACGGTCTTATGTATATGTTACAGTAAAAGCGTAAACGGCAGTAAGTGTTATACACTTACTAGTCCGTGTATACATTTACTGACGATTTTAGTAGAAGTATCAACTCATTAGAAAAATGAATACTATTCCTAGTAGATGTATACACATACTAGCTGATGTATACATATGCTACCACTGAGTAGTAAAAGTATCAAGAAAATATAAAAAATGGATTTTAATGAATAATAGAGTACAGTTGGCCGATTATATTACCACGGTTATTTGAATTTTCATTTAAAATGTGTCAACTCTTTTTATAGAAGCTAATGTTATATATTCTGCCTTTTATATTAATATTTGTTACAAGCTATATTTCCTATACCTACATTATAAATTTTAAAAATGCATTTAAAGCAGGTAAATAGTTCTGTTCACATATAAGTATTAATCAAACAATAAGACCACTGAATAACATGTTTATGGGCATTTAGTAATTAATTTATGGGCATAAATAAAAAAAAATAAAACATGTTATATCTAAATATAAAAGAAACATAAATAATATTCTGAAATAAAAATAGATAACATTAGACGGTAGTAGGTATATGTTTAAAATTTCAGGACATACATAAATGTGAAATAATTCAGAAGCATGACACAGTTTATTTAATTTTTTCTGCTCGGTAGTTTTGCAGTTATGACTATGAGCCTTCAAACGCAGGAATAAATACTATCGAATCGAGAGATGGCAGTTAGGGCGACTCTCTCGTGCGGGGTGACAAATACCTAATAACTTAAACTAAAAGTAATAATGAATGCAATCTCAAAAATACGTAACAGTATGAATTTAAGAGGCCAAGAACATACATAATAAATTTACTATTCTATTTGTTACAACAAGGTAAGCTATGGTGGCACTTTGAATTACATAAAACTTTATTTTTGAGACACATGCACTTTTTTGTATTGCACTTTGTTTTGCACTGGCATTTTGAAAAACCTTCACCTGTTCCTGTAGATTGTTCAATTGCTACTGATTTGAGGGGAACTTCTTTTGTTGGAATATTGTCAATTGGGATTAATGGTTCAGGGCATACACTGAATTGAGATCTACAGTATAAACTCTTAAGAATACCATTTTTTTGTCCCTAATTTATAATACCCTTCCTCTGTTCTCTTCATGATGCAAGCCAATATGGAACGTGGGTCTCCCCTGCCTCTATCTACGTCCGGTACTTTAACACGAACTGTCATACCTATTTCGGCTTGAGGATGAGATGCATCAGAAATAATTTTCATGCGTTTTGCTTGATCTTCTAAATTTTCCTTAGCTTCCTTTCTACTGTTTTCAAGTTTCATTTCTAGGCAGCAAAGGTCACAAACATCATTGTCATTAAGGAGATTAATGGATGCTTCACATATTTTCCAAAATTTACCAAATTAGAAATCATTTTCACAGCCAATCGCACCTCTGAGCGCGCGGCGAATCCCACATAACCTTGTTGTGAACTACTAGTAGAAGTGTTCATTTCAATTCGTCGCGTTTTATTTTGTGCACACTTCTACTATAACCGCTTAGAAATTGTATGCATTAGCTAGTAGAAGTGTTCATTTCTAGAGTTGTGAATACTTTTACTATACAAATCAGTATGTGTATACACAGACTAGTAAGTATATACATCAACGGAGTTGATGCTTTTACTGTAGCATATACAATAAAACAAGTACGTCGAGAGCCAGAAAGAGCCAACAGTATAGACAATAAAACAAAAAGGTTAGAATATGTAAGAGCATTACTTAATCTTCAAGCATAGAATTTGCCAATAATTTATCTTCTTGACGAAACTAATTTTAATATGAAAATGTTTAACGACATAATTTGTCAAATTAATATTTATAGGTTAATAATATGGTGACATACAGGCGGGATGTAAATTTTAAATATATCAAAAATTACAGCTACAACCTGGATTTGAACCAGGGACGTTTGTGTTTCTAGCACAATGCTCTCCCATCTGAAAAATAAAAATGACATAGGCCTCAGTAGCTCAGATGGGAGAGCATTGTGCTAGAAACGCAACGGTCCCTGGTTCAAATCCAGGTTGTGGCTGTAATTTTTGATTTATTTAAAATTTACATCCCGCCTGTATGTCACCATATTATTAACCTAATTTTAATATGTTTATTTCGCGGACGCAAGGACGTTCTAAGAACGGAAGTCGATGTACATTTGTCGCAGCCGGTAGCCGAGGCGCAAATATAGGTCTTACTGGATGCATAGGGCCTTCTGGTTATTATGTAGGTCCATGTTATTGTTTTAAAATATAGTATAAATAATATTGGATTTGTTAATTGTCAACTTGAATTTGTTAATTGTAATTTTGATCATGTTAATTGTCATTTTGATATTGATTAGTGCCAGTTTGATTTTGATTAGTGCCAATTTGAACTTGAAAAGGTATATATAGTATTATAGTATTGAGACAGTGTTGGGCAAATTAAATTTCTTGAACATTAAACAACGAACGTTGTATCAGGTACTCACTTTAGTATGTATACCATAAATGTGTAAATAATAAATTATTATAGAAGCAGTATTGAACAGTAACTAATTTATTATTCATTTGATTTCCCTACGAAACATTTCATCAAATATACCCAAAGTGTCTACAAACGGAAACGATACCAATTTTGAAACGATACCGTGAATTCAAATCCCAATAGGGGTGGTGAGTGAGTGAAGCTTTAGGCATCCCCTCCACTTCTTTTCAATCAACTCGAACTCGAGAACGGCCTCCCTTGTAACTGATATTTGTTTTGTTTCTGTGGGGTCACACAGCTCTGATTGATTTAGTAATTGGCCATGAATTGAAAATTGATCCAATAAAATTAGCTGCTCCATTACTGTAGGGTTAACTTGAAAAGGTCAGTTTGAGGTTAACTTTCTAAAATTGTAGTAATAGGCTCGATAATAATTTGGATAATTTGATTCAATCGTTATCCGATATAAAATTCAGTGGGTAATTTATTGTAGCATCATACAGATATTTCATTGTTTTTTTTCTTTCACACTGTATAGTAAAACAAAACAAATAAATAAGGTATATCTTCTCTCAAATCTCTGACTGTACTTACTGATACTTATCAGAAGCAAGATATGCCATCATTAAAATAAATAAATGCACCTTGGGCAAGCACTTTTAGAAAAATACACCCCGACAAAGGATGTAATTTAGTTTAACCGCTGGCGGTATTTCACAGTGGCCCTAATGACCGCATTGCATGATCCGATCATTGATACCTACAACAGTAATACCAAAAATCCACCATTTAATCTTTTCAATGAGGTACGCTTACAAGCAGGTATAATTTCACGTCAGAATAAAAGGGCAAATCGATTATTGTTCTGTAAAAAAAGGTGATATCAAGAAGTAATCTCGTTTTTATAACAACGGCTATAGAAAGTAAATTTTTCGGCCATTTATCCGACCACGTTTAATCGGCAAAGGTCAAACTGACAACGACAAAACGAGAACGGTTAATTTAGCCTCTGTCACGGTCGAAAGGGTTGACAACGGTTAACCAAGGTCGGCGGTCCACCGAAACATTCATTTACATTAAAGCAACACATTTATTCGTTGCATTAAGCGAGCTTTTTTGTAGCTTGGATTCCTGTTCCGTCGGCCAAACATCTTGAAATTTGGCACACTTGCATTTCTGATGGTAACACAATTATTACTGTGTAACACTCAAACGTAAACAGCAGGAATAAAGAATTGGTAAAGCAGACAACACGTGGTCGATATTATCCAACTAATGGCAATTGCATCCCCTTGTTCAAAAGCAGTTTTCAATTGTCTCTCCGACACCAATTGATAGGGCATAAACGACAGCTACAGGCTTGACCGTTCGACACATGTGAGTGATGTTCGCCGATGTATGAGGATGGCTAATTACCAAAGCTATGTACTCCGTATAATTACACCTGTATAGTCGCTGACAACAAATTGAAACAAACAGAAATTCTCATATACAGGAAATTCTTTGGGTAGGAATTTAATCTTGCTACTAGTATAGATAGCAAGATATATCTAATACTAGATATATATATATATACAGGGTGTTCCTAAATATCATGTAAATACGAAAAGAAGTAATTCTTTGGCTTATTTAATGACTAAAAATTCATATAAACATAGGTCCGCAAACGCTTCGTTGCCGATCTATAGGGTGTTGAAATTTCAAGATTTTTTTAGTTTTTTCTTTATAGCTCTTGTAGCTTTTGATATATTTAGCTCTAATTTGGAATTATAGGTTACGCTGTAGGACTTACATCATTGGGCATACCAAATGGTTTTAAGAATCTACAGGGAGATATTTTTTCAGGGGCCATGCCCCCCTTTCTCCCCATTAACTTTTTTTCGGTGCGCCGCTGGTGGATTCTAAAATACAAAATGCATTGTTTCTTTTGTTCTAAAGCATTTTAATCTCTTGTAGTTTTTTCGTATTTACCAACGTTATCGAGAAAAAAAATAAAAGCTTTTCTGTGTTTCGCTAGATGCCTTGGCTTGATTTAGATAACCTTTTGTTTGTATTTACTTTCACATTTTACTCGCCACCAATTGTTAAAAATTAAAACTACGATGGCGCAGTTTTTGTAGCATTTTTGTAGATCGGCAACGAAGCGTTTGCGGACCTATGTTTATATGAATTTTTAGTCATTAAATAAGCCAAAGAATTACCCCTTTTCGTATTTACGTGATATTTAGGAACACCCTGTATATCTAATTATAACATTTAAACACACTCTCTATCTCCCCCCATGTATAGATTGAAACTTAAATTATCCTGCATAATTTACTAACCCGAATTGCAGTTGACGTTTTCTGAAATAGACTTTTATTAGTCTCTAATCGTGGCCAGGTTTTATTTTCATTCCAATGACAATAGGTGTCGGATATGTCTGTGTATACCCGTTTTTGTGGCGACGATTCCCGGCAAACTACTAAAGGTATCGAGACGAGAAACTTCATACTTAGAAGTTGAAAAATTGATAGTTTAGCTGCATAAGCAAATTCTAATTGATTGAGATCGGTCGTGTCTGCATTAATATAAAACTAGTTAGCCAGGATTTGACAGATATTTTCATATTTTCATTCTGTCTATATAATCAAAATATCTGTCAAATCCTGGCTAACTAGTTTTATTTTAATGCAGACACGACCGATCTCGATCACATAGAATTTCCTCATTTTGTATATAGTATGATAAAGTCATGTGCCTGGTCACATCAGACATTTTGACGTATAATCAATATTAAACTTTTATTTTTTAATTAAGAAAACAAAATTCCCCCACAAGCACTATTGTGTTGTGTATTAGGAGATAGCTCATGGCAAAAGCTATAAAATGGCACCAATACCACCAATCTAAATTAATCAGGTGACAGACAGTCGGCCTTTAAATATATCATGACCGAACGATTTTTAAAATTTTGCATACCCATAATTCCAAAACGGGATAACATATTATCATCAAGTTTGGTATTTTTCTATAACTACATGAAGACAACAATTGTACAAAATTTCATCAAAATCCAAGGGGGCGAGGAATAAAACTGTGCTGATTTGACAGGGAATTAATTAGTCATACGCAAAACCGTTTTACATATATTTCGAATGGTTCACCCATATCGGTTCTGAGGTCACTCACTGGCTTTATTATTGGAAATACTAATATTGTAGAAAAATTAGCAATAATATTCGTGTTACAAATACATTAGCAGAGCTACATAACGTAAAACAAATTTCCTTATGACGGGAACGGAGATGACAAGTATGACGCTGGCAGAAATACAATAACATCGAAAAGAAAAAAAAAAAAACACAGATTGTTTGCAGATGATTCATACGGAATCCATCATTTCCACGTTTGACAGAAACAGAGAGCGCGTGACATCTTTCATCTCTCTTTAATTTTCTTGGGGGGCAAACAAAGCAAAAGCGCCATAACAGATCATGTATTTCTGGCTTTCTAAATGTGCTTAAAATAAACCATTTGGTGCGAAAGTGATTCAGCATTTTTTTCTGGGTGTGTGGACCTTATTGAATAAGTTTTGAAGCTAATTCTGGAATATTTCACGGTCAATACTATACAAAACGGTGTTAAAAAGTAACTTCAGATAGTGAGGTTTTGTTTCAAACGCGTGGTTTGTTGCGTGGTTAACTGCAGGTCGGAAAGCCATCGAGATAAGGAAATTTCCTTTCACATTTTAGAAGGGAACGATGGCTATAGGACATTAAGAGAGATCCAAACTTCTCTGAAGGCCAACTACAAAATTAGAGGGTTATAGAGTTATATGAAATATAGATATGAAATATTTGTTTATAATGTGTCATTTTAAGGTAAACCAGCTGGAAGATCGCTTCGAAGATCATGACCATCCCGATTGGGTGCCATGTAGGGCTGTTCGAGTTATCTAAAACTTCAAGTCTCGAATTTCGAGCTGAGTTTCTTTCTCGTTTCTTTCCGAACCGAACACTCGATTTTTCGAGTTGGCTCGCATTTGTTCGGTTCAAATTCGAATCTCAATATCAAAAGCAACCGCTTGCTTGTAATCGAGCATATTGGCTTGAATAAACGTCAAAGCATTGGTTGTATCTAAGCAGTGGTATGGTAGAAACAAAATTTTAGTGTGACACAATGACTATTAATTAAAACGACCTGCGTTTGGTTAGAAAAAAGCGAGCGCTCGAACAGTCCTTGTGTCCTCTATGACGTTGTGTCCTTCTTACCGCATTATTCTACTCATATTCTACATACATTTCAGATTTTTTAAATAATAAATCTATTAATTTACAATCATTGTTTTATTGATTTATTCATCTACATCGACTACTCCCTTGCCTTCAGGTTTAGTAAAATATTTACATAAAATACCAGGTAAGACAATTGTTTTGGGATACTGCAAACAAATTTAAATCCCAGAATGGATCGTCGTTTTTGGACCATACAACAAAGTCAATATTGGCGATGTGTAATCTGCGTTTGAATTTGATAACAATAAGCTTGTTTTAGTTATTTAAAAAAAAAAACTCACTGAATTGAATATTTTCCATAATAAACCTGCAAAAAACACGCCTTTGATACATAACCTCACTTTCTGAAGTCACTTTATAACATCGTTTTGTATAATACTCACCGTGAAATATTAAAAACTTAACTTCAAAACTTATTCAGTTAGGTTCACACACACCCAGCAAAAATACAAGCTGAATCATTTTCGCACCAAGTGGTTTATTTTAAGCTGATTTAGAAAGCTAGAAATACATGATCTCTTATGGCGCTTTTACTTTGTTTGCCCCCCAAGTAAATTAAAGAGACATGAGAGATGTAACGCCGTCTCTATTTCTGTTAAACGTGGAAATGCTGGATTAACGCGACATGGCTCCGGTCGATTTATTTAATGTTAAGTGTATGTTTGTTTATTCCAAATATTTGTTGTTAATATTGAAGAAATAAAAAGTTTATAAACTTTTTTACTTTATCATACGCAGTATGTAAAGTATTGTAATCATGCAAAAAAAAAATTTTGAGATTTTAGCGGAAATATGTCCTTTTGGGTCCCCTGAACATTTTTGACCAAGGTACAAAAAAATGTCTGTGTGAGTGTATGTGTGTGTGTATGTGTGTGTGTGTGTACCCGTTTTTGTGGCGACGATTCCGGAGAAACTACTAAAGGTATCGGGACGAAACTTCATATTTAGAAGTTTCATAACCAAACTTAGAGCTAAAAAGCTTTCTGTTGAAAAAGGTCCAAAGGAACTGGTGGTTTACTCATAGCATTTTTCGAAGATTTTACAAATGAGCCGTTATTTGTGTAATGTCGTCAAAATAGTTAAATAATAAATTAAAGGAGAGAAAATTTTCTATAATTTATGTACATGACATTTTTTGGTAGAATTTACAGTTTAGCTGCATGAGCAAATTCTATTCCATCGAGATCGGTCGCATTGCTTTAAAACTAGTAGCCAGGATATGTCAGATTTTTTTGATTCTAATGACAGTAGCCAGTGTCAAACGCAAATGTTTTGAAAATACTACTGTCAATATAGGCTGCGTTCGGATATTGAACACCGTTACACTTTGTACACCCAATAACATGTAAGTGTCATTTGGACGGTGTACCCGCTGTCAACGGAGTACAATATCCGAACGCAGCTTTAATCGAGATATTTGTCTAGTTCTACTAGTTTTATTTTAATGCAGACATAGCCGATCTCGATCAAATAGAATCTCATGCAGCTAAACTATTAATTTTATATATAGTATGATAAAGTCATGTGCCTGGCCACATCAGATTTTTTTATTTCGGTTATAGACAAACCACCTGCCATAAAATGACACTTAAAGATTCAAAGGCATCGAATAACGCGACTCTAAAAAAACTACAAGCTTATTTCCTAGAATAAGAAAGGGGTCGAATTTAAAGTTTCCCGCTCTATATGACTTACTGTCTTCAGGCATTCCGCATCACCTCCGTTTGAAGTTCTCTACCTTCCTTACACATCCACACTCTTACAAAGACGGCAATTTGGAGAATTCAATTTCCTCTTCGAGTATAAAATCGATGGAGGCATCATTAACCTGGCACAATCATCCGAATATTCTTCTTTCGACGTTTAAAGAGATCCCGGGCCAAAGGATATCCAGCTCCTCCCCCCCATCTTACCGTCTCCAGCGCATAATTCTCTTTTATCTAATCGGCCGCGTCGCATTTGAACAGAAACGTATATTTTAATATTAAGGCCAGACCAGGGAAAACGATGTCCCCGACGAGCATTCCATCCTATATATCCAGTGACGGACTCAGTTTAAAACATATTAGTTGCCAGGCAAATCGAAAACATAGATCAATATTTTATTTCTTTTAAATTACAGCTTCTCAGCACGTATCTATGGGAAAGTTAGTTCAACGCTTTAAAACTTGAATTTGCATCCCTAGAATTTGCATCCAATAATAATACTTTTCTAATAAGGATATAATAAACAATAATCTAAAAACTTTGGATGCTAAATTAATGTATATTCTAAGTTTCTTACTTAGGATTACGTTTCCCATACGTTGTTAAATTCTAGAGCAATTTGAAAAATAATAATAAAGAATCATAAACTTTAGTTCCATACAGTTATCGCCCAATATCATTATAATGGAATTATGTTTATTATGGAGTTATGTGTCTTAAATTACAAAAAGAACATCAACTGGGCCAGTCCGCCACTGGATATACCTATCTACGGACGAAAAGTGATATTTAAATATTAAGCGTTCAAGGTATTACCGCGAAAAGTAGGACCATAACTCAAGGAAATGTGATTTTCTGCCGTCCGCTATTATTAAAACGTTCACGGCTCCACCCCGCCAAGATCTTAGATTAATTAAAGCGTAAATTCTAATTTCGTGCCCTTTGTGTCCGACTGTGCAAAAATCTACGAGAAAATAGTGCGCTCTTGGTCTCAGAGTTATGGATTATGCAGCAGTAAAAGTTCGCTGTCATACAATTACATTTCTTTACAACGCTTACTATTAGTGATGCAACGGAACTGGCATAACAGAAGCAGAAGCGGAAACAGATGTCCAAAATATTTTTTAGCGGAAGCGGAAACGGAAGCGGATGCGGAAACGGATATGTAAATACTATAAAAAAATAATAGTTTTTCATGATGTGACATTTTATTTATTAATCTAATATTCAAAATCAGTGATGTTAAATACCCGGGTATTTATTATCAAGGGTAAATATCCAGGGTAAGTACCCGGATATTTACCCAAAGTGGGCATTTATAGGGGTATTTATAAACATAATATTGTTATTAAAATAGCAGTAATATGAAATATTTAAGTACTAAATAAAGGTTTTTTCTTTTATCACAAAATCAAAAAGTATTCTCTCATCACAAAATAATGGTTAATTTTATACAAAAGAAAAACATTTTTAAAACAAAGAATACAAATATCAGTCTCATCTGGCGATATATCAAGAGCAGACATTTGCTTGTCATCATCGTCCATTCAATCGTGTAAATCTTCCATATTTTCTGATTCTGTTATCGAAGAAGATTTAGCAGAAAGTTATGATTATATGGAAAGTATAGTTGACGTAACGGCTTTTGTCGTTGTTAATCAATTTCTTATTTAGCTATGAATCCAACTAAATATACTGAATGTTCTTATATAACTGAAATATTTTACAGTACATATTTGTAATCAAGAGTACCCATCTACAAAGTGTCCCATTTTTTTCCCGCATAACTTTTTTCCAGATAGTAAATGCGACACTGAGTAAAAAGTTTCACGTGGAGTTATTTGTTTTCTTTATTCCTTAAAAAATTATAACCGTTTGATATAGTTGTAAAATAATTGCAAAATTTAATGACTTAACTTCCTTAGAAATTGATAAACCCAATAAGTCGGCATGAAAGAAACTTTATACTGAGAATGACAATTACTTGTAGAGAAACAAATGTCTAGAAAGTTTCATATGTATTTTGTTTTCGTTCATTTGTTAATTTAGATTATTTTTAACATTTTGAATTTTTTACTTAAATTTATTTACTTTTATGTTTGTTATTGGTATTGATTCTGCTGTTTCTTAGTTTTAGCATTGTTTGATATGTAGTTTATTGTTTATTTTTCTTTATTTAGTTAATATGTCAAGCGGATGTAACGTGGCGTTGAGACAACAATTAGGTCCATATGAAAAGTTATACTCAGAATGAAATTTACTATCTAAAAATAATTCTTGCGGGAAAAATGTGTTACACCTTGTATAAATAACTCTGAAATGTTGTTAAATGGTGCTTCAAGGATAAAAAGGATAAATACCTAAGATTTGGGGATTTATCGTAAGTAGGGGTAAATATACGGGTAAATACCCATTTTATAAGTTCTCACCCGCCGGGTATTTACCCGGCCCACATCACTGTTCAAAACCTAACAAAGGCATGTTGTACTTTGACACCATATCTGGAAACTTTCGATACACTTCTGTTATAAAATTGCGGAAACGGATGCAGAAGCAGAGGTGAAAAAGTTTGCAGAACTTCCGCAGTTGCGGAAGCAGAAACAGAGGTCTGTTGCATCACTAGTTACTATATAGTGGTCCTGTGGACAAGCAGTCGGTATCTTTCAAAGGACAACGTGCAGTTACAATATAGTTTAATAATTTTTGAATTATATTTTTTAGTACTATAGATGTTTTTAGTACTATGTTTCAAGTATGTTCGCTGAAAATTGCATAAGAAAATAGTAAAAAATAAAAGCGTGCGAAACTAAGTTTACAGTATAATGCAGAAGATGAAACTGCTTTCGATAAAACTTTTAGTAACTTATAGTTTTCCAAGATTGATGATATTGAGGTCTAGTGTCAAATAAGGCTGATATCTCAATCGCTATTGGCTCACATCAATCGTATTTGTGAATTTTACCACAACTACCAACTGTTGAATATAAAACTACTCTAGATTGTATGACAACCGAAATTTTCAAAAAATATGTAAAATTAATGTCGCAAAGTAGAAAAAATAGTATATAACACTCGTTTTATAAGACGCGCGAAAAAAGGTGATCAAACACATGCTGATTTACTTATAGCTAGTGTTAAAAATTTTATATCCACATGTCCACATGTTTAATTAAGCAGTGATTTTTGTTAAAATGTTGCTTAGTTGACGAGTTTTCTGAACTAAACGTAAATAACCAGAAAAGATATTTAATAACAAATTAATAGTTTAGAATGAACAGAGAAAAAAATAATAAAAACATACTACTAGCCAGGGAGTGGAAAAGAACTGTAGACTCCGACTCCAGATAATTTTGGTAGTCCGACTTCGGCAAAATTTTATTTCTGTCCAGCGAATTTAATGGCAAAAAAAATTAAATCTGACATAATATAATTATAAATAAAATCAAAAATATTTAAAAAGACGCTTTTTTATATTTTTAAAATATCTCTGAAATCATTAGAACTTCAACTGTTTTCTCATTAGAGAGCACATAATTCTGAACTAGTTTGTCACTTGAACCGATGTTCTATCTTTAATAATAACAAAAGTAATGACAAACCACTGTATAGTACAAAGTAAAATGCATTTCAATGAATTCAAAATTAAGTGCAAAATAAAATAAAAATGATCTCAACTCTTACTTCTGTTAGTGGTAATGACGTCACAATTCTGGCTGCAACGAGTATGACTTGCATACACGGATATTCCTACACACATAAGAAGACTACGACATAGCCACCAATAATCTTAAAATCCGTAACCTACACTCGACAGAATCAGTAACAATTTAAAATCTCTACATATTTTGTTAAATACAAAGGGATGTGATACCCTTAGTTATACCATAATACTGTATAATCAAGGGTGATACTTTTGATAAATTTGTTTATGTGCCACAAAAAAGGAATCAATTTCGGTTAAACGTTTTAAGTTATTAAACATTAAAGCTAAAATTGCAAAGTTTCACTAGTAAAGCACAAGTAAATCTTTTACAAACATTCAGATATTGGGACAAATAAAAATAAAAAAAATGTTGAGAGTTGATAATACGACTGTGATACCATCACGTTGTTTCTTCTGGTACAAAAGCTGTATGAAACTATTTTTTCTTTTTAAAATTGCAAGGGAATAATTAAAATAATTTTTGCAATATTTAATGAATTGTTCAGCTGTTCTTTGTGGCCGAACGAATAGGAGCAAATTCTCGTAATTTTGATGAATAAGGAAAACCACACGTTGACGCTTCACTTTGGAAAGTTCTAATTCGTCTATAAGTATGCATCGAAATCCGATTTTTTTATTTGTAGATGATCGAGCTATCATAATTAGCATATTGAAGTTGGTTGTTGGAAATTGGAAATACATAAACTATATATGCGACGCGGCAAGCGACTCATAATAATCATTATGCTAATCATCACTCACCACCGACCTGTGTGTTTTGTAGTTAAATTATATTTACTTTGTAAAAGACCTAATAATATGTTTAGTTAATCGTTTACTATCTATTGAGGCCATCTCGCATGTCTCTTTCTACATTATTTAAACATGAACTCGGAGTCGGAGTCGGTACATTTTTTCCGACTCCGACTCCTCTGAAATTTGTCTGAACGCCGACTCCGACTCCACAGCCCTGCGCACAGCCCTGCTGCTAGCATATTACTAGAAAAGTAGATGGGATAAAGAAATTTACTGTACATACATTTTTGTCACAAATATATAGAAATATTTATACCCTGCCATAAAAATGTGTAAACTTATTATGTTACATCGTAAAATTAATAATAATAGATAATTAAACTACAAACATCAATAGCAAATACTCACAAAAAGACATATTTAGTTAAACTGTCGTGAAAATCATTAAAACTTGCAAAAGATTATGTTTTCAGTGTAAGTTTTGCGTTGTTTTATCCTTTGTGCTCTTTTACAACAAATACAACATGAACGTCCAGTAGCAGAGACACAAAGTAAAGAAGTGCCCAAAGGCGTAATAAGCATGTCTTATCAAATATCGTATGGTTTTAACGGATTCTTTTAACGGAAAATTAATAAAGAAAGACGGAGTCCGTCCCTGTTCAGCCCAAGAAAATCAACAACACTCTACCACAGTTGGGTTGCAACAGGTAACACATCAACGCCGCCGGCAACATATCGGTCTCCACTCCGGCCTTTCTCGCTCTGAGTAACATTGACCTACATTTGCCAGGTTCATACGTACGTACAATCGTGTCAGCTGCTTGTTGGTTTATCAACAACAGAGGACCAAGTATAGTACCGTGACCGCACCGTAATAACGTAGCGTAAAAAGATCAATGTACATAATTTCCAATCTGCGATTATAGTGACGCTCCGTAAACCGTAAAGTTCGTTCTCGACCACAACGAATTTCATCTCCTGCGTGTTATGTCTCACGTTTTCCGGCGTATGCGCGCGAATGGCGCCATCTGTACGTGTACCGGCGAGTGTATAGCAGTTTCCAGTAAGTTGTAGGTTAACTGATAGCATTTTGATAGTTTGTGGCAACGAAAACAGAACGAGAACGACTTCAGAATGAATAGTTGCTGCAACAAGCCCTGCGTCCATAATTTATTATATCTACCACGATCTACCAATGATTAATACAATCAACAATAACACTGACATGTAAGGTTATGTGCTGTTGTGTATATACTACTCCGCTAGATGGCGCTCAATTTGTTTGAGATCATTGCGGCACTATAAATACTAATTTCGTCGTCCGGAACGGCATGCGGTACGGCACGTTACGGATTGCGTTTTTGTGGCACTATACTTGGTCCCTAAGAATCATTTGGATTGTGAAATTTTAATGTGGGTGTCTTTGTGTAGTGATTTGTGTAGTACCAGAGACGGTTGGATGGCAATAGTATGGCTAGAATTCGCCATAACTTTGACTGGCCACGACGCGCAGTTGCTGTGTTAGGTCGGCTTGTTTTGTTCGACGGATATCGCTTTGCAATCACAATGTTTTTAAATCCGCAACACATTTCTGGATTAGGTACAGTATTAATCTGACAAATTTTCAATTGATAAATGTTCGTACGTACGTTTGCAATAGTATTTCAGTCATGCGCGATCGACTATTCACCAGGGCAGGCCCCAGTGTTTTTAAAACCTTCAACAAAACAGCACTACTTATTTAAAACATTTAGTAAACGACCAGTGGATTAAAAGAGCTTTAGTCCGGGCGATGACTTATCCCCAATAGGCATATATCATACCCGAAGATGCCCTCCACGGTTTAAAATCGTTTCTGATTTGCGGCCTACCGTCCTACCGACTACACCGCGGTCCGCTTCGACCATGAATCTTTGACACGGGCCGCTAATGTTGATTTGTTGGCCGGTGACCGTAGGCTATGTAATCATTAATATTTGTTTCATCGGGAGGGTGGTGGCCTCCACCGACCGAACCGCAGAGTTTTGATTAATGGCCGGCGTCGCGGCGTGGTGCTGTGTCGCCACCGTCGACATACACCCTTCGAAAATCCGAAACCTCGACGTACAAATGAAAATTAATACCGACGGACGCACGGGAACACCACTTTATAATCAAGAAGTTGGCTTCGGAACTCCCGCTGTAATGTTGTATATGGCACCCCAGACGACTGACTATTAGACCGGCTGCGTATACGCGATGCCTCATCCTTGCCTATACAGCGTGTCCCAGAAAGCATGCAACAAAATATGGGAAATTTATGGGTGGCATTTTTCGGCCCGACAAATTAGGGCTTAGCACGACAAATTTCGCTACCTTAACGACAAAATATGCATTTGAACGACAAAATATGTATTTTAACGACAGAAAATGTAAATTAACGACATAGTATATCTATTAACGACAAAAAATGTAAATGAACGACAATATTTGTATTTGAACGATAAAGTCAGCAAACTATGTGATTTAACCTCAAAATACCATAGATGACAGCAGTATGACAAGCAGCGCCGCTAAGCCAGCCGTACAAAACTTTATCCATACTCATACAGTGTGCACCATTAAAAGAGTGGATATGTGTAGTTTGTTTTTAAGTTCGCTGAATGACGGGAATAATTGAAAATTATTATGAAAACAGTTGTAGCCAATTGCTTGTTTGATTGATATGATCTTGTTAACTAAAATGTTTGTCAGTTGCAAAATATCAACGTTTAGTACTTTTTACATTTCAAGTTCGACGTATAAGTAAAACACCCTGTAACATGTCTTATTATGTCAATTAGTGTGGTGGTTATTTATTGTACTATTACTTTTTTTATGCAGGACCCTTTCAATTTGTTTATTTATATCAATACTTAAATGCTGTGAAATTTGAGATCGATCAACACAGTACATTAACCCATACCCCAAGGGGGCACAAAATCGAGTATACATTTAATTTAATCATATTAAAAAGAAAACATATTTGTTTAGTTTACTACAATAAATTTATATACCACAGTTATTAACTTACACAAGAAAAATAATCAATTAACTTATGAGTCAGAGCACTTCACATATTTCTATGTAGATACTTTAATTGTCAAAAAATACACATATTTCTATGTAACTTAATTTGTTAAAAAATACAATAATCTAAGCTAATTGCCATCAATAAACACAATCGAACAGTCTATGGAGAAACCCCTAGCAAAAATAGTTTTCACTTTCTCGATTTTGTTCATTGTTGACCAGGATAATCACTTAGCTTCGACTATTCTATTTTTGACAAATTAAAACTTGCAAATATGTGAAATACTTTGATATCGAGATGCATTGTCCCCTAAAATAAACAATTTTACTCACAACAAACAATTTCATTGAAGGACCTGACCGAACCATTTCAATGGTTACAATTAAACAAAAAAATCTTGAAGTGGGTACTAAATATTACACATGTTCTACTAAATCAAAAGATAAAAATATTCAAATACACAATAATTCAAGACAATAATTCAAAAACTTAGTCTATACGAAGAACTGCAAATCACCAGGCACTATATAAAGGCACCCGACCTGCTACTTAACCAAATAATAGAGGTGAATCCAAACAGAATGTTTTTAAAAATGTTTAAAAACCGCGCTTTAACTACCTCAGTGGCGCCACTTGGTGACAACGACCGAAACCCACACTGACATTCACATTTGACATGACGCTCCGTCCGAATTGTTAAGATTAGATCCTAGTTGAGAAGTAAAGTGTTCATAACCCTACTTTAACCACATGACAAATTGTAATAGCGGCATTGACGGTAAAAATCTTTTGTTTTATGTTATATTTTTAATTGTTAATCACTACGATGAAATTTTATTGTGTCTATTTGTTTGTAGCGTGGCCTGAAGACGGGTATTTAGATGCCCGAAACATGTAGCCCCGAGAAACCAAATTAAACTATTTACAACATCGGAATGCACCTTTTTTGATTTCATTATTTAAATTCATTATTAAATTATTTAAATACAATATTTTAAATTTAATTTGTGTTTTTATTAAATTTTTGCATACCCCACACTACACTAGGGAAAAAATAATTTTAAAAATTTCAGAGTGTCATACCTGGTGTAGGGGAGGCTACTTTGTTCGGTATAGCCTGGTGTGCCCAATTATACTCGGTTTGTTAAATAAGAAGAAGAATATAACCATAATTTGTTTCTTTGTATTGTCCAATCTTGTCTTGTCGCATTAAAAATAATAGCCTCTTAATACAGTTCATAAACAACAGCAGTGGCGGCTCGTGATCTAGAAAAATGGGAGTTGCAACTTTCAGGTACCTACCAGTTTTATATGCCATATCTGTTTTATAGAAAAATATCTTTATTTGTGCACTAAAAAATGACTCATTCTTATTCTTAAATACTCTAATTTTAATTATCTTTGGCTGCTAAGTCCCATGTGTCTTAAATCCCTGTTATTATTTAGTAGTATACACGGTGTCCCACTTTTTTCCCGCAGAACTTTCTTTCAGATAGTAAATGTTCATACTGAGTAAAAAGTTTCATATGGACTTATAAGTTTTTTCAATTAATTAAAAAGTTACAGCCGTTTGAAATATTAACAAATCGATATTTTAAACGGCTCTAACTTCTTAAGCAATTGAGAAAACTAATAAGTCCAGGTGGAACTGCTTACTCGGAATAACATTTACTTTCTAGAAAAAATCAGTAAAAACTTTTATATATTTTAATATTTTAATATAGTTTTCATATGTTTTGCTGACAATGAGTGCTTCGGTCGGTTAAATGATTAAAAATCTGTAATACCTGCTTTTGTCCACCAATCATCGCCTCCAAACAATAGACATGGAAAACATGAAAAAGCATTTTTGACGTCACATCCACAAAACCTCTCATTTTTACTGTAAACATCAGCATTAAATGTCCTTGTAAATGACCGAGATTTGGTCGACACGCATTGTTTTATCACTAAATTAGGGGGTAGGCCTCCCAAGCATTTTTATTTCGCTCTTATCGGTGCAATTTAGACTGCTAAATGGTTGAGTTAATAAGCTCTGCACTGAATTCATTGTTTGTTTTTAATTTCGTATAATTAGCGCTTCACGGGCAACCAAACTCCACAGCGTACGAGTATCAACTGTCTACATTGTCTACAACCGGCAATGCAATAATGCACGTCGCCAGTCGCGTAAGTATGGCGTAGCTTCACTTCTAGACACCACTGGGGGCGTGGTCCAGTAGTTCTGGTGTATTGGATACTTGCAACCATGTCAGAGTAAACGAACCAATTGACGCGGCGAAATTCACTTGCTCGCGGGCTAGAATGCAGGCTTTGATAAGCAGTGTAGCGAGTAGACGGTTGCGGCCTTGCTGCGGCCCTAGGCCGTATAGCCGACTTGCGCTTTGAATTCCTGAGAAAATGCTCGATATTTTATTAAATTATATGTTATAGATCGTTGCATACTGACTATTACATATAATTAAACTATTTTTGTTTCCTTGTTATTTTTGAGGCCTGCGCAAACCTGCAAATCAATGCACGCCCGCCACTGAACAACACACTGGCAAGTTATCGTGCATTATTCTCGTCAACTAAACATCAATTCCCATTTTCAGAAATAATAAAAGACCACGTTACTTGAATAAGGAGTTATGCGAAGAACAAACCTCCACCATATCTACCACGATTTCGATTACTGCCGCTGTATTGAATGTGTGCGATAACTTAGAAGAAGCTATAGTACATCTAAAGTGTTCAGGATTTCTTAGTTTATACAAATAAGTTACGTATACAAAATATAGTAAAAGGCCCGTATGAGTTATGGGTCGATCTTGAAAGCATACAGAACGTAGGACCCCTCAAATAGGGCGCTTTCTGCGTTTTGCGCGTTTAGCTGAAGCAGTTAGTTCTATAAATTCGTTGCATACTTTCTGGGACACGCTGTATACGCATAGGGGATATGCATGGATAGAGTGAGATAGCAAAGGAGAATTGGCTGGAATGGTCCCTCTGGTTTGCGCCGTTAATGCATCCTGCTATATTCGATACAAAGGTCCCGTGGTCGTCGTTACATTATTACCGAATGGCACCACATAGCCTGCCATATTGAAATAAAATTACCCGCTTTTCGGCGTAAATTAATTTCGTTTGAAGTGAACTGGTTTCGAGGTTCGCCAGACGGAAACTATAAAAACCCCAGAGTGCTATTAAGCTTTCCAAATTGAATGAAACTGTGATTATTTCTGGTTTTCTTTATTAAGTGACGTATAAAGACTCGGATGCCAATGAAGCGTACCAACTTATTTGTTTCTTCAATTCCTGCGTCAGTTACAGCAATTTAAAATATCAAAAAAAGGAAGGAAAAAGACAATACACTCTAAAAATGATTTAGTTATCGCAACCCATATTTGAGTAATTGAACATATATTACATTATATCTGTACTTTATGTCTGCACTTTCAGTTTTCTTCTTTTTATTTTCTAGAAAAACGTTTTTGTTACAATTGGTTATATTACTAGTCGGTTAATTTTATTTCTTATACTGTTTTTGGTGGGGAAATGGAAGAACGGCCTTGGCCACATTTCTACCATTGGGTTGTTTAACTTAGTGAGTAGGATTTAAGTTTTACTTTTATATAGATTATGTACAGTCATGGAAATGAGTAAGTTCGTATCGCTATTGCAGGATTTGAAAATAGTATGTCGGTTATATATTCGTGTACTGTTCTCTCTCGACCCGGCCGCTTCGCAAAAAGTTGTCCGTCACGAGGTGGTTTTTCGATGGATGTAATGTAACGGGATTTAGTTTATTTTTAGCGTGTTCGATCTTTTCCTTAATGTGGTCTTCATTGCAATGTAATAAATGAAATATTTATTTATTTATTTATTTATTTAATACACAGTATGGGCACAGTACAGGACGAACCTAGATACACTGTGCCACGTTTACACAATATAAATTGCAGTACAGTATAAAAAGAATTAACTATAATAAATAATCAAAGAAGTAGCTGAAGTTCCTGTATATTATGGTACAACAACCAAATTAAAGAAAAAAAAAAAAATACAATAATAAAAAAGCAAAAACAACCGGGTACTTACAAGGTTTGATGTTGCAAATTGATAGTCGCGACAATAACCATTCGTCTGAATCTGCAATAGTCAAATCTAAAGGAGTCGATACCGATTCGGTCGGAGGCACGAGCCATCCTTAACATAGGCGAATTAAAGAATGCGTTTGTGCGAGGAGTCGGTGTACGAAAGAGAAAATCAAAACGCAAGAGGCGAGGAGGAACATGAATGTCAATCATACTCAGTAATGTTGGACAGTCGCACTTACTATGGAGTATCTTATAATGGAGGAAAATGTCATTACAAAACCGACGTTGACGAAGGGTTAGGAGTTGAAAATGATTACATGCAGACTCGTAGTTTATATACTGATGGTGTGTTTTATAACACATATATCTAACAAACTTTTTTTGAACCCTTTCAAGTCTAGCAATGTAAGTATCGTATTGAGGATTCCAAACAGAACTACAATAATTCAAGACGCTGTAAACAAAAGAAAAATATAATGTTTTTATTGCAGCTATACTAGTGAAATCCTCAGCAGACCTCATAACAAAGCCGAGCATACGAAGGGCTCTGACAACCACTCCGTCAATGTGCCTGTCAAAAGTAAGCTTACAATCGAAAATAACTCCAAGGTCCTTAATGAAGGAAACTCTTTCTATATTTACGTCATCAAAGGTGTAAGCGTATGTAATGCTGTTGGATTTTCTCGTGAAGGTGATGGCGTTGCATTTGGACAAATTTAATAACATGCAGTTATCAACGCAGAACTGCCTCAATCCATCGAGATCGCGCTGCAGCCTCGAACAGTCTAGAGGAGAAGATACGCGGAGAAACAACTTTAAATCATCAGCGTACATTAAACACCGAGCATGTTTAATGGTTTCAAAGATATCATTTATATAAATATTAAATAATAAAGGGCCAAGGTGACTTCCCTGGGGAACACCTGATGTAACTGGCACCACGTCTGAGTGAAAGCCATTAATAGATACAACCTGCGTTCTCCCGCGCAAGTAAGACTCAAGCCATTCAAGCAAATCCCCATAAAAACCAAATTGACGTAGTTTGGTCAACATTAGGTCATGGTCAACCCGATCGAAAGCCTTGCTGAAATCAGTGTAAATTGCGTCTACTTGATATTGTTTATCAAGAGAATTATGAATGTAATCGGTATATTCCAGCAAGTTACTTTCCACCGAGCGCCCAGCAAAGAATCCATGTTGTCTGGGATCAATTTTATCTTTAATTGCAAAGAATAGATGCTTGTAAACCAATTTTTCCAATATTTTACCAAACAGTGGCAAGAGCGATATTGGGCGATAATTAGAAACAATGACCACTACAGTAAGTTTACGAGCATTTAATTAAATATAGAATTATTTATATACCTATAATAATATTAATAAACATTAAAGTTTTTGATAATACGATACGAAAATCTAATTTTAAGATAGTGCGTAATATCACGACACATTATATAAATTATTATTTCATTTAATACACACATTAATTATGTAAGTAAATTCACAAACCACCTTGTTGCCAAGGATTATCACTGAATATAGACTATTTCAGAATTGTAATATTAAAATATATTCACTAAAAGTAAATAAATTCTCTAAATTTAATTTAAATTTATATTTAGGACGGAGCATGTATTTTGTATGAAGGACAATGGCAATATTATATATGTACTTACTTTACAGCAGTTAATATTTCAATTATCTTTGATGCGATCTAACACATGCTTGATAACCAAAATAATTAAAATTATAGCAATAATATATACAGGATGTCCCACGTTTGGTCCGCAAAATATTTGTTCAGAAAGTAAATTTCTTTTTCATTTCATTAAAAAGTTACAGCTGTTTTAATTATTAACAATATCTCATTTTAAACGGCTCCAACTTCTGAAAGAACAGAAAAAACCAATAAGACAATATGAAACTTATTACTTTCTATTTTTAGAAAAAAGAAACAAAGACATTTTGGTATTTATGTATTTATGTTGTCTAATTGTTCTTTCAGATGATCGTATATTTTGGCTTATTTAATTTTGAAATAATAGTTATTACATATTTACATTCCATCAAAATTCGTCGAAAGTTTAGAGCTTGCTTCCATAAGCTATTATACATTTTTGTAAATTAGGGATATGCATAATTGTCATTATTTTCAGTTGTCAGATATTTGAAACATATTGCTGTAAAGTAAATACAAAATAATAATATAAAAAAATTGTAATGATACATTTATGTTATAAAAAATACATACTCCTTTCTGTTTATTATTTAAGCACTGTAAAATATCGTTGAAGCTAAATAACTCAATTCACAAGTAACAAATTACCATAAATACAATTTAGCAATTTAGTTTTAATTTATTTCTATTTTGTGAATAAATGTTAATACATATGTTAGTTCTGAAATAACCTTCAGTAAAAATATTGACAACAAGTAATTGATTTTTGTATTTATTAACGCAGAAAAAGCTAGTAGATGCAATAAGATTGTATAATTTGTTGTGTTTTATGCAATATCTTGAAATGACATTTTCATTTCATGTAATCGAAAGCTTGTATGTTTATTAATATAAAATTAACATTATATTTAATAAAAACACAATTACATTGCAATGTAGGAATTACATTAATTAATTACACATTAAGCTAATAAATAGAATCATATAAATCATTATAAACCAAATCAAAGCATTCGAACAAGGTTCAGCAAATAATAAACTTCCGATATACGATAATGCAGCGTAAAAGGACAATTTTGTGCACTTAGCGGCCGAGCTGCCGACCAGAATAACAAAAACTCGTATATGGAGGTATCATCGACACACTGCTGAAATACTGATACGAACTTAATTCCAAGACTTAATTCCAAGACTGTACATACATAAGCTAATCAATAAACGTATTATTATTATTATTATTATTATTATATTACCTATATTATTTGGTCTGCACCAGCGTTTACCAACCGTTTTAGTCTTGCCGAACCCTTTAAATTGGTTGGAACCTGGCCGAACACCAACAAAAAAATATACAATGTCCTTTCCAAGGCATTTCGAGAATTCTTTTGCGAAGAGAAAAACGTGTAACGCAGTTTTTCAAGTAACCTGATACAACGCGAGTTCAATAATTGAATATTACTTACTACTGTCAAATGAAAGTACTTTTCCCGTAAAATTTAAAAAATGCCGTAAAATTACGTTGGTACTGTTATAATTTTACAGGAAAATGTATGAGGAATATGTGAATTCTGTAAAAAACAATACAGAAATATAGCTGGTATCCAATAACCACCGATGTTATAGTTAATTCTTCTTTTACAGCTTTTCTTGGTAGTTTATTACATTTATTTTCTGTAACAATGCAGATATTCCTCTCTAGGTATAATTTATTATACCTTATTGTTCTTTTTAATTCCTTAAGTATTACTAAAGGAAGGAAAAAGAAAATACAAATCAAACAATGCAAAAACGAAGAATACAAAAAGTGCCTTTTACAAATAATTAAATAAATAAATTCACTAAAAATTTTAAAAATAATATTGGTCATAATACAAAAATTGAGAAACATTTATTCTGAGTAAAAAGTTTCATATGGACCTATTGATAACGTGTTAATATTCCTTAAGAAGTTAGAGCCCTTCAAATCACTGTTTTATTAATATTTTGTTATTTTTTAAGGTATTGAAAAAATAAATAAATCCTTATGAAACATTTTAGTCAGAACAATAATTACGTTCTGAGAAAAAAAGTGTGGGAATAAACACTCAACTGGAAGATATTTGCACACCACTGATTTCATCTATAACAGATGATCTCTATATTTTCTCTTAAAGTTTGTTAAATAAGAAAAAACAATGTTGAAAACTGAACTGATACAAGGTAATTTATAACGAAGTGAAAATTAAATGCAAAAACTTACAAAATTATAAATAAACATATGTGAAGAACTTTTAAATTTGCTTCATTGTCAAAATAAGTACTTACTTCAATTTAATTTAATTACTTTTTGTTCAGTTAAATGCAGTTGCGAAATTTTATATTACACTCTAGTTTCCTGTCCGCATTAATTTTCGTCTAGAATTGTAAATCACTCTGTATATTTATTGATTTTCTATGAATGGGACCGACATAATTTTCGTCATAGAAGCTCAGAACTTGTCTGGTGATAGGTTAGTTATCTTATCTGGAATGTAAGCTCATATTGAAATCCACCACCTACAACTCTGTTCTTTTCCTAAAGTACCATTATGAGCAGCAGATTCAAATTATAGGTTTATTTTGTCACACATTTGGAAAGGAAAAATTATTGAGAACAAATAATGTTAGAGTTTGACCAATGCCTGATTGTTATTTTCTAGAGGTTAGTTTGTTTTTATGTAACAGATAATTGTAAGTAATATTGTCAATTGAAGTTAATGAATAGTCTAAAATATTGCCCGTTGGATGTAATATCAAAATAACAATGGTTTATTGGGTTAGAAGGGCTCCAAATTAAAATGATTCATGGATTGACCTTATTTTTTAATCCAATAGTTAAAATAATAATCCCATGCTATAATAATACATAAAAATAACACTGAATAATGTGCCCATGAACCGGCGACCGCGACCGCGATTTGATACTGTTTTTCCACCGTACCCCTGACGACATCTCGCGGAACCTCGGTTGGGAAACGCTGGTCTGGACTAATAAAAAGCAGCAAGAAAAACTGTGCATCAGTTACGTAATAATTTACAAGTTTCTAATCATAATTAAGGTTGTAATTAAAGAAAATCGTAACTATAAAACACTTATAAAAGCACAGTAAACAATTTCATTTAAAGTTAGGAACAGTGCATCCTGGGCACCTCGTCGTTCCATAGTCTTCAATCAGTTTCCTGTCGACAGGAAATGAGACTCGGATAAGAAAGTTGTTGCTCGGTTCAAAGGGCGTAAGGTACCTACCCTTCACAGCGCATCTCGGCTGCTTCGAACACAAGAGACAGGCAATCTTTGGCCCATCCGTTTATAGTTAATCAAGTTATCCAGCCTTACCGGGACCTAGGTGTTTAACTTGCTCTAATTAGCGTCGAACCGGAAGCCGTGCCTTGCGAACGGTCGCTTGGCATTATAAGTTCTACCTGAAAACAAGCGTTCCCCAAGTCATTAGAACTACTTGAACCGATGTTTTCAGTAAACTCGTTTTTATGTAAACTATGCGACATTACGAAACTCTTCTTGTTATAATAATTCAATAAAACTCTGTTTTTCCTCTTGATCCTTGTATATTTGTTAATATTATTTAAATAAGAGACATGTTTCGATATATTTCAATCATTATCAATCCTAAATCTACAAAAGATACAACAAAATAAATCACAAAACGGTCACATAACCACAAAAATTACACGTTAAAATGGAATAGACTAGATCACTGTCAAATTAAAAGATACTATAAACAGGCGCAAGTGTATCATTCTCCGTTCTATTGTTAAAGGATTAATTTAGATAAATTCTTCATAAATCAAACATCTTCATACCCTGTTCTGTCAAACGCTAACAGTTGTGCCAACCCAGAGACCTTGGGAGAACTAATCCAACCAACGTGAAAGTAAAATACGTATGTAGGAAAAGCGAAAAGCTCCCAGAACACAAACAACATTGACATCGCTTAATTTATAATTAAACACATTCAAACTCATTTCCCGTGAAACCATATACCTGTTTTAATACCCTCAACCTTTTAAATCTTCTAAATTTTGATGTTTGTGAAAAGTGGTTTGATGTGGAAGTCCAACTGATCATTTAATAAATTAATGTCAGGGTTTATTTTTTGTTTATGTATTTCTAGTTGCTCTAATAAATCCATTTTTAAACCCTTCCCCCATCTATGTAACAATTTAACATTTTTGTAGTCTATCTTGTGTCCGGTTTCTAAAGAATGTTGGTATAAATTAGATGAATTTCTGTTTTTGTGAATTTCTGTCTGTCCAACATAAATAAATAGATTTGCAATTAGAACAATCAACTGAATAGACACCACTCTGATCTTCGTCTTCCCCTCCCTCATACCTATACTTTGTTAAAATTTTTGAAATTTGATTTTTATTTTTATATGCGGGCATAATATTGAATTTTGTTAGTGTTCTATGAAACTTGTGGTTTAAATTATTAAATGTGAACGCTCTGTAATTTTTAGTACTAAAGGGAGTATTATTATGTGAATATAATGGGTCTAAAGTTTTTTGTAATCTATTAGTTAATGAATTAACAGTTCTTTCGGTGAAGCCATATTCTTTTGCTAATTGAAAAATAAATTGCGTTTCCTTAGTTTTCGATTCAAAGGTTGTAGGGTAAGTGAGATTTCTTCTGATGTAAAATTGTAAGGCCGAGAGTTTGTGTTTCATATCATGGTTCGAGTCCAAGGGTATCATGGTCGTCATATTTGTTGGTTTCCTGTAGATCTCAAATTTTAGTCTATTGTGCTTGACGACGGTGATATCAAGAAAGTTAAGTCTATCATCAATCTGTATTTCCATAGTAAACTGCAAATTTGGATGTATTCCGTTAATATAGGATAGTAATTTATTAACTTCGTCTATTGTTCCATTCCAAAGGACAAATACATCATCAACGTATCTTACCCATTTTTTAATTTTATTGTGATATGGGTTTTTAGGATGTATAATAAATGCGGTCTCAATATGGTTCAAAAAAATGTTAGATAAATTTGCTGACAGTGACATACCCATTGCAAGCCCCTCATCAAATCTGTAATACTTCCCATTAAATCTGCAAAAATTCTGCTTTACAGTGTGTTCCAAAAGTTTGTTAATGTGATCAATTTTATTTACATCCATTAGATGTTGATTCAACAATTCAGAAACCAAACTTAATGTAAAATCAACAGGTGTGTTAATATACAAATTAGAAACGTCAAATGATATCATAATGCTTATTCCCTAGGATCTATATCTTTTATATTGTTAATAAAGTGTGTAGTGTTTTTTACGGTATATTTAGATTCAAAGTTGATAGTTTGGAAAACATTTAACAATATTTTGTTGATTTGAAATGTGGGGGAGTTGCCACATGATGTGATAGGCCTAATTGGAATGTCATTTTTAAGCTTTGGTAAAGCATAAAGTTGTGGTACTGTTGGATTCATAGGTATGAATGAGTTAAATCCCTCGGGTGAGAATTCTCTCAAGGTCTCAAGGATCTCAAGGATCAAGAGGAAAAACAGAGTTTTATTGAATTATTGAAACATAACCTTGTACCATGGAACAACAAACATCTTCTTGTTATGTTTTCTCAAAATTTGTGTTGATTGCACGTTGATGTTAGTACTAATTCACCTCAAAAGAATAAGACTATATTTTCAGCCAGCTTTTTGGCCCAAATACCCCACTGTACAAAGTGAAAAAAATGTTGATTGTCGCAATACGCGTCAAATATAAAATAAAAACAAAATTTTTTCTGTTTTTCAGCGTTTCAACGGCATATAATACATTCCACTGCCAGTTTTTACTTAAAATAGGTCGAACGAGCATTCAAGACGCATTCGCACAGCGCGATACCAACCAGTTACAAGGTTAATTCGCGCCTATACTTAAGTTCAGCATTGACAACCAAGTTCACTTTTAATTCATTTAAACAATATCTATACTATTCTATATAATAATTTAACACGCTAACGTGGTTTTTGTCTGCTCGCGATCCATAGCGAAAAGGGTTGACCGCAGCTGCGGGACTACTATGACTCCCCATCGTGTGTGTACCCCTATTCACATGCTTTTTATTGCCGAATTACTACAATTAATTTTAATTGATTTTACTTCATTGCCTTTGATTTGTTTTGCTATTGGATCTAATAGAGGTATGACTATCTCATGATAGTGAGGTTTTGACAGGTGCAACAGCTGTGCTTTAGTTAATTGAGAAAAAGATGAGCAATCGCTCGATTATGTCAGACTTTTTCCAAGCTATAGTTGAATTTCTGTAAACAGGAACAGGAACAGGAACATTGGATAGTATGGCTTGATCAATTACAATAATGGATATTAAGACGTGGATATTGAGATTCCGACATTGATAATCATTTCCTTGGAATAATACTTCAGCATTTTTCCTGAATACTTGCAAAACACGTATAAACGTATGCAAGTTACGAGGCAATAGTATGAAATAAGTTATTTTGATTTTACCACAAAAAATATTTTGTTTGGTTATTTTGTATGTATGTAAATAAGGTTAATATAATTCTTTCTTGTGCTACAGGAAAAATTTTTTTTTCGACATAATACCTTGATTGCATAAAATATTCAGCAATAATATAGGGCTTTAATGAAGAACTTCATTAAAAGTACCTATATTGACAACCAAATGAATTAAAAAATTGAATATGTCTAGACTAATGTTGTTGGGCACGAGCATTGTAGCTAATTTAACAGCTTGTATTTGATAGCATTTTTTAAATTATCCTTTTATTTTAGATCTATTATATAGGAAATGCAGCATTTTCCTGCAACCATAGAAAAAAAATATATACGTATAACATGTGTAATTTTTAAGATGTTATTTTTTACATAACATTCCCACCTACAGTCTTTAAGTTTTTTCAATGAGTAAATTATCAAATTTGATTGATAGTTTATTTATTTGATAGTTTACATAGATTCATGTCAGGGTAACGTATTATCCATATTAAGGTGATCCTTATTTTTTAACTTTTCAATTTATTTATGCAGGACACGTCTAATTTGTTCCTTTATATCCATACTTCATTTCTGTGAAAGAGTCTAATTTTTGAGAAAATCAGTGACGAATAAATTTAAAAAAAATCTGGTGTGGCCAGGCACATGACTTTATCATACTGTATATAAAATTAATAGTTTAGCTGCATGAGATTCTATTTGATCGAGATCGGCTGTCTGCATTAAAATAAAACTAGTAGAACTAGACAGATATCTGGATTAAAGCTGCCTTCGGATATTGTAATCCGTTGACACCGGGTACACCGTCCAAATGACACTTACGTGTTAGTGGGTGTAAAAAGTGTTCAACGGTGTTCAATATCCGAACGCAGCCTATATTGACAGTAGTATTTTCAAAACATTAGCGTTTGACACTAGCTACTGTCATTAGAATCAAAAAATGTGACATCCTGGCTACTTGTTTTAATGCAGTACGACCGATCTCGATGAAATAGAATTTGCTCATGCAGCTAAACTATAAATTCTACCAAAAAATTTCATATACATAAATTATAGAAAATTTCCTCCCTTTAATTTATTATTTAACTATTTTGACGACATTACACAAATAGCGGCTCATTTACAAAATCTTTAAAAAATGCTAAGAGTAAACCACCAGTTCCTTTGGACCCTTTTCAACAGAAAGCTTTTCAGCTCTAAGTTCGGTTATGAAACTTCTAAATATGAAGTTTTGTCCCGATACCTTTAGTAATTTCTCCGGAATCGTCTCCACAAAAACGGGTATACACACATACACACACACACACACACACACACACACACACACACACACACACACACACACACACACACACACACACACACACACACACACACACAGACATTTTTTTGTACCTTGGTCAAAAATGTTCAGGGGACCCAAAAAGACATATTTCCGCTAAAATCTCAAAATTTTTTTTTTGGCATGGTTACAATACTTTACATACTGCGTATGATAAGGTAAAAACAAAAATTCGTCATTTTTTCTCAAAAACAAAACAGACTAAACAAAATTCAGAATTTCTGCTTTGAGATTCAGATTTTATGGGAAAAGCATACCAGATATATTCGCCATTTTCTGCCCCTTGAGGTACCGGGTTGGTATACTGTATTGATCGATCTCAAATTTTACATAAATTAACTATGGGATATAGAGGAACAAATTGAGGGGGCCTGCATCAAAAAATAACAGCACCCTCATTGACATGTAAAATAAGAAATTTTACAGGATGTTCTAATTATACGGTCGAACTTGATCTGGAAAAAAGTTGACAAAAGGTTTGCAACTGAAAAACATTTTAATTTAATGATCATATCCATCAAACAACAGTTTGCCTACATATTCTTGATTTCTCATTGTATTTGGTTGTTCATACAATGCTTAACAAATAAGGGAACACATTTTTCGAAACCTCTAACTTTTTAAATAATAGTTCTAGGGCCTAGGCAAATCAAATTTGGTATACTTCAAGGGCATATATTTAACTATAGAAAATTACAAAAACAATGTTACAACTCTTAGTTACTTCTAAGTTACACTTAAAAATGTAAATTAATGACGTAAAACAAAATAGGAAAAAATGTCAAGTATGCTTTGAATTCACGTATGAAATGATGACAAATGAATTCATTTGTCAATTTTCGTTGATTGGAAACGTCATTAGAAGTAAAATCAGGCTCTTAGTGAAGTGCAACTTGCTCGTGCTGTCACCCTAATTCAGCATGGCCACTCTATTCGACATGTTAGCAGCGACCTTCGAGTTTCCTCTTCTGTTATTCAGCGTTTATGGAATCGGTGTAGGGAGACTGGCCAATATGCTAAAGGAGCTCGACAAGGTGGAAATCGAAAAACAACTCAAAATCAAGACCGATTTCTTGTCCTTTCCTCTCTACGTCAGCGTACTGCGACAGCACGAGACCTCCTAAACGACTTAAGACGAGCACATGGAATGGAAATTTCTCATCAAACTGTTAGAAAGAGATTAAAAGAAGCGAATTTGAAACCAAGAAGACCTGTCCGCGCACCACGCCTTCCGCAGCTTTACAAAGCAGCGCGAATGAGATTTCCTCTGGATAACAGAGATTGACAACTTCGTCATTGGACGCCTGTACTGTTTACAGACGAGTCCAGATTTCGTTTAGACGTCCTGGTGATCGCTACGCAGCTGCTACTATACAGGAAGTGGGTAGATTTGGTCGTGGATCTGTGATGGCTTGAGCTGGAATCAGTATAGACAACAGAACTGATCTTGTTGTGGTTGCTGGTTGACTACACGCCATGAATTACACGAAAACATCTTGGAGGACCAGGTGGTGCATGTTGCATATGGCGTCGGTCAAAATTTCATCCTAATGCAGGACAATGCAAAGCCACATACTGCCGGCATCACCAGAAACTTTTTACCAGAACGTGGTTCGCAAGCGTCCTAATCCACCACTAACCATACAGGAACTGACATAAGCCCCGATTCAGGAATGGGAAAGCATACCCCAAGAATCCCTTCGCAGACCAGTGCGAAGCATGCCACGCAGGTGTGTCATTTCCATTTTTTTCCGTTAATTTACAGTTTTTAGTTTAACTTAGAAGTAACTTAGAGTTGTAACATTGTTTTTGTAATTTTCTTTGGTTAAATATATGCCGTTGAAGTATAGCAAATTTGATTTGCCTAGAACTATTATTTAAAAACTTACAGGTTCCGAAAAAAGTATTCCCCGCATTTTTTTGAGCAGTGTACTTGAAGTAAATTTGATTTTTTGGGCAGGCTGTTTAGGAGGGATAACAAAATGGAGAGACGAGCGTTAATCACAAATTATTAAAATTGGATACATTGCTTACGTTTCTCTGGCGCTCATGTTCAAACCTAGCTGGGAGCAGAAAATATTGAAAGCACAATATTTTACTAACAAGTCCCGCCAAGAATAAATCGTGCTATGTACATTATGTAATACCATAGTATTTTATGAAAATATTCTATCCGCTGCAGGAAATAAAAAAGTAGAACGAACAGAACACACTGTAAAACCGTATTCATCCGCAACTCGTATGCTGGTACGTAACTCGTATTAGCACGGGCCATTAGCCATGTTTGGCGAGCGGATTTACGTGTGAAGCAATCTAGTGGCGATGTATTTGGAAAACGGAATTATAACGAACGTTTAACTTAGCGATAATGACACTCGGCAAACACCGCAATGTTGAAAGGGCGGGCGGATAAGCTCGATTTCGAGGCTGCGGGAGTGCACGTAGGGAAACGAACATTTTATTCCGGCGCGGCGTTGTTTACGTCTGAAACAGTGTAACGTTACTTTAGCAATTACGGTTTAGCTGCGCTTAGAAACAATTAGCGAAAAGCTTGAACGTTTCAAGTTCTTAGTTGAAGAGGGGTTTTATTGTAATTATTTCGGACCATTAAAAGTCTCGGTTGAAACGAGATACGTACGCGAAGTATGTTTGGACATTCTCTAGCCGGGTTTGGTACTGCGGTCTTGCATTTTTCTTTTTCATTTTTCTTATGTACAATAGTTTCGGCCAACCGAGTCTGGATGTTTCATAATTTTACCTACGACCGTATGTATAAATGTCCCTTACGTCACGACTCCTTCACTCGTATATCGCTAATAACAGAAATGTGCTTTTGGTTGTGCTTTTATGTTTTTAACGCAAGACAATGTCACAACAGTTCAAATACATTTCCCCACAGTTGAAATAGATGTCGCGCAAATAACTAGTAATAGATAAAATACATTTTTGTTGAACTGTCAAATACACTAACCTAACCTAATACATCTACTTCTGTCGCAAGATTTCTCCTGTATTTAAAGTAAGTGATTGGATCTGTAATTGTCGGTCGTACGTAAAACTCAGTGCTATACTCGAGCTGGAACGCATATTACGTGCGCGTGAAAAATAACAAAACTCGCCGCTTCGCAGCTCGTATGTTAACTTTTCACTCGTACGTAATATGCTAGTTAGAGCCATGTTACAGCTCTTGTCATGTAATATACTATTATAATACGATATGTAATGTACATTGTTTCCATGGAGAATTGTAAAATACCTGTGACGCACAGTGGTCGATAATGCAAATTTAGCTGTTCAACATTATTTTAGCGCTACGGTCCACTTTAATCCAAAATGACATAAAATGTTCTTAGCTTACCAAATGACTTAAAACCAATCAGCTTGCCACACAGGATAATTTAGATAACGTACACTAACAGGCTTTAGTACTAATTTTTAATTTTCGCACCTTTCCATATGTATTGTGCTGACCAATTTGTTACCAATTTATTAGGTATAAACTTTAATATGGGAAGATTGTCTAAGGATGTGACTTATACACAATACTTATATACAAAAATGAAAATTTGGCAATTTAATTAAGTCAGTTGGACAGCCAACTGTCCAAAAAATAATTTTTTCTATAATCCGATATCATATATGGTTTATTTCGTAAACCATAATATTGCGTAAGATTTTTTCCAACGAAAAATATCTTATTCTTAAATATTCCGGAAACAGTAATTGTCATAATTGTCTTCATGATTGCACACACACACCCACATACTGGTACTAGGATTTTTTTAAACATTTTATATGTGTTTGCAGCTATAATTTTATCATATGCACATAGTTTCAGAACTTCGACAAAAAGTATATTTCTCAATATCAACCCCGTCACCCCCTTAAAACATCCCCATATGGTTGAGATTTTCTCCACTATTATCCGCGACTACTTTAAGTTCATTCACAAAAAAATATATAATTATGGTCAGCTAAAAAATCGGCCACTTTGCAATGTGGCAAATAACGAAAAATGTTAACTTTAATTTCCACTATTAATTTATCAAAATACGAAAGAATTTTTAAATTCGACGTATTCATTTTAACGCCCGCGTTTTTCAATCACGTTCGACCGATTTAATCAATCGCGTATGTATATATGCTAATGTATTCTTTTCGAGAATTGCTTTCTACTGTACAGGGCGAGTTACAATTAGCTCACAAAACTTAAAGCTTTACCTATACAGAGGGTCATCGTTAGAAAATTGTGCTTGAAAATATGCACTGACTCGAACAAGTCTGTTGTTTATACAGAGGGAAAGGTATATTTATTTCCGGATAAAAATACATTTGTTTCATATTCTTTGGTAGAAAGAACGTTTATTTTTGTCAATTTATGTTTTCAGTTAAAATGTTTTATTTGTATATTATAAGAAATGAGCTCTATTTAATTCAAATAATTATTATTATGTTGAGTGAAAAAATTATGATTTTTCAAATTAACGAAATTGTGGGTTGAGTTAAAAATGCGGTATTTTAAGGTTGCAATAAAATGGTTCTTTGATTTTGAATTTGATTGAAGCAATTATGTTGGCGTTTTATTGGCAAGAACTTTTCGAAGGGTACAGTATAGCAAAATCAGTAGAACGATGGGTTTCACAATTCTATTATATCCTGAAAAAAAAGAGATATTTCTATTTGACTGAAAAATGAGCTCATTATGAAATTATTTTAATTAATAGAAATTCGATTGAAAACAATGTTGAAGCCACAATCACATACTAGTGTGCCATGGTATCTTCTGAAAGTGGTGCCATGACATCTTCTAAAAGATTTGGCAACATTTACGAAAAAAGAAGCTGTAAGAAATCATTTGCACCAAGCTTATCCATCAGATGTATCGGCTGTGTTGGTCCAATTTTATGGCCTTCCGGGTCTCCGGATTTAAGTCCTCTAGGTTTTTTCTACTGGGGTTGGTTAAAGGAGAAAGTCTAAGCACAAGAAATAAATAACGTAAATGAATTGAGACAAATAAATGTCGCAGGAACTGCAAGACGGATTAAAAGATTTTTTTTTAGTCGCGCTTACGTTTGAGTTGGTAGCACGGAATTTGAACACATTCTTTAATTTTGATTTATATTTTGTTGATTTGTAAATAAATACCCGTCACATTAATTTGCCTAGTGACAGCCTGCATAAAATATACAGGGTCTCCCACGACGAGCTGCCATTAGAAGTATATGGAGTACCAATGGAGTACCAATAAGCCGGTAGATTTTTTTGTATCTTATGCCCAATTCTTCTCGTTTCTTTTTAACGTGTGCTTTCCAGCGAAGCTTGGTGTCCAGCGTCATACCGAGGTATTTTGCGGTGTTCGAGTAGGGTACGGTAGTGTTATTTATTTTCACTGGAACGTGTTGTATTCGCTTATTAGTAAAATTTATGTGAACGGATTTGGTTTCGTTCAATGCAATTAGCCATCGTTGCATCCAATCACTAATATTGTTGACGGCATTCTGCAGTTTTAGCGTTGCTCCTTCAACTTTTGTATCTACTGATACAAAAGCAGGGTTGCCATGATAGCAGTGTCATCAGCAAAGGTGGCAACGGTAACACCATCTGGTTGCGGGAGATCATGTGTGTAAAAAGGTAAAGAATTGGGCCAAGTACACTACCTTGTGGTACTCCAGCTTTAATACTTTTGAGACTTGAGTAATCATTATCTTGCTTTATACGGAAGTATCTGTTAGAAAGGTATGATTTTAATAGTTGGCTATACTCGAAGGGTAGTATCCGCTCCAGCTTATAGAGTAGGCCTTCATGCCAAACTTTGTCGAATGCTTTTGCCACATCCAGGAATATAGAGGAGCTTACCTTTTTTTCTTCTAAAGTTCGTTCTATTATCATTGTTATTCTGTGTACCTGATCAATTGTCGAATGTTTGGTTCTGATTCCAAACTGATGGGTGGGTATAATGTTTCTTTCATCTAAGATTGGTTTCAGTCGTTTTGCAAGTAGCTTTTCAAACAGTTTTGACAATGTGGGCAGTAAAGATATTGGCCTGTACAAAAAAATTGTGAAGGTAACATATTATCGACACATCGGAAGAGTTCTTCTAAAAGTTATACAGGGTGCTCAAATTATAAGATCAAAGTTGAATTCGAGAAAAGTACTAAAAGTCAAATGGCAACCCTAACATATGAATACATTTCTCAATTCTATGGAAAATTTTAGTTCAATTTTGTATACAATGTCCTATACCTAAAATGTACTTGTACCAACTGAAATCGATTTTTAAACATCACAGTATAAATTGCAAATATTGCCAAATCTAGATTGCCTTTGAAAACAACTGAACAATTTGGAATAAACAGAACTTTATTAAACAAGTTTTTGCGGTTATTTTTCATTATAATTAATTTAGTATTTATAAAATTATAAGTCTACAATTAAACACAAGTTTAAAATAAAACAAAATCTTAAGTAAATTTAAAAAACTATTCAAAAACGTTGCCGTTTTCCGCGAAACATTCTTCAATTCTTTTTAACATATTATTGTTGGTGGTATCCCTGATAGAGTTACATAACCCATTGAAAGCAGCTCGAACGCTATCTTTCATGTTCTCCTTATCAGTTATTGGGTCCTCAATAATTGGGTTGTTTCAAATGGACGGTGCTTCAGCGCACACAACTGTTGCAGTAAGAGGCTTGCTTAACGAGATGTTCGACGATCGGTGGATTGCGCTTAATAGGTCATACAAATATCCACCGCGTTCCCCCGACTTGACGCCAATGGATATTTTTCATTTGGGGAGCTATAAAGACGTAGTTTATGAGGACCCAATAATTGATAAGGAGAACATGAAAGATAGAGTTAGAGTTGCTTCAATTGGTTATGTGCTAACTCAAGCAGGGACACCACCACCAATAATATGCTAAAAAGAATTGAAGCATGTTTAGCGGAAAAGGCAACGTCGAATTAAGCAGTTTTTTTTCATTTACTTTACGATTTTGTTTTATTTTTAAAATTGTGTTTTATTGTGGGCTTATAATTTTATAAATACTAAATTAATTATAATGAAAAATGACCTAAAAAAACTAGTTTAATAAAGTTCTGTTTATTCCAAAGTGTTCAGTTGTTTTCAAACGCAAGTTAGATTTCGCAATATTTGCAATCTCTACTGTGATGTTTAAAAATCGATTTTAGTAGGTACAAGTGCATTTTAGGTACCTATAGGACATTGTACACAAAGTTGATCTAAAATTTTCCATAAAATTGAGAAATGTGTTCATATGTTAGGGTTGCCATTTGAAAAAATCGGCTTTTAGTACTTTTCTCGAATACAATTTTGATCTTATACTTTGAACACCCTGTATAACTTTTAGAAGAATTCTACCGATGTGTCGATAATATGTTACCTTCACAACAATTTTGCCGGACAACTTTTTTTCAACGGCCACAGGCGATAATTTATAAGTAATTGAAAGTAACCGTGCAGCTGTCATTTTCTAATGAAAAAAATTATTACCTCAAAAATGACACATGTTAGGTATAGGGAATGTAACATAAAATTGATCTAAAATTTAATGAAGATTTCAAAAATGTATTTATTTGTTATAGAATTGAGTGAATACTGTCGTTGTTAATTCTGGTGTATCTGTATTTAATATAAACACAATCTAGGATGATCCATTTTCAAGGAAATACGAATTAATCAATCCTGTTTGGCTATGCAAGTGGAACTAAACGCAGCGATTAGCGTCGAGTAGTGTGCGCTGTCCGATTTTAATTAGAATCGAAATGTTCCTCTCCGAACGGATATAGTGGAATTGTTTCCGGTTTTCTGCTAGGCCGCAGTGCAAATGGCGCGCCAACGGCACCTCCGTTCTGGCAAAATATGGTATTAAACACTGCCTGCGAACGACGGCAACCTTCAAACTACCCCTAGCTACTGCAATATACCGGGGGCCATTAATTGATACATGCATTATAGATTACCGAGGGATGTTAACGTGCACGTTGTAGAATTACGTTACAGTGCCGCGGTGGCGCTGCGCTCGCGTCAACAACGAAACACGCACGGAGAAACCAAATTCGCACTGTTGCCGATATCTACCAGCCACTCGAGAGCACTCGACCTGACTGCCAGAGCGTTTTCAGCGTGCCCACTCGAACTGATTAACAATTAAACAAAATTTTGGTAAGCGGTGCATAGTTAAACACCGGGAAATCCGATTAAAAACCGACCCGGGCCCTGCCAAAAAGTAATTTTCTGCTCGTCGCAAATTAATGTCTTTGTTGGGCTTTTTGTTGCCCTGCCACTAGCTGCTTGCTGCACTGCGGATATTATAATATCGCTTGGATCGACCGCACTGCTACTCTACGAGCAACTCGATGCATTAATAGCTGCATCCATATCTTGTAGGTAGAGTAGTTTCAAGATAAGAAGAGGGTCTGACGTCATGTGCCTCCTTGCTGCGCAGTCGCTCATAAATAAATAAAAATTCAATGGCGTAGATATTTTTGTAATTATGGGGTATATTAGAATGCCTTCTTAAAATGAAAACTGTGTTGAAAATTTCAAATGGTTCATTCTATAGCGGTGGGAAGTCCCGTGTTTGCCGTTTTGTCCGTGTTACGCTGTTTTCCGGATGTCCGTGTCGGGTTTTGTTATTTTGAGTGATAAAAATAAATAATTTCACAAGTAGTGAGTGAGATATTATGGTCATTTGCGAAAAAGTGGGAATGTGAGAATGTGTACTGTTCCTGTCGCTCGAAGACTATGATGGACATTAGACGCCGAGGTTCAAGTGCAAATTGGGCGTACAGTAGGGTGACGACCCGTCCAGATTTGGGCGGGACAGTCCCAAATTCTGAGCACTTGTCCCGCCTGATGAAGCGTCCCGAATTTTGTCATGATTTTTAAAAATGTTATTCTTATGTCCAGAATTTCCCAGACACCAGCCATCAAAGTAATGATTTTGTTAGTAATATTATTAAAGTGTACCATACTTTTCTCAACAAAATGACCCAGCCGTATCTGAAAGAAATGTAGGCAATTGCGATATTTTCTAGCCAATTTTGAAAACATTAGCGTATTTAGTTAAGAGGAATCATTAGAGCTAGTGCGTCCTACAGAAGAAGCATCCATAGTGAGCTTAATTTTGTATCAATGATCTTATGTATTACCTCAAATTATAGATAAAGGTAGTAGATAAGTGTTATAGTAATGTATATAGATATATTAAGAAATAAAAACCTCTTAAGCTTTGCAAGATATTTATTTGCTCTGGTACCGGTTTCGACTTACGTCATCATCAGCCAGAATCTGCACAGGACATAAAGACAAAATAGATAGAATACAATACAAAAAGAATAACATTAATCAACTTACAGTCTAAATTAGTCAATAATCAGCGTACATTGCAGCTACGATATCTCTGGCACGTGGCTAACGGAAAATAAGACGTGGAAAAATCAAACAACTAAACACGTGCTACCCCGTTCACGGCTGTAGCTACATAGAACGTGGCGGTACAAATTTTCCAGCGAGATCAGGAAAAGAGGGGGGGGGGGGCGTTCGTTCGGCAACAGCAATAAAATCGAAATACCAGATAGCACCGTAAATAAATTCTGAAATCTCCGTTAAAAGAGCGTAGTTAAAAACAGAAGGGCTATTAACTATGAAAAAGTCAACAATAGAAATAAATATAAATACAATGTACAGAATGTAAAAATGCACCACAGAAGCAGAGTATCATTCAATGAGTATTCACAAACAAATATTCAATGAGCATCGTCAAAATATAAAAATGAATGAAAATGAAAATGAAAAAACATCAATAAACATAAAAACATGAGCGAGAAAATACAGAAAAAACCAGCGGCAAGCATCAGGAGGGCAATGCGGAAATGGAAAAAAGTAAAATAAAACAACAAAACTCAAAAACTCATAAAGAGGGGGAAACAAGCAAAAAACTCAGATCAACAGCCAGACAGAAGATAAACGGGTGAAGCCCAAATTTGTTAAAAAGTGAAAGTTTTGAAAAATTTTTTATAAAATTAAAGATATGAAAATAAAGGTTTATACAAAAAATCTGTCTGGGTGTTGATGAGGAGGTGAGGGGACTTCTTGTGTCGCTCTATCTCAAGCTGCTCCAGAAGGTCCAACCTATATCCCTTCTGACATTTATGAATCAACTTAACGTTATTAAAATCAAACTTATGGCCGGTATCAATCATGTGTTTGTAAACATTGGAGGTTTGTTGACATTTGTGCTCGCTGAGACGTGTCGCCAGCTTCCTGCCCGTTTGACCGATATAAATAGCGTTACAATTATGACAGTTTAGCGAATAAACACCACTCTCTTGCAACACGGACCTAGGCACTTGGCGTTGCTTTGATAGAATATGGAGGACCTGGGTGTTAGTGTTAGGAAGCTGGCGACACGTCTCACACGTATATTCAGTTCCACCAGCTTAACAACTTACACCATGTCTCGTGAAAAGTATAGTTTCACTGTAACACAGTGTTACTTGTCTACCGAAACCTAAAATGTATAGACTATTTATAGCTGTCGTGATTGACAATATTAGTTAACAGTATAATCTAAGTTCACCTTTTTTAAGGTACTGGAAGTCTCATCGATAAAATAGATCATTTGGCAAAGTATACTATATACAGGGTATCTGTTTTTTTTTGTGATACTGTAAGTATATCTCGTTTATTGAATAGTAAAAACTCCTTTTTTTTTTTAAATTACTTACACATTAATTATCAGATATGATGACTAAATACGTATGTATAAATGAATGTTAGTAAAAGATACAGTTGTGAGTAAAAATTTTTAATTCTAGCTTTAATATCCACTGACTTATGTAATCTTTTACCGATACGGATGATTTTTTCACTGTTTTGACTTCTGTTTAGACTTTATATTTCGCAGCAATGAATTCAGTTAGAGATAACAGCTAGAAAGCAATAAATACAACGGTGGATAGAAACCTAACTAATCTTAAATAACTGGTACACATAACCTTGGTATTAGTAGCTCGCTGCTAAAAAATAGGAACTAATATTCATCTAGTCTAAGAATGGATGTGTATAGAAACTGCAACTCTCTTTTGACTCCAAAGATGGTTGGATTTTCCATTTGGCTCGAAGAAAGGGAGTTGATATTTTAAATTCTGATATAAGGAAGCCGGCGGGATATAAAAACATAAATAAATATAGTAAGGCTTTTGAAAATTGGCATCTGGGCGGGAAGTATCCAGTAAATCGTCGAATTTGGAAATAAAAGCGTCATCGGAGCGGGCTGCGCGGCGCGTATACCGCCGCCAGCGGTAAATATTTCACCATTTCGACTCGTCTGGCCGTTATTCACGTTGGCCCAATAAGCGAAATCTTTATATCTCAAGTGGGCGATGCATCGTTCATTCGGCTGCCTGGCCGAGCCGGTCGGGCTATCTCAGTCCCGTACGCGAGCGCCATCTCGCGTGGAAATTCACTCGTATTGCCGCACTGCGAGTCTACCGCCTAAGATTTATCGGCGAAAGTTCCGAAGTCGAATTTCCGTGGCCTCCCCGATCGGACTTATCCATCTTATTTCTCCTTTTTAGCAAGAGACAGCGAGCTCTTGATATAAATAAGAAAATACAGCCGCGCCACGTTGAGATGCGCGCATAAGTCAATATTTACCGTTCGGTTACCTACGCTGATGTAGAAATGTAGAGTGCCGCCAAGACATCTTTGTTTCGATAGGTACTCTTCCGCATAATATACGAGGAGCTGATTTTCTATACCTATGCATTTTGTCCAAAATATCAAATTTTCAGAAATAGAGCAAAACTACCACAGGTTTGTGGATATCAGTTACATTCATTATTTTCTATCGTAGTCGTTGGGTGCTAAGCCCAACGCTATTTATAATGACAATGGACGATATAATAAAGGAAGTGAAGAGCAGGATAAAGCTGATGCTGGTAGGATATAGGAACATGTAGATGGTGCGTATTGCTGACTTGCGTTTGCTGACGACCTTGTTGTATATGCAAGTGGAGAGAGGGATGCAACAAAATCTGGAGGCCTGGAAGGAGGCCTTGGCGAGAAGAAATCTGCAAATAAACATGGAGAAGTCGAAGGTTATGATAGCGGGAGCGGAAGACACCACAGTACAAATTTTGATAGACGGGAAAGAACTAAAGATGGTCGGAAGTGTCAAATATCTGGGTGTGCAACTGCAGACAAATGGAAGACAAGTAGCAGAAATAAATCAAAGACTAGAAGCTGCTGGTAGAATGTATCGCTCACTGAACCACACTTTTATAAGAAATAAACAGATAAGCACAAAAACAAAAATGAAAGTGTATCGATCGATATTCTGTCCGATTTTGATGTACGGGTGTGAGAGTTGGACTATGACACGGGCTTTAGAGAGCAAAATACAAGCGATCGAAATGTACCTGAGGAGAGTAAAACAAATTACAAGGAGAGATCGAATAAAAAACGACATCGCAAGGGAGAAATTGGTGGAGCCAATGATTATAAAATCCTGGGATCATCAAATAGCGGGAATATTGAAAAGGAGAGGAATATCTTGGAACGCAGCAAAAATTATGTCAAAAGACAGAAGTCGCTGGACAAAGTTTGTGAATTGTGCACCTGTGAGTAGTGTTTAAATAGACATACACCCAAACACCTTCGGGTAAAATGGGTTCAAGATTATATATATACTTAAATTCAAAACATGTGATAATAACAATACAAAACTGTGTTTGGCCAGCCATGACATATTCATTGGACAAAACACTGTTCGCTTGTCTTTCAACTTTCGACATAGTACACACACATTGTCAAACACTTTTTCATGATTAATTTTGCACATGACAAAATGCATTTAGAACAAATTTTTATGTCCTACATGATCATAAAGTGACATTTTACATCTTAGGTAACGGGGCAAAAACTGCTTCTTAACGCCCGCCGCGGGCGTTAAGTATTCTTTTCCGTCAATCGTTTATTTATGAGTATGTTTAGTGAATAGAAAATCGTTTATTAAAAAGCTCTATAAATGCACGATTTCTATTAATGCATGATTTGTTATAGCCACTCAAACGACTTCATTATAGCCAATCGAACATACGTAAAATAAAACCATCCAATCAAAACATTCCGTTATCCAGGCACAGAGTCCAGAACTGTCAGTGTCAAATCACACAAATGGTCATATCACCTCAAATGACATCGACGAATAAAATCTATGTAGGCGCCGCGCCGCCAGAAGAATACGATCGACGAAAAAGTTTTGTAACCAACTCGAATATTAAACGGCGATTAATGATCTCGACAACTAACGCACTCTCAATCGCTCGTGCGTTAAACAGTCTCGATCATTAATCGTTCTTTTTAATATACTTGTTGGTTAAATAACTTTTCCGTCGATCGTGTATTTATGAGTATGTTTAGTGAATAGAAAATCGTTTATTAAAAAGTTCTATAAATGTACAATTTCTATTAATGCATGATTTGTTATAGCCAAAACTACTTCATTATACCCAATCGAACATACGTAAAATAAAACCATCAAATCAAAACATTTCGTTATCCAGGCACACAGCCCAGAACTGTCAGTGTCAAATCACACAAATATAACCTCAAATGACATCGACGAATAAAATCTATGTAGAATCTATGCCGCCAGAAGAATACGATCGACGAAAAAATTTTGTAATCAACTCGAATATTAAACGAATATTTAACGCTCGTGCGTTAAACAGTCTCGATCATTAATCGCTCTTTTTAATATACTTGTTGGTTAAATAACTATAACGCCCGCGCGGGCATTAAGGGTTGCCATGGTTATATGTCAAACATATCAAATATTTGTCATTCAAATTGTAAATTTTAAATCGTCAAGGTCAATTATTGGCGATTAAGGTTATAAGTTTGACAATTAATTGTCTGTATTGTCACTCAACTCCGAATTATTTGTATTGTTATTCAACTCCTTAGAGCCGCATGTCACGTGATAACGTCAAAATATTTATTAATATTATTCAAACGGAGGAACTAAACCATTGTAGGACATAAAATTTTGTATGTACCACGGGCATTACTTAATGTTGCAAAATGCATATAGAAAGTCTGCTCCTCATATAGGTATGGAGATGATTTAAAGTAAGAAGACTATCTGGCAGCATTTAGGGGCTGTTGTCCATGGGGCTAAACTCCGAGCGTCCATCCAAGGGCTGCTAGATCTTTCAATTATCAATAAATTAGAGGTATGATAGAAATTTATGCAAAAATTTTTGCAAAAGTTAAAAACACTTTTCTGCAGCAACTGATTGATTTACGTTTGATTTAAAACAAGGTTACCGGTGTAATTTCTTGACAATTTTCGAAGGGGGATTAAAAAACAATCAATTAACCAAGGCTAAAAAGTAAGACGCTCCGTTTATAATATAACCTTCATTACAACAGTCGATGTTAATTATAGCACGACCAACTGTTGTAAATAATGCATAGCGACCGACGAACAATGCCCGAAAAAGGAACGGCAATATGTTTTAGACTAAGATTTATGTCGGCTCGGGGAAGAACAAAGCCACCCTCCTCGCGCTATAGGGCTTTTTTGCCCACTCCGGATAAATTTAAAGATAAATTAATGGAGCAAAGCTTCGAGCTAGTCGAGCCATCCCTACCTGTGCGTGTTCTTCCCACCAATCCGGAAAAGCTTTGCAATTTTTTCGTGTTCCTTCACTCAATAGCTACTCTGATTTATGATTTTTCCGACGTTATCGCCTTCAACGCTTACAAATTCGCGAGAACTGATAATTATAATTCATTTGTCAATAAGACCCATCGATGAAAAATCACTTTAAGAAAAGCTCCTGTCTTAACAATGCAATGCGTCGGGCCCCCTTTTTGTTTAAGTACTTACTGATTCTTTCAATTCTGATGTTTCAGTGTGTTGTTTCTTGAAATTTTGAGTGAATATCTGTTTGTATTTTCCATTTGGAATTTATTCTTCTCTTTTATACTTACAGTTGAGTTATTTTTTTATTTTGTAGTTGTACTTAATTTGAAAATCTTGCAATGAATCGTTTGCTAGCTGAGATTCGCAATATTTTCACGTTCGTTAAGAAAGGGGAAGTGGTTTGTAATTTCAGCTCACAAAATTATTTTTTTTGTAATAAACACTGTCGTATATCTGCTAACATACCTTCCAACAAAATTAATAATCCCGTTATTTAAAAAAAAATATCAAGAACTATGCTGGACGAGACTTACCCTATGAATCCACAATAAGAAAATGGTGTGATTTATCAGCCCGCCAGAAAAGGGCAAAATAACGACAAAAAAAGGTGTTTTCAACGCCAATAAAAAGCATTGAACGGAATAGAATTATTTTCGCGACAAAAAAAAATATTGCCCGACAAAACAAATATATTGTCCGACAAATAAGGTGTTTGCACGACAAATGTTTATATTGAACGACGAGACAATATTTTCCATGACAAAAATATGTACTGCACTGGAAAAAATCAAACTGGAAAAAAGGCATGACAAAACATGAACAATAGTAAAGTCTAAATTAACGAAAGAAAAGTACAAATTAACGACGGTATTAATAACTATAAAAAGAAAGGATTAAAATATTTAAAACAATAAAGCTCCTTCCAGATTATTTCTTTAGAAGGATAAATGTCCTAATAATAATAATAATAATAATAATAAATCACTTTATTGCCCATACAAAAAAAAAACAAACATTGTATTGTATAGTAAAAATAAAAATTGAAATGGCAAAGGCGAAGTTCAGTTTGCTCTGCACAGCGGAGCAACTGCTCTACTTAACCAGGTATTACGAGATGGGGTATATTCTTAGAAGCAGCAATTTTTAGTAAGTAAGTATTAAAGAGTGCAAAAAAGTACTATCTTTACAGGATTTGCATGAACAATTCAAATTAATTGATATAAATTTTGCGCAAATATTGCAACCATAAATAAAGTTTCTTGAACTACTGTACGAAAGGTTAAGAAACTTTGAAGCACCAATCAGTTAAAAATTACAACAAAAATTTATGCGGTAGTACATCGAAATCGAAATTCTCGATCGAATGGTCGAAGCAAACACACGTGTTTTCAGAGCTCAAGTTTTTCGAAACAAGTTTCAGTGCATGTGTGCCGTAAACCAGTGATTTTACATACGTTATTTATAAAGATCAAACACTTCTACAAGATATCCAAGTACGTACACAAAATAGTTATAACATTAAAAGTACAAAAGCGCCCTACGGGCGTACCATCACGCCTATGGGCGAAAAACGCACCTCCGATCAACTGTCACCGCTTGCGGAGGACGTTCGCAAGCGATATTCTTGGGATCCAGATGTTCTATTAAAACAAAACAAATATCACGCCCTTTCAACTTTAACAAATACTGAAGCAGACAATAACACTCCTTCTACATCCAACACCGATAAAACACCAAAAGTACCACCAATACACTTACACAACGCAACAAATCATCAAGAGATAATAAAAGATATAACATCACTGGGCATAACCAAATTTAATACGTCGTATAGAAATCAAAATTTAAGAATCAACCTAACAAGTGCAGACGATTATCGAAAATTAACTAAATATTATACAGAACATAAAATGGAGTATCACACATTCCAAGACCCTACAAAAAAAACACTATCAGTGGTGCTGAGAAATGTTCCCATATCACTTACCAATGAAGAAATCAAAACCGAATTAATGAATAACCATTCCCTACCAATATTGCGAGTTACCAGATTATTAAATAAAACAAAAAGTCCAATGCCACTCTGTGCCGTCGAGCTAACACCGACCGAAAACGCAAAAGACATATTCAACGTCAAAGAAATCTCACAGGCAATAATAATAGTCGAACCGAGAAAAAAATCACAAAACATACCGCAGTGTCATAATTGCCAAAAATATGGTCACACCAAAAACTACTGCTCGTTACAACCAAGATGCGTTCGTTGCGGCGAAGAACACAACCATAAACAATGCACTAGGAAAAAAGGTGATCCTCCAAAATGTGCAAACTGCAATGGCGCACATCCAGCGAACTACAGAGGGTGTAGCAACCACACCGAACTCCAATCACAACACCATCGACCAGTTAGCTCCAACCAACACCCACGCACCAGACCATTTCCAACCACATCACAACCACCACTTTCAAACAGAACATGTCCAACAGTCTCTTACTCTCAAATAACTAGAAAGACACCTACTCAACACCTACCACGTAATCAATTATCAAACAGCCAACCCGAAACAAATCATTCCCCATTCAACCAACAACAATCCATTATATCATCCATTATCGAATTTATCAAAAAACTAATCACACCTCTCATACAACAACTAAAATCCTATCTTATCAATGAAATTTTACCCAACATTATCAATGCCTAATTTTCAAAATCCCCACTCCCACAACATCTCTATGTTAAATTTCAATGCTAACGGAATCAATAAACAACGAAGCCTATTAATAACATTTCTAGCAAGATATAACGTAGACATCGCATGCATTACAGAAACACATCTGGCCCCAGGGGAAAACTTCACAATAAGCGGCTATAAATGCTATAGAACTGATCGAAATTCAAGAACCGCAGCCGGAGGCGTGGCAATCTTAATAAAAAGACGACTGACACACCATGAGCACATTATTCAAACTCTTAGCATAGAAACAGTAGCAATACGTATACAACTAACTAACATACGGCAATTGACAATAATATGCGGTTATCGTCAGCCAAACAAAAGATTGATGGAAGAAGATATCAGAGAAATGTTTGCCGATAATGAACCAAAAATATTAATAGGCGATCTAAACAGTAAAAATAAATACTGGGGATGCAGAACAGATAACAGCAGTGGTACCTATCTAAACAATCTTTCGGCGAAGTATCAACTAAACATTTTCACACCGGACGAATATACATATTATCCACATAGAAACGATTATCAACCTGACATCTTAGATATTGTAGTCACAAAAAATCTACGCACCCCATTACGCCAAACGGTAGTAAGCGAGCTAGACTCAGACCATCTACCCGTCCTAATTTCCTTGTCAGAAGAACCAATAACTACACCGAAAATACCGAAGCTTCTAGACGGTTTTGTCTTCTGGGACACCTTTAAATCTAGCATGAGAGAGATGCCATACACAACTCCCCTAACAACACACCAATGCATAGATACAGGGATAAGGGTACTAACCCAAAATATAACCAAAGCCGTAAAAGCCGCAATGCGACCTAAAAACCCAAAGTCAACTAACAAAAACTTTTGTTTGCCGCCCCAATATATCACTGATTTAATAAGGGAAAAAAGTAGAACAAGAAGGCAATGGCAACAATCACGTGATCCACAACTCAAACGACGACTAAACAATCTGACACACACAATCACCAGAGAACTTGACCAACAACGCGTAACAAGTTACCAAAATCTTATATCTTCCATGGAAACGGGCGATCCTGGTATGTGGAAAACAACAAGAAAGATTTTAAAAAAACATGAAGACATACCAACACTAGTCCACAACCACCAACATATTACCTCGGATAAAGAAAAAGTAGATCTTTTCGCAGACCATTTGGAGAAAACATTTACCCCACAAATTGACATCCGTAATACCCTATTCGCTACCTCCATACAGCAATTTAACGAATCCCATTTACCAATCGATGACGCAAACAACGATCCCACCTCACCTGACGAAATTAGTTCCATCATCAATACTCTACCAACCAAAAAAGCGCCTGGCCATGATCTCATACCTAACATAGTCCTTAAGCATCTCCCTTCTGTAACTATCGAGACACTATCACTAATATACAACGCCTGTCTCCAAATTGGATACTTCCCTAACTCCTGGAAGAAAGCTGAAGTGCTGATGTTCTCGAAACCAGGAAAAAGAAAGAATGACCATCTAAATTACCGACCTATAAGCCTTTTACCTACACTCGGAAAGATCTATGAAAAAATTGTATACCAACGCGTCCTGGAAAAGGTTGAAGAATTAAAAGTTATTCCGAATATTCAATTTGGCTTCCGCCGAGGTCACTCCACTATCCACCAACTGATACGGGTATCAGAAGAGATCGAAAGAGGATTCGAAAATAAACAATTCACCACTGCCATATTCCTTGACGTCGCTCAGGCTTTCGACTCAGTTTGGACCGAAGGACTAAAATATAAATTACACCAGATAGGCTTGCCAAACTATCTACTAAAGAGTATCTTTTCATTTCTGGATGAGCGCACGTTTACAGTCAGAATCAATGGGTGTATTAGCGACACAAAATCCATTAAAGCTGGTGTCCCACAAGGAAGCATTTTATCGCCTTTGCTATACAACATATTTATGCACGATATTCCCATAAATGCTGCTAACCAAATTGGAATGTTCGCGGATGATATGATTCTAACCACTCAACACACCGATCTAGAAGAAGCAATCGAACAACTACAGCTAGCAACGAACCGTATAAATTCCTGGCTATCAAACTGGTGCATACATCTAAATTCGAACAAGTGCGAAGCCAAAATTTTTACTTTAAGAAAAATTAGAAATCCAAGCAACATCCACATAAATAACAAAGTCATCCCTTGGAACCCTTCAGATCAAGCAGTGAAATACCTCGGATTATATTTTGACCAACGACTAACATGGCGTATACACATTAACAACAAACTAAACCAAGGATATCACAGACTGAACCAACTCTATCCACTCATCAACAGAAAGTCAACCCTTAAACACCAGTGCACACTGCTACTTTATAAAGCACTAATACGATCCTTGGTTACCTATGCATGTCCAGTATGGTGCAATACCTCGAAGACCAACTTAAAAAAGCTTGAAACACTTCAAAATAAAGTGATACGCATGGCGATAGACGCACCATGGTTTGTTCGCAACGAACAAATTCGACAAGAGATGAATATTCTGCCGATGGCAACCTTTATCCAAAAAACATCTCAAAAGTTTTTTTCCAACCTCGAACATTGCCCAAGTGCAGCAGAACACAACCTTGGCGCTAGAAATATCCACGTTCGCCTAAAACGAAGACTACCGCAAGATATTCTAATCATTGAAGAAGACAGTGAATGAATATATCCCCAAAGAGCGTTCAACTTTTCAAATTAGAATGAAATTATTTTAAATATTTAAGATCAAAACCATGTAAAACAATACATTATTTGTTGATCTGGTTATTCTACAAATAAAAAAAAAAAAAAAAAAAAAACAATGTTTTAACTGACGGTAACTGCGAACTCCTCCCTTCCTACTCCGTGGCGCACATATTGCTATCTCTTTTCTCTCATTCATAATTTTACCCATGTGAGTAGCTACGTTTTTGGCGACGACTGTCATTGTGTGGTGAGGTTATGTTTCTAAAAATTATCAACCGAATATGAAAATGGTTGAAAGGTGTTATACACGACTTTGTTTCGCTTATTCTTTACTAAAACTTTACAAAATAGGTTTACCTTCTACGAATTGCGGCTATACGAATGGAAATAAAACAACTGTTGGTCTACCGTATTAGCAGAGAATAATGTATGGAATAATGTTAATTTAGTTTTCCTGTTCGACTTTTTGCAGCCTGGTACACAGCACTTCATAATGAAAACCAGTGAAATCTAAAAAATATCAAGAACTATGCTGGACGAGACTTACCATATTAATCCACAATGAGAAAATGGTGTGATTTATCAGCCCGCCAGAAAAGGGCAAAATAACGACAAAAAAAAGGTGTTTTCAACGCCAATAAAAAAGCATTGAACGGAATAGAATTATTTTCGCGACAAAAAAAAAATATTGCCCGACAAAACAAATATATTGTCCGACAAATAAGGTGTTTGCACGACAAATGTTTATATTTAACGACGAGACAATGTTTTCCATGACAAAAATATGTACTGCACTGGAAAAAATCAAACTAGAAAAAAAGGCATGACAAAACATGAACAATAGTAAAGTCTAAATTAACGAAAGAAAAGTACAAATTAACGACGGTATTAATAACTATAAAAAGAAAGGATTAAAATATTTAAAACAACAAAGCTCCTTCCAGATTATTTCTTTAGAAGGATAAATGTCCTAATCTCCCTTTGCCACCACAACCAGGTATTACGAGATGGGGTATATTCTTAGAAGCAGCAATTTTTAGTAAGTAAGTATTAAAGAGTGCAAAAAAGTACTATCTTTACAGGATTTGCATGAACAATTCAAATTAATTGATATAAATTTTGCGCAAATATTGCAACCATAAATAAAGTTTCTTGAACTACTGTACGAAAGGTTAAGAAACTTTGAAGCACCAATCAGTTAAAAATTACAACAAAAATTTATGCGGTAGTACGGTTCTATTAAAAAAAAAAGCGTACACGTATTGAGGGCTATTGTAAAAGGGATAATTTATTAATCGTTTCCAAGGAAACATATTTCTGACATTTAGTATGTCAAATGTGTGCAAATTGTTTTTTATAATTTAATTATGCCGCGACAAACAACATCGATAACGAGAGCGCGAATCGTTACTAAGTTGGAAGAAGGGTGGTCTATAAGGCACTTGTTCACTCAATGCCCCGTAGATTAAATGAAGTGATTGCAAGAAACGGCGCGGTGACCAAATATTAAAATATTTTGTTGTATTTAAATAATGTTCTTAAACTGTTAATGTTTTTTCTTTTAATTCATGAATAAAATTATGTGAGTTGTATTTGTAGTAATTGGTAACGATTGGCTAAGAAATAAGGTAAAAAATAATAAAATCCTCGAAAGAATATCGACAAAGTTCAGTTCTCATCGTGTTTGTAGTTACAGGTTACTAAGTAACAACAATTAAAAGATAGGTTTACAATATGGCAATCTAGCCAAAACTGTGCTTACTACTTGTACGCTTTTTTTTTTAATAGAACTTTACATCGAAATCCAGATTTTAACATTTTAAAACAGATCTCGACGAATTCATTTACGGATGAAGGAATTTCTCAAAAATATTCAAATTTGGTTGTTATGCAGGGTTGTTATAAAAAACTTGTTTTAAACATGTTTAAAACAAAATAGTTTAAAACAAATTATTTGATTTAAAACAATGTTTTAAAACAAAGTGTTTTAAACATTTAAAATAAACTGTTGTAATCAAGATCTAAACCAAATATTTGACTTAAAACATGTTTAAAACAATATTTTAAAACAGTGTTTTAAACATGTTTAAAACAAAATAGTTTAAAACAAAATGTTTGTTTTGAAACAAGTTTATAACAATATTTTAAAACATGTTTAAAACAATGTTTTAAAACTTAACTAAATAGGAAAATATGGATCTACATTTGCGTTGTGATGACATTATATCGTGCGTTAAAAACACCAAAGCACAACCAAAAGCACATGTTTGTTATAAGCGATATACAAGTGAAGGAGTTCGTGACGTAAAGAACATTTATACATACGGTCGTAGGCAAATAAATTTTAAAAATCAGTTTTTTTTTTCGCCCCTTGATAAAAAATAATAATAAGCTTTATTTGTCATTTGATCTGGTACAGATATCGACAATTGTCATGTACAGTTCTCCTATATCATAATACTATAACTATTTAAAAGTAAAAGCTAGTGCGCCAAAATTTATCTTGTAATGAGCAAACAAGTTAACAAATTAAACACAATTCCTAACAACACAATGGTAGCGAGTCAAACATTGTGCTCCCAGACAAATTGTAATGACATATACATGTTCACTAAACAAGCCAAATAAACATTCCAAGTAAAAGTCACATATTAAAATGGTTACAGCAACTAGTGGCGCGATGTATAAGTAAAATATTCGTCCACCGAATAGAATGCGGTAGAAAGAAGTATTTTTTTAAATGAATTGATAGTAGGCGAACACAGAATGTCGTTTGGCAGCGCATTATACGCTTTGATCATCATGTAATAAGGGCCTCGCTCAAAAACTGACGAGGAGTGGCGAGGAAGCGCTAATTTGCCCCCGCTTCGTGTCTGTACCGTTGTTGAGATTTCCGCGTTTGTCAGAAACTGATTTAAATTTGCCCTGCAATACGCCAGAAGGTGGTATAGGTAGAGGCAAGGCAATGTTAGTACCTTGAATGTTTTAAAGTGATCCTTACACGACTCTCTGAAACTCAAACGAAGCATACACCTCAGAAAACGCTTCTGGAGTCTGAATAGTGTTATTAATTTGGATGATGCTCCCCACAAAATCACACCGTAACTTAACACGGACTGTACCCTAGCGAGATAGAATGTTTTGACAGATGACTGGTCCAATAGGTTTCTCAACTTAAAAACAGCGTGGTATACTCGGCTTAATTTTTTATGTAAGTACTTAATGTGGCTATCCCATCCCAGTGAGCGCTGGATATATATTCCAAGAAATTTGACTTCCTCACTAGATGGCAGGGAGCCTGTGTTTGTCCTAATGAGCACGGACAGGTTTGGCGCAACCAATGAAAATTTAATGACTTTTGTTTTTCCATGATTCAATATCATGCCATTCACCTTGCACCACTGAGTCATCCTCTCATAGGCTTGTGTTAATAGCGCAGAAAGATGAGACATGTCCTTGTGATTTACTATCAACGTGGTATCGTCCGAAAACTGGTATAAAGCTCCAAATCCTAAATGACTTGGTAAGTCGTTCATAAATATTGAAAACAACAAAGGACCCATAATGGAGCCCTGAGGGACTCCAACCATCAACTGCGACGTATGCTCTGATTTATCACCGTCTATACATACTCTCTGCTCTCTATGGAGGTAAGAAGTCACTAGGACAAGAGCGACACCACGCACCCCATACGATTGCAGTTTCAGTAGCAATAGATCATGGCTTACGCAATCAAATGCCCTTGAGAGGTCAAGAATATAGCTACCACTTGCGAATGTTCATCCATGCACGTCACTATCCTCGTCAGGGCCGCGAACAGTGCCTTCTCACACGAAACTCCCGGAAGCAACCCATATTGGCAGGAAATTATTTGCTGTGCTCTATAAAAAATAAGCATTCTATCGTAAAGAATTCTCTCAAACACCTTTGAAAACACGACAACAATGACACTGGTCGATAATTATTAATGTCAGTTCTTAATCCCTGTTTATAGACGGGTATGACAATGGCATCTTTTAGCTTATCAGGGAACACTCCCTGGGTAAACATGGCGTTTATTAAGTGCGTTACAATATTCACTATTAAGCTGGAGGATGACTTCATTATGAAGGGCGGTATGCTATCATCTCCGCATGAAAATTTTGGTTATATTAAAGACAGCATTAGTTATTTCAGCTTCAGTAGCAGGATGAGAAAAGATGGTATCTTTGACATTCTTGATGTTTGCCACCGTAGTGTTTCCCTCTACGGGTACTACACTGATAAAAATGAGTGCGAATTTATAAATAAAATTTACATTTGCTTCAGTAAACCTACCCTATTTGTCGGCAATTTTACCATAATTTTAAGCAAAAATACTAAATATCATTGAAAATGCAGTTACATTCATTAATTGTACAAACTCTAAGTAAATTTGCTAACAAGTCTGTAAATTTCATAAATTTGCCTTCTGCTCGTGCAATTTTCCTTTCTAGATGGTAAAGTGCTACCGAGATAATTTTTTTCGCGCTTGCGCAATAATGGGATATACAGTTCGAGTTCCGTTCGCCATCCGTTTGGTTGTGTTTACAGCGGCTAAGTTAGAGTTTTATTCAGTGCGATTGTTATATACAACTAATTTAACACTGTTAGTGCCTCTGTGACTTATCCTTCATCGGTGTGGTGTGGAATATTTGCTCCATATGGTTCTATAGTATTAAAAGATATAATATTGGTACATTCATCTCTTTGTATATTATGGAGGACTTTGCAAATATATACTACAAAGTGCAGGTAAAAGTTTGCAGTCTTGATATGTATAATTCCACTTTCACTAATTGGATACAAGTGTTGATGATACTGACATTCTACAAATTCAAGGACTTGTGTGGTGTGCATAGGTAAGATTTCGTTTATTGTTCTTTCTCGTACATGCGGCCTTTCAATCAAATTTATTACTAACATGTATAACACATATCATTTCAATCACCAATATAAAAAATACTTTTCTATAAAGACTCATTAATAACTTTACACACACTCTGTACCTCAAAGGAAAGCAGGTGCTGACATTGTTATACCCTGTATATGATATGACTAATGTGCTTCTTATTTTGATTTCAGGTCACACATTTTGGACTATATTATATGCTGTGGTTGGATTATCCCCAGGTCCTCTTACTCTGGAGACGGTTCAGCTTTTTAAAAATTATTCCAAGTCAGAGTTCAAAAATGAATAAGGATAAAACCAAATCCACTGAAAGGTGATCAAACTTATTATGAAAATAAATAAGTAAATGTTTGTATGCAGTCTAAGTAAGTGTGTGACGCAAGTTTACCATAGGTATTTCAACATAATATTGTTGAAATAATATTTAATTTATATTTAAAAGATATATTTCTCTCTGTGAAGCAGATCGTTTTATTTTATTATACGATATGTAGATAAGTATAGTCCATGAGTTCCCATTTTATTTCATTTACTTATAATTACATTTTTGTCAAGAACTTCTATTTATTTAATGTTAAAAATATGAAATATTTATAAAAAAAATATGTAGATATATATATATATTATAAATACGTTTCACATGTTATTTATTGTTAAAGTTATAATAAAACTTCATACTATTATTTTTTGTTCTTATTTATGATCTCCACATTAATAGGATTTTCCTAGTGATTTTACAGTTGACAATACAGGCTTGTCCGAGCAGTCGCAAAACCAGTTTACAAACAGTTCTTTTGTGAGAAACCAGATAATGTTTCATTGGTATTTATAATGGAGTTATCATAGCAACATATGTGGTTCATCACAAAAGTACTGATTATTAACTGGTTTTGCAGTTGCTTCGACAAATCTAACATTACAGTTGCAGAAAGTTTACTGTACAACAATTAATTGCAATTCCGTGTTTACGGTAAATTTACTGAACGTCAGTAATTTTACTTACAAAAGTATATATAAAACCGTACACATCGGAAACCTCATTTCATATGATTTTGACATTACTAGCTCAAAGTAAAATTACAAACCACATGGTATTTTCCCTTCGATACACGGAGGTTAAAAATGACCGCCGATCCACACGGTAAAATTACCTTTTCAGTTTTATCAGCGTAGTTCTGTTCCATCAGAATTTAAAAAAAATTTACTGAACAATGTCGATAGTAGTCTGCTGTCCCGTACCTCTATGTTTTCATCCACAATGTTCAACAAACCATTTGTAGTTGGTCCTGTTTCATTCTTTATTATATTCCACATCGTCTTGGTTTTGTTTTTAGATTATGTTACTTTAGCTCCAAAGTAGCCTTCTTGGCAGCATCTGCGGCATTCCTAAGGTCCGTCTTCCTTGTGGAGTATTCAGTCCACAGATTCGTCTGGTTCGACAACTTACAAACTTCGAAATCGCGTAGCCTAACCGTCATTCCTTCTAGTTCCCTACTATACCATGGATACCCAGTCTTCCCCCGTCTAACTGGTGCTAGTGGAAAATGCTTCTCGAAATAGAAACTGTATGTGGAGTAGAATGTATTATATTTAGCATTTATATCATCCAAAGAATACACGTCATTCCAGGTCTCCTGTTGGAGATCGACAAGGAATGAATTAATGTTTTAATCCCTAAATGATCGTCTTAACTTATCTCGAGGTCCATTACTCACTCTAGTCTCCACACCAACGCTACAGATCAAAGCCGCATGGTCTGACATCCCCGGATCCTCAATCGTTGACACAACCTCGCCAGTCCAGAGCAAGCAAAAAACATTGTCAATGCAACTGCCCATCCTGGTCGCCTCATAAAAACATTGAGTCATATTAAATTGGCTGAAATCACTGTATAAAACACATATCTTTACCATGCAATGCAACGGGCCGCCATTTTGTTTAATTACACTTAACATATTTCAAGAATTGTTGCGAATATAGTAAAGGAGAATACCTACAGCGCGTCTCAATAAAACTCTAGTGAATTATAGAACGAGAAAATATCAAGCGACTTCCTGGAAATGTATTTGTGTTCATATCAGATGTCACCGTTCTTACAAAATTGAAACTCCAGCCTTATAGGTCTATAGTGAATAAAGAATCGCAATCGAATTGATCAATATGCAATATTGAAATTCCTCTCTTTATGCACATCTAGTCTATCTCTTTTGCCGATAATTTCATTTCCAGGATTTACTTTTATAATAACAATAGACTGCTGAGGTGCTGCCTCTCGTGGATCTAACAAGGGATTTTCTAGAAAATATTTCTATGATGCGTGGGCAAACGGGTATAAGTCACTGTTGAAAACGTATGCTTTTATACTCTTTTGCCCACCCGTCATAGATTTGTAACACGTTATTTTGGCAAATATAGTTCTAAAACCCAGTTTTCCTTTATGTTAGGTTTGTAGGTATCGGTAAAAATGTAAAAGGCTCCTAATTCCGTCATCCTACCGCTGCCACCAAATGCACATACCGCGGGAATAGTGTCTAGGACAATAAATTCCCCGCGGGAGATCCGGCCCAAAGTGACAGGGAACGTGGCAGCCACGACGAAATATCACTGTTCTGAAACTCAATTGAACTTTTTGTTATGCCTGAAAAGTCCTGTAATTTCGAATTTATGACCGGACCTGTGCTTTGCAAGCACAGCGCCGAATAAGACTGGCACTTTTATTTGAAAAGTTTGTTTCAGCTCACCCCTCCACTATACAGCGAAGAGCACATATGCTCAGACACCTACGAACCGGAAGTGGGCTGAAGTCGGTCGGTTGGAAACGCAAATACCGTAAGAAGTAAAGTACGAAACGACTTCGAGGAATGTATGACGTTTGCCTAGTGCCGGATGTGCTGCATAAATATTGCTCAAACAGAATTCTCATGAATTAGTTTGTACGTATACTTATCATCTTGATTTTACCACAAAATCAAGCTATTGTGTATATTATTGTGGTTAAAAAAGCAGCTCCTTGATGTTCACTTGCAATCTAATCTTACATAAAAAGCTTCTAAACCGACAATTCTTAGCTTTCAACTTCAACGTAGCTTAAATCAACAAATACGAAAAAAGTTGAGTCAAAATTTTGTTCATGATGACATTTTTATGTAACCTAATCATATTTAACGATGAATATGCGGATATATCGTATCATACGTACTTACCGTAATGATGACATAGTTAATGTACAGTAAATTGGTGATATACAGGCGGAGTTGGTGAGAGCATTGTGCTAGCGACGCAAAGGTCACTGGTTCATTTCCAGGTTGTGGCTGTAATTTTTAATTTATTTATAATTTACATCCCGCCTGTATATCACGATTTTCTATACATTGATAATTGATAATCATATTTGTTTAATGCACAACATTTATTATTTTTTATAAATCTAATGCACAAAGTACACAGCTCAAAAAAATTAGGGGAACACCTTTTTCGAACGAGGTCAAATCATATCGCCCAATATCACTGTTACCAATGATATCGAAGCTCTTTGAAAAGTTGCTTCTAAAGAGAATGAAACCTATCATTGAGAGAAAGGAACTAATTCCTAATCACCATTTTTAGAAAAAAGGATTCCACCATAGATCAAGTCCATAGAATAACAGATATCATTAGAAAAAAAACTTATTTGCTCAACAATCTTTCTTGATGTGACACAAGCTTTCGATAAGGTTTGGCACGAAGGATTGGTACACAAACTGAAGAGTATACTACCTTTACAATACGTCGACCTGCTAACATCCTATATATCTGATAGACTATTCAGAATAAAACAGATCGATGAATACTCGGAACTAAAAGAAGTAAAAGCTAGGGTACCCCAGGGTAGTGTATTGGGACCAATTCTCTATCTACTATATACAAGTGACCTCCCATAGCTGGAAAATGTAACAGTCGCCACATTTGCAGATGACACGGCTCTAATGGCAGTCGGATCAACTATTGGAGAATCTGCTAGGAATCTTAAACAAGATAGCAATAAAATATATAAATGGACCAAAAAATGGAAGACCAAGCTCAACGAACTGAAGTCTGTCCACATTAACTTTACAAACAAAAGAATCGAGGACATACCTCATGTCAAGATTAACGACGCCATAGTTCCATATGCAAACACTGCAAAGTATTTGTTTATGACTCTGGATACAAAACTAAGGTGGAAAGAACATGTTAAGAAGAAAGGAGTAGAGCTTGGCCTCAAATACAGAGAACTGTACTGGCTTTTGGGAAGAAACTCCCAGTTGTCAGTACAGAACAAACTACAAGTTTACAACCAAGTACTACAAGTTTACAACCAAGTACTAAAACCGATTTGGTTATACGGCATCCAGATTTGGGGTTGCGCGAAAAACTCCAATATACAAGGAATCCAGACCTTCCAAAATAAACTACTAAGGAATATGGTTAACGCTCCTTGGTACATAGGGAATAGTGACCCGCACCGTGATCTTGGTGTCCCACAAGTCATCCAAGAGATAGAAAGATTCGCCACTAAGCATGAATCTCGCCTAAGCCATCACGTCAACGTAGAGGTCCTGCAGCTACTGGACAACCAGAATCTAGTGAGAAGACTAAAAAGAACTAAACCCTTCGAACTAGTGAATCAGTGAAATGTGTAAAAAGCAGAGCACAGTGAGTGAAGCGTTAGTGCTTTATGTTTAGGACAAAGTAAATATAGGACATCAGTGGAGAGCCTACTAGAGACAAGTACCTACTTTTAAGAATACAGATTTAAATTGATGGTTAATCTTTGAGATTAGTTTCAATATGTTAAGCATCTTAAGCTTATTAATAAAAAAAAAACCTTTTTCGAAACCTGTAACTTTTTAAATAATACTTCTAGGCAAATCAAATTTGCTATGCTTTAAGGGCATAGCAAATTAACTAAAGAAAATTACAAAACCAATGTTACAGCTCTTAGATACTTCTAAGTTACACTTAAAAAGGTAAATCGATAACGCAAAACAAAATGGAAAAAATGTCAAGTATGCTTTGAATTCACGTATGAAAGCCTACTAAAGATGACAAATGAATTCAGTTAACAATTTTCGTTGATTAGAAACGTCATTAGAAGTAAAATGAGGCATCCCAATGAAGTGCAAGGTGCTCGTGCTGTCGCGCTTATTCAGCATGGCCACTCCATTCGACATGTTAGCAGGGACCTTCGAGGTTCCCCTTCTGTTATTCGGCGTTTATGGAATCGGTTTCGGGAGATTGTACGATATGTTAGGAGAGCTGGACAAGGTCGAAATCGAAAAACTACTCAAAATCAAGACCGATTGCTTGTCCTTTCCTCTCGACGTCAGCGTACTGCCATACCACGAGACCTCCTAAACGACCTAAGACGAGCATATGGAATAGATATTTCTGATCAAACTGTTAGAAACAGATTAAAAGAAGCGAATTTGAAACCAATAAGACCTGTCCGCGCACCGCTCCTTATGCAGCATCACAAAGCAGCGCGAATGAGGTTTGCTCCGGATCACAGAAATTGGTAACTTTGTCACTGTACGCCTGTACTGTTTACAGACGAGTACGGATTTCGTTTAACTCGTTGCGACGGTCGAGTACGTGTATATAGACGTCCTGGTGAACGCTACACAGCCGCTACTATACAGGAAGTGGATAGATTTGGCCGTGGATCTGTGATGGTTTGGGCTGAAATCAGTATAGACAACATAACTGATCTTATTGTGGTTCCTGGTAGACTAAATGCCATGAATTACATAGAAAACATCTTGGAGGACTCAACGGAGTGACTCCTGCAACAATGACGCGAGCAGCGCTGCTAGGCTCTCTAGTATCTACTAGTTGCGCTGCTCTAATGTGGCCGTACACTCACGCAACATCACAAAGCAGCGCGAATGAATTAAATCTATGCCATTGAAGTATACCAATTTTTATTTGCCTAGAACTATTATTTAAAACGTTACAGGTTTCAAAAAAGTGTTCCCATAATTTTTTTGAGCAGTGTATTTACTTCAATGCACGATTCAATCGCACTCTTTGAATTATAGTCGACGTAATAAATTTGATTTTTTTGGGCTAAGCGGTTCAGGATATGGAAAGTGGAAAGTGGAAAGACGAGTGTTAAGTAAAAACTGTTAAATTCTGGTACATGTTTACATTTCTCTCGCGTTCACGTTCAAACCTAGGGACTCTAATATTGTATGTATAAATGATTCAGGAGTATAACACTTTATTTTTTGTTATTTTATTGTTTAGTCGTTGCGGAGTTACGAGCCTTCAAACACATGGCTCCATACTTTGGCAACCCTACAGTAGTAATAGTAGGGTTGCTTATACTATTATATCATGTTGATCTCCCGTCAGATGATAGCAAGAATAAAATAGTCCCCAGTTGTCGGCGTGGCATAATTAATTAGAATTGTAAAGGGAGGTGTATTCCCGAGCCATGTATAGTCTTAGGATTTAAATTGTTGCGATTTGTTAGTGACTACCTCCGCAGCGCTAATTTGTATTTAATTGCCTCCTAGCCTTTCTCACCTGACATGTAACGTAGTATCCGGCTATCCGTTATCACGCAGGCTGGGGATACCTGGCCCTGTCACTGCTGTTAAGAATGATTGATCCCGGTACTGTTAGTCTTGTGCCGGCTGACACAAATTACAAACGATCATGATTGATACACGGTAATATTGTTACATTGCGTACACGCCAAATTTCACCATAATTTTACTTAACCACCAGATTACAACCTTTCGAAAATAATTTATTGGCAAGGTCAGTCAATAAAACTCGTATCGATAAGTGAAACTAAACCCACTTTGATCGTAATCACACATGAAGCCAAATCGTAACTATTTATCAGCCAAGAAAGCACCTAACCTAAATATTTCTAAACATTCCCTTGATCTAGACGCATTACAGAGTGTAGAAAAACGTACGTAACGTTTACAGAAATAATATTTTAACGTAAGAAACAAACAAGTGAAGTTAAGATAAGCGTAGTAAGAATACAGATTATACAGTGTGTCTCACGTGACGTTGGATTGGGGGTACTTTTGTTATTATTAAAGATAGAAAGTCGGTTAAATGGGCAAAGTAGTGCATATTTATGTACTCTTTCATAATCTGTTCAGAAAACAGTTGAATTCCAAATGATTTCCAAGCTATTTTGAAAAGACCAAAAAATGTATTGTTTTTAAATTATGGTCCTAACTTCTTTATTTGTGATCCCATCAAAAAAGAGTTTTGACATTATAAATGCACACTTTTTTGTCTACAATTTGATTATGTCAGTTTAAATTTTCTTTTGCCAGTGAATTCGTCAGAAACAACCGAAACTTTTGTTTTTCTTATGGACGCCGTATTGGTTTTATACATGTTTGGATTCAGAATTTTTTCTGTGTAATTTGGTATGCCACATGCCATATTTAGACCACAATAAGCGGACAAAATTAAAGTTTTTTTAATATCTGAAAATCGCATGGTGCCATGAAAAGCACATTTGAGGGATACAGTATTTGCCCATAGTCAAGTTACAGTAAAAATTTGGAATGTATTTATTTGTACTAACTATACAACATAAAAAAAAACAACATTTTAACAAACTAAATAATGTTTTCAAAAATCTCGCCATTTTCGTGGAGGCATTTTTTATAGCATTCGGTAATATGGTGACCTTACCGAGGGTTCTTCTGTCAATTGAATTAACGGTGTCACCGTTTCCAAAATTATAAACACCATACACCTTATTTTTTAAGTCACTCCATAGATAAAAATCAAATGGGGTAACATCCGGCAATCTTGGTGGTCATGATACTTCTGAATAGGTAGCAATTACTCACTTAGATATCACATTATATCACAAAATGTCTTCCATGGCACCATGCGATTTTCAGCAATTCTCGCGTGTGGCATACCAAATTATTCAGAAAGAAATAATGAATCCAAACATGGATAAAACCAATATGGCGTCCATAAGCAAAAAAAAAGGTTTATTGGATAACAAATAAAGAAGTTATGACCATAATTATTAAAAAACTACATTTTTAGCTTTTTCAAAATAGCATGAGAACCGGATTTCAACTGTTTTCTGAACAGATTATGAAAGAGCAGATAAATATGCACTACTTTGTCCATTTAACCGACTTTCTATCTCTAATAATAACAAAAGTACCCATACAATCCAACGTCCCGTGAGACACACTGTATAAGGTGGAGTTCTTTGGTAGGTCTTCAATATTTAGTTTGCTCTGTAGAAGCGACCAACATGGTTCGCGAAACGTCAGCAATTACGAATTTTACCGCACGGCATAACCCAGAAGCAATTTATTTCCTTAATATGCTCTTATATAGATATAAAAAAATATAGTGTCATTAAAGTTATCAAAACCTTATAAACCGGTGTAATTTTCATTACTACTACTTTCTTTACTAAGATTGGTACAAATCAGTGCTTATGCACTATATATCCGTTCATAAGGCTTGTATATCTTCGAATTAAGATGGCACTAGAGCGTAAGACGCTCCTCAAAGTGCGAGCAAACACTGTGAGACGATGTAGTCTCGCTGAGAGCATGAATAAAATATGACCGAATATGTTAGCCTTCTCCTTTGGATCTCGAGTTTACCATTAGCGTTGGATACGAGATAGTTGGTGACTTCGTTAAAACGGTAATGCACCTTCTAACCGACTACATTACGAGTCTTCCCGAAGACGCATTGAGAGAAATGAGTGATAAATAATCACACAAAAATTACATTTCCTGTTTTATTATTAAACTTATACCCACCTATACTAAAAAAAAATAGGTAAGTTAATACTGAAATATAATTGGCGAAGTAAATACATAGTAGGCACGTAGTACTACGTTTTCTTTTCACTAACTTCAGGTATTTAATTACTAAAATAGATATTTGTCAGGTAAACGCCCCAAAGTCAGACAGGTTAAGGAATTCTGTTCAACACCAAAAAAAACATACGTGTTGTCTTTTATATTCAATTTTACTGCGTGTCTGAGTCAAGGGATATTTTTGGAGGTCGTTTTCTCGAAATCTGAACATACCCAGTCTTGCATACGATTTTGGGTGTCCCGAAAACAAGATGACATTTAGAGTTACCTGTTTTGTTGTGATTCTTCCTAGAAGTTTTATTGAATATATTTAACAGAAACTGTATTATGATGAACTGAGATAACCTAACCTTGTAAAATATATGCTAACTGTGTCAAAGACGCTCTTACCATATTTTGTTTGATTACTTATTTACTTATTCTTGTAGATAATTTGCACAAGGATAGAAATGAATAAGAAATATAGGAGGCCTGGATTGTAGTGCATAAAACTGATATCATGTTTTTTCCTGATTTTTGACACCCTGCGTGTTTATCAAGTAATGGTATAAGTGCTTACACTCTATTTGAAAGGCGCATCTTTTACGGGCATTTTGTTTTTTATTTATTGATTTATCTCCAAAATTGTCCGAATCGCAGCCTTTTAATGAACCCTTGCATATTACCAACTTTTTGAATTTATCGAGAAACAGTTTTCTAGAGAAATAAACTATTACAAATTTTTAAAAACAGTTACATTTGTAACTGTAGAATTTATATTTATGTGGTGCTAATGACTATGTTAACTTTTTTTAAATAAATATTTCCTTGTAAAGATATCTGGCTATTCATTTTTAAAGATAATTGATAATATGTATGTAATTTATATTGTAGGTATCTTATAAGTTTAACATTAGCCCCTAGTTCCGACACTAAGCGAATATTTTGATCCGAAATCAAACACCCCAGTGAACGTAATTCAGACAGTGATCCTAAATCAGACACTTGTACTTGTGATACATTATTCCGACAAATATAAACATTCAAATAATATTAATTAAGTGTTTTAAATATTGTTAAATAAGATTTATTATAAAGAAATGTTAAAAATTTATGTTTTACCATTTTTAATGAAACGCAGTATAAAATAAGTCCTTAGTCTTCTTCACTCTGCCCTCTCTATCTCATCTGTAATTTGATGTTTCTTGCACCTGGAATTTTTAGAGTTCCCTTTTTGTTGGCGCAGCTTGTGATTCTGTTTCTTTTTGCTTCCTTTCTTATTTCTGTAGAATGATTTTCTTTTGTGCTTCCTTCTTTTTTATTAACAAATATTCTCTCCAAGCATCAGAGATGTGTTATAGAACAACAGTTTCTCTTTATTACTTTGATGAAGTTCTCCATTTATTAGTACCGTATTTTAATTGTAGGTGTGAAATAAAACAAGCTTGTGTTATTGTAAACTAAATGTTTAGTAATATATTAAACCCGAGCGCTTTCGGCTTGTGTAGCCATCTTCAGAGTATGGCACCAGCATGGCGCGCAGTGATGACACGTGAACACGAAAATTGTTGTACAAACTCAATGTTATGGTATCACGGATGGGATCAATAATTATATGTGCCATTAATTTATCCTTTTTGACGTTTAACTCCTGAAGATGGCTACACAAGTCGAAAGCGCTCGAGTTTAATATATTACTAAACATTTAGTTTACAATAAAACAAGTTTGTTTTATTTCACACCTACAGTTTCTTTTTACTTTATTTGGGTATTTCAGGCCAAAATAATGATTTTTTTAATGGAGATGGCATGAGTTCAACTGTTATCTCCAAAGGTGGTGTAACGCCAAAATCGCTACTGTCTGCTGCTAGTGTTGCATCATTCTGTCTTATTTCATCATCTCCTATGATGCTTGTCGATATTTATGACGGAATTAGGGACTATTGATGATCGTAATTCCAACCCACATGTCTAGTTTACGGACATGCTATATTTACATGTACCTAATCCCGACATCCCTAAATTTGTAAATAATAGTGGTTAAAAGAGCAGTATACCTTATTATTATGCAAATATAAAGTTTTTTTTGCCGTATTATTTTGAAAATATAAAGCAGCCGAAATAGATATTATTAGAATTTTCTTAATTACTGTTATCCTGTAGCGATGTAAAAATAAGTCGAATTGCAGTTATCTTATAAGCAGAAAATCAAGTTTTAGCATTACACTCAATTATCAAGATCAGTCAAACTTCTAGGTTATATTCTGACCGTTAGAACATTGGTAGAATAAGAAACGATTGTGGGTTGATAAGTGTAATAATAATAATAATAATAATACTTTATTTAAAGTAGGAAAAACCTAATACAATAATAATACAATATAATTCATTATACACCAACACCATAACAAACTTAACTAACTTAAATATTTCATTAGTTCCGCCTTAAATAACGTTAAATTCATGATTCCTCTCAGACTAGTAGGTAAACTATTATAATCAACAATTCCTTTATGGAATAACGAATTCATACCCCTCCTTGTTCGACATGGTAAAACGTAAATGTTGTTCCTACACCTTGTCATATGCGAATGTATGTTGCTGTTGTAGCTTATTAAGTTCGTAAGGTAAGGGGTGCCAACTCCTTAACGATTTTAAAAATAAAAACCAATGTAAGATACCTGAGACGACTTGTGACTGACCTCCAATCTAGTGTGTCCAGCATGAGGGCTGTAGGAGTATACCGATTACACCGCAAAATCGTTCGCATGGCTTTATTTTGCATCTTCTGGAGAGTTGATTTTTGGTTCTCGTTAAACAGGAATAAAATGCTCGCACAATACTCAAAATGAGGCCTAACAATAGCGAAATAAACTGTTATCCTAGTTGCAATTGAAATAGACCTTGAAATTCTATAAAAGAAAAACAGTTTTTTTGATATTTTACGTGCAATATAATCAAAGTGACTATTAAACGTTAAGCTCTTATCGACAATAAACCCTAGGTATTTTATATTATCAACAATCTCCACTCTTTCAGAGTCCATCCAGATTTGAATGTTCAGTTGGCTATTACGATACTTACTCGTAACTACCATAGCCTTGGACTTATTAACATTCACTTTAAGTTTATTTTTAAAAAAGTATCTTGATAACTTTGACAATTCACTGTTCATTTTAAGCATTGCAACGTCCAAATCCCTATGTTGCGTAGCAACCAAAGTGTCATCAGCAAACATGTTCATGAAATCAAAATCGGCAGCATACTGAATGTCATTGATATATGCAACGAATAATAGGGGACCCAACACACTACCCTGAGGGACTCCTGTATCCACATTGACTATAGCAGAGTTGTCACTTCCAATTCTAGTAATTTGCCTATACGATTAAACAAATAATCTTTATTTTTTTTTAATCTGTAATGTCAAATCAACAGACCGGGTGTCCTACAATAAAGTTCAATGTTATAGAGTTCTTATTTTATTCAACTAAACAGAAATATGTCGAAATTTAGGACAGTGTCTGAATTTGGGACGTTTACCTTATAATAGATTCATGTGAATAAATTTCAGTGGCTTTGGTTACTGGCATAATATTTTTATATCCTTAAAAGGTCTTTCAAATAATACCTAATATGACGTTTCAAATCATTTATTGCTAGAACGCTTTATTTTTGACACGTGACTATGCTCCTACGTTCGGCGCGAAAAGAAAAAATATCGACACCGCGACCGAAAATTGACGAATTCGAAAAAAAATATGCTTAAGCGCTGAGGTTCGGAATTTAGGACCGCTTCTCCGGAGATCAGTTGATTTCCCGAATTCGCCGATTTGTCTTTTAATATATATAGATAGATAAAACATCCTGTATAATTACTCATTATTAGAGGTGATTTAGAAGTAAGTGTGATTTCCATTGTAACCCTACTCAACATGACTACTAAGAAACGGATTCCTGAATGGCGCGTGTCATTAGGTTGTATATTCGTTTAGCATTTCGGAATGTCTTTGGGGCCTCGATTTTCGACAGTACACTCCGGTGTTATTTTGATTAAAGGTTAAGAGGCCGTTTGGGACTCGAGTCCTCCAAGCGGTCCTTCAGCCCCATCTCAGGAGCACCGCCGCTTGAGATTGATTTGCGACTAATTAGGACAAGGTGAGTTTCGTATCATCTCTACCGTTCTACTGTGATTATTCCTACAGTGTCCATTAGTTATTGTATTTATGAAACAATGGAGGAATATCCCGGAAAGGTCAAGTGAATAAAAACAACTGTTTTCTCAGGTCGACGTTTCGCTTTATTAGGAATGTTAAGGCTCCCGTCTCAATTCAAATGGCGCGCTTTTCTTCAAAGCTTCGAAATAGAAAAATTAGCAGATGTAGATAGCGACAATATAGCCAAATCTGAATTTATTTCGTATTTACAACATTTGACGATTTAACGTATGTTTGCGGCGTAGTAGGGAAACCCCGACGCCGTGTCACTGCTACTACTGTAATTGACAGTTCACGTTTCGGTCTTTGTTTTTGATTTATAAAGGAGTTTTAGTGTTCGAGTTATAAAGTGTGTGGGAGTTTGTAGTATATGTTTGTGTTATATTATTTTTGAGTGGTGATTATTATAGTTTCCAGTTATAATAGTTATAAACAGATTTAGTTGGTTAGGTTGTAAATAACTCGTTTGTGTGACGTGTGACAAATACACATATTTTCTGCCCACAATACTAAATTTACTAATCATTAGTTGGGATAATGGGTCGCTTACCCCATTCTCGAAGGAGTTATTCGAAAAAGAAGGGCACAAATTCACGAAGTGCGGCAGCAAAACTAAGGTGGGCAAGATTTCAAGAGGTTTTACGGTATGTTTTATTTTATACAAATAGGTATGCTATAAATTAAAATATTATTATTTTAGATATGGTGATCTACAGCCGAACTCTCTGGAACCGTTGTCACTGGATACTGTGGAAGATTCTGCTGTGGAGATGCCAGAAAGCAGTGTGAATTTGACTACTGATAATGCGTGGGAAGCAAACGAGGATGTTGAAATGTTTGTTTCTTATTATACACACATGCATATCACTGGAAAGGGTGGAAGATTACAGTGACACCTTCCGAAGTGAATAAGAAGTCTTTGTCAAATATGTTGTACAGTTTCTGCAGAGAACAGTGTCATAAGTGTCAAGTTTTTGCCCTTTTTCCAGAAAGTTCGTCATGACTTTTCAGTCTGTTAACATGTATAATAGACAGTAAACGTTCATCGTTATACGTATGACTGTTCCACTATTCCCCGCGGAAATTATATGTGATGAATATAAATTATATGATATATAATTTATATACAGGTGTCCCACTTTTTTCCCACAAAATTATTTTTCAAGTAGTAATTGTCATACTGAGCTAAAACTTTCATATGAGTTTCGTATTTATTAAAATTATTCATATACAGTAGAGCGCCGATAATCTGAACTAATTGGGACCGAGGGTGGTTCGGATTATCAAATATCGAGTATTGGATACAAGCTATAAAACAAAAGCAATATATGTTTGTAAAAAGAATCGACAAAAATAGCTTTTTACTCGGTTACTCGGTGATTTATTGTTTTATTATTTATTTTTGGGGCGTTCGGATTAGGGAACGTTCGGATTATCGACGCTCTACTGTATATACGTGAGTTGTACAGTTATTGCCTAAACCGTAGTTCCTTCTTCAAAAACCGTCGGGTAAGATATTATGCAGTACATTAATACAAGAAAATACCTACTACAAGAAGAATATTAATCAAATTTTACAAAACGAATTGCAATGAATATATAAGATTCACACATTTTTTAAAATTTTGCATTCTTGTAATTATAACATGGTCAAAATATTACATAGGAATAAGTAGTAACAATGTTACAATTAAATATATTACATTATTTGCATTAGCAATGACAAAGAAATTTGTTGTAGACATGTTGCAGATATATTTACTTGTTTAGTGGGTTCCAAAATTTAGCAAATAATATAATTTATACTAATATAATATTTATTTCTTAGCAAGTAGCATGCATTTTGTTTGATCGTGGTTTGAACATACTACATACAAGAAATCGAATAGATTTACCCATTAATAACATTAAACTAACTGGAAAACCATAGTAATTTTCAAATACAGGAAACCAATTAAGTTGTCTTCCATATGTGGATATAACTAATTTGCAAATATACATAATATATTATTGATAATATATTTATAATATAATATATATACCTATATTAAATATATTATTGCTTTCTATTTGTATAAATATTGAAACTGTGGTCGTTTTGAGTTTTCTAGTTGATGATATAGTACTTTCACAATCGACATATCACATAAAAAACACCTTAGTAAAATGCGGATTTAGGCGGCGCCATCTAGTTCTGGATACCTGAACTGTCGCTATTGTAATCATTTTTGCCAACTTACTAGAATGCACCAGAATGCAATTCTAGAGAAGTTCGGAAGCAAGTAACTTGTGCTCTTATAGTTAACATTTAATGTACTTTTATAATGTATTACAGCAGACAATAACCAGATGCCACTGCCATCGGAAAGCTTTTCTATATTTGAAGTCCACATTTTTTTAACACTAAAATTTGTATAAATAATCTGCATAAATATTGAAATCCTTTCCGATTGCAGTAGCATAAAGACCTACAGAATCGAATGGTAGCAAGCATTTCACGATTGGCGCAATAATTATAGCGTGAGTTACTTTGGCGTCTTAGGGGTAGGAGACGGGAGCCTTAAAGCTTATTCATGACCCAATCTACAAATTTGAGAGCAACAATGAGTGTAATAAATGAATGACAGAAAAGTTTTCTACTTACAATTGTTGTGTATGAGGAGGCAAAATGCGGACATAGATTGAATTATTTAGTTCCACTGGGGAGTAACGCCGAAGACAAACCACCCAGACACAGTGGTGAACGCACTCTGGTACATTTGAGGCGTTTATTGGTAGCTAATGCTTATTACAATTTTATTCAACATTAAAACTTCTACACACGTGAAGAGACGCCAAGGAAATGGCGTGTTAGGAAAAACAACTTTTTGTACTGAACAACATCAAGTCGGTAAAATAGTGAACATTAGATGCAAGCATGGCGGTAAAATTTTGAAATTTGACATTTGAAAATTTATTATTTACATGAACAAAATTATTGTTACTATTATATCGATGGTATTAAACAGTGAAACAGTGAAGAAACCAGAAGAAAGCAGGCTATTTCTTGAAAACTTATGGATGTTCACAATCTGTTCATTTTAGTTTTGACACTAACACAAATAAACATTGCAAAAATGACTTTTTCTGATTCTGGTGGTCCTGGAGAATCTACAAACATCAATAAAGAGTGTTTAAAAATGTTAAAAAAGATATCATAGATTTTGAATAGTTATTACAAGTGAAATCTGTTTCTAAAAATAGTTACAAATAGGTTTCAAGTGTATTTGTTTTTCATGATCATATTAATTAGTATACATTTTGTATTAACAAATATTGTTATAATTTGTATTAAAAAATAAATAATTATTGCTTATTCCAGTCATATGCAGTCTAAAACTTATCTCGATAATAACTCGTTCGCAAAACGGCGCGGCGTAGTGCACGAAAACAATTTTTTTTGGGCATAAGAATGTATTTTTCTGTGCAGCATTTACAACGTTATTCGACGTTCTTTATCTCACAAAAAAAATCAACTTAAAATTCGTTGCCGAAGAAATTCTCCAGCTATGAAACGAATGTTTTGCTTTTTGCGTCTGTGCAACGCACATGTGTAATGTTTGGAAATATTACGGAAATGTAAATGTTGGCTTCTTATGGGTATTGTGCAGTTGATAAATTATTCATGCGTATTTTATTTTAAATAAGGAAAACGAAAATAGACAGGAAACCATGTGACAACGATGTACGCAAACAGTACCCTTTAATATTGACTCCTCCCGCGAAAATGTAGTTATGTTGAATGCTCTATAGCTTCACCAAATTTTGTCCGACTGATCTCGGATAAATTGCATGTTAAAGGATAAGATTTCAGCATTCCGCATCTGTCAAAACTCCAAAACCGATAATTTAGCCGTAAGACCCATTTCTTCGGAGCCGGTCATATATGGTATACGGTTACGGTAATGGAAACGCTAACAGAGCAGAACAAGAGTATCGTGTGCTGGGGATACAGGTTCGTTTGTTCGCTTTTTTTCTAATGAAATATATAACGTTTACTTGTGCATATTGGTTTCAATGATGGCGAGGCGAACTGTCACATAACTGTCATCCACGTAGGTTTTGACAGACTATGACACACTGACAAACTATGACTATTTGAACGAACCGTCATTATTATACAACGCTAGTGTCATTATAATCATTGGCGTGTATCATGACGGGGATTATATATGTAGTTCTAGATACATATGCAATGAACTTATTATATGTAAGTCGTAGATAAACAACACTTACAAACTAAAAAAACATAACGACCATTTGATGGGAGTATCAAATAAAGTGTTATTTTGAGACCTATGTGGTAAATATTTCGTTAAATAAATTAAATAATCCACCATAACAACAGGCATAAAAACAACAATAGCTAACAACTACTGGTGGATCAGTACTGACGAATCTATTGACAGAAAGGGTAAATGTGTAGTGAATCTCATTGTTGGTGCGTTAAATCCACGACACCCATCAACGCAGTTTCTGCTTTCAACAACGTTTAGCCAAACCGTCAAAGCAGAAACAATTTGCGATATCGTGAAAACTCGAATAAAGAAAGTTTTTGATGGCAATCCTTCTCACGTGTTGTTATTTCTTTCAGATGCAGCAAGTGGTAAGATTATATTACAGAGTATTTTTCAAATTGGTGCATTAATATATTTTGCGCACGCATTACATCGAATTTGTGAATTTGTTCGAGACAGCTTTCCTGATATTAATTTATTGATCAGTTTATTCAAAAAAATGTTGCTAAAAGCGCCAAGTAAAATATGTTTACATATATAGAGAAATGTGCCACAATATTCCACAATATTTATTTAAAAATACTATTTCGTGTTGATCCGCCACTGAATAGTCGCAAGTAGCCCACGTACGCAGTGACTACGAGTCTAGCGTAGTGGTGTAGACAATTGAGTTGGTCAACTGTGCGTGACCTTGGTCGCACTATTTTGTCCGGTCTTTGCAGATGACATATGGATTATAATGGGTTATAATTGCCAAAATGGTATGGAAAATATGCTTCTTATGTTAGCCCTAAACAAAAATGTTGAGAGACAAACTTTTGTAAAAGAATACCAGTTGGTTATCTAACAGGAGCACTTAAAAACAAAGCGGTGGGCAAATGATTATTACTATAGATCGTCATTATCGTCATTAGGCGGCAACACGAAGGGCCTGAATAAATTCGTCGGCGGGTCTTCAGAAATGAGGACCTCGTTACTTCTGATTGAGGTTATATATCAAGAGCGCCCGCTAAGACCTGTTATCGGAATTACTTATCTCCTACGGAGTCCAAGCCGCGGCGTGGGAGGGAAATACCCCCCAAACCTCCCCAAAACGGACCGCCCCATCCGCAAACCAGTCCCAGCATGATTGATGATCGGTAAATCGTTCCCTATTTACATATGAATGTCGGAATCACTGACCGTGTGGTCCATTTTTTTTCTTTCGGTTTCTTCGGATCGTCGAAAGAACTCGCTGGGAGGGGGAGAAACATTATGTCCCGGGGGGTGCGATTCTTTCTAGAGAACGCCCCGTAGCGGCGAGATTGATAACTGCCATCCAGCCCGAGCGGGCGAGGTAAGGAAAAAGGCGAGAGACGAGGGGTGTTTAGTGGGAAGAAAAAAGGTTGTATCAGCTTGTATTTGCTGACTATTAATCATGGCTTAACAAAATGTACACATTTCAGACCGGAGTTGTATTGTACTAAGGTAAACGTTGCCGTGAATGGCGGATTCGTAATAATTGTAATACATACTTACAGAGCTTCCCTTTTTTCTGGAACGCTGATTTCTCTTTACACAACAGATCCTGTATACCCCGATGATGTAACCAACTATCAATATCTTGCAGTGGTAGAGTGGTCGACGTTGCACTGATCCTGAAAAATAATGTTGCTTTAGAGAATAATAATTAATATCCCAAATATGCCCAAATATCAAATATAGATGCGTTTAGTTTACTTTTTATATAATAATTGATATCTAAATAAACGACTGCATTTCACGAAAAAATGGACATTTACAAACATACACCTTTTTAAAACTTGTAATCAGAAAGGGCGGATGCGCCGGAATGGTCTTCAAAAACTCCGTCGGGAAAAACTAAAACAGCATTTCTATAGTTGACGTTTTTTCCCTAACATTAAACACAAGATTTCCCCTAACATTAAACACAAGATGTCACTTTTGGCGGGTTATTCCGGCCATTTTACGTTTCGTTCCGCGTCCGGCGGAGTATAAGAAATAGTACAAATTATATGCGCAATATGTAAAATAAAAAAATATTTGAACAATACAAAAAATATTTTGAGAAATGCAAAAATGACTTGAGCATTAAAAGAAAATATGTATATGAGCAACTAATTTATAAATTCAATTTTGCATTAGAATAAATAAATAATGGTGCTTTTATATATTGGATGTTCTTTTCATAATGTATTTGTACACTTAAATAAATGAATGTGCAATATAATCACTCCATCTATAAAAATATAATGAGCAATTAAAAAAATATTTCCAGCATTATAAATAAATCAGCATTTGAAAATATTGCATTCAATAATCTAAATTAGAAAATTATAATGCGCCTTAGAAAGAGTATAATGTGCACTAATTCTGAAACCTGTGTGGCACATACAGTGGGCACGTACAGGATAGAAGCATCAGAAAATCTCTGAGGCGATTGGTTATTTTAAAAAATCCTGGAACACGTCAATTTTTAATTATTAAAATACACATTTTGGTGAAAATATCTATGACGTTATCGACACTTTTCATCAATGTCAACCCTATGTCATTCTTACTGATTTTGGTAGACCTTTTAATTGTGTAAATTGTATTCGAAATTTGATGACCTTTCATAGGAAACATTTCGAAAAAATGGGCCATTAAAAATTGTAAATTATTGATACCTACATATGTACAGCGAACACAAAACGATTCCATGCTACAAAATTATCTATTGCGTAAGTTTTTCGAAAAATGTAAAGAAAAACGCGATTTTGGTAGTTTATAAAAATGTATACTAGCTGAACCCATTGCCTCAGAAACGTCAAAATGACCTCATAGTAAACCTTAATCTTTGTAGGTTAATAATATGGTGACATACAGACGGGATGTAAGTTTTAAACAATACAAAAATTACAGCCGCAACCTGGATTTGAGCCAGGGACCTTTGCGTCTCTAGCACAATGCTCTCCCATCTGAGCTATTGAGGCCTATGATGGGAGAGCATTGTGCGAGAGACGCAAACGGCAAAGGTCCCTGGTTCAAATCCAGGTTGTGGCTGTAATTTTTGATTTATTTAAAATTTACATCCCGGCTGTATATCACCATATTATTAACCCATAATATTACTTTGACAAAGCATGTCGTTAAACATTTTCATTCTTAATCTTTGTACTTTTACTTTTGAAACTTTTGTTCACAAATGCTTTTACGGCGATCGTTTGGTGTGCAGACGACTTCATAAAATACATAACCAAGACAACAAAAACGCAAGATCGGATCCGTATTCAGCCTTTAAGACCAAAAATTAGGTATTATTTATTATATTTAAATTAAAACTAAGACAATTATCTATCAATATCACTACAAAAAAAATCTGATGTGGCCAGGCAGGTAGTATGACTTTATCATACTACAATAGAGCGTCGATAATCCGAACCTCGGTAATCCGAACACCCAAAAAGAAATAATAATAAAATAAATCACTTATTAACCTAGGGATAAGCCATTTTTGTAGGTTTTTGTAGGATATCCCTTTGATATCCCTTCGATATCCCTTCGATATCCCTTCGATATCCCTTTGATATTCCTTCGATATCCTTAGATTTTGACTTTTTGACATTCCTATAGTTTAAGAAGAGCGGAATCCAACATTCGTATTTTCTACTATTTAGCTGCAAGATTTGATAATCCGAACAATTTGATAATCCGAATCACCTTCGGTCCCAATTAGTTCGGATTATCGACGCTCTACTGTATATATAAAATTAATAGTTTAGCTGCATGAGATTCTATTTGATCGAGATCGGCTATGTCTGCATTAAAATAAAACTAGTAGAACTAGACAGATATGTCGATTAAAGCTGCGTTCGGATATTATACTCCGTTGACCCCTGGATACACAGTCCAAATGACACTTACGTGTTGTTGGGTGTAAAAAGTTAACGGTGTACAATATACGAACGCAGCTTATATTACAGTAGGTATTGTCAAAACATTAGCGTACCACATTAACTACCTACTGTCATTAGAATCAAAATATCTGACATTTCTTGGCTACTAGTTTTAATGCAGTACGACCGATCTCGATGAAATAGAATTTGCTCATGCAGCTAAACTATTGATTGTACCAAAAAATTTCATACTCATAAATTATTCAATATTTCGAAATTCCAGAAATGGCGGCTTATTTGCAAAATCTTTCAAAAATGCTTCTAAATATCAAGTTTCGTCCCGATACCTTTGGTAGTTTCTCCGGAATCGTCGCCACAAAAAACGGGTATACACACACACATAAAATTAATAGTTTAGCTGCATGAGATTCTATTTGATCGAGATAGGCCATGTCTGCATTAAAATAAAACTACTAGAACTAGACAGATATTTTGATTATATTGACAGTAGGTATTGTTAAAACATCAGCGTAAAAAGCTCAATCTCGCTTAAGAAAAAACAGCGCTTGAAAAAGTTTTGGACCTAATAAATAATAACATAGTAATAGTATTTAGTAGCATGGTAACGTAATACATACTCATATTCCATTCTATTCTATGTATTCTCTGTACTGAGTATCACCGTACAGCGCATACATGCATCATATCATTTTGTTCCAAGTTCATTTTATAAATTCGTTTAGATGTTTCGTGCATGCCAGCATAAATAAGCAGTAAATAGACGCTTATGTAACGAACCCATAACGAAGCCCGTGTTCTGTGTTGACGTAGGGCTGACACGATCTGAAATTCAATCAAAATGTACGGCAAACTGGTGTAAAGTGACTATTCCATCACGTTTCTACGGTCACGTCCATCGCGATAGCGGTGTAGGTAGTATTCGGGGTGCAGTTGATACGCTACAGACACTTGATTATCTCAATTACCGTTGACTGGCGAGAAGATTAAAATTAATGATCCGGACGTAGTTTTAATTAAGGTTGGACTGTTTTACACCGGATAAACTCGCAGCTGAAGGGAACGGCTTCAGAAGCGGTCGGAAAACTTCCATCCCACCGAAAGCACTTTAATTCACCACTATTAATTCGCCAAACCGGAGAGAGGAAACGTTCGAGATCGATTTGAATAGATATCGAACAAATTCAATCAATTTTTAATACCGAAAGATTTAATTATGATCTTTATATACTAATCCAATTTTCAGTTACCGGTTTGAGTGCAACGGTTCATGTAAAATTTATGTTTCAGGGTTCTCTGTAATTATTCTTTTAAAGAATTTTATCTAAAGTCATTTGATTTAAGGAGGTGACTTAACAATCTAGTTTAAAATATGATTTTTTTTTATTTTCAAGCAAAGGTTTTAAAACGTCGTCGTTTTATGTCCTAGAACGGGCAAAGCCCTAGTCAGAATATAAGAAACAAATAAAATAACAAATAACAAATAACCTAGTCAGAATAAACAAAACTACTAAAATTTAGCATAAGAAAAGAATTGCCCACAATTGTAGACTACAATGGCGTATTACTAACATCTGCTGATACTTCGACTTTTCTTGGTCTGATAGATGCGTCTCTAACCTGGAAACCGCACATAGATAGTCTGACAAAGAAACTGGCACAACACAGTTATGCCATAAGAACATTGTCATCCACTGTTAGTGAAGAAGCGGCCATTTTGGCATATTATGGACTAGTACAGTCAAGAATCTCTTACGGTATAATTTTCTGGGGAAATTGTTCAGATTCAAACAAAGTCCTCAGACTTCAAAAGTCGTGCATTAGGAGCATATACAAATTGAAAAAAGGGACTCTTGTACATCAGAGAAAGCTGCTGCTTCGTTAAAGAGAACTATAATGAATTATTTTCCCAATACGAGCAATTTCATTCTTACTCTACACGAGCAACAGAGTCAACATTTCGGAAAATACCCCAAACAAAGCTGAGCAAAGGTGTTGATGTGCAGCTATTAAAATTTGTTAAAAGGTTACCTAATTACCTGGTGAAATAACCATACAATAAATTTAAGCATGAACTTACACGTTTATTAGTTGAAAGACCATTTTACACCGTCAGTGAATTTTACTCAACAATGTAATTTGAACTGTTTTTCTTTGTGTGAGTAATTATTTTCCTTCTCATTTTTTTTTTGACGATTTCTTTGATTGTATGGCCTAATGAATAAATAAAGTATTAGTATTATTATTATTATTATTATATTATTATTGATGAACATACAGGCTGGTTGCAAAACCAGAAGTTTTGAATAAACGTTTAATCTTTTATCTTTTGTTCTTAGTTTATCGTGTTCAGTAAAAAGAGGGATAGCGGAAATTGGTACAATGTAAGCAACTTTGGAATAAAAAGTTTAAAATAATTGTAAAGTGAACATGAATAATGTTTTTCGTTGAAATTCTAATTGATCGTTTAACAAAGTGATATTGTGTTTTCTTTTGTGTTTTTGTATTTCAAGCTGTTTTAATAAATCTAATTTGTGCTTTTTATTGCATTTGTGAAGTAGCGCAATTTTTGTGTTCAAAAACTTGCATTATTATTAATATACACTGCTGAAAAAACTTAGGGGAACACTTTCTTAGAAACTTGTAACTTTTTAAATAATAGTTCTAGGCAAATCAAATTTAGTATACTTCAACGGCATATATTTAAGTAAAGAAAATTACAAAAACAATGTTACAACTCTTAGTTACTTCTAAGTTACTCATAAAAAGGTAAATTAATAACACAAACTAAAATGGAAATGAGAGTCATAGTATCGATGGCAGTCGGGTTTTTTCACTTCCTCACACCTGTGTGGCATTCTTCGCACTAGTTTGCGAAGAGATTCTTGAGGTATGCTTTCCCATTCCTCGCTCAGGGCTTGTGTCAGTTCCGGTATGGTTAGTGGTGGATTAGGGCGCTTGCGAACACGTCGGTCAAGCTGATCCCACACGTTCAATAGGATTCAGGTCAGGACTTAACGGAGGCCATTTCATAACCTGAATTCCACGTTCTTGTAAAAAGTTTCTGGCGATGCCGGCGGTATGTGGCTTCAGGTGATGCTGCCTAAGGCGTGGTGCGCGGACAGGTCTTCTTGGTGTCAAATTCGCTTCTCTTAATCGGTTTCTAACAGTTTGATCAGATATTTCTATTCCATATGCTCGTCTTAGGTCGTTTAGGAGGTATCGTGTTGTGACAGTACGCTGACGTAGAGAGGAAAAAACAATTGATTTTGAGTAGGTTTTCAATTTCGACCTTGTCCAGCTCTTCTAACATATTGGCCAGTCTCACGAAACCGATTCCATAACCGCTGAATAACAGAAGGGGAAACTCGAAGGTCCCTGCTAACATGTCGAATAGAGTGGTCATGCTGAATAAGGGCGACAGCACGAGGAACTTGCACTTCACAAAGATGTCTCCAGATACCTCCTAATGACGTTTCTAATCAACGAAACTTGGCAATTCATTTGTCATCTTTAGTAGGATTTCATATGTGAACTCATACTTGACATTTCTCCATTTGGTTTGCGTTATTAATCTACATTTTTAAGTGTAACTTAGAAGTTACTAAGAGTTGTAACATTGTTTTTGTAATTTTCTTTAGTTAAATAGATGCCCTTAAAGCATACCCAATTTGATTTGCCTAGAACTATTATTTAAAAAGTTACAGGTTTTGAAAATAGTGTTCACCTAATTTTGATGAGCAGTGTATATTTCCCTTTTTAGAAATGTTAATAAGTTATTAGTTATTACTCATTTATGAACTGTTCTTGCGTGTTTGATTTCTCTGTAGTGTCTTAAGAAATATATAGTAAGCGCACAAGGTATGGAAACATGACAAAATCTCGAAAACGGTTTGTTATTTACAAAAATCCTTCGACACATCGATTTTTAATTATACATTTATTTGTAACAAGTACAATTTCCCTCTTTCAATTGCTTTTTCACTTATGACGTCATCGACATTTCTTTTTATTTTCGTGTTGATTATTATAGATCTGTTAATTTTGTTCATGGTAGCATACAAATTTAATAACCTTACATAAGAAAAGCTCAAAAATTTAATTTATATACAAATGTTTATTTTGATAGTTAGTTAAAACTCAACGAGGAGTCTGTAAAATAACAAACCCTCTCAGAGATTGTGCTTGCATACTTTACGTGCTCACTATATACACAAAATAATTATAAGAATTAACAACTGCCACTAAAATGTTGAACAGCGCCGGCCTAATACTCAGATGCCTGAAATCCAACTTATTATTATAATTTTGCGTCCTTTAATCGATGAGAAATTTGCTTATCGATGTATATGTAACACAAAAGCTATTTTGGCAAAAATTGGATTTAGAATATACTATAATTTATACACAATTTGTTTTCTAACCACGGAATTTATAGGAATTCCGTGTATAGGAATTCCAATATCAATTTGGAAACGAAAACCCTATTGAGAAATTCACATAAAAATAATTTTACCCACTGAAAACCTGTGTCATGTGTCAGCACAACAAAGCTAATTTGCCGCTATGAACATTCAAAGTACACGTGAACATTTTCGTGAATACATACTCTTTTCATCGACTGCATATATAGGTATTTCATTCGGTTTCCATATCGCGTTATTTGATTAAAATTGCTTCGATGTCCACTGAGTTGGAATACACCAGACAACAGAGCGCATGCCATACAAATCGCCATCATCTAAAATGCACTTTACCTGAATGCACTCGAGATCGGTGTTCAACAGCAACCAGCATGCATTCATTCGTCGTATGTTGTACCATCATGTACCAGTTCATTTCAAGTCAAGCGTGACAATTTAGGTATGAACGTACACTTCAAACATGCAGAATTTCGCATTAACTCCGATGACCGGTACACCCTATGTACACTAGCAGGCTTAGGAAATCGAAATACACGCTTGTTCCATATATAAAAGTTGTAGATAACACTGGCCAACAAAATTTGACCAACTTCAAATTGCCCGACAAATTACAACTGATTCGGATATGATTTTTTTTGTATATGTGTGTTGTATTAACTTATATACAGTGTGTCCTCTGATGGACCTAACTATACCTATAATGGACGTAACTTTTAATTTCTCGAGAAAAAGTCATTCTTTATAAAGAGTCTTGGATGTCCTAAAACGTCGAAAGCCATTAGAAAAGTTCGTTAGAAAACACGAAAATGTTAAATTGGCCGAAGAGTAAACTATCGGTTTTTCGGAATTAGAACAAAAATGTTATAGGTAAAAGTTGTTTTATATTTAAATTTATGCCCAGATATCAAATTTCAATGTTAGATTCAAGCTATATATTTTATTTATTTTTAACAAATAAATTTAACAAAACATTATCCACATGTTCCCCTCCTACAGCTACGCGTTTTTACAATCTTCTTCTAAACTCCCGATATACCAAATCAATTGTTTCTTCATTTATTTCGTCTACTGCTTCCCTAATTTTTAATTTTAGAATGTCTACATTATCATGAAAATTATTCGCATACACCTTCCGTTTTAAATAACCCCACAGAAAAAAATCAAGCGGCGTTAAATCAGGCGAACATGGTGGCCATAGGGTCGAATCGTCCAGTCCACTTATTTGGATGTCTGTTCAACCAATCCCTGACTTGATATGCGCTATGAGCAGGACAACTGTCGTGTTGATAGTGTACTGAACACCTGAGCTGTAAGTTGATTTCGTCCAAAGTAGGTAGCAAAAAATTTGCCAACATATCAAAATAAGTGTTCTGGTTTACAGTACCGTCAAAAAAGTATGGTCCAATTATTTTCTTGTAATAAATCCCACACCAAACATTCACTTTTTTATATTTTTGAGAATTGGTGGTAATACGGAAATATGGATTTTCTTGAGACCAAGTTCGTCAGAGAATAATTTTTCTGTAGAAAAATCTATCGACCATAATTCGTTCTCCCATTAATAGGCAAAATTCTAATCGACGAGCATCATCTCCTTCTACTAAAGTGTGTATCAGTACTGGTTTATCAGGATGAAATTTTTGATTTGAAAAGATCCTTTGCCGGTGGCTTTTACCGATGTTCAAGTTTCGAGATCTTTGCCTCAACGATTTTTTTGGGCACGGACTTTATATTTTTCACGTCTCCTGTTGCATCTTTTTAATCCATTTTTTGGAAATTTGAATACATTTTTTATATTTTTTGTTATTTTGGTATGATAACTAATGTTTATTTAGAACTAACGCAAAATTACTTATTTTCTTGGTGCGAAGTTGATATTTCACCCTGTAGATATTAATATATTATACAATAACTAATTCAGGAGCGTGACTTACCTTTTATTCAGTTAATATTATTGACTGTGGATAGGTTTATAATAGTAGTTATCCATCTATACCGAGCGATTCTCAAGTGGTGGTACGCGCGGTACTACCACTTATGAAATTTTATTTTCACTGATAATATCTTAATAAACATAACTGAAACCTCAATCAATTGTGTCTTGAATCAATTATTTTATGCAAGAATGTATCGTCTTATGTACAGCAGCACAAAACGCACCAATAACCACCTAAGTATAGGTTCTTGTATAGGCAACCCAATGATACAAAAAAAGAAAGAATATGAAACAAACAGTTTATTTTCTTTATGCAACATTGTTTAAATTTTAAAGTAAGCATACACCAGTTATCACAGGTGGATATGAAAAACAAAAGCATTAGCCAGACATCCATTTAATCGTACTCACTGCGGTTTACGTTAGTTTATGTGCTGTTACTTTTAAAACTCTGCTTACACTCCAACAAAAAGTTGAAATTCTTTTAATACATGGAAAAAATAGACCGCACCGAGATGTTGCTGCTATTTTCAAGACATCCACACAACCAAATTGCCCATTCAACCATTTTGAGAAAATTCAAACAGACTGGGTCTTTTGAAAATAGCTTCAAGAAACCCCACAAAAATATGTTGCCAAAATGAGGAAACAAGTTTGCCAGTATTGCAAGAAGTAATCGAGCATAAAACGACTTCTCTTCACACAGCCAATGCAGTAAATCAACAGTACATAAAATAATAAAACTAAACAAGTATCACCCTTATAAACCAAAATTTATAAGTACACTAAAAGAAAGAGACATCAGGTATGACTATACCATCTGGTTTGAGGTGAAAATGAAAGAAAACATAGTTTTTTTTTTAATATTCTTTGGACAGATGCGGCAACATTTACGTCAAATGGGACTGTTTCTTCAGAAAATTGCCGGTGGTGGGCACATGAAAACCCGAACTTTACAGTAGAATGCCGAGATCAGTACCATTTTAAGACTAATGTGCGGTATTTTGAATAATCAAATATTTGGGCCTTTTTTTCGTCAAAATTTAAATGGGGAATTATATCTTCAGTTCCTGAACTGAGAGTTGTCACCTTTTTTGCCGTTAATTCAACGGGCGTTAATTTGGTTCCTGCTTGATGGTGCACCCATATACACAATATAAACTCTGTCTAGAACTTTTTAAATCATAAATTTGGCCATCGCTGGATAGGCAGAAATTTGGAATCGATATCCTGGCCACCTAGATCCCCCGACTTTACCCCGTTAAATTTGTTTTTGTGGCTTTACGTAAAAAATAACGTATACAAACACCGACAATTTAGAGATATAAATCATATAGAGGAAACTATACAACATTTTAAGTAGTAGAACTAAAATAAGTTCATAGATAGTAAATTAGCATTATCAACATATTCATAATAGTTATTAACATAATAACGGGCAAATCAGTCATAATTAATTCAAGAAACAATAGATGTTTGATGCTTTAGTTATTTTTATTAAAATATTATCAGTGAAAATAAAATTTCATAAGTGGTAGTACCGCGCGTCTCACCACTTGAGAATCGCTCGCTGTAGATGGATAGCTACTATTATAAACCTAGCCACAGTCATTAATATTAACTGAATAAAAGGTAAGACACGATGCTGATTTAGTTATTGATTTAGTTATACCAAGAAAATGAGTAATTTTGTGCTAGTTCTAAATAAACATTAGTTATCATACCAAAATAACAAAAAATACAAAAAATGTACTCAAATTTCCTAAAAATAGATTAAAAAGAACCTTTTAGTACTATTGGCATTTACTAATATTTGTCACAAGAGTAATAATTAAGGAAAAAACTGAAAATTTTTTTTTCAAGGTAGGTGGCTCTGATTTCATATTTGAATATAATTTTTACTTTTAAACAACATTTCTAAATAAAGTTTATCGATAATAATGAAAATAAAGGTACTTTACTCTTATCACAAATTCATATATTCTGAAGCGCTCGGTATATGGCACGGAAATTTACATATTTGATGATTGCAGTTTTGGTTTCATATGAGCCGCCAACTTTTATAAAGAATAAAATTTTCGGAGAAATACACAATCAAATTTTTTCCATATGGTGCGGACTTTCGTGGACAACTGTATATGGAAGAAACGTGCATTTCGATTTCTTAAGGGTCATTAATGCATTTTGTTTCCGGCCTGGGACACCCTGTACGATATGGCATCACATGCCATTCCAATCTGCATTCAACACGTTAATTGTCACGGAATTATTTGCGAGAATTTCCCTGGCGCCGGCAAAACGAGATGTGTGAGGGGCGAAAGGGGTTCCACTCAGGCATTGTTTTCTTGTTGTTTTCATTCGCGCCCGAACCGGATGTGCCGCATAATCCATTAATGACAGATAAGCGAACTTGTCCCGTACGTACGTACGGTCTGCACTCTGTACCGGGACTAATGTGTCCCGATAATGACATTAGCGCGGCGACGCTCCGAGTGGAAATTAGGGAAAGATTTAACAGATTTTGCCCATCGATTTGAATTAGAAACTTCGGCAGTCATTTTGCTCTATTACGCCCGGCTCGCCGAATGACATCTGAATGCGCAATATTATTCCGTTATTGTAGGATACTGTAATCGATGAGAAACGTCAGGCACGTTCCAAACTGAATTTGTCAGCCGCATAGTAATGAATACAATACGTATTAGTAGAGGTCGGCAAAACTATGGAGGTATTGTGAAATCTAGCCCTACCATCAGTGCCGGATTTGCCCCGGGCCCCCACAATAATGTTTAATAATGTTTATTACGCAAATAAGTATACCTGATACATATTTTTGTCAGGTCAATACAGAGGTGTTAAGTTATTGAATACATGTCATTTTCTCAGTCCGATCATTCGTGCGAAGTATTCTTCACTGGAGTATTCGTCGTCCAGAAACATTTTCTTCGTGTGAAGTTTAAATTGTTTGGTACCGAGATGTTTAAAATTGGTTGGAAGTGCGTTATAAACCTTAACAGTTTGACAGTGAAACGTATTTTGCGATTTATTGATTCTGTGATACGGAACCAATATATCATCCATCACCATGACGGGTTTCGTAGGTATGTAAATCTGCATTTCTGGTTAAGGTGTCTCTTTGTGTATGAATATGCTGCGCACAGGTAAGTAGGAGATATCCAGGCAATGTCAGAATTTTTTGTTTTCTGAAATACGTCCTTGCAGCTGTCGTAATAGCCCAAGCCGGCTAGGATCCTTATGGCATTTTTTGCAGTTTGAAAATCTCTTCCATTTAGCTAGCCACTCCCCACGCGACTATACCATAAGTGGCCATGCTGTGGAAATAAGCGAAGCACACACATCGGGCTTCGTCGCGTGGTAAGTTTCTTCTGATTACTTTCAGGCAATATAATCAGCTTGCTAACAATATAGGGGCCTCCACACACTCCACAAACAAAAAATAAACACAAAGGTAACACACATTTTCTAACTAAAATAATTATTGAATTAATAAATTTATAGCAAGAATACACAGATTATAGGAAACGTATATAGAGGAAATGTTCAAAGAATTTATTTCTCCACACAGCGAAGTGTATTCACAAAACTTGAGAAAATTATATACATGGTGTCTCAGCAGTGCGATCTCGGAAGATTGTGCCTCTGTTAATGAAGATATTTTAAAACTGATTTCCCTGATATATACAGAACGCCGAGGCGCACATTTTAAAATTATTAGCGTGTATACAGGATGTTCCATAAGGTAGTACCGACCCAACGTTATGCTTTTAAATGGAACAATCTATATTTCGGCACAATTTTGAATTCCTCGCAAAATTTTACGACAATGAAAAATAACATTACTTCTCCTGAACTTTATACCTTTTGCTTAATTTTTTTTAACTGTTTTTAATTTTATTGCGCACGCTTAGATTATGATTAAGTAAGAAGCGTTCTATTAGCGCGATTACCTACCGTATCCAAATTGTGAACAGGTGGTAATAATCTGCAATAAAATATAGCAAACAGTTTTTCCTAAGAAAGTTAATTTTTTTAAATGAAACACCATGTATCTAATTATTTTTTGAATTCTACGCATCGTTCTGTACAAAAAAGTACTAGCACACACAAGTGCTAAAATAAACGATTGCAGAGAAAACTAGTCTTCTTCATAGAAAAATTGATTTTTCTATCAATAGTGCTTCTCTACATTAACCAGTAAACCAGCTAAGTATTTACCTAAATTACTGTTTTCTCGCATGATTTCATCTTTTTTTTAATAATTCAAAACATTTGATCACGTCAGCAACTTAATATTATAATTTGAAATTAAATTTTACTTATACCCTGTAGGCTATAAATAACTGTGCTAAACAAGTTATTAAGGTATGAAGCTGATATAAAGTTGTTTTTAAAGAGCAGGTGTTGGTTTACTTATCTTAAAATAAAAGCAATTCATAAGGCAACCCAATATCAAGAACTGTACATTTATTTTTCCATAAAGATTAATACTTAATATTTTTTTGGCAAGAAATAGAAATTTATAACGGTAAGTTTATGTAAATTTTTACGAAGAAGACAAGTAATTTTTGTAACGGTTTATTTTAGCACTAGTGTGTGCTAGTACTTTTTTATGCAGATGAATTTTTTGTTGCATTTGCCAAGAAGCCACACAATGTCAATTAGTTCCTCCTGAGAAAAGTTTGCCGTATTTACAGAAATTATGCCAATCTAAGCTAATAATATCACCACCACTGACAGATACCTTAATAACTTGTTTAGCACTGTTTTTCATAGCCTGAGTAAAATTTTATGTCAAATTATAATATTAAATTGCTGATGTGATCAAATGTTTTGATTTATGAAAAAAAGATGAAATCCTGCGAAAAAACAGTAATTTAGGTAAATACTTAGCTGGTTTAATGGTTACTGTAGGTGTAATGCACTTATTGGTAGAAAAATCGATTTGTTATGAAGAAGACTAGTTATTTCTGCAGTTATTTATTTTAGTGTATTATTAGTAGTATTTTGGTGTATTATGCTAGTACTTTTTTGTGCAGAACGATGCGTAGAATTCAAAAAATGAATTAGATACATGTTCCATTTAAAAAAATTAACTTTCTTAGGAAAAGCTATTTGCTATATAGGTATTTTGTTGCAGATTATGACCAGCCTGTACGCAATTTGGATATGGTAGGTACGCACGCTATTAGAACGCTTCTTACTTAATCAAAATCTAAGCGTGCGCAATAAAATTAATAACAGGTATTAAGATATACATTTTTTCTTAGACTGTTGCTTTTCCATAAAAAGGCCAATAAATCAAAAGGTATAAAGTTTAGGGTAGGTAATGTTATTTTTCATTGTCGTAAAATTTTGTGCGGAATTCAAAATTGTGCTGAAATAGAGGTTGTTCCATTAAAAAAACATAACTTTGGGTTGGTACTACCTTATGGAACACCCTGTATACACGCTAATAATTTTAAAATGTGCGCCTCGGCGTTCTGTATATAACAGTGAAATCAGTTTTAAAATATCTTCATTAACAGAGGAACAATTTTACGAGATCGCACTGTTGAGACAGCCTGTATAATTAATAATGTAAATTAGAATTATAAAGTGATTCTATATATTTAAGTATTAATGTTGCACGACAATGCGCTGATTCTAGTGAGAAAATATAACGTAAATAGCGTACGTACCTAACCTACTAACCTAAATATTTCAATAGATTAATAGAAATAACAAATAAATTGTACACTGACAGATTATAAATTAATATGATGGAGAAGATATTGGCACAGTGGAAAATGCCTAAAGAGAAAAGTAATACATTTTATTTCTAATATAATGTGGTATTCAAGCCTCCCATATTGTAGCATAAATAGTGATGAATAATTCTAATTCTAATTAATTCTAATTCTAATTAATTCTAAGTCAATTCTAATTAATTCTGGTATATATTCAAAAGAAAACACTACGTTTTATTCAACAACAGAAAGAAAATAAAAATGAAAATATGTGTAAACAGTGCAGAGATAACAGAAATACAGTGCATATCAAATAACAACTACTTAATTAATATATGGAGCAACACCACAACAAGGACCTGGACAAACTGCAAAGACAACAAAACAAACTAACAAACAAAAGTATTCATACATGGGACAACAGATGCCATACATGCATACATCAACCTAGCGGACAATATAAAACATTAACATTCTGCATTTAAAAATAAAATTAAGAGTGACCTATTATCTTAAACTCCTAAACTAAATAAATATATGCGGGATTAAACAAACAACAACAATGCTCTCAACACCATAAATTCGAGACGGCCCACACCATTCTCGAAGGAAGCAAGAGGGACAGAATCGTGTTCACTCAGATATAATGATATATTTGTGATGTATTGTTGATCAATGTTACACACAGAAAAGTGATTATTTGGAACGAGAAAACATAATTTCTTGAATTTATTTACTAGATTCAAATGCATATTTACTCGGATGTAGAAAGTTAGGTTTATACAAGAAATGCCACATACTCAATATAAGTAAAATAATTTCTCAGATAAATGCTGTCAACAAATAAATTCTTTCTTTATAAGAACCAATATTGTATTGAAAGAAGTAATTGAATTTTTCGTCCCAAAAATGTTAATTTCTCCAACGAAGTAATAGTGTATCCATTCAAGTGCGTAGTTACTTGATCCAAGAAAATACAAGACATTTAATATAAGTAAGTATTGTTTACTGAATAAAAACCCACCAATTATTTAACTGAAGTGATTCTCACTTCTTTCAAGTAATCCCTTTCTCTGGAATAAATATGCGCACCGTGATTTTGTCAAGGCTCGCGCGCCCGCGCGTGGTGCTGGCGCCGTAGAGCCTAACTTAGTACGAAAACACAGCGAAGTACCCGTAGGGGATGTGCCTTGTGATTTATTGGGGATGTGTATTGTGATTTATAGTGTACAATAAACGTTTCAACACGGAATAGTTTGAAGTAACGCACGCAACAGTTTAGAACGAGTAAGTAAATATAACATACCTATCTTGTTAATTAGCAATAGAAGACGTATTTGTGCCAAATGTTTAAAATTCTTACATTAAGTAGCTAAAAATATTTACCGGGAATAAAAATATACATTTCATTGAAGACTGTTTACTTACTTCACCAGAGTAACCACTTTCTTAAATCTAGTAATTATTCCAAGAAATAAAATTTCTTGGTTGTCAATAATCTTTCGCGTATATACGAACCTACCAACTACTTCAGCCAAGTAATTATATCTTCGTTCGAGAGATCACTTTTCTGTGTGTACGTACAATTATTAAATAAACTTACTTACTTACTTAAAAAAATAATATCCTCAGTATATAACGGACTTCTCATATGACTTATTAGTTGAGTAAACATTAATTGTTTGACAGAAATAAGCGTTCCTTCTACCAAACACAGTTTCCAAACAATTGCATGACAATCAAATATAATACGACGATTTATTTACACAGATAATATTTCCTACAGTTTATTTACCTTTCTACTCTTCGCTTCATACCCAATCAATCTAGTATTTTAACACAACGTGACAGAATAAAATATCCCCGTCAACCGTTTACCTTCACAGTCCGATTTAACTCAATACGTTTAAATCGTTCGCAACGTCGCTGTGTCGGGGTCCGCCCACACATTCAACGTTTTGTCATATTCACCCTAGCTATGCGGTACGTTAGCGTTCGTACCTAATAAATTTTTATGTCAATCCGTACCGCATTTTTCATCATTCTAGAACCACCCCAATTCCATTTCCTTTCGAGTTAATGAGTTTTTGCTGGGAAATTGCTACTCAACCGGATGCGGAACAACGTCATCAATGACACGCACCGGTTTCCGAGTTACCACGTATAATGATTGTCTTTACGTTTCTTCGAAATATACTGTTGTTTGAAACATAGAGTTGAACGAGTGCATCAAAAATAAGAGCTAGCTATGACGAAAACTAATGATTTTATGGTGAAAATTATTGAGGCTTTCCATACATTTTTTCCAACCGATTTTAACTAATGATGCGTTTTTTGGAAAGCCCACGTCGCACAGTGTGAAAAATTCCCAAAAAGCTGGCCAAAATTCATATTTTATAGTTTTCAAAATAAACAGAATTGACCCTACATAACAACTCTTTGATCACTCGCGTATTACAATCGTAAATTATAAAAATGTTTGCTGAACCGGTTAAGAATGGTATCAGTTCAAAGTTGTGCAAAGCGTATGTTTGGGTGTTTGACACCATTGCAATTGTAATTTTCTGTGGGCTTGACAACAACTTAATTAATTTTCTAAAATGAATAGTGTTCCTCAAGGTATGTAAATACGTTATCATGTTTTTTTGCAACTTTTATTACAACGTAGCAAAAATTCTATAAACTTAAAGTTCGCCTAGACTTTTAAAAAATTCCCCGCATATCCCCGGTTAGAATTATAGCTCATTGTAAAGATCAGACTTTGTACTTTTGTAATATGTAGACAGTTTCTCCTCATACTTACTCAAAATGAATTTCTGTTTATTTTTATAATGTAATACATACAATTTTACAATTTACGTATGCGTCTAAGGGAAGGCTGTTTAATTTTTTTTCTTATGAAGCTAGACGAATCAACTTTGTTAAAGGATTTCTAGTTCTATGAGATATCCTTGAGGTTGGTATGATTGTTTCTTGCCAAAAATTGCGTCATCCTTTAAATTTTTTATTGTATTTTAATAGGACGGCTTGAAAAACTGCCGACAACTGAGCACAAAAATTAAATAATGTTTGAATATTATAATTAATTGTATCAATAAACAACAAAAAATGAATTTTGCTAATCTTGGTGATAAAAATTTCTAAAATGTCGTTTTTGGATGCAGGCACGTGTGCGTGGATATTGAAAGGGACCGATTCCAAAGCAGAATGATTTTAGACGCAAAAAGAAGTTTTAAAACTCTGAAATTAGCCATAATGACAAATATTCAGTTAGTTATGAAGAAGCGAACAAGATGGTTTGCAAAACGTCAGCAATTAATTATTTTGACGCATAGCATAATCCGGAATCAATTTATTTTCTAGGATCATCACAATTAGTACCAAAAATTGTATCAACGGAACATGAAAATAAAGAAGACAGTTCCGAATATGAAGTTGTAGAAAATGAAGTATAGATGAATATAGTGAAGCTGATAATGAAGATGAAGAAGACCAAAACGAATGAACAAATACTATTCTCTTTTATAATTTTATAGTATTCAATAGGCATAATATCTTTTTATTTACAAAATTTTTAAAATTACTTATTTCATTCATATTTCAATTATTACAGAAGAATACTAAGCAACCCCATATTTACGTTTTAACCTTTAGTGCCTAGAATAAATGCTCTCTTACATTATGTATGTTCACTATGATAGAAACTTAATTAAGTGCGCTCCCATTTCATAATACGGGAACAACCGGATTTAAACCTGGTTGGGACATACTTTTCAGGATTTGTCGTTGTTATTAGGTTATCCGATTAAAAGTAATTTTGGAACAAATGTCCGCTATTTTTCTACTCTTCTAATTTTGGGTTTGTAATCACCATCCCCGAATACCAAATTTCAACTAAACTCAAAATATAAAACAAATGTCAGCCAATATATGATCCGCTATTTTGCTTTTTTATTTTTTGTTCGAATTTATAATCATCTACCTCAAATGCCCACAAATATTTCCACTAAATTGAATGTAGCTTTCGTACAAATGTCCCTACTTTGAATTCAGATTTATAATCAGCGATCCCAAATCACCGTCTAATAACAAATTTTAGCTAAATTGAAAGTAACTTAAGAACTGATGTTCGCCATATTGGATCCGCCATTTTGATTTTTTGTTTATTTATTTCGGATTTATAATCAGCTACCCCAAATCCCCTCAAATACGTCATTTCAACTAAATTGAAAATAGTTTTCGAACAAATGTCCGCCATATTGGATCCGCCATTTTGATTTTTTGTTTATTTATTTCGGAGTTATAATCAGCTACCCCAAATCCCCTCAAATACGTCATTTCAACTGAATTGAAAATAGTTTTCGAACAAATGTCCGCCATATTGGATTGGACATTTTGTTCTTTAAACTTAGAATTTAGATATATAATCAGCGACCCCAAATCCCCCCTAATACCGAATTTCAGCTAAATTGAAAATAATTTAAGTATTGATGTTCGCCATATCGGATCAGCCATTTTTTTTTTCAACTTTTGATTTCGAATTTGTAGTCGGTGACCCTTCTCCGAGTTTTACCTAAATAGAAAATGCTTTCGACTTTTGGCCAGGTTTTTGGGAATTTTTCACACTGTGCGTCGTATTGAGTCCTAAACTGATAATTGCAGACGGGTCAAATCATAATTCCTACCTAAAAAAATTATAAAAGCTTCACAACAAATAAAGATATTTTCAAGGCGGACTGTATTCGATGTCGTCATCCGATCTTGGCGATTCCGAGTCCGACAGATGGGAAATTAATCAAGTAATTCATTTCTAAAAGCCGCGTTTCTGTAAGATGCGCGGTTCGCGAAAAAAACCGCGAGAAACTGCGGAAACTATAGTTTCCCACTTTCTGGCCAAACCATACGCGTTACGGGAAAACAGATCTCACCGTTGAATTCAGCACATCCCAATGCATAAGCATGACTACATTAGAGCGCTCTATCTCTCAAAAAGTTATCATTTCTTTCAGTCTAAATTTAGCACTGATATAGAAAAAAATATAAAGGTTTACCCAGAAAGGTTTACCCACCACCAAATGATAGCTCTCGATGAGTAGATCAAAAATATGTAGACTCTTACATGCCTAAGATTTATCATTTTTAAATTATGTTGTCCATTTCGCTAATTTTAGTGTTATTAGAAAAAAGTAATTTCAGCACAACTCGGTAACCAGTAGAGACAGATACTTTTCCTATGTAAATTTGTAATCAGCGCATCCGTTTTAGTAGGATCGCAAAGGTTTCATGTTGAGCCGGGTCCTAATTTTTGAGATAGGTGTGCCAGTTCAAAATTAAAGTTCAAACATGGGATTTCTTAAGGGGGATTCCGGATTTATGATGAAACAAAATCAATTTTTTTTCAGTACGTCATTTTATTATTTAAGGTCTTAAGAATGTGTGTACGAACTTTCAAGGTAAAATTTGCAAAATTAGCGTAGTTATAAGCAAACGGCGTGCAGGTGCAAAAAATCTTGCAGTTTGTAGTTTATTATTCTGTAAAATTCTCTGGTGAACAGTCATCGATAAAAAAACACTCAAGAAAAACTACTACACATGCTGATGGACAACAAAAAAAGAAAATTTTCTGAGAATGCACACTCGTGAAAGAAAAGCATTTGCTACTACGTCTGCCGATAAACTGTCGACAGCGGAAGTCGAGAAAATTATAGTTTTGGGTTTTGGAGACGGGATAAGGAAGAAGTGAGGTCACACTTCCGTTGTATAGGATCACTATATTTATGGAGAAATATACTAACAAAGTGGTTGAGGATATGTACTGCCCTGTGGCCCCTGTGGGATCACAGAGTTGGTGCAAATGGCGAAAAACTGAAGCCGAGAAAACTCTGGATGAATTCAATAAATAACACTTGCTAAAAATGTCGAAAATGCCATCAAGCCGATTTACAACGACTTGTCGTCGAGAGAGTTGCTAGAACAGTGTTTGGGTGGTGACACTCAAAACAACAGTTAAAGCTTCAATTCTACTGTCTGGCGCCTCGCACCCAAACATCTTCACCGTGGCTCAAAACCTATCAAAATTGCGGCTTATGCAGCAGCAGGCATTTATAATAAAGGCTTTTCTGCCATCCTTTAAACTGTGACAACAATAGGAATCGTTATTGGCACGGAAACGAAAATATTTGCAAATGTGCGCGAGAAACTTCGTTTGTTGATGTCGTCGAGACGTGCACTAGAGGCTGCAAAATAAACTCAAACAAGGCGTAGAAATCAGCAAATGTCTCAAAATAAATTCTACGAAGTGGAGGAAGGAATAAAGTATGGCCCTGGTATAGCATATGAGCAGAAAAACACTGTAAGTACTCGATGTCGCGTTATAAACTGTACTTGAATGTTTAAACGTGTTTTTCTCGTAACAGTTTTTTCGCGAACGGTTGGCATGATATTTCGAAACCTATTTGACCGATTGACTTCAAATTTTAACTGGATGTTCAGTAAACATCCCTTTATCGTTTGATGAACAAGAAATGCAATAAGTTATGTACTTTTCCTTTCATAGAGAAAACATTGTCAATTTTTTTGATAAAAATCTATATTTTGAGTTTATATTTTTCCTCAAAAAAAAATATTTTTGTTTGCTGGTTCATCAAACGATAACTACTTATGTATTAAGTAGGCCGCTATTCGACATTTTTATTTCAGATCACCTGGAGTGGCCCAATCATGCCAACTAGTGACCGCGGATCTTCACGCAGTGTCATGGTCGCGGGTGGCTAGTGAGCGTGATTCATCGTATTTCTGTATTATTTTTTTTTGTAAATACTTTAAAAGCTAATAAATATTTGTGCCAAATTTGGAATCGATTTATTGCATAGTCTCGCCAATAAAACATTCTAAAAAAGGCGGTAATTTTAGAGGAGGAAACCGGAATCCCCCCTTAAACATTTTTGGCCAGTCGGCGAAAACTAAACTGCCTTCAATCAAATTAAGGTTGTTGTTTTTGATGCAATTTTTGCCGCTGATTACGCCGGTATAATTAGATTTTTCATATTTGGAACGGTTCGGAAGTTATTATGTTCCAAGTTATCAACAATAATGCAAAACAGCCATTTTACGAAATTAGCAACTTTTAATGCAAACTGTGTCCGATCTAATCGACCGATGTTGACGTTTCAATATGCGCCGTTCGCAAGAAAACCACATCGATGTAGTCATCCGATGTTGATACCCTTTTAAATCTTTGGATTAAAGTAGTAACAGAAGCTTGGAATAGGTACCTACATAGCAAGTCGTAGATTACGTAGAAGCAGAAATCGATACGCTGATGTCGAAATTAGCACCTCGAAATGGTGATGTATGAAAGAAACGGGCAGCACGGCAACGTCCAGAAATTTAACAAATGACCAACGATCGCGTGAGCGTGATCGCTGATCAACGGCTTCTAGATACGCCCGCATTGCCTCCGCACGCTTAAGAATACGGACATACAGCAAGGAAACTATGCTGATAGCACATAATGTCTTCATACCTTCAGCCATTATTGAGAAATATATTTACGATGGAATTAGAATTCGGAGAATTTGAATTTCTATTTGTATTCCTGTGTTCGTTAATATCAAAGGATTTTATTGCCTATTGTACGTTCCTACTATCGAAGGCACCTTCGTGATTTCGTAAAAAAAACAATAAACACAAAACTACTAGTAGTGATAAACAAGTATTGCAAGTGAGCGCTAGTATTGAGTTTGTGACATGTCTACATTAGGTATATTTTTGGTTACATCGTCAGTTCAAAGGTAAAAGACATAAATTAAAATGTATTAAAGATTGTGATGCCTCTTAAATTGAGATGTGATGCCAGTACAAAGATTCATAGAAAAACGTATGTGACCCCGGACAAAAGAATCGCCCTAACTGCCATCTCTCGTTTCGACAGCATTGGGCGTGTGTTTGATGGTACATAACTCTAAAGCTACTGAACAAAATCCTATTAAATAAAGTGTGTCAGACTTCTGAATCGTTTTTCCATAAATTGTACGACTACCAAAATATTTTGACTCTCGGTGTAAATATGCAAATACAGGGTTGGGCAACTAAATGGAATATTGTCTGCACAGAGTAGGTAAATGATTAGTTTTATCAAAAAATATTAAACATAAAAGTTGTTTGACTATCTTTTCCCATATTTTCACAAAATCTAATTATGTCTAAATAGTAAAATAAAAGCATGGCGACTACTATGACGTCATTTTTTTAAATGGCAACATATGACGTGTGATATATGGTTGGATAGCTCTAGTTCATACCTTAACAACCGTATAATAAATTCCTCCATACTCATAATAAATCAACTGTAAATTAATAAGAAACGCAGAATGATCAATAAAGCGCGTTTCCTTTATTATTAGAAAAAAAACAACAAAAAACGACACTACAGGATGCTAACTTAAGCAAATTAAACTTAAAACATTCTAAATAATTCAAAGTTGAACAAATAATACAGAAAAGTACTTTTGCTAGTGTATACGGACTCGTATTGGCCAAAGTCGGCTTTTTCATTTCATATTGTACTACAGGCTTTTATTTCCAAATTCAATGCTCGTTTCGACGTTATAGGCACATAAACAGTTTCATTTCCATGGTATACACGTGGTGGTCAATAGTACAATTTGCTTAGTTAGTTTATAAAATGGCCAGATTAACGGAACGTGAAAAAATTTTAATTTTAATGATGGTAGGTTATGGAGAACATAAACTAAAGCCACAAGAGGTTTGCGATTTATTCAATGATGTCCATCCCGACAGAAATCCCATTACCCAGTCTACCGTCAACAAAATTTTAGCATGCTTTGATGCTAGTGGAAGCGTACGTGGCGATTCTAGAATTCGAACCAAATCGGCAACAAATGACGAAAAGAGCTTGGCTGTTTTGTTGTCTGTCCAAGATTCCCCTCAAACATCTACCAATCAACTAGCTTTAAATGTTGGAATAAGTCGTCGATCTGTTGGAAGAATTCTTAAACAAGCAAAGTACCGTCCATATAAAATTCATTTAGTGCACGAGCTATCCGAAGATGACCACGATAGAAGGTTACAGTTTTGTGAACAGATGACCGAGCTGTGTAACAACAATGAATTTGTTAAGAAAATTCTATTTTCCGACGAGGCAACATTTTGCTTAAACGGCACTGAAAATTCAATTGCCGCTACCCATATGTTTTCATAATGTGTAGTACTCCGTCGAAAACTAGCCCGCACCTATCTGTAGCACGCGGAGCTCACGAAATGCGTATAAATAACGATGTATTCAATGATTTAACAGTAAACACCAACATTTTTAAAGAAACTGCTCAAAGTGCGCATCCAAACACGCTTCTGCCCGGCGCGGCGCCTCCAATTCGCACATAAACAGCGGCGTTCAATGTCATCGAGCACAATTTCAACACAATTGAAAATTAGCTCACGGAGTTCCTTTTCATTGTTTACTTCCGTCTCATACACTAATCCTTTTAAATAACCCCAGAAATAAAAATCCAGAGGATTCAAGTATTCAAGTCTGGAGAACGACTTGGCCACCGTCTTGGTCCACTTCTCACCGAATGTTTCACTTAAATGTTGCACTACAATGCGGCTCTTATGTGCAGGAGCACCGTCGTGCATAAACCACATTTGACGGGGAACATCAAGCGGCACGTTTTCTAACAAACCTGATAGTGTGTTTTGTAAAAAATTCAAGTATTCTTCACCATTAAGTAGTTCCACTGGCCCTACTAAACAATAGCCAATAATTCCGGCCCAGATATTAATGGCAAATCGGTGCTGAAAATTGGTACGTCGTATAATTCGCGGATTTTCATAGGTCCAGTGGCACATGTTCCGGCTGTTAAAAATTCCGTTTCGGGTAAATGTCGCTTCATCAGTGGAAAGTATCAAATTAGGAAAGTTTTCATTGGTTTGACATTGACCACGAAATCAGTCACAAAAGATGACCTTCTGTAAATAATTCTGTGGGCGCAAATCTTGTACACGCGTTTCCCGATATACCCGAAGTAAGTTTTCACGTAGTGTTCTGTGCACTATCCCGTGGGAAACTCCGACTTGTCGAGCAATTGTTCTAGTGCTTCGTCGATCATCTTCGTGGACCATGTGCAAGATTTGTTCTTCTGTATTTACCATATTACGATCGCGTGGACGGCCTCTTCCTCCATGGTTAGGCAAAAATACAGAAACAAAAGTTCTATGATTAGGGACGCGCCGGTTTCTAAATCGTTGCGAATAAAGTCTTCAAGCGGATGCTGCTTTTTTTCTGCATTAACCATAAACAAGTAACATGTCCACGTACTCACCACTACTAAAATTGTCCATTTTGAAACACAAAACCACAAAATAACTATCAACAAACCCGATAAACAGAAACAACTGCAGAGCGTAAACTAAAGCACGCACGGGACTTCCCCTCGCTCAGCTATCAGCTGTTTCGCCACAGGCTCTAGGTCAAGTCGCTACTACCATTTCTAAAAACGTGCGGCATAAAATTCTGCATTTTCAATAATTAATTACTCAATACTGGTGTCACTTAGAGAAAAAAACGTATTTGAACTTTTTACTCCAATTATGAAGATCTATAACCCCTAGAAATTATTGCACTCATTTAATATACAGCCTGTATACTCTTACTATAGAAGTTAATTAATAATTCCCATTTTTATGTAGAATTGGGGAAATTTTTCAATGTCAAATTAAGACGCAACCATAGAAACGAAATTATATTATATCTAATAGCATTAAAGCATCGTTTACATCCACTTAACTTAAATTAACGTACGAAAAATTATACTTAACGTTCGAAATTTAGATCCGTTTCATTTACATTCACTTACATTGGGTGCTTGACATGCGCATTTGACAGTGACACAATATGAAATCTATATTAAATCGATCGCTTTTATTATACAAAGATGTCTATGTATACGCAAGTTGAATCAAGGTTCCATCATCCGTGTTAATAATCCGTTAATCGAGCTAAAAATATTGCAAAACAGTACAAAGATAACAAAGTGCAAGTGGCAGGAGTTATTTTTAGGTTATGTTACTGTCCCTCGCTGTCACCATCATCCAAATTGTCAAAATCGAGAGATTGTGATTGGTGCACTTAGTGCACGGATTCTGTTAAGTTGAAGTTCAGTGAACAAATCCGTACGTTACGTTAAGTTTTTCTACGTTAAGTGAATGTAGAGGCTTAAGCTTCGTTTACATCCACTCAACTTAACTTAACGTACGAAAACTTAAACATTAGAGATAGTTGAACTTCATTGAATTATATGTGTTCCTTTACATTCACTTAACGTAGAAAAACTTAACGTAACGTACGAATTTGGTCACCCAACTTCAACTTAACAGAACCCCTGCACTAAGTGCACCAATCACAAGCTTTTGATTTTGACAATTTGAATGATGGTGACAGCGGGTGACAGTAACATAACCTAAAAATTAACTCACGCGACTTGCACTTTGTTATCTTTGTGTTGTTTTGCAATATTTTAGCTAGATTACCGGATTATTAACAAGGATGATGGATCCTTGATCCAACTTGTGTGTACATAAACATATTTGTATAATAAAAGCGATAGATTTAATATGGATTTCATATTGTGTCACTGTCAAATGCGCAAGTCAAGCACCCAATGTAAGTGAATGTAAATGGAACGGATGTACATTTCGTACGTTAAGTATAATTTTTCGTACGTTAAGTTAAGTGAATGTAAACGATACTTTACCCTTCGTTCAAAAAATTCCCTTCGAAGAAGAGCGTTACAAATTGAATTTAGTAAACCTCATATGTCCAGAATTTACAAATAAAATAAAATTAAACCATTTAGACCACGATTTAGGCAGATTTTGGATGACGGAAATGATGCCAAGCGTTTGGATTTTGGCCTTTAGATTGGTAACGAAATATTAAATAACCGAAATTGTCATAACTTATTAGATATTCGGATGAAAGCACATTTTCAATAATTGGCATTGTTTCTGAGTGATGTACGTCCACATTTTACATTTTCCAGACAAAGCCAACATTTCAAAAAAGTACACGTGTGGTGTGCTATAACATATCATGGGGTAATGGGGCCATATTTCTTCAATTGAAATTAGGGATAACCCTTAAATTTGATACGGTCAACGTAGTTTCAGCAAGACGGTTATCCAGTACACCAATCAAACATTGCGACCTAAATTTCCTCAAAAATGGATTGGACGAAATTGCCCTTTCTCCTTTTAAATTTCTTATGTTGGCAACGCTGCCACCAACAACCATTGCAACTCAATTACACGTAATAAAATATCCAAAGCTAATTTAAATATTCTTTTCCTTTAGTTCGACTGCCAGGTATAAATTATGCTACGAGCACGCGAGCAATTATCTGTCATTTATATCTTATTGCGTGCGGTTCGCATTCACACGTTCCTACTCACCCCCCTTCCATCTCCCAGCGTTTCTTACCTCATTCTTCCGTATTTTTTCGTTTTTCCTTCACATAAATTCACGTCTTTTTAGACGATCCGCTGCAACATTTTGTATTGTGACGGAGGGGTTGTGATAAAATGAAAATTGGGATGGTTGGAGTTCGGTTAAATGGGGGTTAAAAAGCAAACTCCCGAAGATCACTATCGCTGGTAATTAGCAGATATAAATCTTATAAGGGAGACCAAAGTGTCGGGTCGCGACTACTCTACCAGGATGGTGTTAGATTGTTGATAGGGGGTTGATAAATCGACTTGGCCTTCAATTCTACACCGGCTATGTAAATAGAACCGGAATAATGACCGCGAGGTAGTTCAGACTTGCATGGCCACGTCTGGCAAATTGCTTTTTTTCCGGAAATTGAAAGGAGGTTCTAATTGTACTTATATTACTATATACGTTTGTACGTATCTAGATATATTGTATAAATATGCATGTACATCACTCATTGGTTGCGCTCACAAGCTTTTATATTTTTGTACATTTCAGCTCCATTATAACCGTAGTTACAGTTACTGTCATTGTCATTGACGTACTGAGCGCACCCTGTGCCAGGGGATGATGTTTAATTACCCATTCTTAAAAACTATACTCGTAAGTTTAATTTAGTATCAATATAACTGATAAGTAAGATTTCCATTCATATTACAGGTTTCCTTGACATTGAAAATTAATTAATTAATTAATGTCTATGATATTTTTTGGTAAAATTAATAGTTTCGCTCAGTGGCGTACCTAGAGCTTTTGCCGCCTGGGGCGGACACCAATTTGCCGCCTGGGGCGGACACCAATTTGCCGCCCTTTCTAAGTCAATTAAGTGATGGTGGTTATTAACATTACTGGTCATCAACACAAATTAATTAACACAAATTTTATTTCTTTTGCTAAAACAGATTGTACCCATGGATTGTACAAATACAATATACATATAATAATATATATAATATTTTTCCTCAGAAGTCAGTTTGTCCAACGCACTTAAAATGTTTAAGAAATGCTTTTTTTACAATTATTGTTACTACTTCTACTCTTGCGTTCGAACGAATTTCTACACTATGCTTAACACCTTGACCATTGACAGAAAGTAAAATATCTCATCAATGAGTGGAAGACGAAAAACGAAGACAAGTGTTCGATAGGCCCAAAAAATGTTGTGGAATTTACTGAACCAGAAGCTGCATGTACACATGCCAAGTCTAAAGAATGATTTGCACATGCTTATCCACATGCAGAATTTACTTTTATTGCAACGTCCTTGACCGATAGAGTCGCTGTTTGCAATAACAACAAAGTTGCTAAAGAAATTATTAGCGGTTGAGTTGTTTATAATAAAATATCATTGATTCTGTTGATAACATAATTATAGTATTTATATTTTTAAATATATTAGTCGGAAATATAAAAAATGCCGCCCGGGGCGGACCACCCCCACCGCCCTCCCCCGCCCCTTAGGTACGCCACTGGTTTCGTTGCATGAGAAAATTCTATTTGATAGCGATCGGTCGTATCTGCATTAATATAAAACTAGTTAGCCAGGATTTGACAGATATTTTCATTCTAATGACAGTAGATAGTGTCAAACGCTGATGTTTTGACAATACCTACTGTCAATAGAATCAAAATATCTGCCAAATCCTGGCTAACTAGTTTCATTTTAATGCAGACACGACCGATCTCGATCAAATAGAATCCCATGCAGCTAAACTATTAATTTTATATATAGTACGATAAAGTCATGGCCACATCAGATTTTTTTGTATGCGACCCGCCAAAACTCTGATCAGAATTTTGTCGCCCGCGCAAATAGATGAATTTATCACCACTGATCTAAGAAATATTATGACTTTTAATTCCAATAATGTTGAAAATAATTCGCAGAAGTTAGAAACCACTCTCCAAGGTCTATTCGGCGAGTACAAAACGATCTAGTGGCGTTCGAGATTTTCTTTTCGCGAAAGCTCCTATAAAGAGCTATCACGTCCTAACAGCTGTAATTTGCTTGCAAAGCCCTCTCGTTTCCTTCTCTTCTCCAGAGCCGAAAGAAGTTGGCTATCCTGGTCGGACGTCCGTCCTCGTTCGCGTTCCTTTTTCTTTCGACTCTCTTTTGTTTCGGCTCCGGGCAATCGGGTTAATTGTCGGAAAACTGTCTGAAAAACGGACACGGGAAACGCGACGAGCTACGTTAGTGGATCCGACAAATCAAATCAACCGAAACCGCCAGAGGTCGCTTGTTCCTATACCGATCGCTTTTTTTTCTTGTTTCTTCTTCTTGTTCTTCGTGTTAGCGGTATCTCACATTTTGTTTTGCGCTTTATAGGTATACACACTGCCGCTCCTGGAAGTTCGGATACATAGTAAACATATACGAAATAATGACAAAAGCACTGATAACGTAGCAATAGGCACATCTATTTCTACCAAATAGCGGACACATTCTTAACGTTGATTTCCAGAAACATACGACATCATTAAATGTGCTAATTTAAAATAATTTTTATATTTAATTATTATGCAACATTTATGCTGTTTTGTAACTGGTTGTTGGGAATTTTCTAGTTTCCATTAAAAAGGATTAAATACGAAATAACAAATAGAGTCATAAATACTGCATCTCAGATGTTCGAATTCGTATTCAAACGACTCTGTGCCTGCAATCTGCACAAGATAACTCTGTCACGCGGAAGCAAGGAAAGCGTTCTGTAATTATCGCTTTTCAGCAGGAACGATTGTCAGTTCGTGAAAACGCAAGAAATAACTCAACTATAAGTGAGTCACGATCGCGATTGACTTCAGAGGTGATTTTAGGTGCGGTCAATTTTCTGTTTTGCTTAAAAATTAATTTTAATCGTTCTTCATCCGCTTGAGAAATTATTCGTGATAGTCGCGGCCGAACACGTCATCCAAATTCCATGTTTCTTCATATTGGTGAAGAGTGTCACTTATCGTTGACTTATTTCTTGCATTTTCACGAACTGACAATCGTTCCTGATGAAAAGCGATAATTACAGAACGCTGTTCCTTGCTTGTTGGCTTTCCTCGTCGCATGATGTCTTCCGCGTGAAAGAGTTATCTTGTGCAAACTACATATTGCAGGCACAGACTCGTTTGAAAACGAATTCGAGCATTTGATGCAAAAATCTGGTAAGAATCGGGTCGCAACATGTGTCTGAGATGCAGTATTTATGATTCTATTTGTTATTTCGTATTTAAATAATAATTTTAATGCAAACTAGAAAATTCCCAACAACCAGTTACAAAACAGCATAAATGTTGCATAATAATTAAATATAAAAATTATTTTAAATTAGCACATTTAATGATGTCGTATGTTACTGGAAATCAACGTCAAGAATGTGTTCGTTATTTGGTAGAAATAGAGGTGCCTATTGCTACGTTATCAGTGCTTTTAACATAATTTCCTATATGTTTACTGTGTCCAAACTTCCATGAGTGGCAGTGTACATAAATTCATCACTGTCGTAAAACAAAACATTAAGTCACATTTGACGAAAAACTTGTTTATTTTTTTTGTTTCAATGTTCTAAAGGCGTGAGAAACAATCTTCAAAAGCTGTAAACAATTACAAAGGAAATACAATTTTAGATAGGCTGTTTGGTTTGCCGGTGAGTGTAGTATAGCAACAAGTAGCCCTAATTTTGAAATTCAAAACTATTTGTTGCTGAACATATGCAAAATAAACTAGGAAGACTACCGTAACTCCTTTTGTTTCAAAAACTCACTGAAACTGTAAATAGCAATTAGTGCTAGCAATTATAACGGTTAAAGATTTTCTTTCATGTACTAAAGCGAAGGTTCATTAAAAATATAAGTAGGTTTTCAACGACACTGCGTAGTTATATCGAGTTGCAAAGCAGAAAAATCGCTTTTCCTATAATGACATATAACCAACAATACTGCAGAACAGGTAATTGGTGCCACTGGTCACTGCAATCATTTGGCAACAACAAACAAACCATTCAATGGATAGTTACCTTCGTATCAGGAAAACTGTGGAGTTTCATGCAAAAATTAAAAACAAAATTAGTTACTCAAATTTACTATCAACTACTAGATTTGACCATATGGTCAGTTTCCAAATCGATTGCAACAATATGGGAAGCATATAGAATAATAGATAAAGTTGTAGCTGAAATGTCAAACTCTAACGAGGGATTTGTTCCATTTCATCCAGAAATGCCACATAGTCAGATCTCGTATGTTCTCATATCTTCGTATGATCTAGTATGTTTTAGATAAAAACGTTTATTCATTCTGAAACAGACATAATAGAAACAAAATTGTTGGTTTGTGGTTATCATAAGGCTTTTTTCTATTTTTACTTTCAACTCTTTCGATACCCTTGACGGACATCTTCTGAGTTCCAATTCGTGAGCACACGTGCATTCGTGAGCAAAATAATGTATCAAGAGCACCTTTTCACTTCTCATTCACAAAACCGATGCTCTCAAAGTTATCATTATTTCCCAAAATTTTAATTGGTTCTTGTTAAAAGAATTTCTGATGCAAGGACAAAAATATTTTATGAGAAAAGTAGGGTGTTCCCAGAAAAATATGTTATAAAATAAGTCATACGATGAGCAAAATTGAAGCTCAGAAATTCAATATGATATAAAAATGTGTAATTCTATAAAATAGAATGGACATAACATTTTATTGTTAGTTCTTGTGTGACTGGTATGAAAAAGGCAGTGAGCGTCTCCTACTAGCACTGAGAATATAAACAAACTGACCACGTGTGACTGGATTGGCGTATGCAATGCGTCTTTTCCTGCATCTGTTTGACCTGTGGTTGTAAATACACGAACGTGACGTCATCCGACTTGGTCCCCGGACCAAATCCTTTAAAACATTCGTTCATATGTGTCGCCTATCAGTAACATATTTTAGTATATCTCAGAAAACACTGCGTGACAATTTGAAAGACCTAACATTGATCAAAATAATTATGTTTGGCTAAACTCGACCTGCTGATCACGAAAACCACGTTGAAATATTTGTATCACGTAAGGTTATCGAATAAAATGACGTTAGAATGCGAAAAACGTGTGATTTTGGCAATGTTTATGAATTTATAAGCAGCTGAACCCATCAATGTCCCAGAAACTTCAAAAAGATCTCAAACAAAACCGCAAACTGTACTTTTTACATGTATTCTTTAAAGTTAAATCACGATGGCCTTGACCTGCTGACAAAGCTTGTTGATGGGTTGGCGACCCACATGGGTTGCATACACGATTGAAACGATATCATCACGTTACAAATGTTGTTGATAATATATATTTTTTCCATTTCCCTGTGTTAATATAACATACCGTGTCCGGTAGAAAGTTGGAAACTAATGGAATTTCTTTTTATTATTATGAACCTTTTAAAAAATATACTTCTTAAAGCTTTTGAGTTGTGTTGAACATAAATGCTAATTTTAGAATGTGATCATATGCTTGCATATACCGGATGGTACAAAAACTAGTCCTTTGTGTTAAAAGGTATGCAAAAATGTTATTTGAAAAAAGTATTTAGAAATATCATCAAATACGATTATAATTACCTTCTTCATTGCATATACCGGGTGTTATTATTAGTAATTAATATTTTTATTATAAGTTTCTCATATTTGAAAAAAAATATTTGGAAATATTAGAGGTCTTTAAATACATAATTATAATCACCTTATCCGTTGCATATACCGCGTGTTGCTAAACAGATGAAAATTACGGAGGTACTTTCTTCATATTATGTAAAAACATTATATGACAAAATATTTCAAAATATTAGAAGGCATTAAATATGAAATTTTGACGTTCCATATGCCGGGTGTTCATGCAACGACAAAGAGTGTCGAATTCTCATTTATCAGATTTATCGAATTCTCTCATCAGTAAGTACTAATTTTTCAACGCAGGTGGCTGTTATATTATATTTCATAATGAATTTTAGTTTTAAACTGTTGGCAAATACCAATTTTTGGCAAGTAATACAGTCAATTTGTGCTCAAAAGGGCCTCTAGCGGGTAAGTTGTGGGGAAGTTTTGATGTCTTCCTTTTTATATGCTTTTGGGTTGTTGAATCTGAATCTGAGGTTTGCAAACAAAATTTCGTGACGCAACATGGTTTTTTTTTGTTATAACATGAAAACTATCAACTTTTCCTAAATAACATCTCAATTCAATTTCCTACAAACTTTACTCTTTAGGTTTGCTCTTCGACAAACCGTTCGGGCTCGACCGATAGTTGAAAATTGGCTATTTTAGCAGTCTGCGCAAAAACGCACTTTTTCCACCCCAAAACTCTAATTTATTATTAAAGGCTGTCAATTAGTGAATTTCTCCCAGTTAATTTTTAAAAAATTACATATTGTTCAAGTCACTTAATGAAGACCGAAATTGTACAAATACAGTTAAAAAAAAATTCCAACAAACAATTTTGATCAAATCCGCCAATTGGAACTATCGCTTGCGCCCGGAGAATTTGTCGGAGAATACCCTAAATAGTGGAGATTGTAGGAAATTTTATCCACTTTTATTTTCAATAGGTTATTTGACTATTATTGGAAAACCATCTTAGTGTGCTTATTCCTTCACTCTACATTGTAAATGCATTATTTTTCGTAATTAATTACTCAATATTTCATAAAAAACAGCGTTAAAACTTGAATCACAAAAAGTCCCACCAAAACGATACTTTCTGTTGTGTGACGTCACCCGATAGTAGATGTCAAATCGGCCCATATGGTCTGTCAGCATCGGCATCGTCGCCGTTTGATAATAGTGTTGTATGATGTGTTGTTTTCACAATTTCTACATAAAATGGGTTATAAATGGTGTATCAGTCCACAATGCAGAAATACGTCAAGAAAAACTCCGGATAAACTATTTGTAGCTGTTCCGCAAGATTTGAAACTGCGAAGAGAGTGGTTGACTCGTAGAAATCCAAATGAAATAAATAGCGGTCAATACAAGTGTTTTTTGTTGTGAAGATTACTTCGACATAAGTAAAACTGACTAGAATAAGTTATCTATCGTATTTTCGAACCAGGTATTATCTGATCTGAGAGCTTAAGGTTACGGCTATCCTAACCTACAAAGTTATGCTTACATGGCACTTTAGTGCTATTAAATTCAAACGGGAGAAGCATGAACGCGTTTGGATAACCCGGTATTGTACGGTGAGAGTGACGCGCTGCATAATAGACGGACTAACGTCATACGGCGTTTAACTGCATATAAGAGAGAGACAGCCGACCCAGGTTATCTGACCATTGCTCTCCCCATACCCTACCCTGACAAACCGAACGCGCTCTAAGCGTACTAACGAATGACGTCACTCGAGACAGCCAATTACAGAGCGTTTTCAATCACGTGATAGGGCGTGAATAAAATTCAATTTTAATTTTGGTTTTTAATAGAAATAAAGCATATTTTTTCTGAAAAGTAAAAACAAATAGTTTTCTTAAACTGTAATCTATTAGGATGACTATAATACAAGCCATATTTTTAATACAGTCAAATACCCTATTGTGAGGTTATTTGCGAAAAGTTGATAGTTTCCGAGTTATAAGCAAAAAATGAATATTTACCTTTTTGGTATATTTTCTTCAATGTTGCATCACGATATTCTGTTCGCATATCTGAGATTTGATTCAGCACCTCAAAAAAAATACCTTCTGACATATAGAATGGAAGACATAAAAACTACCCCACAACTCTCCTGGTAAAAACACAATTTTACAGGATTAAATGTAAATGTACCTAAATTAATACTTTCAGAACGTCAACGGTACACCAATTAAACAATTTTAAGGTGAAGAATTGGAAATTTTCTGTGATATTTTTAAGTAATAAAGTAAAAATAAATAATTAAAGTAAAAATAAAGTACCTAATATAAAAAGTATACATGATATAGTCCTTAACTCACATAAATTAAATAATCAATACTGAAAATTACAACTGTCTATAATAATTCATGACTCGGATTTTGTTTTTAATGGTTTAGTAACAATTTGCTATAAAACTACCACTTGCGGAGAACTGCTACGCCTTGTATTGTGGAACTCATACTTTGGGGTACCTCCTCGGTAAATGCCGTGTCAAATAACGATAAATCACTCCTCAACTGATCTAATCGAACTACAAGGCGTATTAATCTAAAAACTCATGAATAACTAAAGTTATTATAAGTTCTGTGTTCGAGATATCGAACGCTGGCTACTTGTCGTTGGAAAACATACTAACTTCATGGTTTCGCCGGAGTACCATATTTCTAGAATAATGTAAGGTATATAATCATAAATTAAGATGGTAATATTAGATTAAATGCTTACAGCAATACACAATAACATTACTCGTTCCATTTTACAAAAGCATAACCTAACTAAATTGCTCCAAAAATGATGTGATCTGATTATACGATCTTTATTATACGATAGGTCCTTCAGAATTAAGAGCCTCATTTTCATGTTGCTCAAATTTCTAACAATGTTTGAGCCCCACACATTTACGTTCCACAACAATAAGTAAAATCTGTGGTTAAGTTTTCATTCCGTTTCCAATGCGGAAATCTTTTCTCAAAAGTTTAAACAAACTGAAAACAAGTCCTCCTTTTGTAGATCAGTTACAGCGCTTGAAAGGCTTGTCACATCCTGTTATTTCTTTTAAAGTATACGTTTATATAACTCCGATTTTAAAAATAACATAATGGCTAACTCGAAAACATGTTTACCCAGTATACGGTATAAGATTTCACGCTGAAATGGTTGCAAAACTGTCAAGGCAGGATGCATTAAGGCTTTGGCTACATCACGCTAGATGTCGGGGATGTCCTTAACGTTTATTTGCAGTCCTGGGACGGACCCCCGGATGACAAATGTATCGCTCACAAAGGAGGTATAAGGTTATATCTTCGCGGTCGAAACACGAAAAGGATCTCTCCATTCTTTACACTCGGCAAAGCCTACTACGTTAGAACAGCCCCCGGCTTATTTATTTATTTTGTTGGCAAAGGGTAACGCGGATACAGTCACTTTTCTCTCTCTGTCTCAATGTGCGATATAGTAAGTTTCATAGGCCATGCAAAGATTTATATTATAAATTATTATTATAATTTTTCGCGTTTTCTGATCGATGTGTAATTATGGTACACTAGTATGTAATACGTTTTGGCAAAATTTATATATATTAACGTTTTAGATCGTCCTGGATAACATAATTTAACTTTATAAAACATTTCTGCTTGAAAACTCGTTGTCTATTATTCAGCTAACAATTATTATATAAAAATATATTATTTCGCTGTAATAAGTGTTATAATTTAAGATATTGGTTTATTTTGGTTCGAAAGTATGTAATTTCTTGTTAGTCAGTATTGTATTAATTTATTTTGTTACTAATTTAAATGTCAAAATAACAATATATTTTTTCTTAAAACTATATCCAACAATTATTACCGTATTAATTAACATACAATAAATATTGCAATATTAATATAATCATTCATGATTAATTTATTTTAATTTTGTAAAGACCTATTTTAAATGAAACAAAATATTATTTAAAGAGATTTTTTCATTTAAAAAATCATTTCAGTTGTATTTCACCCAGTATATTATTTCATAATAATCTTAGCAAATTGGTATGTGAGATTAACATTTTAAAAATAATTCAAAAATACTAGAAAATACGTAAAATAAAATCTGAATAAAGTTGTAGTTATTCCAAAATTTTTTTCATTTATTATGTTATAATTTTTTATTTTTAAAATAGTTTTCGAGTTATAAGCAAAAAAATTAATATTGTTACCTAGTTTTCTTGCATTTTCTTCAAAGTGCGTCACAAAATTTTGTTAACAAACTTCAGATTCAGATTCAGCAACCCAAAAAAACATATAAAAAGGAAGAAATAAAAACTTCCTCACAACTTACCCGCTAGAGGCCCTTTTGAGCATAAATTGACTGTATGAATTACCAAAAATTGGTGTTTGGAAACACAATTTAAAATATAATATGACAGCCAGAATCCGAAACTCTTCGTCATTGCATGATTAATGGCATATTTAATGCCTTCTAATATTTTGAAAAATTTTTACAAATATATTTTTACGTAAGATGAAGGTACTTCACTCTTATGTCATTATCATGTTTTTAGCAACACGCGGTATATGCAACGGGTGATTATAATTGCGTATTTTAAGACCTCAAATATTTCCAAATATTTTTTTCAAATAAAATATTAGCATAGCTTTGAACATAAAGGTATTTTACTCTTCAGTGTTTTTCATACTTTTGGTAACATCCGGTACATGCAAGCAAATACATACATTCTAATATTTGCATTTTAGGTAAAAGACAATCCAGACACTTTTATGAAGAATATAGTGATTATAATTTCGTATTTGATGATCTCTAATATTTCTAAATACTTTTTTCAAATAACATTTTTGCATAGGTTTTAACACAAAGGTACATTACTCTTAAGAGTTTTCCATAGTTTTTGTAACACCCGGTATATGCAAGCATTTGATCACATTCTAAAATTTGCATTGTAAGTTGAAGACAATTCAAAAGCTTTAAACAATAAAGAATATAGGTATTTTTTAAAAGCTTAATAATAAAAAGAAATTCCACATATTATCACAGAAAAATGAAAAAAATATATATTATCAACAAATTTGTAACGTAATCTTATTGTGTCAATCGGGTATGCAACCCATTATTTACAACGACTAATCTATGAACAGCAGCTTGTTTGTTACCCGCCTACCTATCAACAAGCTTTGTCTGCAGGTCAAAGCCATTAGTAACCTAACTTTGAGGGTTACATGTAAAAAGTACACAGTTTCAGGTTTTGTTTGAGATCTTTTTGAAGTTTCTGGGACATTGGGTTCAGCCGCTATAAATTCGTAAACATTGCCAAAAACACGTGTTTTCACATTTTTGCCGCATTTTTTTCGAAAACAAGTCGTGATAGAAATATTTTAACCTCGTTTTTGTGATCAGCACGTCGAGTTTAGTCAAACATAATTCAGTCCAATTCTGTATCTAAGTTGTTAACGCTAGCAACCATGAAAGTTGTTAAATGCCAAGGTCAATACGTAAATAACAACTTGCGGAAAGTTGCAATTCTGTATGACCCTTAGACCAACTGAGTGGCTAAAATATTTATCAACTGAGTTGATAAGTAACCACTACGAATCTGACAGTTGTTATAGTTTTGCAACTCTTGTGTCAACATGGATCCTGTGGGTGTCATGTACAATTTAAATTTCTTAAACGAAATGGATAATGTGGAGAACAGGTATTACCAATAGTTATAATAAATTAAATATATCTGTTAATAAAAATAATTTTCACAAGTAGGTATACCTAACCGATCAAAATTTCAGGAGAAGAAGAATAATTTTATACAGGACCTAACGGGATAATTCTGACCCATTCCAAGTACCGGATTTTAATTTCATAAAACAATATATATTATCAAAAGATCTTGCAATTAATTTAATTGACGTGATAAGAGAGTTTGTTGATGAAGGTTCAAGAAATACAAAAATTCCACTTCATATAGAGGTTTAGTGTAAAATATACTAAAAGGCAAAAAATATTGCTACCCTATATGATTAATGATTTTATTACTTTATTTTTCTTACTATGGGTTGCCACATTTTGTTTTGCTTCAGTTCATTTTAATTGAAAAATTGATTATAAAATCTACTTGTCGTAGGTACTTGTTGCTCTTAGTTTTTATGCTGTTGGTGGTTATCAAACCAGCATTGGGCAGGATATTTCCCTTGGTGTAAGTCAACCAGCAGTAAGCAGAATTATTAAAGAAATCAGCAATGTCATCTCTGATAACTTATTACCACGATACGTAAAATTTCCGTCAATTGAAGAATTTGAAATTACGAAAAGAGGGTTAGTATGTTTCAGAATATTAGTTATATGTCTAATATAAAACACATCTGTCCCATTTTCGATGACTATTTAGGCCGGCAGTTAGGTCATCCCAAGACTTTTCAAATTCTTCTATACGAAGAGGATGGTATTTTCCCGTTAATACAATTTTGTTGGTTTCTATATAATTTAAAATATATTCGATTTGCTCTGAATTAACCCTCTTCCCTCGCCGCTTCTTTTCACCACAGTTTCCAGATTCTTCTTTAGACATTTTCAAATAGTCACTCTATTTTCATGCGTTGACGTACAACCACCGCAAAACAACATACATGGGACATACATGAAGTTAGCCCCAATTCAGCACATAGCAACTTTGCTAACAACTCGCGTTAAAATTGTAATTTAACAACGGTTGATAAATTCGTTCTTACAGAATTGACAAATTGGTATCAGTTGCTACGACAGTTAGCTTTCTCTAAGTTTGTGTTATTTATGTTTCATGGTTGTATGGTTGTATCATTATTATAATTTTCTTTTGATCATGGTAATATCATAACTCTCTTAACTAAATAATGAAATGCCAAATATTGCGTGAGTATTGCGAGGAATTTGGAATGAATGTATCTGTATATTATGTAAGGTTTCTATAAATATTGTATTGCAAGTGATCTGAATTTCTATTAATTGAAAAGTCTAAAAAATTGATTTGACTATTAATTTCTTTTTCACAAGTAAATTTTAGTTTAAAGATATTATTAATTTGTTCGAGAAAAGAGTCAATTAAATTAGGATCTGTATTCCAAAAGCAGAAAATATCACCAACATATCGACACCAGAATGTGATATGTTTACTGTTTGGTAAAGTAAAAATTTTATTTACTATATGGTCCAAATATGTTGGCAAGTAAACCACTTTTAGGACTACCCATAGCTAGGCCATTTTGTTTATATATGTTATTATTAAATTGAAGGAAAATCAGTCGGATGTAGTGTTCCCTAACATTTAGATGATAATATTATATTTAACTTTATAGTACAGGTACTGCAAAATTCAAGATTGATATTACCGTAAAAAGACAACAAGTCATTTGTGATCTCTGTCTTTCTGAATCCAATTAATTAATATTCATGTAGCCAACCGCAGGAGTTCACAGTCAATAACCAACGCAAGCGCTGAGGTCAAATCACAGAATTCAGAATAAATCAGAGCCATAATTATGTTATAATACGTTCAAAATGTTCTCTATATATCAAATCTATAATCTCGTTTTATTGACAATTGACAGAAATTGGCACCTAACCTGTAAAATGTCTACACTATAAAATGTAATATAAAAGAAACACGAATGATGCGCGTACAGCTTCTCGCAACTTTTATTTCCTTTCACGCCGTGTCCCATATAAAAATTACAAATGATACCATTACACATCAAAATTAACAAGAATGGCTTCATCAGTGGCGTCCGTAATATCGCCGCAAAAAAAAAGCCCCGCCATTTTTCACCATTATGCGGACCGCCTTTTCTATTAAATTACCTTTTGCCGCCGCCGCGGCGCGGTCGGACCGTCGAGACGGCTTGAGCACAGTGGCGTCCCACGGGGGATTAACGTCCGACGTTTCGTTTATTTTTTGCGGTCCGTCGCGGCGGCGATTTCATTTGTTTTTTTATCATCTGCGACGTGAGCGACCGCCTTTAGCGCTATAGGGGCGGGGGGAGGGGGAGACGGTAAGGAACGACCGATTCGAAAAAATAAACGATGGGAGTGCTTAAAAATAGCCTTCTGAGTGTCAGCCTGCTCGTTACGTTTGAAAAATTCAAGGAGTGTTATATAATCCTGCAAAGTACATCTCAAGGGAACAACCCTAGCGGTTATTTGGAAATATGGCAGGGGAGGGTAGGTAAAAAGTCGTATTATTTGCTACTCAACTAGTTGCTTCATGACAAGCTTCAACAACCAATTTAAGAGGAGTTTTAAGGATGACAATTCTAAATGTATTCCAAGACAAAACGATAATGATAATGCCGTGTGTCTAGATTCGTAAATTCTGACGTTTCGCGAACCATGTTGCTCGCTTCTTCAGAGCTAATTGGATACTACAGTATTTAGTAAGCTCTGTTAGCGAGCAACACGGCATAACCAGGAAGCAATTTATTTTCTAGATAATGATAATGTTAAAAGGACGTTATAGAGACGTTATACGCAAAAAGTGGCACTTAGCCCTTGGATTTTTGAAAAATGATATCGCCATAGTATTGTCAAACTACATTGTCTGCTAGGGCATCACACTAAGATCGGAGTGATCACAATGTGCATTGCTTGCCCCCCCCCTGGATTTCGAACCCAACTACCGCTACACGAAAACCGAAAAAGATAGGGGTGGGCGAGAAATTTGTGATCGATCTTTGATAACAATTGAACACCGATAAATAGATCTGATCAATAAATCGGTTATTATCATATCAGATAAATCTTTTGATATAGATCAAGTTGATCTTTTTGATCAGATCGATCTCGCAAATGCCAAACCGAATTGAAAGCTATGTATTTATTGGACAGACAGCTCGGTCGCCGCCCGGCCTTTGTGTAAAATATTTTTGCGGCTAGGCTTGAAAGTTATTAACTAAACGCCTAGCGGAAAATTGGCACCTTTTGTGTCCCCACAAAGATGCAAAAATGACATTTTCGTATAGTGCAGGATGAAAAAAAAATTACTAGATAAATGATGACCAGCGCCGCGTTTACCAGTAGGCAAAATAGGCACGTGCCTAGGGCCCGGCGAAAGGGGGGCCCGTAAACGGCCCCCTTCACCCTAAATAAAATAGGGGCTAGGGCTCATTAATTGTATAATAAATAAATTGACTTCGAATTCGAAAAATATAAAATTTTAGAAAGTTATATATAACAAAAATACTTTATTGCAATAAAAATACGATTTATTACAACTCAAATTCAATTGCATATTGCCCATATGACATATCGATACTAGGGGGCCGCGTTCAGAAATCGGTCCGGAAGTCGGCGGCCCTCTATGCATGATTTCGGTGATTTCACTAGTTTCTTTCGTGGAATATTTTTCCAATTTTTTTTTGTAGACGAGCCTCCATAACATCACATTTATGAGAAAAATAAGCTAAATATTTTTAAAAAAAATAGTTTGACATAACTTTAGCTTCCCTAAAAAATAATTGGACTTGATAGAATTCCGTATGCATGCCAGATTTTTTAATAGGACACGTGGCAATTTTGGCCGCTTGTTTAACAGTAATGAAATAACCCTTCATATAGTGATATAATGATTACACTCTTCTTTGTAAGTTTCAAGATTCAAGATTACATTTCAGCGTACCTAAAGAATGCAATGCCAAAAAAACGAGATTGTTGGTATTTTGATACCATTTTTGAGATTTTGGGTTAAAATCTAAAAAAAACTATCTGTTTCTTCCTTGCGAGACACAAAAATGCTCGAACAATTCGAGTATTTTCAAAACCGCGTGCGCAATATACCAAAAGCTTTATTTTCCAATGTCACAAAGATCAGGCTTTTAGTTTAAGGGAGTTCACATGATGTCAATGAAAATAATTCTCAAAACTTGCGCAAATAAGATAAAATAGTATGTAAAACCCATTTTTGGGAACTGGTGGCTTTTCATACATTTGTAGACAAACGTACATTCAAGATTATTCATGTATGTACAAAATTAATAACGCAAATTCAAATTGTTGTTTGGCTTTTTGATATCTGGAAATTGCTTTGATCAGCAAAAAATGCCTTAGCCCGAATTTAACTCTTGTATCTCTTCAAATAAACAAGAAAAAAAAAGCGACCATCCTGTTTTTAAGATTTACGTTCAATTTTTTTATCTAGATTATTTTTAAGGTAGCACGAACGCTAATGCTAAGGGAAAAAATAAGCAAAACTATAACATAAACTGCAGAACCCACAACACTTTTAAGTGAGTTTTAAAAAAAACTGAAAACGACAACGAAATAAATTTGTAGTTTTTAGAAGTGCCAAACTTTTTAGATGACCTACACTCGCTCATAAAGCCACTGTTTGGTTTTAATAAAATAATTTTAGCAAGTTATTGTTCCACATATTTATAGAAATAACAAAACATATTTTATTGCAATTACCCAAATTCTATAGACTTCTGACAAAGATTTAAATGTCGATGAACAAAAAAATATAAATAGAACAGTTTTATTTATTTAAAAAATCGCAGAGATTTTTGAAGGATTTGCTTCAGAGAAGTTAAATTTTATTTTCGATAACAAAATTTAATCCACCTCTCCTAACACTATCAGTCAGCGAGGGTTTATTTTCTATTTTAAGCTGGTAAACAATAAAGTTACGCCCAGACCAGAGCGATTTTCGCATCGCATAGCGTCAGCGAAAATCGCGCGAAACCAAATTACATTACAGCATATGGATGTGACCAAACCAGAGCGTCAAATTTCGCAGAATGCAGCGTTTATTTCGTTCAACCGCATGACTTTTTTGTTAACGTTCCGAGGCCAAAACCAGTCCTGAGCGGGTATCGAAAAACGCGCGAATCGCGTGCGGAACATTTTTACTAGGCGGGATAGCAAATCGCAGCGGCAAATTTTCAGTTCGCAGCCTGCTCGATTTTCTCGCTTTCCGCGCGGCGTTTTAGTACAAAAATATTAGTCGCAAAATGGTAAACACAAAATAACCAATTGAAATAGTAAAAATATCCAATATTGTTTGATGTAGCGCACAAAAAATATAATATAACATATTATACAGTGTGTTCATTTCAAAAGTATCCACCCTTAAGAACTCTTGACCTGATGCGATTATTGATTTGAGTGCAAACACGTCGATTTAGATATCGGGGGAAGTTCAAAAATGGTACCTAGAGAATTTTAGGTTTCATCCCTTCACCCTCCAGCCACCCCACTTTGAAATTTCAAATGGCACCCCCTACCTTGTGATACATCATTTGAAAGGGCACAAAATTCTCTAGTTAACCAAGATAAAAAAAATTAAATCGATCGATTGGTTCTTCAGATAGACTACACAGAAGATGGAAGGTATGAAATAAATTATTGCTAGCAAAACATTGTGGATTGGGTACACTGTTGATTTAAATTACAGTTATAAGAAATAAAAAAATAAAATAAATAGTAAAATAAAAAATAAGAAATTATTTTATGACATGTTCGAAATGGCCACCATTATTAAAATACATTCTGTTTTCGAGCTATTCCCCTGCAAGATCCCCAGATTTAACACCTCTCGACTTCTTTCTCTGGGGTCACTTGAAAACTAAAACCAAAACTCCTTTCGCCAGTATCGAAGAGCTCAAACACAGAATTACGCAAAAATGTAGACAAGTCACCCGTGAAACATTCGTCAAAGTTCGCGAAGAGTTCGAAAACATAATGTTTTTTTTTGTCTAGCAAATAATGGTGGCAATTTCGAACATGTCATAAAATAATTTCTTATTTCTTATTTTATTACTCATTTTTTTCTTATGACTGTAATTTAATTCAACAGTGTATCCAATCCGCAATGTTTCGCTAATAACAATTTATTTCATACTTTCCATCTTCTGTGTAGTCTATCTTAAGAACCAATCTATCGATTTCATTTGCTTTATCATGGTTGATAGAGAATTTTGTGCCCTTTCAAATGATGTATCACAAGGTAGGGGTGCCATTTGAAATTTCCAAGTGGGGTGGCTGGGGGGCGAAGGGATGAAACCGAAAATTCTCTAGGTACCCGTTTTGAACTTCCCCCTCGATTTCTAAATCGACGTGTTTCCACTCTATGCAATAATCGCATCAGGTCAAGAGTTATCAAGGGTAGATACTATTGAAATGAACACGTAAAATAAAAAAAGTAATAATTTACAATTTTTCCTGGACCTACAGTTTTACCTCCTCATCCAAAACTTGGTTGTTGCGTCGTAAGCGGTTTTCTTTAATAAATGCTTTAAAAACTAAGATCTTTTCGAATTATCCACCTGTAGATTTTGCTGAAAATTTTACATCAAATTTGGAATCAGAATATCCCAGAAAATATGTTTCAAGCGAATCCGACAGTTTTTAGATTTTCGATTGTATAAAATCCGCCACTTTGAATTTTGAAAATCTGATAACCGATTTGGAAATAAAAAGCCTCAGATATGACAGGAAATGAGTTTGGTTTTTAGATTGTGGGTCGCCATATTGAATCTTAAATGCACATGAGACTTGGGATCAGGGAGCTTGAAATATCATAACAAATAAGTTTAATGTATAGTTTTTCATGTAGGGTCGCCATATTTCATCCGCCATAGTGAATTCTGAAAATCGGACGTTAGGTTAGGAATCACGAAGCTCTAAATTACACAGGATAAGTGACTTTGTGGGTTTTGTGGATCCAACAGTTTTTATTTTTTTGTGCCGTTCTATTTATTCCACACCATTGTGAATTTTAAATAAATTTTTACATATTTAGTATGAGCGAACCCAAAACCGCGTTGTCACCATAATTAATGAATATTTTACTCCAAGAAGATGAATTTAGCCAGATTTTTCGGTTTTCTGACCCATACTGAACCCATAGTGAATTGTAATTATATAGTTTAATTAATAGTCTGCAAAAAAAAACACATTAAGAATAATTTATTTAAAAGTTATTCCAAGTAGTGCCTTTATATAAAAAACAGTCCGTTTCTCATAATTATGTACGACAATATACTATATGTAAACAGAAATAAAACCAGACGGTCGAACGGGACCTAACGGGGCCGATAGCCTGTTTCACTCCAACACTTAAATGTTGGAGTGAAATAGGCAATCCGGCGAAACCGCTTTGGTCTGAACTCTATCGCGAATTCGCGTTTCGCAAGCTGTGCGACATATTCGCGGCGTCTATCGCGGCAGCGGATTCGCTCTGGTCTGGGCGTAGCTTTTGCGCAGTACACTTTCGGACTAAAACCTCAACGCGCTTGCAAAACTTGAAACGGATTTTCTAAAAACCCTCTACTATGATGATATCATCAAAACATTGATTGAAGTCAAAATCAGAAAAAGGACATTTTAGGTTTGTAAAATAACATATTTTCACCAAAAATTTTAATAAAAATTATTAACATAAAAAATGTGATTTTTATTTCTTAAAAAAAAATATTATTTGTCTTATATCATATACGATATGTAGGTTGAGGGGTCCGAAATTTCAGATGTGGCTAGGGCCCGTAAAACCCCAGACGCGGCCCTGATGATGACTATTCCGATTATTATCGGCTATTGTTACCAATGTCAGTTTTATTAGATATTGCGATATTGCCCTCTCGTAACAGTCGCGAAAACGCCACAAAATGACAAGATACGGTATCTAAATTTTGCGCTGTAGTCCAAAATATTATTGTTGTATGCACTTTTATTTGATCGTACTTATTAATTTCAATTACTTCGCAATTTTTTGCACTGCTGAGCAGATTATCTTAATTATACTGCGTGTTAAACTAATAAGCGTAGAATATATAGATAAGGTATAATAGTCAACTTTTGATAGTAGACCAACTTTTGATAACTAACTCATGTCCAGATAGACGCCGTTTAGGAACTGCAGAGAGCCGGAATATTGTTCCAACTTTAGAAATTGCTATAGTAAAGTAGGTTATATGAAGTATCATAGAATAACTATTTTAAACTCAAATCATTTAAAATGATTTAAGATTTCAAAGAAAAGATTTAATAACCCATTACTGGGCAAAATTGGTACTAACATTACAAAACTTCGGTTAAGGAACAGGGAGTTTCAAAAACGTTAAATAATAAAACAATTCAGACAAAAGTTATTTGGTATTAAAAGGGCCATCCTATGATAGATGACAATAGATTCTCTATGCTGTTTGTATTATTGGTATCATATTCTGACTGTCTCCAGCGTTGACACAATACATTTCCGTACATGAGTTCGTTCAAAAGTTAGTAGTTGACCGAACATTGTCGCCTTGCAAGTGGTCAAGTATAATTGTAAAATAAGAAAAAATATTATTTCGTCGTCGATTATCCTTAACACGGAATTTTCAAATTAATCCACTTTTCTCTACATTTAGTCATTATTTCTCGTTAACGGGGTAAATTTGAAAATAATATTGTTGCCTTTTTATTGTTTATCAATTTGTTATTAAGATATTGTATCAAATGCTAGATGACCACGAACTAGAAATTATTATAGGAAATTAACAACAATTTCTCCTAGTAAGTACCTACGTAGGCTTTCATTTATTTAATTTATTTTATAAATTTCTCCTATCCGTATTAAAAAGTAATAAAAAGGCTACAATATTGGTTGAAAATCATACAAAATCTTAAATTCTAGAATTAGAGTTCAGCGATTCAGAAACACAATATGTTTAGAAACAATTATTAATTATAAATATTAATCCCACATTAATAAACGATAGAAAGACGGCAAAATGACTTGAAATTCAATGAATATCAATATATAATAAGTAAGTGTTGTCGAGCATACAGGGATCACGACCATGGATGGCTATTAACACACAAAAATGAGAACAAAAACATTTCACTACCTTAAAGCGATAGAGATTTTTCAGAGTGTATGCAAAATGACACAAGACGAAAATGCTGCAAAACAGTTAATGGCATAGTCCTTAATATTACCCACCATTTAATACTAAAAATTTTGCCCCCGCCCCCTTATCCACTGTTCATGTTGAGCTGATGCATTAAAGCAGTTGTCCGCGGTTACTACTAAATAAAAAAGTCCTTGCTGCTAAGGAGCAGAAAGTCGTCAACATTAAACCTGCTGACTTTTACAGAAGATGGGCACCTATAAAAATACACTGTATACTGTAATTCTGCAATAGAAGCGATGAGGACGCTAAGATTATTTGTAGATACTAAGAGAGAGAGAGAGGTTTGATAGATCAGCTTCTTTCATTGAAATGATTCGTGCTTATGACACTGTTTGAAAATTTGGCTTTTCTGATATATGCAATGCAGCAAGAAAATTTGTAAAAATTTACAAAGACAAAGGTAACCAAAAGCGATGTATTATTACAAAATCTTAGTTAATAAAAGCTTCGGGGCTGCATTCCCTAATATCGAAGTTGCAATAAGAATGTATTTGGTGTTGATGGTGTTTAATTTCAGTGGAAAACATTATTCTTCCAAAATAAAAATTATTAAACGTTGCGAATGACGATGACACGAAACGCTTGTCATATCCTTCATTGCTCAGCAAGAGAATGATTTGCTTCGAGAAATTGATTTCAAGGAAATGATTTCTGATGTCGCCGTGGACAAATTTCGAGTGTTTCTCGCGTAGGCTTAGGGGAAGGAGGGGGGGGGGGGGTAGCCCCGGCCGGCGGGCAGCCCCGGCCATTGCAAAAATTTAAACTTACCGCGCGTTTAAAGGCAGTATTTTGTTCTCCATGCCCGCATTTGTGTCTCACTTCACGCATATCGTCAGCTACGCCTGATAGGCTGTAGTGTTCAAACGTGTAGTAGTCAACAAGTTTTCGGCGTAATATCATCACGCGACTATCAAATTTAAAAGTGTGTGTTTTATAGAAAAAAACTTAAGTATTTTGTGTATTTTATCTAGTTCACACATTGTAAAACTATTGTATTTTATGTCGTTTCTTCTACTTGAACAAATCTTAACATGTTTAATTAATATATTTATGAGTTTGAACAAGGTCGAGACGGTTTAGCGGGTAACTCCGGGCATCTTTCGGAAGCGCATTTCTTTTCAACGTTCAGACATAGATATTATGTCATAACTTCTTTCATTTATTTTTTGTAGGTGAATGTTAAAATATTAAAATGTTCAAAGGTAGAACCACAAGGCGAGGAAACTGGACCGAAGAAAACATGAAACGAGCAATCATAGAAGTTCTTGAATGTAAGAGGTCTGAGAAAGCTGCTGCAGATAGGTTCAACGTTCCTCGCACTTCACTGCAGGATCGTGTTAAAGCTGTGAAACAGGGTCAACAAATTATTTTGAAGCCAACACTAGGACGTTTTCAACAAACATTTACCCCTGATTTGGAAAGGAAACTGTGTGAACATGTTGTTCATCTTGACAATCGTCTTATGCCATTACCTAGAAGTGAGTTTCTACGCCTTGTTTTTGATCTAGCAGAAAAATTGAAAATTCCGCACAGGTTTAATAAGGAAAAACGGATGGCCGGAAAAGATTTTTTCTGTGACTTCAAAAAAAGAAATAAGAAATAAGAAAGTATTAAGAACTCCTGAGGCGACAAGCTTGATGCGAGCTACAGGTTTTAATAAACCACAGGTTGATCGCTTTTTTTTAACTTCTCCGAAAACGCCAATCACAGTTCAACTTCCAAGCTTCTCAAATCTACAATGCCGATGAAACAGGGGTTTCTACAGTTCATAAAAATGATAAGGTATTATCAGTGAAAGGAAAGAGACAGGTTGGGAAACTGACATCAGCAGAACGTGGTCGTAATGTCACTGTTATGTGCGCTATGAATGCTGCGGGTCACTATTTACCACCTATGTTTATTTTCCCAAGGAAGAAAATGGACAAAAATGGCCGTCTAATGATTGGTCCTCCTCCAGAAAGCATTGGAGTTGCTTGTGAAAGCGGTTGGATGAATGCTGAGACGTTTCTTCGATGGCTACAACATTTTCAGCGGCATGTCCATTCTTCTTCAACTCATCCGATTCTCTTGATATTGGACGGACATAGTAGCCATAAAGAATTAAATGTTATTGAATATGCTCGGAAAAAGCATATCCACATGCTGAGCACTCCTCCTCACACAACGCATAAAATTCAACCGCTTGACTGTGTGTTTTTCAAACCTTTCAAGCAGGTTTACGGATCAGCAAGCGCATCATGGATGCGTCAAAACCCTGGTGCTCGATTCACAGAATTCGATATTGCTGGACTCGTTAATACAGCGTTCACCAAAGCTGCTAGACTGGAAATTGCCCAAAATGGCTTCCGCTGCACAGGGATACAGCCATTTAACCCACATATTTTCTCAGACCTAGATTATTTAGGTTCTGCTTTGACCGATATCCCACTGACTGAGATCAGACTAGCCAGTCTTTCACAAATGTAGTCTCCGATAAAGAACCGGAATCACTGATTAATGCTCCACCTAAAGCTTCGGCCACTCTTCAACTAGAATTTCCAAGCACATCCACCAATGTCGAAAATGTTAATGATGTGTTGCAAACATTATCGCCTCTCCCGGATGCTTCCAAAAAAAGATTGACCGTAAGAAAGAGAAGGACTCAAAAAAGGTGAGATATTGACGTCATCGCCATACAAATCCGAGCTGCTGGAGAAGACCAAAAATTCTAAAAAGATGCAAAAAATTACAAAAAACGTAAAGAAAATATTGAAAACGAAAAATCCTACAGCTGAAACACATCTTGAACCAAGTCCTTAAGATCAGAAAACAGAATGCATAATTTGTGGTGAAACGTTTGATGAGGATTGGATCCAGTGCAATCTATGCAAAGACTGGGCTCACGAGGCCTGTGAAGAAATTAGCCCGTCAGATTTATACTTCAATTGTGACGTCTGCGTTGCCAAAAAACGTTTTGGTCATTAAATTTATAGTGGCCGGTGTTACCCTCCACTTTTCTGAAGATGATAATATTTAATGTTAAGTTATAACAGTTTATTTTCTAATATGAATGTATTTCTTTATGTCTGTATACTTATTTGAGTAAATACATATTTTGCGGATTATTCTAAAGTACTTTTATTTCTTAAAATTTTCAACTTTTTCTGTAATTATAAATATAATAAACTGCCCGGTGCTACCCCCCTTTCCCCTAAATTAACTTTGTTTGTTTTTATATTTATTTTTAAAGAACTCAATAACCATTCATTTATGTTCGTTTGTATTTTAAGCAGATAAAACTCCAAATACAAAATAAGTGGTGTAATCCACAGAATCTCGAATAAATAGATCAAATTGTCAGAAAAATCAGCTTTTGTAAATTTATCACATTTTAGCAGATAAACCCGTTGTTCTAGTAGACAGAACCTAAACTAGAAAACAACGAGTTAAAGCTCATAATCTGTACTTTCTGAATATATAGAGAAAATAGTACAATTGTGTTAATCACTAAGCCAACTAAAAGAAGTGTAAAAGTTACAATTACTTCATATCATGGAATTGTGACAGATGTACATTTTTCTCCTAGGATGTTACCAATACAAATATTTGTAGAAAAACGTATACCAATTAAGAGTATTATTATTTTCTTACATATCAATGACATAATCTTGAAATACGGCACTTGTAGCTACAGGTAACATGTTTGTTAGTTGTAGATTTGCGGAAAAAGCTACAAAAGATACTTGTATAGCAGGATCCTTTATTTATAATGAGACACAGGTAGGGAATGGTTTATAGGAAAATGCATTACAGTACCCTCAGCTGCCAGGGAAATAAATATGCAGCGAAGCTGCAATTACGTGCTGAACGGCTGAACGTACTCGCAGCAATACGAAGTGGATATTTTTGTCTCCCTCTAATGACATTATCGTGGCCAATTCTTACTCTACAATGCTACATATTCGAATTAACGTAATCTGTTTTACAATTGTAAAACTAAAACATTCTGGAACTAATATTGTCACATATTTTTGAAATTTGTACAAAGAAGGCCTAAGTTTTAGATGGCATAAAAAGTAATTAAGGAACGTGAACAGGTTGTCAAGGACATTGTTTTAAAACCATATATTGTTTTGCGAACAATTTGCTTTTTATTCGTCAATATTAACTGTTACGTCCTTAATAATATATAAAGTACCTCATATCATAATGGAAAAATTCTTCGAACAAAATATGTATTAAATTCATAGTGCCTAATTTTGCGTACAATAAAATATGTTTGCAACGCTGTTCTACCTACGCGATCATTGTCGTTCATTTGGCAATTTATCACTTGAATGAAACCGCGTGCTCGGAAAACTTCACTGGAAAGTACGCATATTGTACGTACCATACATCCATATAGATGTTATTAGCAGTTGGGGATGCAAAAGTGAACCATTAAAAGGAAATCAGTTTTCAATTTGGCCGACATAATGTATCGGAAAACGCGAATTTAATCCAGGAAATGGCTCTAGACCGTAAAGTGATTCCGAGGCCCTTCTGTAGCAGAAAAATGAACACTAGGATATAAGCAGCATTCACAATACTCTACATCAGCTTTTTTCAAAAAAGTAAACGCGTTGTGTGCTATAACATATAACGGGTTAATTCTAATCCCGGGTTACCGGAATTCTTGAAAAAACAGCGAAAATTGCCGAATAAAAACGCCTGCCAAAAGTTACCAAATCCCAGTCAGTACGAAACACCTAAAATATACTTGATTGGGCAATATGTTTTACCCCCGAAACATGATCAACGTTTTCACATTTTAACTTACAAGCAGAAAACCAAAATTGTCGGTTTAAAACGTAAAAGGTGTCAAAGTATGCCTATTGACATCAATAATAAACAAAATTTAAACTCTATTAGATAATAATTTGCTCTTGCATCTTAAATTTGCTCAAACATTTTACATTTTGTACAATCTTTCAAGAATAGTCACGGCAAAAGAAATTGTTTGATCGAGTCAAACTTTTAATTGTTCATATTAATGACAATAAAACATTTTGACGCATTTTTGTTTCCTTCTTTCAGAGAAAGTTGGATAACTTTAGAATTCTTACGTCATGGATGTTTATTATGCAAGTAGACTAACTGTTTGCATTTTAAATAAAAATATTATTGTTTACAAAAAAAAAGATAGCTATAATGACCTTTAAGCTCGAGTTCTAAACTGGTTTTCAAGTAAAGACGTTAAATATTATTCAATATTGATGAAATATTCAGTGCAACATCATAGAATATTAAATATTCAATTTCTTGTCTTGAAAAAAAAATATTACTTGTATGTCTTTCGGTTCTGTCAAATATAGTTTAAATAGTCCGACCCACATTACAAAAATAGATTTTTTTACCTATGTGCACTTTTTGACAAAACTTTTCCACTAAAAGAGCGATAATTGTGCTATGAAGAAATGTAAAAAAAAACACCATATGACCGCCCTCACAGCTCATCAGAAACTCGTAATGCCTTAAGACTCTTAAGTTGATGAGTCGTTGTATGGACCATACAACGACTCATTAGATTTCATATGAGAAATGAGAGAAAAACTACTTTTGCGTTCGTTCATTTTTTCAGTTCTATTTAAAAAACAATAACAAGAGCTATGACATTTTTATGTCATAGTGTTGTAGTTTTTATATTCTAATTCCCGTATCAAATATTTCTGATATCTATCAACTTTATTCATCATATGTGCATTTTGAGCTTAAGGAGCTCCTACACGCAGTGCCAACGTCTCGCCAACGTTGGTGATGTGACGCGCTGCGCGTAGTGCGCGCATTCACTTCGCCAACATTGGCCAACATTGGTATTGGGCGCAAGGTATTTCTGTGTATCGTAGAAGGCTCGTAGCGTCCCGTAGAGATTAAAAATGAACAGTGAAGACGATATCATTGCTGTTGCCGCAGCTCCCGTTATTTTAAGCAGTGCATTGTTGCTTAGAATTAAAAAAAGGAACCCTCGAAAGAGGGCACTGTTTAATAAGGTTGTTAAATATTAAACATGTTTTTCAGTCATTATTTATGCAGTACGTTCGAAAATATTAAATACATTAAGGAATACAAATATACAGCAATACAGGAAACAAAATTATTTAGTTTTTTATATTTGCCACGTGACATTAAAAAAGTCTCCCTTTTTATTTTCTTTATGTTTTAAGCAACAAATGCGGAATAAGATGGAATACGATCTGATACACTCACTGAGTGGTCTATATTTTTATGCAGGACCCTGTTAATTTGTGTCGTTTCTTTATATAAATATTTCATTTCAGTCAAATCGATGAATTCATAATTTTGATTTAAAATATAATTTATATAATAAAACTGAAATTACTTATAATAAGATACAAAGAAAAATTAATAACCCTTACATACACGGTGTTTTAATTATAGATATTAAAACTCCGTGTATGTATATTATGTAGGTATATTTATTATCAACCCAATATTTTTAGTAACAGATATACTTTTTGATATTTTTCTGATAATCAAAATAAGGAAAAGCATCCAGTATAGTTTTTAAACTTTGTTGAATACATTAAATACATAAGATTATTTAAATTTGCCGCTTAAAACTAATCTATAAATTGTTAATTAATAAATAATTAATTGTTGTTAATTATATAAATGCAACTTTGTTTGATTGTAGTCAAGATTGTAGGGAAGAGTGGTTGACCGCAGTCCTTGAACCCCTATACCGTATGACTCCCGAATAAGGTTGAGCGCAATCCCAGAACCTAAATACCGTATGCCTCCCCATTGTGTGCGAATTCATTTTTAAAATTTTAATGATGACGTCATTTCTGGAAAACCCGGAAGTCATACTAACCTCAAGACCATCCCATAAGTTGGCATTTTCTATCTATTAATACAACGTTCATTCCTTCGGCGTCAAAAACACAAAAAAAAAAACAAACGTACCTATGCCGTGGGTCACGACTTCAATATTGCCTTCAGAATATTATTTTATTGCTTGTTAATTTATTGTAACTGTAAGGTTAATATAATGCTTATAAGAACCATAATTATTGTGAATAAATATACAAAATATTAAAAAAAGTTTTTACATTTGGGCAAATAATAAATCATCATTGTCCTTAAAGTACGTACAAACATAAATAATGCAGTATATATGATAAAACATAGATAGATAACTAAACTTTTCATCGGTAGTACGTTCAATGCTAAAACAGAATGAAATAAAGCGGATAGGGGCCAATAGGGGCCATCATTGGCCATCGGAGTGCTTCGCGTAGCGGGACCCAACTGTGCCAATGTACATCGCCAATGTGCCGACCTTGTCCGCTTTATTTCATTCTGTTTTAGCATTGTACGTACTACCGATGAAGAGTTTAGTTATCTATCTATGTTTTATCATATATAATGCATTATTTATGTTTGTACGTACTTTAAGGACAATGATAATTTATTATTTGCCCAAATGCCTGATTGCCCAAACGTAAAAACATGAAAACTTTTTTTATATTTTGTAAATTTATTCACAATAATTATGGTTCTTATAAGCATTATATTAACCTTACAGTTACAATAAATTAACAAGCAATAAAATAATATTCTGAAAATAATATTGAAGTCGTTATAATGGGTGACCCACGGCATAGGTACGTTTGTTTATTTTTTGTTTTTGACGCCGAAGGAATGAACGTTGTGTTAATAGACAGAAAATGCCAATTTATGGGATGGTTTTGAGGTTAGTATGACTTCCGGGTTTTCCAGAAATGACGTCATCATTAAAATTTTAAAAATGAATTCGCACACAATGAGGAGGCATACGGTATTTAGGTTCTGGGATTGCAGTCAACCTTATTCGCTAGGGTGGGGTGGGAAAGGTGAGGGAGGGGATTGGAGGAAAGCGGGATATGAATCTACACACGATGGGGAGTCATACGGTATAGGGGTCCAAGGACTGCGGTCAACCCTCTTCCCTACAATCTTGACTACAATCAAACAAAGTTGCATTTATATAATTAACAACAATTAACTATTTATTAATTAACAATTTATAGATTAGTTTTAAGCGGCAAATTTAAATAATCTGATGTATTTAATGTATTCAACAAAGTTTCAAAACTATACTGGATGCTTTTCCTTATTTTGATTATCAGAAAAATATCAAAAAGTATATCTGTTACTAAAAATATTGGGTTGATAATAAATATACCTACATAATATACATACACGGAGTTTTAATATCTATAATTAAAACTCCGTGTATGTAAGGGTTTTCAATTTTTCTTTGTATCATATTATAAATAATTTCAGTTTTATTATATAAATTATATTTTAAATCAAAATTATGAATTCATCAATTTGACTGAAATGAAATATTTATATAACGAAACGACACAAATTAACAGGGTCCTGCATAAAAATATAGACCACTCAGTGTATCAGATCTTATCCCATCTTATTCCGCATTTGTTGCTTGAAACATAAAGAAAATAAAAAGGGAAGTTTTTTTAATGTCACGTGGCAAATATAAAAAACTAAATAATTTTGTTCCCTGTATTGCTGTATATTTGTATTCCTTAATGTATTTAATATTTTCGAACGTACTGTATAAATAATGACTAAAAAACATGTTTAATATTTAACAACCTTATTAAACAGTGTCCTCTTTCGAGGGATCCTTTTTTTAATTCTAAGCAACAATGCACTGCTTAAAATAATGGGAGCTGCGGCAACAGCAATGATATCGTCTTCACTGTTCATTTTTAATTCTCTACGGGACGCTACGAGCCTTCTACGATACACAGAAATACCTTGCGCTCAATACCAACGTTGGCCATTGTTGGCGAAGTGAATGCGCGCACTACGCGCAGCGCGTCACATCACCAACGTTGGCGAGACGTTGGCACTGCGTGTAGGAGCTCCTTTAGAATCGCAAATATACTCATGGCAATAGAATCGCATTTGCCATTCTCAATACGAAGCCTTTAAAAGCGTACCAATCAATTTGCAATTTTGATAGACATTTTCTATTTATTATTTTAACGAAGTAAGTGTTTTATTCAGAAATGTCTGACTTATTACATAAAAGATTCGTCTCTATATTAATGGTTCAAGCACCAATAAGTTTAGTCTAAGAAAATTGTATAGAAAGAAAAACTCCAAAGAAAATAATAAAAAATTGTATGTAGGTATCATAGGTATCTCTGCTAATTATTATTACTGCTAAGCATTTCTAAAAAAGTCAGGACACTTGTCAATTGAATTAGTTGACGAAAAATTGTTAAAGAAATAAACCTTTTGTCTTGCCTATTTCTCTCTTCCATTCTAGCTTATTTACAATTTGGTTTCCTCTCACATTTTTTTTTTAAATTTTAATAAACGCGAGAATTTTATGAAATCTACTACTTGCTGGTCTATCAATACTAAACTGATTTGGAGACAATTATGTTTACAACATGTTGTACAACATGATCACGTGATTGACGAATCGCAACCTGATTCGTCCAAAAACAAATGTGTACTTTTGTATCTGATGGACTTTAATACACAAATAACAGCTTAAATTGGGTGTTTTTGCTCCTGGGGACCAGAAAGGCATATTATTCATCATTTTACGTGTAGAGTAAGTCCATGGTTAACTCATTTTATTACAAAATGCAAAGCTGGGCACAAAAGCGTTAATCCGTTAATCGTTAATTAACGAAGTTAACATTTTCGTTATCGAATTAACTTTTAAGGTAACTTTAAAAACCATTACCGGACTCATTAACTTCCGCTACATTCATCATCAGTTAATTCAAGTCCGTTAAATCGAAAATGTCATAAGTAGGTAAACATTGAACATTGCTATAGGTATTCTGTGCAAGTTCGGACTTGGTTTTGTTTACATGTGTGTAGGGTTGCCATCCGTCCGGGTTTCCCCGGATTTGTCCTAGTTTGAAGGGTGTCCGGGGAGCGTCTGGGCGGAGTTTTCTTAACAGTCCGGGTCGTCGCCAGGCGCCGTTGAAACTATTTTGGTTAAATTTTTTTAAAACACCGAATGCTCATTTGTACTATGAATTGATTGCTCAATATTTTTTTTGTATACCAACTAATATAATGTCTACGTAGAGAGAGTGTTTTCACTAATTACCCAACAATGGACAAACGAAAGAAATTTATTGAGCACAGAAACGGTTTCGTCACTCATCAAAATAAAATATAATTTCAAAGATTACAGTTGCCTTGATTTTTATAAACTTCTATTAAGAAGGAAGCCATTCTAAAGCCTATAGGCTATAGGAAATACTGAGAAGTACCAAAAGCCCAATAATAAATAAGTAAGTACGTAGGCTTTCACGGTCAGAATCATTTAGAAAATAAACTGCTTCCGGGTTATGCCGTGTGTCAAGATTTGTTAATGCTGACGTTTCGCGAACCATGTTGCTCGCTTCTTCAAAGCTAATTGAATACTGGTATTCAATTAAGTCCAGCCTGTATTTTTTATTGAGGATATAGTAACTAAAAACACTTAAGCAACCTGAAAAGGTTCATGTTTTCCTCCATATTCACATCGTCTCTAATTTCCACATGAACCTAATACCCTATTGACAATGCTGTTATTTCGTACAAACCGCGCCACATTAAAAAATTCTCATAGGCGGAATTGTCCTTTGACACCTTACCATTTATTTAGCGGGTTTCCTCTTATAACGAGCGAACATTTGGAGTCGACATGGAATGCCCTAGGAGCCCTGAATACAAATTTCCCTAAGGAGGGGATGCCGCACTGTTTTTGGACAGATGGAATGTGTTTACGCGTTGATGTCTACCGTTAAGTTTTTTTGCGATGAGTTTCATGTGTTCCACGTCTCAGTGGCGTTTTTTTCCTTTCAAGGGAGTATTCGCCGTCAGAAGACACCCTCTAAGAGCAACCCCTAAGTAATTCACTTACTTCGGTAGGGGAAACGTGATCCGGAGTACGCAAAAACCGCTTTTGATGTATGCGTGCGATTTCTGGAAGGTGTTGCTCCTATTAATTTTCAGGAGTATGTGGGAAATGATGCGGGACGCGTGCATTCATTCTCAGGTATTCAATTCGTCGGGAGAAAAGATTTTATAAAATTGGATCCTCTGTACCTAGGGTTACCATATGGTATCCAATAAATTTATGTAAAAATTCAGTCTTTAAAAACTACGCTGTATAAAGATAGATTACAAGACTTAAACGTAACAAACAAACAACAAGTGAAATTAAGAGCGAAGTAAAAATAGGGGTAGAGGGTATGTTAGTTGAGTGTTTGATTAAATTAAATAATAAATGACACAAAATCCATCATTTCAACTGAATAATGGGCAACAAACAAAGATATTTGCAAATGTGCGGGACAAACAGCGTCTGGCGAGACCGTCGAGATGCACACTCAAGGAATCAAAAGAAACTCGAACAAGGCGTAGAAACGAGCAAATTCTTTTACCAATGTTTGTAACAAATGCAGATTTTCAAAGTAAAATTTTGCAATTTTAACAGACTGGTGAGATTCTCAAGAACTCTGTGCAAGGCCAAATAAATTATTCTTCGAATTATCTGAACAGTTAAAGGAAACTTGACGAATTAGCTTCTTCTTCAAAATTATACAATTCCATACTTGATTTCAATTTAATTTCAAATAATAATTTATTACATGAATTCCTACATAACCCTTAAAAAAAGTTAATATAAAATGAATTTTGACAAAAATCACAAATAGGTAAATTATGCTAACGTAAAACAGTTTTTGATATGCGCAATCGGAAAATTCATAAATCGTGTATTACAAACAATAAAATGCAGAAAAAAAATAAAAAATACAAAAATCAAATGTTGGGAATTGATGGCTTTGCACCTTAAACCGAGAACCTAAACCGGCAGCTTAAATTCTCCACAGGTCCCATCAAACTTTTGGTTTTGCCACTATAAGGAGCTGCAAGTTTTTTTTAATTGCAAGGCTTTTGATACTATTTATAATTTTCTTTATGTGCTAAAGAGATAATCAAAAACATTATAGCAAAATTGTAAAGTTTTATTTTTAAAGCTGTTTTTACAAAAATTCAGACAATGGGATGAAACAAAAACAAAAAAAGGTGGGAATTTATACAGCTTTTTAACAGTCTACTTAAGAACCTAATTATTTGTTTTTCTTCCACATGGATTCTTAAACTTGGAAACTTAGAAATCATGGCGTTTCTCCCAATATAGCAACTGTAAGAAATTACTTATTCAAAATTGCAAAGTCGGGTGATAATTATGATGAATTTGTTTATTATTCCTCAAAAGATTGATTAAAATCTGTAAAAGATTAAAAAAGTTATTCAACATCAAAGCCTCTAGACTCTAGAGTATAATTCCACTATTCACATTTATGCACCATTTTCTTTATGTGTCCTTAAGAACAATAATTATTACACAAACAAATATCAAAAAATTAAGATACATGTTATTTCATGTAATTAATTAAATTGTTACAGAAGAAAAGTATAACCAGGGCCGGCGCGGAGAGAGGCGTGTGCGAAGTGTGCAGGGCACACAGGCGCCGCAATAAAAGGGCGCTAAAGGCTAGATTTTTCAATGCCAGTTTAAACCATAACTGAGTTCAAATATACAAAATAGGCATTAAAAACCCCAGCCCAAGAGATTTTAAAAATAAGTGTGAAATGTATTTATATTAAAAATCAATTATGGTTATTAAACAATAATGATTTTCCCACATTCGGACTTGTACTGACTTTGCCTGTTTTAGTTGCTAAGCCTAGGCGCCCAGTAAGGATTTTTTTATCGCAGCGGATAAAAATTTGCACCACGTATATGGGCGCAGTTCTTTACAAACCGTGTGTATCATAACGGCGAATAAAAATTCGCTATAGGGACAGGTGGCGCCTGGGCTAACAGCAATAGAAACTTTTCCAAATTTAAAAATGACGTAAATGGACCAGGAAAAATAGAAAAGTTAGGTCAATTATTTCAGTTGAGAAGGCGAATGCACACTCAAATAAAAATGACAAACTACCAGAGAAATTTTAAAAACTAAAGCTGGATGTGTTCCTTGCAAATAAATATACAGTATAGGTATCTCCACTCTTAGTTGTGGGTTATTCCGCAGTAACATGTCACACCCGTCACGCCCGTTTAACCACTATACCATAAGCAATGGGGGCTTTTATTATCATTTTGATGCAACATTGTAACAAAAACACGACTCATCCTTTAGAAGTAGATGTAGATAGATGTTCAAACTGATGTTTTATGAAAAACCTTTTTAAATAGCTGTGACGGGCGTTGCCAGCACAGCAATCACTAGGTTTTGGTAACCTAAAATTAAAAATTCGCGAAATGACCCTGGTGTAAAGTTTCTGTTCTAATAAAGTTAAAAATAATTCTAGTTTTTATGTGAAATTTAGGCTAGCTACTATTATATTGATTTCATCATGTGTAGTAGCTAGAATAAGCATATAAATAAGCCAATAATTTGGCAAAGACAATAATAACAGTATTGAGAGTTAAAATCAAAGTACTACCTGACAATGTCACACAAACATTTTCCTAATTATATGTAGATATTGTGACATCACAAAATGCCAACTTGGTATTTTTAGAAAATAAATTGCTTCCGGGTTATGCCGTGTGTCAAGATTCGTAAATGCTGACGTTTCGCGAGCCATGTTGCTCGCTTCTTCAGAGCTAACTGAATACTACCATTTATTTTCTAAATGATTCTGGCCGTGAAAGCCTACTACGTACTTACTTGGTATTTTTAAGGTTAGAAATATATCAAAATCTATGAAAAAGAAGTTCTAAATAACTTTTTGCCAAAATTTTGATGATAGTTTTTCTAGCTCAGCCTTGCATTCTTAAACAGCAAAACTCCGAAGTTAAAACTAGGCTATGTTATAAAAAAACTCATACAAATTTACTGGTTTTAAGGGGGTTTTACGTTATTTTGTGACATCTCATGTTGATTAAAAAAACTAAAATTTCAGATTATATTTTACAGCCGATTGATACCAAGGTGAGTATTTTAATCGTGCCACAAAACCGGTGGATTGGCAACTGAATTTTTTCCGAAAGGCGCATTTTTTTGCGAATTTTTTCTCGCACACACAAGAAAAATATCACGCACCGGGCCTGAGTATAAAGGAGGATTCACAGCAGTTCACAGTGCATCCGACATCCGACATCCGATATACGAATCGGACAAATTTCTTTGTACGTTGGAAAACCAGTTCACAGTACATACGAATTGTCGGACGTTTTAGTAATAAATTTAGTGAAATTTAGTAAATTTGTGGTAGTTGTGGCAGTTGGTAGGGCCGTACATAGTTGTATATTGGTAACCGTAGTCCACCCAACGGCATACTAACCAATAAAACATAACCAATGGGTGTGTTCTGCCACTTTAAGCATTTAAGCTCAGCGGACGGCAGCAACAACATGAACACGATTTCTTATTGAAACCGCGAGAACTCAGCTTCAAGCGGAAATACACGTGATTGGATCAGACCGTTCAGCCACCGCGGGTGCTTAGTCTCGGCGTCGACAGCGCAAGATGCTTTGGCTGGAACCGGCTGAACGCACCCATTGATTCAAACAGATTCTGGTATTCTATGGTTCTGGTTCTAACCTCGTTTTGGACCGCAGCATTGCACGTGTTTACACAGGTAGAAATTTTTGTTTAACTCAAACAAATATTTGTTTGGCGAGAGGCAAAAATATATTTATTTGCTACAAAGAATGTTTGTTTGGGTCAAAACAATAATACTTAATACTACAAACGATATTTGACTCAAATAAAATTTCTTTGTAGCAAATAAATATATTTTTGCCTCTATTCAAACACGCAGTTATTTGAGTTAAACAAAAATTTCTATCTGTGTAGAATTTTTTTTGAATTTGTTGAATTGTTGCTTTCGACATTCTCAAATAATGAAAACGATTTTCGGGGTCATTCAACCGCAATTCTTGGATTAGGTTATGGTATGCTTCCTGCTTTCTCCTTTTTTTTTTAAAATATCATAACCCAATACCATCGAGTTTGTAACATTTATTTTCTATTAGCTTTTGCTCGGACTCGAAGCAAAAGCGCCAACAAACGAATATTATTCATCTGCCTTCGATAATTATCCATAATTGGATCTACGAATGCTCAATAACCGTAAACGTCAAAACAATTATGAGTGAGGTTAGGTGATCACGTATCACGTGACTCCGACATCGGAAAAAGTTAAAATAAATTTAACTCTGTCCGACGTCGGATGAAGTTGAGTTCTTGTCGTACCGATACGCAGATTTACGCGCGCAAATCAGTTCAAAGGATCCAGCCAATAGGAACGTTTTCGTATCGTCGGATATCGGACGTCGGATGGCTTGTGCATTCGCCTTAACGCGACGGCGAATTCGCTCTGGTCTGGGCGTAGCATAAATCGGCAAAAGTTCGGCGTGGCTGGGTGAGACATAGCGGTCAAAGAAGGCCATCCACATTCTCGGCGTTCGGCTCGTGCATTCTCTGTTCATCTGCGGGTGACTTAGAATGGACGTCGCTGAAGTAGCCGCTGCCTCAGCGTATAGTGTGTGTGCATACTTTCATTGAAATTGTGGTTATTATAAAACATAGTAATACGATTTTCCATAAAACAAAATTTTGAACATTTAATTAACATTTAATTTTATTTTTCTATTTTACTGTTCTGCTATTTTTTATCCGTTTAGTTAAAATAAAAGGTTATGAGTTTTGATTAATTGCTTATAACTAAAAAATGATGCATTGTATAAAATTGATTCTTACAAAAAAGACATGGAATTAATCTTAATTATAAAATGTAAATATATGTGTTCTATTAGAAAACGGAAAGGTTGCCAGTTTCCATAATAAAATAAGCACTCTGTATATTAAAAATATGTTTAGACGATAGCTTGTTTAAAATCAAACAACTTATATTTGATCTTTTTTGAAAATGTTTACGGTTGGTCGATTATTTAGGTGCTCCGGATATTTTGACCAACCCTATATACTGGTATGAAATAACGATATTATCAATCAATGACTTAGTAATTGCCCTATGTAGATCGCAGTTGTAATTTGCGATTGTCAAGAAAGATAAAACGGGAATGACTGTTGAATGTCTGCCGACAGTGAATAAATATTTTTCCCCAATGTACGAGAAACACCTGTGCGACATTCCCCATTAATGAGGGTACAATTATACCTACTTACCAGGTAGTGCTCAGCTGGCCCAAGTAATCAAAGAACTGTACCAAACGATACAATAGATTCAGACATCATAGAAAAATAAGACTGGAATAATTTGGAACTGATAAGATTTATTTGAAAGAAATATATTCTTTAGTTTTAATTAATTATTGATTTAATATTGCTATTAATTTTCATTTTCATTAGCAATCTTATAATACGTATGGTTAATTTATTGATATGCATTTGCATTTCTTCAATAATACAGAAATAAAATATCATTATCTGGTATATTTTCCATTTTAACTTTGCGTATGTGATTTTTTTCCTGACAAATTATAGCAACTTATATTATAACTTATACATATATTATAGTAATTTTATATCAATGTAAACTATTTGTATTTTGCATATAAATTTATTGTGTGCAGTATTTTTTAATCTTTTTATTTCAATACTAAATAATTATTCCATTCGTTACCTACTTTTCGGGTGCATTGATGCTCAAACGCTCCTTCACCGCACGTGTTTGATGTCATAAATCACTTACGACACTTTACGACTCCTGTCGTAAATAATACCTTCGGGTACACACAAAAACTGCTCGAGCAGCGTCAAAAATCCAGATTGAATGGATCGAAGCGAATGCGTAGAAAAGAAGCGAGCCACTCACCGAACGGGTGTTTTTTATCCGACTATCTGCATCCGTACAGACTTCTGTCAACTCGAATGTTAGCGGATTTGGGTAAATGTGGCATCCACACTCTCCCGATTCGCGGTCTCTCGCTATGTCTCGCGAGAGTCTTGCATTACAGTAACCGTATACGATATTTAGCAAAACTTTCAATCTGTGTGTTGAGCTTCCCATAATATATCACCGGTTGTCCAACAATAGTACATTTCCGGCTAAGGATTGATAACATTCCGGGCCATTACAATATTAAAATGGGCGATTCGGCGGTGTTGCGAAACAAGCGCTGTGTGTGTGTGTGTGGCTGAGTCGTTGCGCGCTCGGAGTACGTTGTAAAAAGAACGACATAACACTTACCTTCCGGCCCGGCTGGAAAATTGGTGCTAACCGTAAAGACGTCCATTAGTCGTCCGACGAGGGCGCTTTTCGCATGAAGTAAAGACCATCCGCGACGGCCATTCGCCTACAATTTTTATGCGGAGCACGGCGCTCGAATTGTCCGCATTTGCATTGAGCAGTGCGTCGCAGTCGTCGTCTGTGTCCCTCGTTTGGGGACCAGAAATGGCAACGGCAATTCGTACCTACATACAGTTACATTTCAATGATCAAAGAATACTGCGGCGGCTACGCGAAACACTTGCCAATAAGTTACATTAAGTCTGAGGACGTGAATGTGGACCGCGACGAATTTGCATTGGAGGAAACAGTTAATATTTGACCGTGGAGGCCCTGTTAATTAATTAGAAGTCTACTTAATTAACTTTAGTACTTGGAACAGAAAATTTACAAGATTTCGGGTTTTGAATATTTCCGACGCATTTTCGACTATTTAGTAATTTGTTAAAGATCATTAAAATGTAATATATGCCTGAGAAAAATTTGCTTTGTAAAAATGTTACCCCAATAAAATGTAACCGGCGACTCCACCATTATGGCAATTTCTAAACGATGATAAATTTTTAGTAAAAGCAATGTCAGTTATAGCTTTCCTGTCAGTTTGTAAGTTGCACATCCTGTAACGAAAATATTTTAATATCTACTTTCTCGTAATGTCACAAAAACCAAAATATTAGCATCAAAGCATCCAGAATACATACCTGATAAATACATACCAAAGTTTTAAAGAGTCTCCTGATTAAGCCAGAGTAGACAGCGAGTTGTCATTTTCAGAATTAATTATCTAACTTATCTGTGACCAACACATGTATGATTATCGTCTCTATCTAAACTAGTTTTCCCACAATACCACAAAAACCACAATCATAGCATCAAAGCAGCCAGAATACATACATACATACTCAAAGTTTGAAAAATTCTCTTGATTAAGCCAGAGTAGACAAAGAATTGTAATTTTCAGGAATAATTATTCTATTTATATGTTACCAACACATCTACGATAATCGTCTCTATCCCATCTACTTTTCTCGTAATGTCAGAAAAACCAAAATCATAGCTCAAAGCAGCCAGAATACATACATACATACTCAAAGTTTGAAAAATTCTCTTGATTAAGCCAGAGTAGACAAAGAATTGTATTTTTCAGGAATAATTATCTAACTTATCTGTGACCAACACATGTATGATTATCGTCTCTATCTCATCTAGTTTTCCCATAATACCACAAAAACCACAATCATAGCATCAAAGCAGCCAGAATACATACATACATAATCAAAGTTTGAAAAATTCTCTTGATTAAGCCAGAGTAGACAAAGAATTGTAATTTTCAGGAATAATTATTCCATTTATATGTTACCAACACATCTACGATAATCGTCTCTATCCCATCTACTTTTCTCGTAATGTCAGAAAAACTAAAATCATAGCTCAAAGCAGCCAGAATACATACATACATACTCAAAGTTTGAAAAATTCTCTTGATTAAGCCAGAGTAGACAAAGAATTGTATTTTTCAGGAATAATTATCTAACTTATCTGTGACCAACACATGTATGATTATCGTCTCTATCTCATCTAGTTTTCCCATAATACCACAAAAACTAAAATAATAGCATCAAAGCAACCGCAATACATATAAGTGAGCGCGTAAATATTGAAACATGACAAAATATCAAGAACGGTTTGCTATTTTAAAAAATCCTCGAGCACGTCGATTTATAATTATCAAAATACACCTTATGATATCAAATTATTTTTTTACCTTCAATTGTTTTTAAGAGATGATCCGGCATTTTTTTTTAAATTATAACCCTCTATTTTTTTTAATGAATTTGACAGATCTTTTAATTGTCTTAATGGTAGCATAATGTTTTTATGGCCTTACATAAGACAATTTTCGAGAGAAAGACAATTATTTGAAATAAAAGTGACAAAATCTCTGGAACGGCTCGACCGAATTTAACGAAATTTCGGAATTAAGTATTTTGCAACGATGTGAAGTCACTGGCGCTATTATCGTTGATGCAACTTTTATAATTTCTGAGATATAACCTCAAACTTTTGAATTTGAAATAGAACACCCTGTATATTTTGACATTTTCTGTTATAGTCTTCCATTGCCTATTCAATGTTACTACGCTTGTTACGTATTATATCAAAAACATCTAGAAACTAACAAAAACCTTTATTACTTAGGGCTAAAAATTAACAAAGAAAAATTGATAACAAAAAATAACAACAACTAAAAAATAAACCGATCAAACCTAAAACAATGTGTTCTTGTCAATGGTTCTCATAATCCTCATAACCCAACTAGAGTAGTTGCAGTAGAAAATGTAATAATGTTTTGTTATCAATTTTTTCTTTGTTAATTTTTAGAGCTAAGTAATAAAGGTTTTTGTTAATTTCTAGATGTTGTTGAATAATGAAGACTAACAGAAAATATCAAAATATACAGGGTATTCTATTTCAAATTCAAAAGTTTGAGGTTATATCTCAGAAACTGTAAACGTTGCATCAACGATAATAAAGCCAGTGACTTCACATGGCTGCAAAATACTTAATTCCAAAATTTTGTTAAATTCGGTCGGGCCGTTCCGGAGATTTTGTCACTTTTATTTCATAATCTTCAATTGTCTTTTTCTCGAAAATTGTCTTATGTAAGGCCATAAAAATATTGTGCTACCATTAAGACAATTAAAAGATCTGTCAAATTCATTAAAAGAATATAGGGTTGTCATTTGAAAAAAATGTCGATGACGTCATCTGTTAAAAACAATTGAAGTTAAAAACAAAATAATTTGATATCAGAAGGTGTATTTTGATAATTATAAATCGACGCGTTTGAGGATTTTTAAAAATACCAAACCGTTCTTGAGATTTTGTCGTGTTTCCATACTTTACGCGCTCACTGTATACATAATTTGAAAGAAATTGCAGGTTTCATAATCTAATTTATCTGTGACTCACAAATGTATGATATTCATCTCTATCCCATATACTTTTCTCGTAGTACCACAAATACATCTAACCGAAGATATTTCAAAAGGTTTGAGTTTTAATTTTACACAAAATGTAAACAAAATACACAACGGAACTTCCTCACGTACAGAAATTTATCGTTACTCTTTGAAACACATACTTCGTATTCATATGTTTGGAACAGCCTGCAAAATTACTTGCTTTTGTTTCAAGGGTTCTGACAAGTTCTGAATGAGCATAGGAAGTTATAATCGCGTCGTTCATTAGTTCCGATGACGCTAAAATCGATAATAGTAATCAGTCGCAAGTTGAGAACTCGAGATTTCCATTTGCTTATTAAATAGGGAACTCATAACTGGCCCAATTACTAATGGAAACAGATGTCAGTCAGGTTATGTACCCCTAAGTCGGGGCGATATCAACGGAGCCATCGAAAACAAGGCGTCATGTTATAGCTTGCAGCCCGAAGCGTTACCTTACCCGTCACTTTATGGGTGGGTGTCCTTAGTACTGATGTAATAAGGCTATTTGCCTGGAGCTTGATTGGCTATAAGCTACTTTACGTTGTCCAATCTACTCGTATTAAATTTGTGTAAATTAGATCTCACTCCGTATTGTTACTTAATACTTTTGCGATCATTTACCATTATTGTTTGTAGTTTTTAAAATTAGTTATATGTAATATACTTTCATTATAGTACTTTATTGTAAACCTATTAATCCTATCTATACTTTAACAGTGCTTCAAGGGAAAATGGTTATTACGTAAACTTGTTAGTAATGTAGACTCAACTAAAGAACCGAATGATAATTAACCCAGGTGAGGAAATTGGAGGGTTCCTGGTTCAAATCCGGGCGGAGGTGCTTTTTACAAAAATTATCTTCACCTGGGTTAATTATCATTCGATTCTTTAGTTGAGTTTAACAGTGCTCTATGGAAAGCATCAGGGACAATCAGTGGTATTAACTGGCACCAAGCAGTACCCCAATCATTTCTGAACATGTTCCTTTTTCGGTTCCAATCATTATCTCTATTATTAAAGGAGATATAAGAATAACAGTTACAGTAAGTCACAAAATCTGTCAAGACAGCATCCCAGTTTTGAAGGATAGGTTTTGCTTATAATTAGAGTACGGATTCTAAGCATTTTGCTTGGACAGTTTTAATGTAAACAGTTTAAAAAGCTCAAGGATCACCACGAATTCTGAAAAATAAATCATTTCGCGCTATTTTTATTCTGCTTATTTTGCTTTTTTCCCGGATTTGTAGATATGCGCTTATTTCGCCATATTCCTGCTTATTTTAATTTTTTACGGATTTTTTGGGGTGTTTATACCCGTTTTTAGGGGGTTTAAGTCGTAGGTTTGCGCATTTGCGTCTCAAAAATCGCAAAAATCACTCAAAAACGCATCTACTGCATTGTGATATACCAGCTATAACTGTGCACAATACTACAGTTTCGACTTTTTAGTGTATTTGAAATGCTATTAAAGATAAATGGCTGTCTGCCACATAGATAAAAAAATCCCGAATTAATTACCTACTCAAAACAATAAAATATTCTGAAAATCCCGAATTAATTATTCAAAACAATAAAATATTCTGCAGTATGTGCATGAAAACAGTAAGTTACAATTATTTATTTTACGATTTGTCTCTTGGTAGTGATTGTTTTGATTTTAGGCCTATTTTGTTATATTTTGTCGCCTTATTTTACAGTATTAAAATGAAAATATTTAAATTTAACATTCACTTCTTAGCCACACTAAATTAATACATTTTTTCAGTAATACATATTAACTTAATTCTCTTGTTTGTTTAATTCGTTCAACTATGTTTAAATATACAGACAATTTGGACTAAGAAGAATGTGTCACGTGGTTAAATCTGCGCCGAAAAATGCAAGCACATATGCACGCGCGCAACTAGGTGAAAAAAAAAACACATGCTTTGTAGTTCAATTAAGTCCCTCAGAATCAAACAGTATTAAGTTACATAGAAATCCTATGCACCTCTGAACTGCTCAATTTATCTCTATCTGCGTATAATAAGCGAATACATTTTTTTTAAATAAATTATAAAGCGTTTACTTATTGTGTATAGTTTATTTCTATTGTTATAGTTATTTCCTCAGTTATACCAATGCTTTGTACACACAGAAAAGTGATTATTTGGAACGAGAAAACATAATTTCTTGAATTTATTTACTACAATTTTTAATTAATTTTTTTTTTTTATAAGAACCAATCTTGTATTGAAAGAAGTAATTGAATTTTTCGTCCCAAGAATGTCAATTTCTCCAGCGAAGTAATAGTAAATCCATCCAAGTGCGTAGTTACTTAATCCAAGAAAATATAAGACATTTAATATAAGTAAGTATTGTTTACTGAATAAAAACCCACCAATTATTTAACTGAAGTGATTCTCACTTCTTTCAAGTAATCCCTTTCTCTGGAATAAATATGCGCATCGTGATTTTGTCAAAGCTCGCGCGCCCGCGCGTAGAGCTGGCACCGTAAAGGAGCCAAACCTAGTACGAAAACAACAACGAAATAACCGTATGGGATGTGCCTTGAGAATGTGATTAGTGTACAATAAACGTTTCAAGACGGAGTAATTTGATGTAAGGCAGGCAACAGGTGAGAACGAGTAAGTAAATATAACATACCTATCTTGTTAATTAGCAATAGAAAACGTATTTGTGTCAAATCTTTAAAATTCTTACATTAAGTAGCTAAAAATATTTACCGGGAATAAAAATATACACTTCATTGAAGACTGTTTACTTCCTTCACCAGAGTAACAACTTTCCTATATCTAGTAATTATTCCAAGAATAAAATTTCTTGGTTGAAGTCAACAATCTCTCGCGTATATACGAACCTACCAACTACTTCATCCCAGTAATTCTCTCTTCGTTCGAGAGATCACTTTTCTGTGTGTATGGTGTGTATGTGCTACTAAATACATATATACAAAAATAATACAAGGTACACGTATTCTTATAACTTTTTTGTGTGCCTTTTTATCATTTTTCGTGCTTATGTATGGCGCTTATTTTCCAAAAATAAATGCTTATAATTCCGCACTCTACTTATAATATACAGCTCCAACTGATGCAAAAAGGTTACTACGGCCGCATGAATGTTTTTCTCAGACAAAGAGAAATCGGACTTATTTAATAGATGTTAGTTAATCGATTTAGATGCTTTTAAGATATATCGAAATGTCATGTATCCTAGCTATGTTGACTAGTTTCTGTGATATTTAGAATTTAATAATAATCCACGCCTTAAAATAAATAATTAGGCGAAGTATAACCTGTAACCCTAACACAAGTTATTTTGTAGGTTGATGCTAATATTGGTTAAAAACGGACTAAATGACCTCCTTTATCACCCCTAAGGCTGAAACAGATAGGACGTGGCGCTATCGTGCCGTTGTAGTAAGGTAGCACCGCCGACGGTATATGGAGTAGATACGAAAGGACCGAACAGAATGACGGTTACCGCAATACAACAGTAATGCCGCCGACTGCCAAGGCGAAGTAGAAATGCATGGTAGTAGATCGCACCGCACAGAATGGAGGTAACGAATCGCAACGCAATAGAAAAGTTGAAACTATTTCAACTTTTCGGTAGGATTGAGGTAACGTTTAAACGCTTTTGAGCGTTTTTAAAAGATTGTTATAATATTATGAACAGACAAAATGATTAATAAATATTTTAATTTTATACTTAGTTTGCAATTGATAATAATTTGTTGTTGTTGATAGTGCTATTGTTTGAAAATAATTCGTTGTTGATAATGTTGTTTATAGATCGTCCTAATAATTTATAATACTCTTATTAAATTATAAGATAAAAATTAAATTATTAAATGACTTTTATGTCCAATTCAGAAATAGTAATTTTGTAAAAAATTGATACAAAGTTTACCCAAGCAACAACAAGCAATATATTGTATGTTTGCTGCATTATGATAATTCAGAAAACGAGAAAAAAATACCTTGGATGTTACATTTTCGATACTATGGACCGCATCATTCTTTGATCTCTGTACAGTACACACTGCACTTGTCTAGACATTGCTTTTGATCAAACACATTTAATAAATAAAATAAACAAAATATATAAAAATAAAATACCTTTATTAACCAATGTTCCAAAATTGTACAACAAAAAAAAATGCAAAACAAAATAAAAAATTAGGTTGTTTACAATCCTCATCAAGATTGATCGAGTAACATAATGACAGAAGTTGCACCGATCTCTAATGAATTGCAGCGGATCACCCGCAGGTTCCTACAAACCCACAAACCAGTGACGGAGTTATAACATTACAAATTTAAACGGTCAAGCAGTGTGACGACACAGCATCTGTTAAATATGGTTCGATCAACATTGAATTTTCACTATAAATGCTAAACTTGATTTTTCTTAAAAATCTTCTATCTACTTTGTTGATCTTCAAATGGTCGATAAATCATCTACAATAGTTGATGCTCATCGTGCGCTATAGTTGTCGAAGAACGCTCACTTGATACGCAGAAGCAGGAAAATTCTTTCGTTATACGTAATACATCTAAAAAGACAATGTATTAATGTAACGATAAAGAAAGTCAGAACGATATTTTGGCAATACCTACTTGTTGAGAAATTTTACGCAAGGATTTGAGGAATTCACTCTTCAATATCATTAACAATTTCTGTTGAAACGATAGGTTTATGTAGTACTTAGTCTCAAATCGTTCGAATACTCCATCATGTACGTTGTCCAAAATACGTCATAATCTACAACAATATTGTATTGTTGCACAATTGTAGAGAATAACTTTGTGGTCATCAGGTTGGACTACGGGTGAATGACAGTGTGGCACTGCGATAATGCGCTATCAAAATAATGAACTATTGTTTGGGAGTCAAAATCACCTAAAATGTTTATATATTGCATACACATAACCTCAAATTAAATAACTTACCGTTAATATATTTACAAATCAATATAGAGCAATAAAAAGACTACTTTTTAATACATAATAGGTACGAATAAATAATATCACTCCTCGAAAACTCGTAGAACCATTTCGTTGACTGTTGTAAACAAACATATCTGCGACCATGTGTCACAGGGCAGGCATGCGCACTTTTAGTCAATCGCCGTTGCTCCAACATTACGGAAAAGTAGAATAGCGCCGACCCTTGCTGCAGCATTGCGTTTTGCTACCTTCGTTCTGTGCGCTTCGATCTACTTAGCCGTACTTCTACTTTTGCTTGACAGATGGCGGCATTACTGTAACTTCACGGTAGCATCGCGTTACCTCTATCTGTTTCCACCTTAAAAATCTTTACGTGGAACTACCATACACCCTGTATACAAAGCAATACTAAGGTGTTTTCATTCAATTTAAAATCACAAAAACTGGTAAAAATACGTAACTATATAACGTATCTAGAATAAATTAAAGACACTGGGCAATAACAGAAACTTAATAAAATAGAAAAATAATTTACAAGGGTGTTCTAATTAAATATAGCGTATTTCTTTCTTTCCACTTTGCTCTACACCTATAGGTTTTTATTATTATTTGATAACGTCAATATCTGTAAGCTAATAGATGCAACATTTAGTTTGAAATGTCTTTTGAACATATAAAAACGCCAATTTATTGAGAAACAATTGAATACCTTCGCATGGATACAACCTAAAACAACTTTGATAGGTACGCATTTCTTTCCATCTCTAAAGATAACGGTAATATAGACCACTATATTCACACTGTATAGTAAAATTGTTCCAACACAGCCAAAACACCGTTCATTGTACGCGATGCTCATGCGCAATAGATTTCGGCGTAAAACGATTTTTCTATTGCCGTACCGTAAACGTTGTTTTGAACCACGGTACTTGAACCATATGGTTCTCAGCCAGCATTTCACAAGTAGAACTTGGAACTCTATGGAATTGGGATTATTAGGTTATCCAATGAAATCTAAATAAAATAGATATATAGCATTGATAATAATGACTGGAGTCTGTAGATACCATTAGGGATTTGGAGGTGACGTTCGACACAAAGCTGAATTTTAACAGTCACTACCATAGTGTAAAGGCGAGAGCTTATATGACATTGGGGTTTATAGTTAGAAACAGCAATCATTTTTCGACTGAGACTTTTATCTTGTTGTACTGTTCTCTAGTGAGGTCAGTCATGTGGGCCGGGTAAATACCCGGCGGGTGGGAACTTATAAAATGGGTATTTACCCCGACTTAAAACACCATTTAACACCATTTAACAACATTTCAGCGATATTTATACAGGGTGTAACACTTTTTTCCCGCAAGAATTATTTTTAGATAGAAAATGTCATTCTGAGTAACTTTTCATTTCACCTAATTGTTTTCTCAACTGCAAGTTGCAGGCGCTTGAAATATTAACTAAATAAAGAAAAATAAATAATAAACATATCAAACAATGCTACAACTTAGAAAGAGCACAATCAACACCCAGAACAAAATTGAAAGTAAATAAATTTAACTAAAAAATTCAATATGTTAAAAAGTAAACTAAAAACGAATGAACGAAAACAAAATACATATGAAACTTTTTAGACATTTGTTTCTCTATAAGTAATGTCATTCTTAGTGTAAAGTTTCTTTCATGCCGACTTATTGGGTTTATCAGTTTCTAAAGAAGTTAAGTCATTTAATATACCGTTTTGCAATTATTTTACTAATACTTCAAACGGTTGTAATTTTTTAAGGAATAAAGAAAACAAATAGGTCCATATGAAACTTTTTACTCAGTGTGGCATTTACTGTCTGGAAAAAAGTTTTGCGGGGAAAAATAAGACTCTCTGTAGATGTGTACTCTTGATTACAAATAAAATATAAAATATTTGAGTTATATAAGAACATTTAGTTGGATTCATAGGAAAATATGAAATTGATTAACAACAACAAAAGCCGCTAAGAACATCTTCTTAAATCTCCTTCGATAACATAATCAGAAAATATGGAAGATTCATCAATGGACGATGATGACATTTCAGGTTGCCACTTTCCAAAAGTTTGTTTAATTTGAGTGAGGGCGTAAAGTATTATTTTTAATTATAAAATACACATTTTTGTGAAAAGTTTAATTTCCGACTGTTAATTGTCACTGAGTTATGATGTCATCAAAATTTTTTAGATGGTCTGCCGAAGATATATCGTCAGATGAGACTGATTGATATTTTTATTCTTTGTTTTAAGAGGAATCAGTACTGCTGGTACGTCCTATAAAATAAGCATCCATAGTCAGCTTAATATTGTATCAATTCTCTCATGTTATACATCATATATAGATAAAGGTGTATTACTTGCTGTGGTAATGTATATGTATTACTTGTTGTTGTTGTATCCACGCTACGTGATAAAATATAACTTATTCATGTACTCGAAGAAGTAAAGTTTTGAGTGTAAAAAAGCAGGTAAGATATTGATATTTTTACGTGAAATTTTGTACACTTATAGAGGAAAGTGTAACTTAGACCTATTATGTGGTACTTTTTCGTAAAAAAATTGCAAAATCAGCCAATTTTATGTCATATTCAGAAATAGATTTGTCAAAAACGAACAGAACTATCAAATATCTACCACTAGACGCAAAATTATATATCTTTTATCTTTAATTTGGTGTATTTCTTTTACGATTATGTGAACTAATTTCTGAGAAAAAGCCTCAGAACTTTTGCGTGTTTTGCAAGCAAAACGTAGGGGGTATGGATTCCCCGATGAATACCTTTTGATTTTGTGATAAAAGAAAAACCTTTATTTAGTAATTAACAAATTTCCTTTTAATGCTATCTTTAATAACAATATTATATTATAATACCCGGAAGCAGTTTATTTTCTAAACAATATTATGTTTATAAATATCCCTATAAATACCCACTTTGATAATAAATACCCCGGTATTTAACATCACTGAGTGAGATCACTGCTGGAGTATGCCTCACCAGTTTGGTCATCCTATTATTTAGTTCATCTGGGCGCTTTTGAGAGGGTACAAAGAAGGTTTGCACGATGTTGTGCTCGAAGACAGGGTCTGCTCGACAACAATTGTAGTTACACGGGATTCATGGCACAGTTGAATTTGAGTTCACTGGAGTTGAGGCGTCAGATGATAGATATGTGTTTCTTATATAAATTAGTTAATGGTGTTTATGACATCTCGTTAATCTCGCTAATCAACTTCAATACTGGCCGCAGATCTAGAAATCCTGATCTTTTTATCGTAAGAGCTGCCAGAACAAATTATGCTGGGAATGGACCTCTCTCTCAATAGGTTACAGGCGAGCTGCAATAGGCTGGAATTGGAAATTGTTGCAACCTTCCGATCCTTTAAACGTGAGCGGACAGGGTGATTGGAGGATAGGGCATGTGGAGTTTTTGATGTTTTTGCTAGTTTTATTGTTATTGGAATTACTGTGTGATTAGTTGTTATAAGTGAAAATTGTATGAAATATGTTGAATGTTAATCTTTGTAAAGAATGATGAAATTCGTTAATAAATTACTAGGTACTACTAAAACTAGATCTGCAACCGATGTAGCATAACATAAAGGTTGCGTTTCTCACTTGTGTACAAAATGCCACTTAGAAGTAGAACTGGTTCTGAGGTCGCGTATTATTAAGCGATATCATATTTTTGATAAAAGTAAATGATAATTTTAGCATAATTGATTAAATTTGCGAGTCTCTTGTACCGTAGGTACATAAATATATGAAAACTGTCCTATTTCTTCACCTCTATTCGTGTTATAAGCAAACATATCACCATAAAATGATTCTTTCTAATATAACAGCACACATGTCCTAGCATGTCGCACAAGTGCAAATGCGGCTTTATCTCCAACAAGCAATATCGTAACCTGGTAGACAGACGTAGGCGGTTGCGGTATATGTCCGTAATATCTTTCTGGGATATCTGGGGGATGTTTTACCCAGCACGGCATTGCTTTATCCTTATTGTATATGGTTCTGGGCGATATGTAGCGTGTAATAATACAGGTTTCCCGTCCTATTTAAGTATTTAGAGGGCGAGGGCGCCTCTAGCATCCGGAGGCGGCAATAAAATGATAAAGCAAAGCGTCTCCGTCTGAATTTTTTATCAAAAAGGTCGCACAGGGACCAACTCCACCGTACCGTCTGTCTTTGCACACATCCATAGGTCACTTGCATAAGAAATGGCATTTTGTGCCGACCAGAAGGTAGAACGTGCTGCGAGTGCTTTAACAGGTTATTTAACATTTACCGTGTTTTTATAGAACTGTTTCAATCAAAGGTATAAAGGTACACTTTTGTTGATGTGTTTTTTCAGTACTCAATTGAAACAATAATAACATACAATAGAAATAAAATGTAAACATTAGAGACTCACCAGTTGTTTTCGAGCCTTCCAGTCCGACATCCAGTCATAGGAGCACTCATCATAGGAAACACGAACAACGCGAAGAACAATCAACTGGATGAAACCGAACCGCGACATCACTAGGCAGAACTAGAATTTAAACAACGATATGCCTAAATGAAAATACTATTCTAACACTATCCCAATAAAAAACAACGCAAATAACACTGAATAACACAACAAATGGGTGGCCCAACAAATGTTTAACACAACTGACAGTAGAGAGATGATTTTGCACTACGCCTCCAAGCGGTTATTTTGACAATTGCCGTACCGATCAGGGCTTCCACTGAATCACTGTCGCGTTTTTTGATCGCATAACGAATGTCGCACATAATAAACCGATAGGGCAATAAAAAGCGGGTCATTACGAACTTACTTGCAGTCTATACGGTTTACAGCACCACTATTTCTAACGTAGATTTCTCGGGTAAAAGTTCAGTTCCAAAAACACGAGATTACCAGCAAATTTTGACATTCGATTGTGAGGCGCCGCGAGCAGTCGAATTGAGAACTAATTTGTTACGGATGGCAATGTAGCATCAGAGGGGTACTTGCAAATCAGTACATGGTATTTGCAGCCGAATTTTGTGATCAAACTGAAAGACTGATACCATTTAAAAAAAAATAAAGTGTTTCTTTCAAATCTCACACTACACAACCGCATAGGCAACCAAATTTACATCCATGAGATTATCTATAGTCTATACTACTGACAACTAGATGGCAACAAGATATAATAAATTTTACAAACATTATCATTTTTAATTGAAACCTTAATTTTATGATACAGTAATATTTTTACTCAGAACTATATTATATTGTCGGTAAAAATATTAGAATGGTCGTTTTGCTATTTTGAATAATTTACCAATAAAACCGGAAATAAATCGCGACAAAACGGTTGTAGGACAAAAATAGATATAGTTATAAATAGTATTAGATGTGATAAGAAACATAATGTCAAAATGTAAACAAATAAAATGACCATTGAGTAATGTCTATAGAGGAGGAATTATTGAACTGACTCAACACATTTTGTCCATTTTGATCATTTATATAGTGAGCATTCGGTGTTACTAAGTATATTCAATCTAGTGTAAACCCCTATGCAATAATTAATTAATTATTATAGGTCAATTTATATTCAACGTTTTCTAATTTCTGCTCTACTATCTTTAGGAATTTTGCTCCATGGCGCATTCCCATACACGGCAAACTTCACACGAATCCTATGACTATTCCTAAATAGACGATAGTATTTTTTATAACTTTATATACAGCAACAAAGTTGAAATCATCAGTGTTTACAAGAAAAAAACAACTTAAAATTGTGTTTATTACTTTATAGCAATAGTGCGCAAACAAAATTAACTAACCTACTACTGATAAGCAATTGCAAAATTTTTATTTACCTTTTAAATTTCCTAGAAACTATGTAAGTTTTAACTACAGATTTTAGGAATTATTGTTTTATGATTTAATGTAAGCAGTGTCTCAAAAGTGAGTATTAATTTTATAGCGTAACAACAAAATCTAAACTTTATATACATTTTAGACTACTATGGCAGCGGCGTGTATTGGAAATGACGAATTTTGGAAGGAGTGCACGGCCTGGTTGATACGCTGGGGTATACTACGTTCCGATCATAGGGCAAACCTCCCCGACGCAACTATTGGCGACCTCGCCAATACACTGCGGGATGGAGTATTATTATGCACCTTACTTAGTAGAATTGATCCGCAAAGTATTGACATGAAGCGGGCCCATTTGAAGCCTGCTTTAGCAAGGGTACGCACCTATGAGTTATTTCGTTATTACTGTCTAACCTTATTTATTATTATCTAACCTATTTCTTTTAGTTCTTATGTCTACGAAATATTACTACATTTTTATCCGCTTGTAAGACTTCGTTCCACTTATTCGACCAAGATCTCTTTGAGGATACTATGCTGTTTGATCTGAATAACTTCCACAAAGTATTGTGCACCCTGTCGAAGCTGTCGTTAACCTCAAAGGCGTCCAGTATTATACCGTATGTTTTAAGTTACGTTTGGAAGTATTGGTTTTATATGGGTTGTTTTTAGGGGATTCTTTGCTCAGAATACGAAAAATAAGGAAGAGGAGGAGATATATCAATGTTTACAATCGAAGTAAGATATCCTTTACTAAATATATAATATTATAACGTGAAATTGTAACTTTTATGACACTTGTTGACGATTTATTAGTATTTCTAAAGCCAGGGTGTTAAAATATAAGGGTAAAATATTTAACGCTTATACAGAGAGCCTTTATTTCCTTTATTTCTTTATAAAACTGAAATAAAGCTGATGACTATAAAACTAATTAAATTAATTATTTGCGTGAAGAAATTTGTTTGCTAAAAAGTTTTATTAGCATAAAATATGGACTGAATATTTTAAAAGCCATGTACAGATGTTTTAAACTAAGAAGACGGTGACCCCACCGTAGATATTTTAATGTTTTAACTATTGGAATCATTTTAACATAAGATTTAACATCTTATATATAAATGATTAACTAACTATAATCTGAAGTGTATATAGTAAGTCAGGTTAGAATTACTTGACCCAATATCTTTGTCCACGTTACAATTCCTCATTTGACAATAATATTGCTATTCATGTCAAGTTCTAAGTGCTCATAACTATAAATACCTACATATTCAATAGAATTAAATGATAAAATGAAATGTTTATAAAAATAGAATGGTTTCTATAAATAATTAAATTAAATGATGGCATGAGTTGACAAATGTGTCATCGTATCATATGTAATAAAGTAAATAGGTAAACAAATAGGAATGTAAAATTCAAATATAAAAAATATTGAAATTTACTTACAGATTAGTATTTCTCATGAAATTTAATATTTGACGGTTTTACTCATTTATTAGCCCACATTTAGGTAAATTACAAAAGTTCAGACACAAAAATTGGAAAAATATTAGCTGACAGTTATTTTTTTTTATTTGGTAGTGTAGTTTAGTTAAGATGAATTATATGATCTTAATAATTTCATATCATATTATTGCGTGCTTGAATAATTAGCGACATAAGACCATCAAATGGGAACACTATGGAGCCAAGCTGGCTCCAGTTTCAAATACCATGTCCGCAGCTTGAAGACAAGGAGGAAGAGCTATACGATGATTTGTGTTACGTAACCTTCTCTGCGTTCCCGCCAGAAGAGGTTATAAAATATTTTTCGAATTGAGCTTGATATATACAGGTATCCTCCAATATAAGAAATTCGTTCGACATTATTTTGAAATTTAAGGTAAATGTCCCAAATTCAGACACTACTACATTCCGAGTTATTTCTGTTCAGTTGGTTCAAATAAGATATCTACAATATTGAACTATATTTTAAGACATAAGGTTTGTTGATTTGCCATTATACTTATCAACCCACAATCATTTCTTTTTATAGCAATCTTCCAACGGTCAGAATATAACCTAGAAGTTTGACTAATCTTGATAATTGAGTGTTATGCTAAAAGTTGCTTTTTTCCTTATAAGGTAACTAACTGCAGTTTGACTTCTTTTCACATTGCTACACGATACCTATAATAAAAAAATTGTAATAGTATCTATTTACGCTGACTAAAAATGCTTTATATTTTCATAATAATAAAGTGAAAAATAAGAAAGGAAACAACAGCTAAAAAGCTGTTGAAAAGCTGCACCAAGAAAAAGAATACACTAAAAACCCAAAATGCAAAAAATAAAATAAAATAGATATGATGTAGAGAGGGTTTAAATGCTTTTATTTTTCAGAATAATATACCACCAGTGTCTGATTTAAGATCGCTGGCTGAGTTACGTAAAGATTCCTTAACCTGTCTGAATTTTGGGGGTTTACCTTATGTTAAGAGCCTGGCCAAATTTACTAATGTCGATTACTATATAAATCAGGGGATACCTGTATAGGCATATACTTTGTGAATGCAATCTTATTTATTGCTTAGAACTTTGTTAATCATTTGGTATTATATATTCAGTATTGTGACAATGAGGATTTTCTTTTTATTTTAGTTATATTTATTTTTTATTTATGTATTGTTGTTGAAGTTATAATTTTGCATGATTTCCTTTTAATTTTATGGTAGTAGCGAGCCACCTATTTACGATGCGCTAAGTGCTAAGTATAATGCATATGGTGATGATATTGAGGACACATACCAAACTATAATTCAGGATAAACTTCCTAGAAGTGTAAGTAGTAGTCGTTTTGTTTTTCTTTTTGATAAGCATGAAAAGTTTGTTGTTTTTTTTATGCACTTTTTAATGGTAGAGCGTGGGCAAATTTTAATGTTAATATCTTTCTCATTTACTGTCCACGATTTCCTATAGAAGCATTGAAATTTGCCCACCCTCTTCACTAGGGTGATCCAAAAATATACATTGTATATTGAAGAATTAATTTTTTAGCCAATAGATGAGCCTTACGAAAAACGTGACCATGTCATAAAAGAACTAGTGGACACTGAACAGAACTACGTGGAGGTGCTTACAAAGCTAGACAAGAATTTTTACACAAAATTAAAGAAGACCCTCCTACCCGAACATCTAGATACCATTTTCTTTAAAATACCGGTAAGTTATTTCACTGGCTACTGTTTGTTTTCTTTTAAACATTCGATTGGGTTGTAGGAATTGTGCTCGGTGCATGAAGTATTCTTGTTACACCTGCGGAATCTCGATAAAAATACAAAATTGAGCGCAATCTTTATCAACATGAGGGACTCGTTTATAATTTACGGACAGTACTGTGCAAACTTGTCAAGCGCATGCTCGCTATTGCAAGAACTGTGCGAGAAGAATCAAGAAATTTCCAGCAAAGTCGAGGTATGTTGACTTTATAATAATAACATTTATTTAGTTAAAAGAAACTAATAATTAGAAGCAATTTGTTTTTCTTAGTATCAAAATTATCAACAACTTAAAATTAGCCAATGGATAAACCAGACATAATGATTTAAAAAGACTTAAGGGGAGGTTCCCGTTCAAAGGCCCCAAAAATGCCTCAATTTTAGGATTTTTTTTGATACAAAATAAGTTATTTTGAGAATTTTTTTTGTGGTTTTTATTTGTATACAAAAGAAGTATTATCCTAAATATTTACGAAAAAAAAAAAATCAAAATGGCGGCTCCAGCTCTCCGCCACCAAAGTCACGCCCGGCACGAACTGGTGTGCGCGGTACCTTGTACACCCTCGCCAAGTGATCTGAATCCAAAAACACAAAAAGATTCTTAAAATAGATAAAATTTGTGGGGCCCTATCGTTTTCCGATTTTTAAATAATCCCTTTGGAACAAAATGGCGGCCGTTTAAAAAAAATAAACTCTTTTCTTTCATGCTTCTTTTTTACTTTAACATAAAAAAACACATATTAACAATACTTTTTTCAGAAGAAACCCTCCGTCAGGGCCCCCTAAATTAAATTAGCTTTAATTTGAGGAATGAAACTTTGAAATCGGTGCATTCCTCGAAGCTCTAGAGCGTACCGCGCGTCCAAAAATGTTGTTTCTAGGAAAACCAGTACCACATAGGGTAACCAGTAACAACTATTCCAGTACCATATAGGGTCCCTTCTTCTTCTTCGAGGAGTGTTTTTTTGGATTTGCATGAGGATTTTTTCAATCCTGGCCTGTTTTTCGAGCTCCGACAATTCTTTAGCCCCTGCGGTGATGCGCTTTTTTTCAGTGCTCTCGGCGAAAATTCTGCTGTTGTTCCCAATGACGATTCCTAGCGTATTCACAGTTGTCAAAATATATGAATAGCCTTCATTGAAAATACCAGCAGCTATATGCTGCTATTTGTATCGTTTGCACACCACAATGAATGTGTTTGGGAGAACGCTTCAAAATGCAAGAATTGAAACTTTCGTTACCATTTTGTTTTTCCTCCGGTGCATCTTTGCAATAAATCATCACTGGAAAGAGCCTCATACACTGGTCGAATGTCATTTTGGACAGATTCTTGAAGGGCAGGTTCATGGTGGAAATCGGCAAGTTGACCCGTAGCTTCTGCGACACGCCACTTGCACCAAGAGCGCGTTCGGATAATCGGGTAGGGTACGGTAAGAGTGACGCGCTGCATAATAGGCGGACTAATGTCATACGGCGTTTATCTGCATATAAGAGAGAGACAGCCCACCCAGGTTATCTGAGCATTGCTCTCCCCATACCCTACCCTGACAAACCGAACGTGCTCCAACTGTTCTCTCCTGGAGGGCAGTTCTCGTAATTCGGTTCGTCTGTGGAACATTTATGAAGGAAAGTAACACGCGGTCTTCAATTTCTTGGCGGAAGTGCTGACAAAGTCTTTCTCATTTTCCATTTTCTCTGGATTATAACCGACTTCCTTTTCTGCGGACGAGCAGGGCGCGCTTTTCCCAGTGAACTTTTTCGCGTGTTCGGAATTTTTACGGCACGTTACCATTCACACGATCGTCGCACGACTGAGTGCACGTTGCTTCAAGAGAAACGGTTGTCCAAACTGAAAATACGCACTATACGTGCAGGTAAATATCATAATATATGCAATGCGCAACCGGCCTTGTTTTGGCGACCAACGTACATATAAGCGAGTTTACAATAGATTGGAATGTGTATAAATTCGTCCAGAAGACCCTAAACTTGCTACATGCTGTATACTCAACCCATCAGGTATAGAAAATAGGTCTCGCCTCAGCCGCGCCGAGCCCCCGTTCGGCGAGTCCGGAGCGGCGACGCACTGTTCCGCCCGACCCCGTATATCTCGAGAACTACATCATATATCGAAAAATCCTTTCTCTCACGTATTCTCGACAACATAAGGATGAAAATTAGGAAAAAAAATTTTTTCGTTTTTTTCATCATCCTGAACGGGAACCTCCCCTTAATTAATTTGCGTTTTACATCACCATAGGAATTGGAGAAGCACGACAACAACGGTAGATTCAAATTGCGCGATGTTCTTTCCGTTCCGATGCAGAGGGTTTTGAAGTATCATCTGCTGTTGGAAAAGTTGGTGGAGTACACCGATCCGGTAAAACCATTTACCATTTCTTACGAAGCACTCGAAAGAGATTTACGAGAAATACCTTTTTCTAGAAACACGAGGAATACAAAGACCTGAAGAGGGCCCGCGAGTGCATGATCGACGTCAATGGCTACATCAACGAGTACGCCAGAGATACGGAACAGCTCAACGTGATTCGCCAGATCAAGGAGAACATTGTCAGCTGGGACGGCATGATCAGCTTGGAACAGTGCGGCAGGCTCGTGAAAGACGGTGAAATAAAAATCAAGCCGCACGACGACGGGAAAGTCAGGAATCGTTACGTGTTCATTTTCCAAAAGTATATGATCATGTGTAAAGCGCAGAAGGTAAGACTTTTTATTCTTCTCAGTTAAAAGTGGATAGTAGAGTATTTCTTATTTCTAGGATGCCAAATTTGTGTACAGAGGCATGTTGCCACTTCACGATATGCAAATCGACGAGTACAACAATAGACCTTTGTTGAATCAGAATACCCGATGGTACTACCAGTGGGTTTTGGTCAAAGCCGGACAATCAACCGCTTACACGTGCAGCGTCAAGACAGCTCCAATGAAAGAACAGATGATAAAAGCTCTGAAAGAATGCATGTAAGTGTTTGTTGATTTGTTTTTATAGCTTTAATACGATTAATTTTTACATTAATATAAAGAGGCAATTACGTATAGAAAAACGCTTATTACTCCAGTACCCTTAGAGGTATCGCAATTAAAGTAATACTGTTCGAACGTGCATTCTTCGGCCAATGTAAAAGTGGAAAACTCCGATCCGAAATATGAATGTTAGTATCCGTAATTAATTAATAACTGATTAGGTGACACGGAATATTTGCAAAAATCGGGATATGCAATAGGCTGTAACTCGTTTGTTCAATCTTAATAAAACCATCACCATTCGATTCCCCTCTTCTTAAACTATAAGAATGTCAAAAAGTCCGGTCGCGATTATACAGGCTTGAGGTAACATGCGTGGACGACCGGCTGCTTCCAGCCCCTCTTATGAGAATTTACGTGTATAGAAAAACGATAATTACTCGAGTACCCTAAGAGGTATTGGAATGTAACTGACATTGTTCGAACGAGCATGCTTCGGCCAATCTAAAAGTGGTAAAGTCCGATCCGAAATATTTATTTTATTCTTTTTATTTATTTCCTCCAAGTTACAAAATTATACAAAATTCTTTAAAAACATAACAAAATAATCATTTGATAAATCAAAAAAAAAAATTTAACATATACCAATCAATAGAAAACCCAATTACATTTCATTGGGTACTAATAGGTTCTCTCAACAGCTGATATCGAGACCAAATTATCTGATACAGTAAACAAGTTTAAAAAAAAAACTAGCAGCAATTAAACACTGAAAGAAAAATAAGTTTCTACATAAAATAAGATGCATAAGGTGATTTTTAAACACAGCACAACTTCTCAATGCCTTCATCTCAGTTGGCAAAGAATTGCACCGCAGTACACCTGAGTTTATTGCACTGTTTCTTCCATAGTTTGTTAGTGTTTGAGTTTCTTGATTGATGTCACTTTTTTGAAATTACCTATAATTCTATATATTAATTTGCATTGTTCAATGCAGACGATTTTTTGAATATGTATTGTCAATTCTCAAAGATTTATAAACATCAGCTGTTGGTGTTCTCCAGTGCATGTTAAACATTGACTTTATGCATCGATTCTGCAAACGCAGGACTTTAGTTTGCAATGTCCAAGAGCAATTCCCCCAGGTCGTAATTAAGCATCTGAAATGTGAGGCAAGATATGCATGGTACAGTTTTTTCTTTGTGTTCAGATCTATTACTTCATGATTTCTTCTTATTGCACCTGCCAAGGATATTACTTTCTGTCTTATGTGTTCTACATGCCTATTCCATGTTAGTTTACTGTCCACCCACAGTCCCAGATACTTAACTTGCTCCACCTCTGCCAACCTATCAGATCCAAAGTTGATCTGTAGTGTATCAACTCTCTTGTTCTTCTGTTTCGAAACCATATATACAGTTTTTTCAGTGTTGAGTAGTAATTGATTGTCATGCGTCTATTTTTTTATAAAGTTCTATGTCATGATTAATGCACATTTGTAGGTACTCCACATCGTATCCACTAAACACCAGAACAGTGTCATCCGCATACAAGTAGTATCGAGCATAATTCAGATCTAGATGTTGAAGATCCTGGACATACACATTGTACGAAACCGGTCCAAGCACTGATCCCTGCAGTACACCATGCAAGACTCCTGCCACCTCACTTCTTTCACCATTCACAAATGTGAATTGCTCCCTATTGCATAGATACGACTCCAGAAGATTCCTGCTTACTCCTCGAAACCCTAAATGTTCTAATTTTTCCAATAATCTTCCATGGTTTACAGTAGTGATGGGCGCACTCGGATTACAAAATCGATTATAATCGATTCTTGAAATAATCGAGATATCTCGATTATTATTTTTAATAATCGATTCTTAATAATCGACTTTAATAATCGATTTTCAATAATCGTATGTTAATAATCGATTTTTAATAACCGGTTATTAATAGTCGGTTTTACATACATTTACATCAGTTTTATACCCCCATATTAACAAAGCCTGTGATTACTGGAACAATTTCGGTCTGTATGTAAATTAGTATCCGTAATTAATTAATAACTGATTATGTTGCCAGGAATATTTGCAAAAATCGGGATATTCAATAGACTGTATCTCGTTGACCCTTTGTTCAATCTTAATAAAACCAACACCATTCGATTCCCCTCTTCTTAAACTATAGGAATGTCAGATAAGTCCGATCGCAATTATACAGGCTTGAGGTAACATGCGTGGACGAACGTCGGCATATTATGCGCCAGTTTGCGTTCTTAACTTGGACGGCCAATTTCCAGCCCCCCTTATGGAAATTTACGTGTATAGAAAAACGCTAATTACACTGTTCGAACGAGCATTTTTCGGCCAATCTAAAAGAGGAAAATATTATACAGGCTTGAGGTAGCTAGCGTGGACGAAGGTCGGCGTGTCATGCGACAGTTTGCGCTCTGGGGTAATGCCACTCTAGATTTTTTGAAAAATCAAAAAAATTTTTTTGCTTAAATGATGTCTTGAGATCTTAGAAATAAGGTACAATACGTTTCATATGGTAAAAAAATGTTTAAATGCTTATTTGATGAACATACGGCCAAGCGTCTAGCCGAGCGTACATGCAAAAAGTTTAGCGTGAGAGGTTACGGCCTAGAGACCTATACGCTCTTATCTTATTTGGAGGAATTACATGCGTGGTGTGAAATATAACATAAAATATTATAAAACACAAAGATTTTGTGGAAATATCCTCGGTACGTTCGTTGAACTGGCGCTAGCCGCACAATGTTACAGCTGTCTGATGTAACGTGTGTTGTTCTTGATTATGGTAAAAAAATAGCAGAAATAATTCGTGACATTCTTGGAGTATATCGTGATCGAAAGGAGTCGAAAGGAACCAGCATATTTTCAAATAGAACTAATATGACAAGCATTGAATCGTTTGGAACTAGAGTCGCCTCTGCCTGATAACGTATTCACAGTCCACACCGGTAAAAAAGTAATGTCGGTTGAAGATAATTACAACGTTGAAGTGGATGACGTTTAATTATCATCTTTTGAACTTTGTTGTTGTGTTTTCTGCTATTTCACAAGTTGTAGTGTGTAAAACGTGCAAATCAAATGCGAAATTGGCCGAAAGTGGCAACCGTGACTTAGGATTTCAAAACGTGGTTTCTTGTGAGAATTTTGAACAAACTTTCATTCCGAGTTGCCGACTTGTTCAAAAAGGATATGAAATGAATAGCGGAATTATCCTTGTCATGCGCGTAAGAATAGGTGTAGATGTAATTGAAAAGTTTTGCGCATTCAAGGACTTTCCTCGTCAGATTTTTCACTCATTTTACGATAAAGTTGGTCGCACCATTTTTGTTGAAACAGAAGCATTGTCAACAAAGTATGCAGAAAGCAGCAGAAGAAGGGAGGGCTAAAAGTCAATTGAAAATAGTAAAAACAAGAATGGCGTAACTGTCTCGGACGATGGAACATAGAGAAAACATATTTTTTCTTCTCTGTATGATTGGTGGCGCTTATCAGCTGGAGAATTGTTGTTGACATTCTCATAAAATCTAAATACTTATTGCAAACCTTGCAAATTTTGGAATAAGAAAAGGAATGCATAGATCACGTGAAAAAACAAATGGCACTCGTCCCCGCCATTTGACAAAAATTAGTTGGGCCCTCGAAGAAAAAGGGAAGTTAACCCAGAAGCCTATAAATGAGCTTTCAATTTATGATGGACTAGCCATTCGTCATAATCATGATTCAATTGATAAAATGAAGAAAATACGACTGGGCGACACTGTATTCTGACCGATGAAATGCCACCTGGTGATTTCATTTTCACTTTCAAGTGGCAAAGTAATTGTGGATATTGCAGCAAGTATAGCTATATGTGTTGTCAATGATGCATTATCCAGCGTTATGAAGTGTATGGAGGTATTATGGATGTGCATCTAGCCAAACTGCAATAATATCTGCGCGAAAGCTGACGCACGGCGCATCATGTTTTCAGAGTCATCCCTGACTGATGCCTGAAAACAGGCTCGTCTGTCGTCAAAATCAAACAGAAAGAAACAAGAGGAGGAAAATGTTAATTTGAAAAGATAATTATATGGATGGTCCAGGCTTCGCCGACTATAGTAAAATATAACAATTCTATACATCAAAGTTACACAATATTTTAAACGGTGTTTTCTCAAAACCGCATTTTTCAAACTGGCCGGAAAGAGAACTTCAACTGATCTTCGTCAATTCACTTGAAATTTTATATGCAGCTTCAGAACAATATTATCTAGAGAAGTACGTACGGATTTTACGATAAGTTCGAAACTTTTTTTGTTATAAACAATTTCTAACCTAATTTTGTACCTAAAAGTGATATATTGTGTTCAAACGTCCGCCATTTTGTTTTAAAGCGGAATTTTCTAATTTCCGTACGTACTTCCCGAGATAATCTTATATAGAATCAATTCTTTTTTTGTTTTTACAGCTAAGTGAAAAACTGCGTACAAAATCTTTCCGGCCGTGCAACCCTGTCCGCCGGAAGAGGTTTCCTTTGATGTCCTCTAACGCTGCTATTTTTTATTTATTTTTGTTTTTTTTTATTGTGAATATTCCTCAAAATATGAACAATAAGGGGCTTTAAAGAGATTTTGTAATTCATTTACTATATTGTAAAAAATATATCTACAAAATCGGCTATTTTTTGTCGCGCTAGAGTGGCATTACCCTTTAACTTGGACGGCCGGCCGCTTCCAGCCCCTCTTATGAGAATTTACGGTTATCGAAAAACGCTAATTACTCGAGTACCCTAAGAGGTATCGGAAACTAACACTGTTCGAACGAGCATTCTTCAGCCAATCTAAAACTGGAAAAGTCCGATCCAAAATATGAAAAATCGGAATATTCAATAGGCTGTATCGCGTTGACCCTTTGTTCAATCTTAATAAAACCAACACCATTCGATTCACCTCTTCTTAAACTATAGGAATGTCAAAAAGTTAGTTCATGAGTATACTGCGGAGAAGGTGGAATGGAATCTAAGCATGAATACAGAAAGTGCAGAAACAAATTGTTATTGTTGTAATGGTATTTTTACATATAAAATATTAATAAATTAAAGTTATTCTCGATAAGCACTCCCTTGATATGATCTCAAATTTCACACGAATCAAGTACATACTTCAACCGTAATTCGCCGAAAAACCTAATCTAACTTTTATCGTTGTTTTGACACGTAGCGAAAATTTGAACCCACCGGCGAATCCAAGATCTGGTCACAGGTTCGAATTGTGCACATTCGAAAATGCGACTTTGTGCACGTATTGCTCCAAATACCTGAAGGGCCTGATCTACCAGGGCTACAAGTGCGGCACGTGCAAATCGACCGTACACAAAGAGTGCATAATACAGTCGGGCATATGCGGAAGTCCGCCTCCGCTAGCGCCTCTACCCGCCCGACCGTCCGTAAGCTCGGTAAGCAGCGACGACGAGATGACCAATAAGCTGTGGTACGTCGGCGAGATGGACAGGACGACAGCTTCGGCAAGGCTGCAGGCGCGACCTAACGGCACCTTCCTCGTGAGGATAAGGCCCGAATCGGAGGAGAACGTGAGGTACGCGCTTAGCCTGAAGACTGAGGACACGGTCAAGCATATGAAGATCTGCACGACGGATGACGACGATTGTCCGAAATATTTCCTGTCCACCACCAAGTATTTTGGGTCCGTGGAGAAGCTGGTCGAGAACTATCAGGTCAATAGTTTGAAAGAGAGTTTCGAGAGGTGAGATTAGTTATAGTAATACATCAATTTTACATTTCTTAAGCTTGAATTACGTTATACTACGTTATAATGTAATTCAAGCTGTTGTTGAGATATTATCATGGGCGGGCGCCCTCAGATATAGTTCCAGGTGGCTGGAAAACTAAACCAGCCATTGGGTTTGGTTTAGAGTTGCCAACTTTAAAAAGTAGAGTAACCAAGAAATACGGGAGAAATTTCAAAAATTAAAAAAATAAATGAATTGTTTTATGAGAGAAACAAGCATTTAGTTTAGGGGTTATTTTATTATTAAAACTCGCAAATACAAAATATCTGGGGAAATTTATTTTCGATTATCGTTTTTTCAAAATGAAGTACCTAATTACAAATCTGTGATCTATTTATGTGTAAAGTCTAAGTTTATTAATCATATTAATATTAAGTTAATAATTATAAAACTAACAGTTTAGCTGTATGACAGTCGAGATCGAGATCGGTCGTGTCTGCAATAAAATAAAACTAGTTAGCCAAGATTTGACAGATATTTTGATTCTATTGACAGTAGGTATTGTCAAAACATCAGCATTTGACACTACCTACTGTCATTGGAATGAAAATATCTGTCAAATCCTCGGGATTTTCCAGTATTTCTATGTACTCTTTGCTTTGGTTTTAGTACTATCAAATCAGGCAAAAGATCAGAGATAGCTGGTTATCCACAAAATAATGATTTAAGGTTTTACCAAACATTTTTATTAACTTTAGTAGTAATCATAACTTACAGTGATCTGTTAATTTAACATTTTGAACTTTTAATTACCCAGTAATTTAAATCAACGTTATTTAACATTTTGAATTTTTAATTACCTGGTAATTTAAATCAGCGTAATTTAACATTTTGAATTTTTAATTACCCGGTAATTTAAACAGGCGTAATTTAATTTACCATTTTGAATTTTTAATTACCCGGTAAATTATGCCATCGTAATTTTCCATTTTTAATTACGTGGTAATTTAATATTTGAAATTAATAATTTTAATTTCAACGGTAATTTACGAAAAAAATTAATTACCGTAATTTAACATCCCTGTTGACCACGCATATATAGTTCTGCTGATTTCACTGAACTGAACTCACGAATAGCTGCAAACAAGTTCAATTTTGTTATAGAATTGGGCTGGATGTGTATTCTTTAAATATACTGCATTGTCAATTTATTATTTTTTTATTTGTTTCTAGATTGCAGGAGAATACTCGGTTAGAGTATCCGTATAAAAATTTGAAAGTCCACGTACTGCAAGACTATGAAGCACAAGATGATAGGCAATTGTCGCTACGGCAAGGCCAGGAAGTCGTAGTCTATCGTCAAGAAGGTTATAGGGATGGTTGGTGGCTAGGTACTTTCAGCACAAACGTCAGGCCAAAGGTAATATTAAAGTTATATAGAATTTTGAAAAAGAAGAGTCTTTTCAGCTCTGTAAAGTGTCGCCATTACAACATCAGATGTTTCACACTGTCATGTTTGCGACATTATTATTCTAATAACACTTTTTGCTTTTCAGTCTGGCTACTTCCCATGTCAATATGTTCAAATACTAGAGGTACTCCATGACTATTAGACACCAAGTGAGGATAGGTAAAAGAACTATTGTGCCATTATTCGTACAGATTAGGTCAAAACGTATTTACGCAATGTTGTATACTATATGGAGATATTTTAGACTCGGTCTTTTTCACTCCAGCGTTGCATATTGGGACAGGTCATGTCTTAGATGAGAGTAACATTCCGTCACTATAAAGATTATCAGTATTCAAGACTAAGTGCCAAGAAAAGAGATACAAAGTTACACTATATGTATTAATTAATTAACAAATGTTTTTGGTGCTGTGTTGTAACAATTCTGGCCTCATGTTTCATATCACATTTAATATAATAAGGGATACTCCATTTGCTTCCAGATATCTATCTTATACCCGATAACGATTTTAGTAAACAGCTAGCCGCACAAATATTAGGTGTCTTAACTTCAGACAAATCTATATATACATAGAGATATATTTTTCAAGGTCGCTTTCATAGAGAATACGTCCAGAAACTGCGAGAATTGAATTTAACAACGAAATTATGTAAAAGTGCACGATCTATTTGGGCGTAAAGTACGTTCCTTAGACACGTTACAGTGGCCTAACACATACGACATACATAAATAAAAGATGTTACGTGTAGTATTTAAAATCTCCCAATCTTGGGTGCAATATATAAAATATAATAAATTATACACATGACTTACGCATATATACATACATAGGAATATATATACGTATGGTTATCGCTCAATGTTATCGTTACTGTGAAACCTGTTTCACGTTTACGACGTAAGATTTGTAGATGTTTATATATGTATCGAATTATATTTATACATTTTGCTATTTTATTTTCTCTCTATATGTCTTTATTTAGATATGGAAATTATAAATTGATGTACACGTAATAAAATGATGTTTATAAGTTTTGCGTATTCTTTTAAATAATACCTTGTAATTTAATAAGATTTTGACTGGGGCTTATGTTAATATGTATGAAAAAGATATTTTGCTCTCAATTAATTTGTTATTTATTTGTTACACATACACTTTCCCCTTTAACCTATGTGGATGAGCTTGGTGCAAATAATTTCTTACAGCTGTGTAATGAACTGGACAACTATCTTGAATAGCCAAATAATTGGCCCGTTTTTTCAAACTTGTTTTCAATCAAATTTCTAATTATTTGAAATAATTTCACAATGTGCTGATTTTGCACTAAAATAGCAATATCTTTTTTTTTCTATTACTACTTTTTATTTACTAAATATAGCAAGTATTCTACTATTTTACAAACTACACTAAATAGGCAATCTTTTAAAATTATCCAGGTTATCCTGATGTCAGTGGCGTACCTAGAGCTTTTGCCACCTGGGGCGGTCACCAATTTGCCGCCCTTTCTAATAGCGTTTTCGATTTATACAATTTTATGCACTCACTTGGTGCAATTCTTTAAAATCAACTTCACGGTGAACAGAAGTAGAAGAATAAAAAGAAGTTTCCAGTTTTCCTGATGGTTAATATACCAAAATTGGCAATGGTATTTACCATCAGGAAAACTGGAAACTTCTTTTATTCTTCTACTTCTGTTCACCATGAAGTTGATTTTAAAGAATTGCACCGAGTGAGTGCATAAAATTGTATAAATCGAAAACGCTGTAAGTCAATCAAAATTAAGTGATGGTGGTTATTAACAATACATAATACATATAATAATGTACATAACATGTAAGCGTGTTTATAAATTTATCCTGCTTGTCTTTATTCGAAAATTCTTGAATTCTCTCTATAGAAAGTATCGCTAGATTTCGCCATCATAAATACCTCATTGTTGAACGACGATAGTTTTCTTTATCAATTTTAGTTTGGAAAAGCTGCTATCACAACTGACAACACTTACGGCTATTGTAAAAAAAAATTAGCAATATTACTATGTTTGGAACAGAGTTTCCCAGCCTGTATTTTTGAATGAATATTAAAAGTTCAAGAGGCCTCTATCCGCTTTTCCAACTGCTCGTCGTCAATGAGAAGAAAGTTATTCACTTGATATTCAAAAATTGTGTTGACAAGATTACATGGTATTACTGGTATTAGGAAATCATACTTTTCTGCAAGGAGATGTAGTTCAAAACAAACTGTTATTTCTTGGAGAACTCTATCCAGTGACAAATGCATTTCCTGTTGTATCTCCGCTTCTAAAATATATCCCCACGTCTCGCAAATGTTCACCACTCTTAATCTTTTTCCTTCTAACCCGACGGTCAGTGGAAATCTCCCAACTCTTCACACGTTTTTTTGCTGCTGTAACTGCGTTTTGCAATAGCGTGCCCCTTTGTCCACTGAAATACGTTTGTAAAAAATTTGTTTTAAGTCACACTGATGGATATTTAACCCCTTTGTTTGGAGATATTGTTAGGGGTCGTTAACTTCCAAAAGGACGGATATGCATTAAAATGAGCTAGCAGAAAAAAGAAAAAGATTCCAATGAGTGGAGTAATATTCCAGCGTCTGATCGTGTTTTAATATTTTTTTCCTCAGATATTAGTTTGTCCAACGCACTTAAAATGTTTAAGAAATGTTTTTTTTTACAATTATTATTACTACTTCTACTCTTGTGTTCCAACGAGTTTCTACACTGTGCTTAACACCTTGACCAGTGACAGAAAGTAAATATCTCATCAATGAGTGGAAGTCGAAAAAACGAAAACGTGAAAAAAATTTTCGATAGTCCCAAAAAATGTTATGAAATTTACTGTAGCAGAAGCTGCATATAGACTAGGGATGGGCATTCTCGGTCATTTCAGTGAGCCGGTTCAGTCGAACCGGCTCACTAAAATGACCCGTTCAAAATGAACGACTTTCATATGGACCAATTTTTTCAAAAGCAGGGCTCACGCTAACGGAAAGCCGAAACAGAATAAGTTCTACAAAAGTGTCACAATTACTATTTTTAAATAGCAATTTACAATAGGTAATGTGATGAGTTATACTACTATATGCATTTTATATTTTTTGAGATTAGAGGAGTTTGGCAACATATATATTATGTTGTATTATGTGTATTATATATTACATATATTATTTTTATTTAGTAAATTATAACGTTCCAGTTCTGAGTCAATGAATGAATATTTAGTTATTTTTTATTGTTTCTATTTATTTTACTTTATATAGTTTAAAACTTTTATTTTGTTTAATAAATTATATTTATTGCAACTAATGGTTTACATTATCTACTGCCGACTATAATATTCCAAAAATATTTAAAAGTAATTACAGTGTAGATATACGGATCTCAACAATTTTAAAAGGCAACGAAAATATTTGGGGAGAGCCATAATTTGTTGACAAATCCTCATTCTTCAATCAAACCAGAAGTAAACGAACGAAAATATTTTTTTCATAATACTTTACGCGGCACTGGAAACAAACGAACACATGTGCATCAAAGACGCCGCCGCCGCCGCGCCCGCGCCGGCCGTCGCAAAAAACTGGCCTGTGACAGCCTTGAGCCGTCTATCGATCTTATGCAGAAAAGAGCCGAGTGCATAAACGCCGTAAACGAACGAATCTGACCCGACCCGTTCGAGCGAACCGTTCACTTTGCCACTGGCGAGTCGGATCAAACCTCCAAACGGTTCAGACATTTGACCCGTTCATTTTGAACGGTTCGTTCAATAGATCCGTCTATATAGACGGATCTAGTGGACGAACCGTTCAAAAGAACGAGAACACGACGCGCGCATTGCTGGTATCTTCGTTCAGTGATCGCAGCGGCCCTATGTAGTTTACGAATATACCGACGCGCGACGGCCTAACTACTGCGAGTATTGTTTTTCTTTGTCAGAGCTGGAATTTTCTGATTTAACTTAGTTTTTGTTGTAATTTATGCTGATAGAAATTACCTCCATTCAGTAACAAAATAGATCCTATAAAAATGCTACTAAGGCTAATAAGTCAATGGTATTTGCATATATATATACATAATTTAAATTAATTAAATCTAATTTTGGTCTTTTAGCGATTTTTGAAAGCTGATTTTACGGAATTTATACAAAACTTTTCAATAAGTTCTGTATGGTTAACTAAACAAATCGTTCAATTTTACCGCAAAAATCTCATATCTTTCATTCTGCCTTTTATGCTTTTTATATTTTTCCTAATATATTCTCAAACTTTCATTTTGTTTAATAAATTATATTTATTAAAATTAATGGTCTTCATTATCAACTCTCAACAATATTTTAAAACGCGAAGAAAATGTTCGGGCAGTTCATAATATGTTGACGAATCTTTATGCATCAATCAAACCAGAAATAAACGAACGAAAATATTTTATATATGTATAATGTATATACATATTATGTACTTTACCCGGCACTGAAAACAAATGAACACGCATCAAAGACGCCGCCGCGCCGCGCCGGTCTGCTTTGAGCCGTCTATGCTGTGAGCAGAAATGAGCCGAGAGCGTAAACACCGTAAACGAACGAGCTACTGAACCGGATCTCCTACTGAACGGGTCAGTTTGCCAGGGTTGAACCGGATCGAACGGTTCACACAGTTGACCCGTTCATTTTGAACGGTTCGTTCGCGAACGACTCATCCCTAATATAGACATACCAAGTTTAAAGAATACAGTACCGTAAAACGGGGCTACTTGAAAATGTACGTGAAACGTGTACTCACACGTTTTTGAAAACGACTACGTACATTTTGAAGTAGCCCTGCTATTTTCAAGTAGTCTTTTGCACGTAGTTTTTTTCAAATACGTGACTGCACACGTTTTACGAACATTTTCAAGTCGCCCCCTATTTTCAAGTAGCCCCGTTTTACTGTACATGCTTATCCACATGCAGAATTTTCTTTTATTGCAACGTCCTTGACCGATAGTCGCTGTTTGCAATAACAACAAAGTCGCTAAAGAAATTATTAGCAGAGTTGTTTATAATCCTTGATTGTGTTGATAACAACATTATTAGAGTATTTTTATTTCTAAATAAATTAGAAATATAAAAAATGCCGCCCCAAAACACGTACTGCCCGGGGCGGACCGCCCCCCCCTCAGTACGCCACTGCCTGGTGTTATTAAGGGGTTATATACCTTTGAAATATTTTTTTTTATGATTTTTTTTTGTTTGTGTTTTTTTATAGTATAATTGTTTAAGAATGTTTTCCTTAAAACTATTTAAAAAAAAATCAAATCACTAAAGAAGCTACAATACTTTTTGTCAGGAGCTGCGCAGCTATTCGGCATGCCATGGACTAGGGGTGGGCGATTTTGGAAAGTTGTGATCGATCTTCGATCACAATTGTCTTCGATCACAATTGGAGATTGATCTTCGAACACAATTCGAGATCGATCTGATCGATCAATTGATCATGATCGATCGATTGATCATGATAGATCTTTTGATAAAAATCGATCAGATCTATCTTTTGATGATCAATCAAATCGATCTTTTGATCGATCAAATCGATCTTTTGATGATCGATGAAATCTATCTTTTGATGATCGATCAAATCAATCCTTTGATGATCAATCAGATCGATCTTTTGATGATCGATCTTCCATATATGTACGATACGTATCCGGCGACGTGCGTATCATCAAAAGATCGATCAGATAATTAATATTATTTGTATTGTTTGATAGTTTAAACGTTTAAGAATGTTGGTCTTAAAACTATTTAAAAAAAAATCAAAACACTAAGAAGCTGCAATCCTTTTTGTCAGGAGCTGCTCAGCCATTCGGCATCTATGGACTAGAGGTGGGCGATCTTGGAAGTTTGTGATTGATCTTTGTTCACCATTGGATCGATCACAATAGGAGATCGATCTGCTCGATCATGAGCAATCATTCAATCATTCATTGATCATTTGATCTTTTGATGATTGATCAAATCGATGTTTTGATGATCGATCTAATCGATATTTTGATGATCAATCAAATCGATCTTTTGATGATCGATCAAATCGACCTGTTGATAATCGATCAAATCGACCTTTTCGATGATCGATCAAGTCGTTCTTTTGGTGATTGGTCGACCAATCTTTTGGTGATTGATCACACCAATCTTTTGATGATCGATAAGATCGCTCACCGATCTTTTGATGATCGATCTTTTGATGATCGATCAGATCGATCTTTTGAGGATCGATCAGATCGATCTTTTGAGGATCGATCAGATCGATCTTTTGAGGATCGATCATCGATCTTTTGATGACCGATCTGTTAGCTATCCCACATTCAAGTATGATACGTTTCCGGCAACGTACCTGTCATCAAAAGATCGATCAAATCAATCTTTGCGATTTTTTCAATCTGATCGATCTTTCGGTCTTCAAATAAAAAGGTCGAAAGATGGATCAATCGTTTTTTTACCCAGCTCTAGCATAGTCCGTCAAACCACTGGAGTCCTTTGCCTGACGATAAGAGCACCAAACCACATTTTTTTTCTAAAGCAGTATGGCCCAGTCCTAATAACTTGAAGACAAGCGTGATTCTATCAAATCGATCTTTTGGTGATCGATCAGATGGATCTTTTGATGATAGATCAGATCGATCTTTTGATGAACGATCAAATCGATCTTTTGATGATCGATCAGATCAATCAGATCGATAAGATTGATCTTTTGATGATCGATCTATTAGATCTTCCATTTATGTACGATACGTGTCCGGCGACTGCGAGGTACGTATCTTTAATAGATCGATCTGATCGATCACATCGATCAGATCAATCGATCGCTTTTTTTTGCCAAGGCCTACCTGGATTAAATTATATAAGAAAGTGGAAAAATTTTAATTTTATAATACTGTAAACTTGTTTCAAAAGTTTAAACCGTGTTTTCTCAAAACCATGTTTTCATAATCGGTACCAATGATTCCTTCTAGACGGATCAACCAACTTCCAATTTTTTTTCGTTAGTTAAAAGCTTGAAAAATTCGCTAGTCCTTGTCGTATCCGATTTTTAAAATTTCCATTCCTTATATTTTTTTCTTGCGCAAACAAATGAAATTTGTTGCAAAAAATGGGAATTTTAAGTTTGAAAGCCCACTATTTTTTAAAAAATGGAAATTCTAAAATCGGATACGACAAGGACTAGATAATTTAACATTTTTTAAAATAGCATTGGTATTTTTTGGTTTAGATGAACGAGATAGCAGAAATCATTGGTACCGCAAAACCATACTTCACCAGCAGGACCAATTTCAGAAGGGGTGACTTGGGATTTTGCAAACAAATTCTCGATAATTAAAATGGTTTTGATTAGTACAAAGCCTTTACATTATTGCACAAAAACCCCACCTCTATAGTTTCTTTCCTTTTTTTGAAAAAAGTATTGTGAAAATAGACAATATTTAGTCAGGTGAAAGGTATATGACCCCTTAAAAGATTGCAATAGCATGCAGTTAAAACTTGACCATTTCCAAGATATGTTCCTCAGAAATGCACCAAAACTTGTGTAACTATGTGTTCTCAAATATACACTGTGTATACAGTGACCTTTTGTATAAAAGGTCACCGTTTGAATTTTTCCTAAGTGAATTATGTACTTGTCTAATTTCACTAGGCTGTTCTAAAATTTTAAATTTTTTCTAGCATTATTTTAAATTAAATATTTATTAGTTTTTTTATTAATACAAGCACCAACATCCAAATCACTTGTCCTAATTTTAAGGACACTGTGCGCCAGAGAAAACGGGCCACCAGAAAACAAATTTCTCAATAAATTTCAAAAGTCTCCAATTTTTGCTTATAACGTTTTCTATTGGTACAACTAGGGCGCATCAGTGCACAATGTATGCATTCTGTTCGATGCCCTCGCAGAGTGTTTCGTGTTCCAACAGTGCAACAAAATCTGCAGTCAGTGAACATTTTTCTCCACGAGCTACGGAGCTCGTGTGGCGACTGCATTATGGCTCCAACGTGTTCTGTTGGCATCCCACTCGCTTGCCCTACAGTCATGAAAAATTGCACCAGTGCGCCCAAGTCTTACCAAAACACTATGAGTTTCCGTTCGTATCTCATGAAAACGTCGGACGATATGCTAAAAGAATTACTGAATCAATAATTGCAATAAAACAAGCAAAATTTAAAAAGGTAGATAATTAGGAACATCTTTCGGGTGGCCGGTTTTCTCTGACGCGCAGTGTATATTAAAAAACACTGAAAATTTACTTTGATCAACAATTAAAACCAATATTTACTATCTAATCACACTTTATTAGAGGTAATAAAAAAAGATGAATGCAACTCTATAAGACGAAATACTACTTGGTCAGGAAAAGAACCAACGTTTAACAGAAACATTTTTATTGATTATTATCGTAATAGTACATGTATCGTACGCACTGGGATGGAGATGACCTAAAAACTTCTCGCACGAAAATAAAAACCAAGAATAGAAACCTAATTTAAAAATTTGCAACTAAGACTTTATTGTAATTCGTTCTCTAAACACTGTACAATATGCCATTAGTGTTACTTAATGCCTGCGTTAAGTCGGATTTAACGTACAGTCTCGAGTAAACTCCGCCTTAAGAATATGCCAAAGCCGATGGACCCAAAGTCACTGGATACTCATTAATTTTTTTTCTAACGTTTTGCCATACAATCAAGTCGGAGTACGGCCTATATATTAAACATACAATCTCTTCCTATTGCTGCATTTATATCAATAATCGTAATAATAATAAGGATGAACAATTAATAAAGAATTTATTTTGTTTTGTTGCTGACGAGTTCAAACACATGATTAAAAAGTTACTAGATGGTAATCACCGATGTTTATTTTGTAGATGGTTTTTTAGATGACGTTGCGTGAGCCCCTGCGGCAGTATGTATTTAGAAGGCGAACAGCAACAAGAAGGCCATCATAAGACAGAACAAACCCATGGCTTCAGATAAGGCAAAACCTAAGATGGCGTAGGAGAAGAGCTGTTGCTTGAGGGATGGATTCCTAGCGTAGCCAATGATCAAGGAACCGAACACTGTTCCAATACCAGCACCTAAAAAAACATTTAATTTTTAGTTAACCAAAAAGCAAAATTTTAGTTAGTGTAGTAAATAAGTGTGAATGTTGTAAAGATATTGAGAAATTATTTGGAGCATAATAATCAATTGAAATAAATAGACTTTGAAGTATGTTGGGAAAGTTCAAAGATCGTTAATATTGTTGTTATTATGATAAGCATGCATGCCTGCAGTCAAGTAGTGCAAAATATAGAGCAATTAATTATTATTCTATCCAATGACAAAACATGTTTAAACAATATTAGCAAAGATAGAAAAAAGGTGATCAAGTATTTTGAATAAGAAGCTGGTGTTAAAAATGAGTGTAATATGGCAATGTGTTAGTACCACAAAAATTAAACTTACCTTCACCGACAAAACAAAAGACAACACCAAAATTCATGCAAATGATCAAGAAAATCATATTGTTTAATTAGTTCTTATATACAAATATAAATAAAAAAATGAGGGTACACAAAACGTACAAAAAAGTGTGGCGATTATAAGGCAAACAACATTAGGAAAGCAATCATGAGACAGAACAATCCCATAGCCTCCGAGAGCGCAAACCCTAAGATAGCGTACGAGAACAGCTGTTGCTTGAGGGAGGGGTTTCTAGCGTAACCAATAATTAAGCAACCAAAGACAACACCGATTCCAATTCCTAAAATACAAAAATCATGCGGGTTAATTCTAACGCTTTCAAAATAAATAAGAATTCCCGGATAAAATCTGCAATAAATAATCCTGCGTTGTATCAGACATCCAAGGAAGTGAGATTCATCAAGATGAATTATGTTACTTGGGTTATGTCATCATTACACAGGCAATGCAAGAATGTCGGATATTTGAGGTTATGTGTGTACCTGAACCGGCGACTCCTACGGTTGCGGCACCAGCGCCGATAAATTTGGCCGCTGAATCGATATCCCTAGACACTTGGGAAGTCTGAAAACTGCGGATGGCTGGTAAGAGCGCGGGTTTTGTCGACTGCTGTTGTACAATTGGGCTCTGTACTAACGATTGGCTCTGACATACTACGCTGCTAAGTGGCCTCAAGTACGTCTTTGAATTTGAGATCAGCTGGAAAGAATTATATTTTTAATAATAACTAAAGTCAATAAGATCGCACGAAAACAAGAAAAATAAGCTATATGCACTTGAACTTAGCAATTTACACAGCAAGATTGTTATGTAACCATTTGTAGTGTGTGAAAAATAGGGCTAGAGAAAAATGTTAATCTTTAACTTCAATGCAGCGCTTATTAGATAACTAACAAGAGAATATCGTTTAATTATAATAATAAATAAATAAATAAAAGAGTACTTACAGCGCTTCTTACAGCAGCAGGGGCAATCAACCTAACGGCAGCGAACATTTTTGTAGTTAGTTTTTTAGTTGACGGCCTCTATAAAACCTGAAATCGAAACGTAGCTATTACAAATTCAGCAGCAACCCCAGAACTGTTCAGATTTGACTTTGCACAGCGGGAGTTATGCCGACGATCGGTTGTACTACTGTTACGTAACGCGATCGACAAATCAAAACTACCAGCGAATACTAAATGAACAAAGGGCCACCGTACGTTCCACTGCAAATCCCTGCCAGCACAGAAACCTACCCGAATGTATAACGAGATATGAAGCAAGACTTTGACGTTTGACAAATTCAGTCAAATTATAATGGCCGAAGGATACTAGATCTCCCCCTATGAAACCCGCCAAACAGCGATTTGCAGCAAAAGTACGGCAATTTTTCGTATATCCAATCGTAGGAGTGAGGAACACGGGCCGATTTGATCAATTTCACGCACCAATAGCACCGATGACCGGTATTTCTCGCGATTTTCCAAGATATGTGCACTATCGAAACAGTCGACTTACCAGCGAACAGTGTCGGGAGTAGGTGACCCAGCTAACGGAATGTGTAACTAGCGAACGACTGCCACGAAACGCCGACTTTTGCGCAAATGCAAGAGCACGGGCCGCTTACCCGTTGCGTGCGCTCTCGTCCACACCTAGCAGCCGCCGAGCACGGAATCAATAGCTGGTAATAAGCCACTCTACACTATCGGTTCATACCACAACTAAATGCTTAAATTATGTAATCAAATCATTTTGTTTAACTATAAATATGCAAAAGTACAAGTTGTATATTTATATTACCTACCCACAAATCGCTAGATTTAGATTAAGAAATACAACAGGTTTGATATCATTGTTTATAATAATCCTAAGAAATATTTTTTCATAGCTAATATACTTCATTTTAAAAGTAGATGAATTACATCCAGTCGCATTTTTTTATTCCAATCCTCTCAATAAGAAATAAATAATGAAATATAAATAATCATCAAGTTACATTTGACAATTTTTAAATTGCACAGCGACATCTAGCGATTGATTATGTGTCTAACTGGGAGCTCTGGATTCGAGTTGCCATTCAAACGCAACAAAAAGTTGTGTCAATTTTTGAGCAATGGCAGTTTTTCTGAAAAATGATTGCACTTATCCTGATTGCCATAGAAAGTTTGGATCGTTGAACGATCTAATATTCCACATAGAAGACGATCATCTAGGTAGGTATTTTTCTAAATCAAAATTGTTTCTAAGTTTTGTAATTTTAAGATTGGGACCCAGCAACTATGGAAGAAAGGGAGAAGATGAAACCCCAGTGCGTACCACTGAGTTACATATTGAAATTTTCCAGTGTGAATCAAAGGGAGACTCCAATTCAGAAGCCACCGATAAAATATGAAAGTGGTTTGTGATTTTTGTGTATTTTATATAGTTTAATTTATCCCCTTTTTTGCTTTTCCTATAAAGAATTGAAGACTGAGGATCCTATATTAATTGAATCAGAAATAAGCGATGACTCATGGAACGATGAATATAGCGCAGAATTTATTCATATGCATAGGTATATTACTTCTTTAAGTTATTATTGATTTTATATCCACGTATAATTATAACAATTTTAGAAAGCATTCACCGTATTATACGAAGAAAGAAAATATTAGCAGAATGAAAAAATTTGTGTGTCCTATACCTGGATGTAACAAAAGGTACAAGAATATAAACGGTATCAAATACCATACCAAGAATGGGCACGACATTAAAAAAAGCCCAATTAAGCCAAAGAAGACCCATAAATGTCGTTGTGGAAAAGTATATAAGACTATACAAGGATTGAAAGCTCATATGTTAACTCATAGAGAAGCCATTTTATCTTTGCATGGAAATCAAACTTTATATCCACGTCAAATGATGTCTTCAAAACTGCCACATATGTTCCGTCCTTATCTACGCCCAGATATGATGAATACTGTGATCAACGCGATCAAGAATGATATATTTGACGAGGATATTTTGACATTTTCCTACTTGGAACAAGTCCCAAAGTTGAGCGACACTGTTGAGATGGATACCAATAACTTTGAGTTGTTCAACACTCCATATGCAAATAATACTTTTACCTTCAATGAAAACTTTTCTGAGAATTTGGTGGTCGAAGATCAGAATAATCAGAATTATTCGTTTTCCTTTACTTATAGGAAGTTTTGATTTGTTTAGTTTAATTAGAGAATTATTTTTTTTTAATAGAAAATGTTTTCTGTTTATCATTTATTAATTGCAATAAAAATATTAATATACTAATAACTAAGGTGTGGTGTTTTAAATTTTGTAAGTGCGTGTGCGTGGCGCCATCTGTAGTGTAACCTTTGAATTTTTTTAGTATTGACAACGTGAGATTGTAAAAACAGTTCTTAGATGGGGCTAAAACCGGGACCTCGTTAGGCGCGGATAAATATTTAGACATTTTTAATATTGATATAACATTTATTTACTCATTTTTTCCACAACACCTACATCTAATGGGTTGCAGCGAACAGTTTGAAATATTTACAATTATATAATGCAATATGGACATATTAAAAAACATTCATTGAATAAATAAATTCCATATATTCAGGGATGTAAGTACATATAAATGATATGCATTACATTTAGCACATCAATATTGGTAGGTTCCTAATTGATAATGTATATACTTTAGTTGATAAAAGATTATCAATAATACAATAATTATGAATTTGTGCAGAAAGTATTGATGTAAAATATTAATAATTAAATAAATAATATAGCAACAAAACAATTTATTAACTTCTTCATGTCCAAAACAATTCAGGGTGGAAAGCTAATAATCAGCCTGTACATTGCATACATATTAAGTACATAATACCTCAAAATTACAATACATTTTGAAAGAATCAAATAAATCATTATTGAAAACAAAATATGAAAAACAGAAAACAGCCGTATGGGCATCTTACGGAACTGTTCCATTAGAAATTTTTAAGTTTTCACATATATTTAGAAGTTTGGAAGATCCTAAGATCTACACGATCCAAACATTTGAATTAAAATACTCTCAAGTTGACTGACACTTCTCGTCTACCGGAAATTGATACCAGGTTTGCTATTTTAAATGGAATCATATAATTTGATATTGCCCGATATTGAAAGCACCACTCTACTTGCGACTCTACCGGTAAATTGCAATCAGTAACAAAATAATTCTTAAGTTGGCGGCGCTTCACAGTAATCACAGTTAGAATCGAATGTCAAAATTTGCCGGTACTCTTGCGTTTTCGGTATAACTTATCCCCGGGATATTGATGTTAGTATTTGTGCCGCTATAAACCCAGTAACATTCCTAATACGATTAAAAACGCGAGAAAATATAACAAGTGATTTAGTGGAAGCGCTGGATCGGTCAACGCTAATTGTCAAAATCACCGCTTGGCGGTGCTGTGCAACGCATCTCTCTCCTGTCAGTTGTGTTAAATTTGTTCCGTATTTTCTGTTGTGTTTGACAGGGGTGTTAGAATATTCTTTGAGCGATTGTTGTAAGACAGGGATTTGTGAAGTTGTAAGGTACCTAACTTGAGATTTGAGAGTTTTTTCGTTCGTGTTTTCTGTGTTGAGTGCCCCTATGACTGCATGTTGGACCCGAGTGCTCGCAAACAACTGGTAAGTCCTTAATTGGTTGCATTTTCTATCCGTTGTATGTGTGACTAGTACTAGTAACTTCTAATGCAACAATTTCGTGAGATTTGCCTAAAATCACTTTATACGTTAATGAATATATACTATGATAGGTACTATTGGGACATGGGACCCAATAATGTCCCATCTTATACACATAATTACAGATTACAGATAATTGTCTTAAGTATTAATTATTATTAATATAAATACGTTATCTGACTTGTTCTTATATACATATCTACATGAGATCATAAATAGAATCATTACTATTCAAAAAATAGAGTTATATTTCATATATAGTTTCAAGGTTATTCCCTGTATTTACGTTCCCCATAGGAATCCACTGAGGCTATGTGATATCCTCGTTTACTTCCTCCATATATTTGACCAAATCCGAACTGCTATACTCCATTTCATCCATATCCTGAAGGCTGGAATTACTAATTGTGTTTCCGATATCAACGCTTTCCTTATTTGGCATTTCATCTCTAGTTTTCCCATTATCCACAAATCGAAAGATTGAGGTGCACTTCTCCCAAAAACTTCTGGTCTCCCTCGTCCTGGTTCCCTTCTTTGATTGCTTTGGTTTGACAGTGGGAGTAGGTAATAGGACGTCTTCGATTTTATTCTTGGCGTCCGATTTTATGGATTTGCTTAGATTTGCCAGAACGATTGATTGACTGGATTGAGTGAGCAGCCTAGGGCTCATGTTTGCTGAGGACGGTTGACGAGAATTTGGAGCGCTTCTGTAGTATTTCTTCACACCTTCGTCCAGTTTAATTTCGGTGGTGATCTGGGTGTGATGGACACCTTCCGACGCCGACCTTTGATATGTCCGCATTGATGGTGGGTATCTTGATAGTACAGAGTATTTTCTGGTCTGTCCATCGCTTTCGTAACCTCTGTTGCAGAGTTGCGCCAAAGTGGTCTAAAATTAATAAGAAAAACTACAATTAAAATGCGTCTTTATCCTCTGATTTGATGTGCTTTAGTTCATTGAGAAAAAGGCTTCTCTTTGAAAGAAGTTCGTGACAATAATAATTATTTGTTTTACTTTCTTGGAATATAAAATATAATCATGATTTTACCACACATTCAACCTATGATGTATATTATTGTCGTCTGAGAAAAAATAATTTTGTTTTGTTATTTTATGTGCTTACTTCTGATTGAAAAAACCATATTTATAGGTCTTTGCTCGCCACTTGCAATCTAATCTTACATAAAAAGCTTCTAAGGGCATAAAGTAGGTACACTACATATATTATATACATACATTAAACATGTATATGTTTATGAATGTTATGTAATATTGAAAACTTATCGGGTACACTGATGATAGTAATTTATTGTTGCGTTTAAGTTACTTTGTGAAATTTACTATTATTATTTTACTTTTGTATGTTTTTGTACCCATAGACTTCAAAAGTCAGTATGAGGTTTATTTATAATCTATTATATTAATTGAGTTTGCAACGTGATCTATAAAACTAAGGAATGCTCAAAACAAAAGAGTGTTTTAAAGAAAGTGCTAAAACATTTAGAAAATAATAAATACCTACATATTTTATTGTTGAAATCCAAGTAAAGGAAAATCTTAACAAATAACCCTATTTTTTTTTAAATGAAAACTGTTTTTGAAACTGAATCTAAATCTTTCCCGCAAACCCTTAAGGAGAATCCGTACCCCCTACGTTCTTGCAAAACACACAAAAGTTCTGAGGGGATTTCTCAGGAATTAGTTCACATAATCGTAAAAGATATACACCAAATTAAAGATACAAGATATATAAGTAAGTACGTAGGCTTTCACGGCCAGAATCATTTAGAAAATAAACTGCTTCCGGGTTATGCCGTGTGTCAAGATTTGTTAATGCTGACGTTTCGCGAACCATGTTGCTCGCTTCTTCAAAGCTAATTGAATACTGTAGTATTCAGTATTCAATTAGCTTTGAAGAAGCGAGCAACATGGTTCGCGTAACGAACGTACGCTTCTTCAAAGCTAATTGAATACTGAATACTACAGTATTCAATTTAAAGCCTTTCCTTTTTGCCTTCCTTTTTGCCTTCTTCAATCAGTATCGAAACACATTTTATATTTGTACTGTGTGTTCATACATAATTCAATTTTATTAAGAATATTTAAACTTTAAGCATGAAACATACATTTGGCAACACTGAGTCCAACAGGTGTTCGTGTTACTATGCACTGCAAACAATCTTCCAAAACATTTACTTATCGTTTTGGTGTTCATATTAAAGATTTTAAATAACACACAACGCAAAACAGACAAACGAGTAGACATTTTTATTATA